>CAMZMU010000074.1:82730654-83457364 GCA_947311845.1 Poa pratensis | reverse complement strand
CATTAGGGTGGTAGTTGTTGGTGCTTGGGGGGGACATTGTTGTTGTGGTTGGGACGGTTGGGATAGTTGGGACGTGGAGCTGGGGGTGGTCGATAAACTGGCTTGGGTGCTGGCTGGAAGGTGCGGTTTCTGGCTGCTGGAACCTTCCTGAATATTCATCCTTCTCTTGCGGCCTTCAAACATGGATTTGCGCTTGGTTCCAGTTGAATGCCTTGTCCACTAGTGACTCCAGATCACGGAAGTCATGGACAACCAAGGCACATTGCATCTCATCATGGAGTCCGTTCAGAAAGCGCTCCATCTTCTTCTTTTCCGTGTCGGTATCTTCAGGAGCATACCGAGCAAGATCGGTAAACTCATCCAGATAACCAACCACATCTCTGCCTCCCTGCCTTAGCTTACGGAACTCATCCTTCTTCCTCTCGATGACCGCTATGAACTTCTTGCGGAATTTGTCCTTGAACTCCTCCCAGGTTATGACATGACCCGCTTGCTGGATGGTCTTGGTAGTTTCCCACCAAGCTCTTGCAGGTCCAGCAAGGTAGTGGGTAGCATACAGGACCTTCTCATTCTCTCCTACCGAGGCAACTTCCAGGTTGTTTTCAATAGTGCGGATCCAGTCATCTGCTTCCAGGGGATGAAGTCCCTTGGAATAGGTAGGAGGTGTGGTCTTCGGAAGTCACTCAGGGTAGAGCGCTGGTTTCCACCCTCGTCGCCATTGCCATTGCCACCATTGTTGTTCTGGTTGGCGTGGGCAGCAGCAAGTTGCTGCAGGGCGGCGAGATGAGCTTGACGCTCTTCCCGGGCAGCTTGGCGATCCTCCATGATGATCGCAAGCAGTTGAGCAGCGGTGGGTTCCGGCGGTGGTGGTGGTGTCGCGTGCTGGTTGTGGCGAGTGTTCGTCATCCTGGAATAGATACGATATAAGAGGCAAGGCAAAAAGGCTTTGGCTAACGATGAAGTCACAAAGGGGGTGGTTGATGAAACACTAGTCAAACAAGACCATCACATTTATTCAACACAATCATCACATCAAGGAGTTCACACATCAAGCTTACAACATCCTACTACACCTAATGTACATACAACATGGTTTCTCTAGGAACCAACACATAAACTCTACTCGCATAGGGGGTCGACACAGTCCTAGGTAGTGCTCTCGTCGCTCAACTACTGAGGTGGAACCTCAGGCTCGACGATCTCAACGTCTGAGTCGTAGGGTGGCTCCTCGGGATCCTCCTCCTCGAGAACTGGCTCAGACGGCTCCTCCTCCTCGTCAACTAACTCCTCCTCGTCGTCCTCCTCATAGTCCATCTCCTCTAAGTAGTCCTCATCATCGCTGATGAAGGCACTGTTCTCCTTGCGGAGATCCTCGCCCTCCTCCTCCATCTCGTTCGCCTGCTGCTCCATCTCGTCTATCATCTCGTTCTGCTCTGCTACCTTCTTGCGGAGCCTGACGATAGTCCTCCTCTGACGGGCCAGCTTCAGGCGGAGATTGTCATTCTCCCACTTCAGCTGGGTCTCACGGACTCGGGCATCGTCGAGGGAGCTACGCTGGAAGTGAACCTTGAGTCTAGCATCGCGCAGGTTCTCCTGGGTGTCGTGAAGTAGCACCTCCATGTCGGTGATGTACTCGCCGAAGAGAGTGTGCTGCGCGGGGTAGGTGGGGTTTCCCTCATCGTCACGCCTCCCGAAGTACTGGAAACGAGTGCCAACCAGCTCGTCCTTGTGCTCCTCACAAAGGCGGGCTAGCAGCCTCTGCATAACTCGGGTCAGACCGTCAACCCAAGTAGTGTCCATCGTGGAGTAGACCAAGTCCTTGGAGCGGGGTGGCTGAATCCTGCCTCGGACGGACGACTTGATGAGCCAGGACAGGTTCCCATCACCGAGGGAATCGACCTGAGTTCCCTCAAACTCTGGAACAGGGCGTCCCAAAGTCTGGCTCAACTCGTACAAGTCCTGCTCGAACATCAGCAGGCCGTCCTTCCTAACTTGGACGAACTCGGTGACGTTGGGTGCCATCTACAAGTTTAAGCAAAATTTTAAGTTAGTTAAGTGACATGAGTATCAAATGTAAACTTAATGGAGTAACAAGTGTGCAAAATTTTAAGGGTTCAAGAAAAGACAACTCTTAATGAGTATAAGGTTTTTACATAAATGGAAGGGTTGGGGGAGATAAGAAATTTTCGAAAATACTCCACTTCCTTGTTTTAGGAATTAATTTTTTGTAACTCCTAACTAACGCCCATTTTAACTAAGGTCTCCTAAAGTCAGGATGGCTCTGATACCAGCTCTGTGGGGACCCCGGACTAGCCGTCCGAAATACCCGATTATGCTTAACACAACGATCCCGTGATCAGTATGTCGTTGCACATAATCCGAACTGAATATCAAAGTTTACATCCATACAATACCGAGTTTCAAGTCTTACACACATGGCCATACTGGCCTAATTATACATAGGTGCCTTCAAGGGCCAAATCATCTTTATTCAGCGGAAGCTACGGTAGTAGGGCTAATCCATTCAAACAACACCCGACAGGCAGCTGACTTATGAAGATCCTAGTTTGCATAGACGTCGCCGAACTCCTCTTCAACGTAGGGCTCCTCGAAATCTGGCTAAGACAATAGCCAGGGACGAAACCAATATGAGTACATTTGTACTCGCAAACTACCCCAACTAGAGTAAGCACTAGTTTTAGTTGAAAACTTTTACTTAGCTTTGAAACATCTTAAAAGAAAGCCTTTTCTGAAAAGGGGTAAGAAGAAATTTTTACAACTATCCTTTAAGAAGACATCATTTTAGCTGTTTCCCCGAAACTCCTCCGGTATCCAACCACATCCCAATCATGGTTCCCAAACCCATCACAACCTCGTACCAACTCATTGGTACAGGTATGCAACCTTTTCCACTTCATTTTCCTTTCAAAACTCAATATTTTATAAAACTTGCACATGGTCTTAAGACAGCCTCCCAACTGTCCATATCCGAGGACTCGGCTATTCGAATAGTTTTACCCTCTGCAGAGGTAGCACGCTTTTCCCACACCCATCCGGTCACTCATCGTGTCAGCCACGTCCCGCCATACCAGAGGTATGCGAAGTTGAGTTCCCGGCCATAGCCTGTCCTTTGCTCATGCTAGTATAGGACCCTGCCTCTACGACACTTTCCATCGACACTTAAATCCTCAGAAACTAAGTGTGAGGACTCGTAGTTCTGTCCGGCGGACCCAAGGGAGCCCTTCAATCCTCTTTCTCCTTTACGCTCATACCGGCTTCCGGTAGACTTCTAGAGGACCCAGGTCAGGGGGTAGGTCCTCAGACCATCCCCTCATGGAACGAGGTTATCCTCGTTATTGAGGCATCCAGTACTAACACGAGCAAATTATATGACTACGCCCTTGCCCATATGTGGGTAAATGTGGTCGCACCGGTTATTGGTTGGTCGCCATAGTGTTAGGACACAATGTGCACTTTTCCAAAACAACACCACCATTCTCCAACTTAATACCGACCTTTCGGCATTTCACCTTCATCCAAGTACCTTCAAAGGAGTTTTGAAAAACATTGTTTTTCCCAACTTATAGTTTTAAATAACTACTTTATACTTCTACATAAGGTGGCAAAATAGTTTTCAGGTATTTTGCAAAAGGGATTTTTCTAAAATCATTGATTCCTTGGAATAACTCTTGAGACTAAAATAGATGTATATAAATGCAAGCTCAGTGAAGTAGCTTGCCTTGTTCAACACAGTGGTACTGGTCCTGATCTTCGGGTTCAACGAAACCTCCTTCTTCGATAAATCCGTCAACGGTATCGTCTAAACGTTAAACAAGCAAGACAAACAATTACTACTCTAACTCAAGCATCACATCATTACAATCACAAATGCTATAATTAGCTACTGCACACATCAAGCAACACAAGGTGGTTTTAATTTAATTGAATTAATCTTTATTTAATTGTTTTCAAACTAAGGCAGAAACTAGTTGTACACCAATTAATTCACCATTTAATCTATGTTGGTCACAAAATTTCAAACTAAAATTCTATGGATAGCTACTGATGTGTAGAAGACCACCCAATTGGATTGGGGTCATTTGGAGTTACCAAACTCCCTACACATTTGTTTTAGTTCAGAAGGACTTTAATCAAGTTTTAGCTACCAAACAATTAGTTGCTCCAAAATTAAATCCTTTTAGGGAACTAACCTTGGTTGATGTGACCTAACAAAATTGGTTTTAGTTTAATTGGACCTACTATTAAATCACACTAATTGGTTTAGTGCAGAAGGGTGCACTGAAGTTCAACCAAAGGCTAAGGAGTTTACACTACTCAATTAATTCTACCAAAATTTGGGGAGCTAAAGGATCCTAATACAAAGCTACCAAAATTGGTTTCAGTTATTTGGACTAATATAACTCCAGAAACAAATGGTTTGGTGTTTCAAACCTTCTGGAGCATTTTTATTAATACTTTTTATTATTTATTAAATGAGATGAGACCACTTTGGTGAGTTAAGAATTTTATAAGCTTTCCAGAACATTTGAGTTTGATTTATTTGGATTCCTAAACTCGAGTTATTGAATTTCAAAGTGGTGTCCAGTACTGAAATTCAGAGGAGATTTAAATTCTAAAACCCTAATTTACTGGATAATGTTGAGATCCCTGACGGGTGGGGTCCGCTCGTCAGTGACTCAACGGAAAACGTCTCGCGCGCGTTTAAGTTTAAAACGCTGACGGGTGGGGTCCACCAGTCAGTGTCTAATTAAACGAACCGGTACGTAGCCGTTGATTTCTAATCCTACGGCTAAGGAGCGATGACAACGGCGACGACCATTTCCTGGTGGCGCCGGGCTCCGGCGACGGCGAGGTGGTTCAAGGGCTCACCTAGGGGGCTCGGTTGGAAGCGGCGAGGACGTGGATCGACGGCGGAGGGAGTGGGGAAGCTCTGGGGTGAGTCGTGCGTGCTGGGACGGCTTCACTCGACGGCGGCGTGTTCTGCTCCTCCTCCGCGCCGTGCTCCAACTCCGGTGAGTCCTCCGCGGCGCTGCTGTGCACGAAACACGGGCAAAACGCGGCGGGTGAGCTAGGGTGCAATGGTGATACGGATGCGGGGCAAAGAAGAGAGGGGGGAGAGTGTGGCACGGCTCGGCCGTGATCGATGCCCACCTTCTGCTCCGGCGAGGTGCAGAGCACGGGCTAGGGCAGAAGTGCTTCCGCGGCTGCGAATCCGCCCTCCTGGCGGTGTACTGGGGTGAGTGGAGTGGAGTGGTGGCCGTGAGGTGGTGTGATTTTTAGAGCTATATATTATTTTTGGTGGAATCCACTTGTGTGAGCTTCTGTATGATTAGGAGTACCTAATCCTAGCTTGGTGTGATTTTTAGAGCTATATATTATTTTTGGTGGATTTAACTAGGTGTTATGCTTTTCTGTTAACTAATGTTCATAGTTTTATTTAACTATATAGGGTGTGCTAGTATCCCTTTTGAAATTTCTAGCATGTATAGGTGTGGCACTAATTACTAGGAGTGTGTTAGCTCTGTATGGTAGCACTTTGGAAAAAGTTTAGTATTGCATTTAGTCCTCTAGTGTTAATATCACTAGGATAGTATTTTCCTAGATTCTCCTAGTTAATAGGACTTGTTTTAGTAGAAAATCCTTAGTGTGACGTTAGTTTTAGTTAGTGTTACTAGATCATCAGTAGCATGCCACGTTGCTACTGGTTTGATAACTTGCTAGGAAGAGTTTAGTGTTGCTGGTGTTTATTAGGGATAATATCCCTAGTAAGGATAGTTCCTTGATTTTCCTAACTTTTAGGATTTGTTTGCAAATAAAATCATTTGTGTGCATTATTTTAGAAATGATGTTTGAACATCAGTAGCTTTTCATAGCTACTGATATTGTAGCATGTCATCCCTTGCTACCTAATTATTTGGCCCTACTTTGTATATAAGTGGTAGACCATTATTTCGTATGAGGCCCCTGTAAGTGTAGATCCTAGTTTGTTGCTTGAATAATTAGTTTGATGCTTGTGGTTGTTATTTGTTTGTGCACCACTTGTGGTTTTGTTTGATGTATTGAGTGTTGTTATTCCCTGTTGCGATGCTAGATAATACCGATACCGGAGTGGTCTTCGGAGAGGATTTATTGAAGGAGAACCGGAGTTTATTTCTTTAATCAGTAAGAAGAAGACCAAGGACATTATGCTGAAAACAGGCAAGCTACTTCACTGAGCTTGCATCTATATACATCTATTTTGATTTACCTGTTTACTTTATTATATATTGATTTACGTGGTGTTTGCCACGGAAGCTATGATTTTGAAAACCCTTTTCCAAATTACAAGTATATTATTAAGACACCCGATAGAGGTGTCAGTGGTATACAATGATTTCGAAATGAAATTGTTTTACTCCAAAACCTTCTGTGAAAAATCTTTTTGGTGGGATTACGAACCACCCAAGTTTTGGTTAAAAGTAGTTTGCTAAGGAAATTGGAAATGATCGTGAAAACCTTTTCAAAAGTTTATGAAAAACTATTTTTTCACTCTATGTAGAGATATCAGTTGTTATTATAAAACTATAGGATGGGAAAAACATTGTTTATTCAACACCCTTTGAAAATCCTTGGATGAATTATGGTATACCGGGATGTCGGTATGGAAGTGGAGAAGTAAAGTGTGGGGATGTTTATGAAAAAAAATGCACATTGTGTCTTTGTACCATGACTACCAGCCGATAACCTGTGCGACCACATTTACCCACATATGGGCAAGGGCGTAGTCATATAATTTGCCGTGTTAGTACTGGATGCCTCAACAACGAGGAACCTCGTTCCATGAGGGGATGGTTTGGTGACCTACCCCCTGACCTGGGTCCTCTTAAGAGAAGTCTACCGGAAGCCGGTATGAGCATAAAGAAGAAAGAGGATTGAAGGGCTCCCTTGGTCCACCGGCAGAACTACGAGTCCTCACACTTAGTTTCTGAGGATTTAAGTGTCGATGGAAAGTGTCGTAGAGGCAGGGTCCTATACTAGCATGAGCAAAGGACAGGCTATGGCCGGGAACTCAACTTCGCATACCTCTGGTATGGCGGGACGTGGCTGACACGATGAGTGACCGGATGGGTGTGGGAAAAGCGTGCTACCTCTGCAGAGGGTAAAACTATTCGAATAGCCGAGTCCTCGGATATGGACAGTTGGGAGGCTGTCCTAAGACCATGTGCAAGTTTTACAAAGTTTTGGGTTTGAAAGGAAAATGAGGGGAAATTGTTTTATGCAACTATACCGAGGGTATGGTCTGAGGTTGCTGGTAAAATAAGTAACCATGAGGGGTATGATCAGAAACCAGGAGGTTTCGGAGAAAGGGACAAGAGGGTGATTTTCGAGGAAAAAGTTTTAAGGGTTTTTCTCACCTTTTAAAACGAAGGTATATTTGCGGGGGAAAAAGGTTTAAAAGACTTCTTACCTTTTTCAACAAAGGTAGGTGAGAAAACTACTTTCCAAAATGTTTTGTCTTCAACAGGATTACAAATCTACTCTTCCCTTTTTAAATAAGGATATAGTGATGTTTTTCTAAAATAAAAGTCTTTTAAAATTAAAAACTAGTGCATGCTCCTGTTGGGTAGTTTGCGAGTACAATCAAATGTACTCATATTGGTTTCGTCCCTGGCTATTGTCTTAGCCAGATTTTGGAAGAGAGACAGTTCGAAGAAGAGGAGTTCACTGACGTCTTTGCGAACTAGGGCGCTTCCAATCAGCTGCCTGTAGGGTTAAGGCGAGTGACTTGGGCTCCACGTTGTTTGGTGATTCCGCTGCAAGTACCTGTTGAAGCTTATGACTTCAATCACGTAAGTATATTTATTCGGTATTTTTGGGGTTTCTGTGATACCAATTCGAGTTATGTGCAGCAACGGACTGATCACGGGATTGTTGCAGGAAACATAACGAGTATCTCGGGTACTTAATCCGGGGTCCTCGCAGACTTGGTATCAGAGCCATCCTGACTGTAACAGACCTTAGTTAGCATGGACGTTAGTTAGGAAGAGATATTTTGTTAAAAATATGTTAACACCAAAAATATATCCTTATCTAGGGAAGTCCAAAAATGACTCCGCTCTTCTCGTCTTCTCAATTTATTTCTGAGTCTTACCTTTCTATTTTAAAATTTACCAAGGATTTCTCTACTCCCTCTTATCTGTTCAAATACTTGACGCTGAATCCAATGGAGACCTAATTAGCTAATGCCTACAAGAAGAAGTTTCTGCCTCATATACTCAACATCCAACCTCAAGGGGATTGGTCTACAAACGCCAAGATCATCGACATCAACAAAGCAAGAGACCTCCGAAGACCTCCGCTCAACATCAACAATTCTGCTCAAGTTCAAATTCAACCCTCTCACTTCTTCCAGCAGAAGCCTAAGGAGACAAAGTGAAGACTTTATCAACCATGTTTACCCACAACCCATAGGAAAAAACATATAGGAACTTTAGTCATATTACCCGACTACCAGTAGTATTAGGCGTCCATCGGTACTAAATGTACCTTGCGTGTTTATTGTCTGTTTGTGACGTTCCCCTACAGTGAGTCAACGGATTTGACCCATCCCTGCCTAACAGCATGGCCAGGCGTCGGTTCACAGTAGAGTACAGTAGGACTTGTCCCCACTACATAAGAGACGCCCACCGGGTTCTTCCATAGAAAGGAGCCGACACAACCTAGCTTATATAAGGCCCCGTTCCATCTTCCGTCTATACCCACCCTCACTCCCCGTCCTTAGCAACCCAACTCTCCTGAGGCAGGAATCCTGCGTTCTTATCCTTTCTCCCGAGCCAAAACAACCCAATGGCAAACCCAAGGGTCATTCTGGAAACCACCGCCGAGGAGCATGGCGGATTTCCACTGATGCTTTGGAAGGCTGTCTGCCATATTCTTGGTTGGTCTGCCCGTCCTCGATATGTGGTGTTAGAGAACTCCCTCCCGCCTGCCGGGCGTGAATTCCAAGTCGACGTGCACATCAACTCGTGTCGTTGGGCACAAGTCAGGCCTACTTGATCCATGGTAGGAGCATGCCTACTCTAGATCAAGCCCTCCAGGTAGCAGCCTGGGAAGGCCTTGTCCGTCTCCGGTATGCAGAACCGGCGATGGCGCAGAGTCGAGCTTTCCAACTTCTTCCCGTCACTCCTCCGCTTGGAGTGGAGCCTGCTCAAATTCCCATCGGAAGGGAAGTCGACCCTGCCGTAATCACCCTGGTTACTTACGGAGCCTCAATGACAAGATTTTTCCACTCCCTGATGGGGAACTCATAATCACAAGGCGCCACCTTGCTCGTGCCCACCGGAACTGGGTCGAGCAAGGAACCTATCCACTTCCCACCGTGGGCAAGCTCAGGAGGCAAGACAGTCGGTCCTAGATGATTTGCTGGACCACAGTGTTGAGGCATCTGTGACGCAAGCCCTAGCCCGAGTTCAGCAGCCACCCCCGGAGCGAGGTGTAATCCTCGAAGGCGTACCTGTGGTTCCCCACCCCATGGAAGATGGAGATGTGGACACCACTCTTGTCTCGGCCACGCTTCACCGACTCCTAGAACCTCTCAGGCAGAGTAGAACCCAGGTTTAGTCAGCCTGACAGCGCTTGTATAATTGTGCGTGTGGAGCAACAAAGTTGTTAGTCTTTGTTTGTTTGTTGTTTGTTTTCTCGTGTTTCTTGTAATGGAAGGTTGTTGTCTGTTCCCAGGCTGATGTCAAATCAGCCCGAAATAAAAAGTTGGCGTTCTTATCATCTTGTTAACCATTTGGTTGACACCTGATGGAATGTCATGCTCTTTCTTCAGTTAAAGGTTTTAAAAGAAACAACAGGTCACTTAAACCAGGAACCGTATGTGACCCCAGACGCATACCCCTGTGAATTAATGCAAACTTTGAATGGGACTATTTTGTAGTATGCAAATTTTTTGTGTGTGGTCTCCTACATGTCTTCATCACAAGGTTCCTCACCCCCTTTATGAACCTTGTGCTCACTGCATGTTAAAGAAAGGGCCCGAGCCCTCCACGAGATGTAACCCTCACAAGCCTTAAAATGCTTGCTGAGTGTCAATGCTCGCTGGAACACAGAAGGATTTCTTGTAGGGTGTTTTTGGTTGTTGTGTTCAACCTATACGGTTGAAATGTATGCTACCACTGCCAATGGTTGAGACCATATAATGCAGTGTTATTTTCCCTTAAAAATATTTTTTTTTCTCACTAAAGCAAGATTATTCTAGTACATCTGCATCCTATCTGTGCTGCAAGACCAGAGTTGTGGCAACCAAGAAAATTTCGACAATGCAAATCTTGTCCCAGGTCATCGGCAAAGACAAGATCGATACAACCACGGGTGCAGTACAGAAGCGAGAAAATTCAGAAAGAAACCGAGGATACAAACTCTACTCCTACGAAGAACACTGCCAGCACTCAGCCCGGATGCAACGGCACCCCAGAGATTCTTACTCCCTCTCGAGCTCCATGGCGCTACCAGAGGATGAGCCTGGCTCACTCAGAGCCGAGTCGCGCGCCGCCTGACGGCGACGGACGGCTCGGGCAGCCTGCTCACCTCCATCAGGAAGATCTGCCACCTCACCCACCGGCACTGCCGCTGGTTCCTCCACCACAGCCTGCTCCACCGCCGCCGCATCTGGCTCCTCCGGCGCAGCTGGCGCCACCGTCGCAGCACCAGCCCCAGCGCCAGACCACCAATTGCACAAGGCCACGGCTAGGAGGACCACTGCCACGAACAACATGCTGTACGCCATCGAAATCAAGAACACGAAGAGCAGAAGATGAAGAAGCCTTCGATGAAGCCCGCATTCTCCATCGTATCAACGTAGGCTCTGAAGAAGTCACTAATGAAGCCCATGGTGACGATGCGGTAGGAGAAATGTTTTCGAAGGTTACTAACTTATAACCAGGGCTCGGATGCCGCTCCTCGACACCGCGTTGCGGGGAAAGTGGAGGAATCGCGAGCAGTACTCGCCTTAATGGCGCGAAACCCTCTAGGCGTCGTGTCCCAAAGCCGTGTCTGCCGCTGCATCGATGGACCGCACGCGCAGCAGTGCCGCGGAAGAGTGCTCTACGCACTGGAAAACGGGGCGAGTGCGGAGCCAGGGAGAGTGAGGAAGAAGAAGAGAAGAAAAGGAGGAGAGACCGCCAGGTGGACCCCGGCCCCACCTGCCAGTGAGTAAGCAGTTAACTCCGTGTCCCTCTATCCTTTATTCAAAACCGTATCCCTCGCTTTTCCAGTAAAAACCCCTGCAAAATTAATTCCTCGGATAAACCAAACCCACTGTGTCCATAAGCCAATTATTGGTGGCACAGCTATGGGTATTTTAAAAAGAAACCCTATTGTTTTTCAAAACCTGTGTATACACGAAAGTGAATATACAACTTTTCCAAAAAAAAAAAAAAAATCTCCCCTGTACCCCTGGGCCAATCTCGAGGACGAGATTTATTTTAAGGGGGGAAGGATTTGTAACATCCCCTATTTATACTACGAGTAAATAAGACCCAAATTTCAGAACCAACAAAAACTTTTTGAATTATTTCATAAATGATTTTGCTTTCCTTTAAATTGTTCTGGTTGACCTTGTGTGACTTGATGTTTGTGATTGGTTGACTAGTAAATGTCAACCCAAGAGATCAACCTAAGTAAAAATATATTTACAACACTGGTGACCATGTTATGACAAGAATATATTATATATCTTTTCCATTCTTATGTTGGCCAAAAGTTCATTTCAATAATGATTTGGTTCTAGCAACAAATAAAATACCCTTTAAATTGAGACAGTAAAGGTATTTCCAAAATTTATGTGTAACCAAGAATATGGGGATTCATATGATGTCTCCTATCTATTCTTCAACCTTAATACTTTTACAATTCCTATTTTAAAACTCCTATGTTTCAACTCCTTTTAAAAGGAATACTAGTGGGGAATATATTACCTCACATATTTCCCTTTATCAAACCATTCTGGAAACTATTAAGTTATGAGTTGATATATCCTTTAAACAACGTCTTGTCATAATTGAGTGTGACCATTTTTACAAAATAGCATTGTTGATTATGGAAAAAGGTGTGTGACTTATTCTTGTGGTTTGAAGTGTGTGGTCTTGTTTGCGATGTGGGTATTGATGTGTTGTTGATATTGTGGTGCTGATGCTATTGCTGTGTTATTGCTGTTGTGTGTGATTCTCTTGTGAGGATAATTCCCCAGTGGTGTTATTACTAAATTAGGACACCCTTGGCAACCAAATTTGGAGTGCGACTTGAAGAGAGCAAACTCTCTAAAAATATGCACCCCAAGTTAAACTCCTAAAATTTAGGGAGATGAACTCAACAAAATTCCCTCTCTATCTATTCCTCTATTCTATGAAAACAATATTATACTTTCTTGATCAAAATTCTAGAGAAGGAGATGAAAGGAAATCCTCTCCATTTCATATCTCTCTCTCCTCAAGTAAACCTACTTGTTGATTTAAAACAAACCCCCCCCCCCTTCTTTTATTAAAAAGGGAAATGAAGGTCATAAGTTAAAAATGATCTTCATAAATAATTTCCCTCCCCAAATTCTCTATTCCTCAAAACAAAGGTTTTCTCTATGAAAAAAACTTATTTGAAGTTATCATATTTGTCAAAGAAGTTCCAAAAGTTCAAAACCAAATTTTATCACTGGTTTTAAATATTAAAGGAGTATCAAATTATTAATTTCCAAAATGATTTATTTAAACTCTATGAACAAATATTGCGCAAAACATTTTATTTTGTAAAACCAATTTTTGTGGAGCTTCCTCATATATATGGGAGGCTACATGAATTTTCTCTAATTTTTGTAAAATGTCTAAGCACCTCAATAAAATTCAGGAAACCCTACTGGTTTTGAAAAGAAAATAAAAGAATTAGACGAGGACCTATCGGTGAGAGGAGAAAGAAGTTCAGGGGCGTTTTGCAATTCCTCGTTGACCTCCTGTAGCAGCGGCACGGCGCCATGCCCTCACACGGCGTTGCCGTGGTCGCCCCTTGCCGTGCACTCTCCCTCGCGAAGCCTGGCCTCTGGCTGCTCTGCTCTCCCCCTTCACCTCAGCTCTGCACCCGGGACAGCCGTGGCACCTCCCGCACGCTGCCGCGCCCACGCCGCCGTGTTCGCACGCTGCCGTGCTCCTCCCGTCATCAATGCCGTGGCCCCCTCTGTCCTTGCTGCGGAGGAGAAGATAAGAACCACCCACGCCACCCTTTGCTCCCCCAGCTCACTCTTTTCCTCCACTCTCCCTCTCTCTCATTTTCCTCCATGAACACGAACCCCGGCCGAAGCCGCCGACGCGCCCCGCCGGCGAGAGAGGCCTCCCCGACCAAATCCAAGCCTACCAAAAGCCGTACCACGTCCTCTCTCTCTCCATGCGAGGAATCGCAGATTGGAGCCCGGGATCGCCGTTGTCCTCCCCGGCCGCGGCTTGTCGAGCAAGCTCGCGAGCAGCTCAGCCCACCATTCCTCGCCATTATCACATCCATGTGTTCCCCTTGCCGAGCTCTTCCTCACGGACATCCCCATTTCCTTTCAGGTCGCCGGAGCCGCCGATGCCGTCGCCGCCGTGCTCCTGCCTTGCTTCGCTCTGCTCTGTCCATCGAGAGGAAGAAGGAAAGAGCCCGGTACCGTTTCGCCGCGCACATGGGCCGCTGGATGGGCCGCCGTCCCGTGGCTCGGCTCGGATCTGGGCAGATCTGGCCCAACTCCTTTTTTTCTGGAGGTTAATTCCTTTCTAAATATTTCTGTTCCGTCCTCTTAGTTTATTTCAAAATAAATTATGAAAACCCTGGTTCTGCTCAAACCAAAAATCATGGAGGTACCCTAGCATATTCCTAGCCAGATCCAAGTGGTAGAAACACTTTTGGATAAATATTTTTGGAGAAAATAAATGTGAGCCAGAACTACTGCTCCTCACCAAATTATCAATAACTTTTTTTTTAAATAGCTTTTGATGCAAACTCAACTGATTTGGAAAGATCTAAGAGACACCTAGCAGTAGCAATTTGCCTCTGGTGCAAAAGAGCTTCCTATCAAAAATGGCATGCATTTTGGTAAATGACCAGAGAGCCATTTTAGGATTTTTGTAAATTATTTGGTGATGATTTTTGGTGTGAATCCACTTGTGTGAGCTTCTGTATGATTAGGAGTACCTAATCCTAGCTTGGTGTGATTTTTAGAGCTATATATTATTTTTGGTGGATTTAACTAGGTGTTATGCTTTTCTGTTAACTAATGTTCATAGTTTTATTTAACTATATAGGGTGTGCTAGTATCCCTTTTGAAATTTCTAGCATGTATAGGTGTGGCACTAATTACTAGGAGTGTGTTAGCTCTGTATGGTAGCACTTTGAAAAAGTTTAGTATTGCATTTAGTCCTCTAGTGTTAATATCACTAGGATAGTATTTTCCTAGATTCTCCTAGTTAATAGGACTTGTTTTAGTAGAAAATCCTTAGTGTGACGTTAGTTTTAGTTAGTGTTACTAGATCATCAGTAGCATGCCACGTTGCTACTGGTTTGATAACTTGCTAGGAAGAGTTTAGTGTTGCTGGTGTTTATTAGGGGATAATATCCCTAGTAAGGATAGTTCCTTGATTTTCCTAACTTTTAGGATTTGTTTGCAAATAAAATCATTTGTGTGCATTATTTTAGAAATGATGTTTGAACATCAGTAGCTTTTCATAGCTACTGATATTGTAGCATGTCATCCCTTGCTACCTAATTATTTGGCCCTACTTTGTATATAAGTGGTAGACCATTATTTCGTATGAGGCCCCTGTAAGTGTAGATCCTAGTTTGTTGCTTGAATAATTAGTTTGATGCTTGTGGTTGTTATTTGTTTGTGCACCATTGTGGTTTTGTTTGATGTATTGAGTGTTGTTATTCCCTGTTGCGACGCTAGATAATACCGATACCGGAGTGGTCTTCGGAGAGGATTTATTGAAGGAGAACCGGAGTTTATTTCTTTAATCAGTAAGAAGAAGACCAAGGACTTATGCTGAAAACAGGCAAGCTACTTCACTGAGCTTGCATCTATATACATCTATTTTGATTTACCTGTTTTACTTATAATTAGCATATTGATTTACGTGGTGTTTGCCACGGAAGCTATGATTTTGAAAACCCTTTTCCAAATTACAAGTATATTATTAAGACACCCGATATAGAGGTGTCAGTGGTATACAATGATTTCGAAATGAAATTGTTTTACTCCAAAACCTTCTGTGAAAAATCTTTTTGGTGGGATTACGAACCACCCAAGTTTTGGTTAAAAGTAGTTTGCTAAGAAAATTGGAAATGATCGTGAAAACCTTTTCAAAAGTTTATGAAAAAACTATTTTGTCACTCTATGTAGAGATATCAGTTGTTATTATAAAACTATAGGATGGGAAAAACATTGTTTATTCAACACCCCTTTGAAAATCCTTGGATGAATTATGGTATACCGGATGTCGGTATGGAAGTGGAGAAGTAAAGTGTGGGACCCAGCTTTATTAGTCAAAATGTGGGTCAACAAAAACTTTTGTGTGTTTGTTTGATTATGGTTGTTTGATTTGTTGTTCGCTCTAAAAAAAATTGAAGAATAGAAAAGAAATAAAAGAAGTGCCAAAAACCCTAAAAATATGTGACAGTGTCACCCTAAATCTCCAAGTGAGAATTCAAGTTTTCTTCCAAACAAAATTCAGTGGAGAAATCTTGATCCCTCTCATTTTATCCCTAATACTTTTCCCCCTCTTTATTTCAAATTATATTCAAAATTCCATTTTCAAAATTTCCAAATGTTTCTTTAACTTTGGAAATCATCAAGATCACCAAGCTACACTTCCAAAATAAATACCCAGTGGTACCACAAACCTTGACAAATCATTTTGAAAAAAACTATGAAAATAAATTTCAGAAAATCCAATTTTGGATTTGGTTCAGGAATAAGGTCGAACACCTGCTGATCACCACGGTGTTCTTCCCTAAACCGAATTCAATCCAAAAATTCAAACTCGATTCGGTGAAATCGATCACTCCAGTAGCTCCCACTCCTTCCTCTCACCTCACACACGTGAATGATTGCGAAGGAAACGAGTTCGTTGACCCGGAGGTGGAGTGTGGCGTGCGCCACGCCGATGCCGCCCGTGGCGCACTGCCGCACGGGTCGTCCCGTGGTGGGCAAGGACGCGACGCAGAGGCGACGCCGCGCCGTGCTCGACACCCCTCCCTCTTCCCTCTGCCTCTGGTCGACGTGACCCAAGCGTGCAGAGCTCGCTGGCGTGCTCACCGTCCGCGACGCGATGCCACGCGCTGCCGTCCGGAATCGCCCTGTGGAGGAAGCAGAGGAGGCAGCGACGCGACGCCACGCTCTGCTCGACACACCACCTCTCCCCTCTGCACCTGCTCGAGGTGACCCAAGCACCGCAGCACACCCCACCCCTTGCGTGCATCCTCGCCATGCCACGGCCAGAGCGCGCCGCGCGACGCCACCCTACCAGGGTCAGCGAGGAACACCACCGCACCCTCTCCCCATTTGCCACCGCACTACGCCGTACCTGCACCAGCTCCGCGCCAATGGCAAGCTCTCCCACTCCCAGCCCCATCCCTGCACCGCGTTCACGACGAGCCCGAGCTCGCCAATAAAAGGCCACCCGAGCCTCACCACCTCTCCACACCACCTCATGGCCACCACTCCACTCCACTCACCCCAGTACACCGCCAGGAGGGCGGATTCGTAGCCGCGGAAGCACTTCTGCCCTAGCCGTGCTCTGCACCTCGCCGGAGTAGAAGGTGGGCATCGATCACGGCCGAGCCGTGCACTCTCTATAACATCCCAAATTTAGAAACTAAGAAAAACTTAGTTTTACCAGACCCAAAATTCAGAACCAACAAAAATCTTTTGAAAATGTTTCACTGATGATTGTGTTTTCCTTCCCATTACTATGTTTGAACTTGTGTGGCTTGCGGTTTAAATTGTTTGACTAGTAAATATAAGGCACAACCAATATAAAAATATATTTAATTTTGGTGATCATGTTATGACAAGAAAATATTCTATATATCTTTTCCATTCTTATTTTGGCCAACTCCATTTCAATGATATTTGATTTGTCAACAACCAAAACCAATACCAGTATTTGAGAAAGTAAAAGTATTTCCAAAATTATGTGTTCCCAAAAATATGGAGATCCATATGCTATCCCCTATCTATCTTTAACCTTGATATTTTGCATTTGTATGCAACTCCCATTTTATAAACTTTGATTATCACTTCATTTGAAAATAACACTAGTGGGAAATATATCACCCACATATTTCCTGTTTCAAATCTTTCTGAAAACTATTAAGTGATGAGTGGAGATATTTCCTAAACATCATCTTGTCATAATTAAGTGTGATCATTTTTATAAGATAGTATTGTTAAATTATGTAAATGGTGGCATGATTGAATCTGGTGGTTTGATTTGTGTGGTCATTATTGTGATATTGATCTTGTGGTGTTGTTGCTTGTGAGGATAATTCCTCAGCTGTGCCTAGCACTAAAATAAAACACACTGATCACAAATTTGGAATGTTACGTGAAAACAAAACAAGACTTCTATGGCTACCCTCACTCTCAAACTAAAGTCTTGATTAAAAGAAATGATCTTATTTCAATTCCCTCTTTACATATTTCTCTATTTTGTTATAACCCTTATTTTTATCTTATAAAATCCAGAAATAAGATGATAACCATCTCATTATCATATTACCCTCTCCTCAAAATATTACTCGTCAATTACAAAGATATTTTGATTAGACAAATTGATTTTATCCAAAAATGCCATATTTAAACTCTATGAACAAATATTGTCCAAAACATTTTATTTTCAAATACCAAAATTTGTGGAGCTTCTACATGTATATGGGAGGCTACCTGAATTTTCTCAAATATTTATAAAATGTTTTAGTGCCTCAATAAAATCCTTGAAGAGCTACTGAAAATTAAGGAAATAAGAAAAAGGACCTAAATGCAAATAGAAAGAATTTAACCCAGGGGGTTTTCCGCGAAAGCTCCTTCGTCTCCCTGTAGCATCCCGTGGCGCCGTCGCCGTGTCGACCTCTCCTGCGTCGCCCGCCGCCCGGACCCCCCTCCCGCTCTCCTCTCCGCTGCCCTGCGTGGAGATAAGAAGGCCACGACGCCGCCCACCCTCATCCACTCGCTCACATCTCCCCTGCTCCCTCCCTCTCTTCTATTTTCCTCTGCCATGGCCGCGCCTCGGCCGAGCTCGTCGTCGCTGCCGCCGTCGACTGAAGCCACCCCGAGCGAATCTACGACCACCACCAGCCCCGCCGCGATCTCCTCTCCCTCCTCGTAGAAGGAATCGACCAGGAAGGCTGGGAATCATCGTCGCCACCGCATCTTCTTCCTCTCCGGCCGTCGGACTCCGAGCAAGCGCGCGACCTCCCTCGACCTTCTCCTTCACCGCTGCGAGTACTCACGCGACGAGGGTGAGCATGCGGATCTCCTAGACACCTCCATTCCTCTCTGATCGCCGTAGTTCGTCGGCGCGTCGTTAGCCGTAGCTCGCCGCCGCCTCAGCTCCTCGCCGTCGCCATCTCCGGTGACCATTTGGTCGCTGTCTCCGCCAGGGAGTAGCCCATGCCCGTACACATCGATCGCGAGTAGAAATAGGGTCGATCGCGTGCGCAGCCGTCGATCCCGTGCGCGTCGTCGCCGGTGGTCGCCGCGGTCGTGCACGCCGTCGCCGTGCCCTGTCCTCATCTCAAAAGAGCAAGCGCCCGTATACTAGCACGAACCCCGCGCCGGCCCAGTGGCTCGCACGCGTGAGCGCGCTCGCGAGACGCGAGTTCGAGTCCCCGCCGCCGCGCGGCCTTTTTCATTTTATTTTCTTTCGCTGACAGCTGGGCCCCACCGGTCAGTGACCGTGGCGGCCAGCACAGCTGCACCCGAGCCTAGTCAGCGCCAGCGCAGCACCCGGGCCCGCCTGGCAGTGACTCTGGCTAGCCACGGGCTCGGTACCAAAAGTATAACACGTTTTTCTGGAAATTAAAAGAAAAGACAGAAAATAAGTTAAGTTTATAAAATGCATATCTTTTTGAATAATGATCCAAAAATTACAAATGATATACCAAAATGTTCAGAAAAATAAAACCTGTCTTTTGGTGTAATTCACCTATCCAAATAAATTAGTTTATTTAATGTTTTATTAAAATAAAGAAAAAGGCAGAATATAAAATAAATTGGGAAAATTCATATCTTTAAAAATAATGATCCAAAAATTAAGTTTGACCCATTAAAATGTTTAGCAAGTGATAACCTTCATATTCCATCTTGTTTCAAAACTTGGGTAATTATTTTGTAATGATGTTTAAAATAAATTAACAAAAGGGTAGATTTAAAAAGGATTTTTATAATTAATCCGTAATGATTTCTGGAGCAAATCTAATTTTGCTAGGTTCCTAGTGTCTCCCTTTATCGAATTCTAACTTGGTGTAATTCTGACTCACAGAAAATATAGTGACCTAACTTTTGTCTGGAGTATTTCCTGTTTAACAGGAGATGCTTGTTGATAACCTTCGCCTCAGATAGTTTTGTGATCGATGTACCTAACTTGCGGTTAGGTGATGGACTACTGACCAGTATAAAACCCTCGTAAGTGTAGATCCTAGTTGTTGCCCGAACGATTAGTTTGACGCCTACGGTTTGTCGCTTGTCTGTATACCACTTGTGGTTTGGTTTGCTTAGTGATTGTTGTGTTATCCTCCTGTTTGCGACGCTAGATATAAACACCACCGAAGTGGTTTGTGGAACGGAGTTATAAAGGAAGGAGAATTTGCTGAACCTGAAGATCAAGACCAAGTTCACTTTGCCGAGCAAGGCAAGCTATTCTCTGAGCTTGCACTACCAACATATGCATCTACTTTCATAACATGTTTACTCTCAAAGCAAGATTTACAAAACCCATTTCAAAAATATATGGATATTATTTTGCCACCCTATATAGTAATTTATATAAAACTTTAGGATGGGAAAACAATGTTGTTTATTCAAAACTCCTTTGAAATTTCTTATGAGTTTGTGAAATACCGAGACTTCGGTGTTGGAGTGGAAAAGTGGAAAAATGGTGGTGTTTATGAAAAATGCACAGTGTCCTAGTACTATGGAAACCAATCCTACCCTGTGCGACCACATTTACCACATATGGGAAAAGGCGTAGTCATGTAGTTTGCTCTTATTAGTATGGGATACCTCATCGACGGAGATGACTCCGTTATGCATGAGGGGATGGTCCGAGGATCTACCCCCTGACCCGGGTCCTCACACAAGTTGGTGGGGAGGATAGAAGGTTCCACCATAAACCGCCGGACAAAACTATGAGTCCTCACACTTAGGGTTTCTGACGGGAAACCGGACTGGGTGTCGATGGAAAGTGTCATATGGGAAGGATCCTATACTAGCATGAGCAAATAAGAGGCTATGGCCGGCGGCTTACTTCGCATACACCTGGTATGGCGAGACGTGGCAGACACGATGAGTTGCCGGATGGATGTGGGTCAAAAGCGTGCTACCTCTGCAGAGTGTTTAAAACTATTCGAATAGCCGAGTCCTCGGATATGGACAATTGGGAGACTGTCCTAAGACCATGTGCAAGTTTTTGAAAAGAGTTGAGTTTTAAAGAAAAGTGAAGTGGGAATGTTCTATGCACCTATACCAGCAGATCGGTATGAGGTTGATGGAAGAAAGTGGACCATGTGGGTCAATGGTCGAAGAAAGGAGGAGTTTTGGAGAAATAAACAAATGGTGATTTTCCGGGAAAAATGTTTATAAAAGAGACTTCTTCTCTTTTCAACAAAGATATAGAGATGTCTTATCAAAATAAAGGGTTTTGTTATAATAAAAATGATGCTATTGCATGCTCCTGTCGGAGGTAGTTTGCGAGTACATAAATGTACTCATGGCTGTGTCCCTGGATATTCCCATGTCCAGAGTTCAAGAAGAAGTATGCTGGAGATCGAGAGTTCGTCGACGTCAATGCGAACTAGGGCGCTTCCCAGTCAGCTGCCTGTGGTTATGGCTAATGACTTGGGCTCCACGTTGTTTGATGATTTCCGCTGCATGTACCTGTTGAAGTTATGACTTCAATCAAGTAAGTAATATTTATTCGGTATGTATGGGTGTTCTGTGATGCCAATTCGAGTTATGTGCGACAACAGACTGATCATGGGATTGTTGCAGGAAACATAACGAGTATCTCGGATAATTAATCCGGGGTCCTCACAGACTTGGTATCAGAGCCATCCTGACTGTAACAGACCTTAGTTAGCATGGACGTTAGTTAGTAAGGAAATATTTTGATTAAAAACCTATTATTACCAAAAGAGTATTTTATCCCAGGAAGTCCAAGATTAGCTTCCACTCTTCTCACCTTCTCAAATATTTCTGAGTCTTATCCCTCTATTTAAGATTTTCCAAGGATTTCTCTACTCCCTCTTAACCGTTCAAAATACTTGACGATGAACCCAAGTGAGACCTAATTTGCTAGCACCTTCCATCCCAACTATTCAATATTCAACATCAAGGTGATTGATATGCAAATACCAAGATCGTCAGTATCAATAAAGCAAGAGACCCCGAAGACCTCAACTCAATATCGACAATTCCACTCAGTTACTACCTCGACAATCTCAAGTATTCCCGTTGAAGATTTAGGCGATAAAATAAAGACTTCAACCGTCCTGTTTCACCAAGGCCCATACGAGAAAACTATTTCGGAAAGAAATATATTACTACCAAAATTATTTGTATCTAAGGAAGCCTAAGTAAAACTTCCATTCTTTTCACCTTCTCGAATTATTCTAAACCTTACCTCTTGTTTAAAGGCTTATCAAAAGTTTCCATCTGTTGTCTTACCTCCATTCAAACTTACATACTTGACGATACCCCAGACCAGACCTGGGTACTTAGCAACCCGAAGACTTCAACAGCAAGGCGATTTATATACGAAGACCGATGATCCGTGCAACCTTCAGAAATCGCAGTAATTTCACCGCCAAAGTTTCCCACTGGGACAAGGTGAGGAAAATCCTCGAGATACAAAGACCCCTAGGATCAATAGGATGAGCTCGTTTTACTTGAGCAAAACCCCATCTTCCACGGTATTAGACGTCTGTTAGTGCTAAAAGTGCCTTGATTGATCTTGCTGTGTGTTGCATTTACGTGTGTTGTTTTCCTTGTGTGTTTCACAAAACCCGCCTTGTCGGGAACCCAAAGTAACCACACTTTTATCTGTTGCTTTATTTTAGACTGTTTGCAAAAACCTTTTTGGCCTTGTTGGCCATAGATGTACTTTTGTACCCTCTCAAAAGTCCGACTTAGAAAACCCTTCAGCAAATTTTCTCCTAGTAAGAAAAGTCAGGTATGGAAGACTCTCTACCCCAAGACTCTGCGACCTTCTGCAAAACGGATAGTAGTCTTCATACGTCGTTTGTGCAACCACATCAAGCCATCGAGAAAGATGAAGATTCAAGACCCGACGTTGGATGACACTATTCGTATCCCGTCGGACTAATAAAACAATATGAAAACTAACATAACTAACATAACTTATCTAACTTTAGTTTCTCATCTAACCAAATTTTGCAAAATTACTAACTGCTTTTTCTAGATCAAGGAAAGAGGTGCCATAGGACGACTCAAAACTAGTTGGTGGAAAAGAGACTTTAGGAGGATATAAGGATGTTGGGCTATAAATTTATCAGTCAAAAGGATCTTGATGAAATCAAAATTTGTTGGATGATGTTCGTAACATCAAACATTTGGGGTTTAGAATAGAAGTGAAAACTTGGAGTGGATCGATAAATTAATTGGGTTCGGATAGATGATATATTGATTAATACTCTGGGGCTAACCAGTTGTGGACCCCAACCATTGGTGGTTATCTGGAGCTAGAAGACGTGAACCATGATTTAAGGTTTAGAAAGAAAGGTGAATGTTATTGGATTTTTAGGAAGTACTTGCTGATAAAATGATGTTGGATTGTTTGGAAGCAAGTAAATCAAGAAGAATACTCCGGTGTTGGAATGTCTAGGGTGATTCCTAGCGCAAGTGACTTTTGTGGTAAATCCTTATGGAATTATAGGAAGTGGTCAAAGATGAGTTAGCGAATGAGTAGATTGTTGGATGCAAGAAATAATTGGGGGAGGATAAGTGAATGTTTATCGGATTCTAGAAATCAATATGACTGGTCTAGTAGCAAGGCATTCTAGGTGATAGTAGTTTCAGAGCTTGTCACGCTCTGTTTGGATTATTCTTAGGAAGATCATTTATCTTTGATTATGAGATCAAGACCCAAAGGTGTGTAGATAAAATCTGGATTTGGATTGAAAGTGGGTCAATTCGTGATGGTACGACCACATGATTATGGGATGCTTTATTTAGTTTTGATGATACGGTCGTGGGAAATAGGACATACGGAAGGAGTCAGATAATATGAGGTATGCCTATCTGGGGAGAAATCAATCAAGAAATAATTGGAGGACCACTACGATTTTGTGATAGAATGTAATGGGAAGACTATGCCAAAAAGGTTTGATGGGTATCCGATAGATTGAACCATAGTATAATAAAGAATTTATGCCCGAAGGAGATGATGGTGGATTAATAACTTTAGGTTGGGCAAAGGCCGTGATTCAATTAACTGTTTGATAGTAGTGGCCTTACCAGAGATGTTGGAATGGTATTTTGGAGACTCGAGAATTAGAGGCCTGTGTAAAGTTGGATGTTTTGGATTTTAGGTATAAAAAGTTTGATGTTCAGAGTATAGCACCCAACTCTTTTGAAAACTAACTTGAACTCCTCAACCAGAAAGTTTTCCCCGAAAACCCTAACTGTTCTGGTGCACTAACTTACTTGTGAAGATACCTGCGAAGCTTGGTGAAGACCCAGACCCAAAGAAGCAATATACCAGACTATCTTGGAGCATCTGGAAACTTTTACATCAAAATCTATTATTGTTAATCTCGCTAGAAATAATGTGATATTCCAATGTTCGTGTTATATAGGAGCAGTTTGGTAACAAGCCTCATGAACTTGTTAACAAATCACTTTTGTATACTCAAACAATCGAGAGTCATATACAAAGAAACGGAACGTCAGATAATCCAGTGTATCTCAGCCTCTGGAATATGAAAAGTGGTTTGATGACAAGACTAGCTACCTTGTTAACAAATTCTTCTTGTATGACTAAGGCAATTGACGTCACCAAAGACACCCACCTTCTTATATAACCAACTAATTGGAAGCTTGTCTCCCCAAGGATATGATCTCCGAGACAAGAAGAGAAAAAAAGGGTACCCGTTTGGAAAACAGCGGGTGCGAAGGTTCTTCACTAGCTTTCTAGGGTCCATTAACAGCTGACATGTGAAGAATCACCTATAGTTGGTGGTGAGAAGATCGCCATCGTCAAAGCCGAAGTTGACCATCATCAAAGGCCATCTGCGCGAAGCCCAGTAATCAAGCACCATCAACATTACCTGTCGAGCAATCACCCCTTTTAACTTGCCCAGACCAATCACACCGAAGGAGGATTCAAGAAGGCACGAACAGCAACTGCTGACATAAAGCCATTTCTTTAACTTTCAAGATTAACTGAAAAAGCGACCCTTGCACCCTCGTCAAACAGCCGACAGAACCGCCTACCTTTAGGGTCCTGGAACTAACTTTTAGACTCCTCGGGAAGCTCGATACCCTAAACTGTACCCCTTGAAATCCTTACCAAAGCTTCACGGAGATCAAGAACCAAAGAAGTCAACAACGATGTCCTCCTTTACTCAACCGAATAAGGACCAGAAAGAAGGCAACCAACCAACGGAATACGCAGAAGAATCAAACGACGGAAGCACCTACTGTTGACGACATCAACCACCAAGCAAGTCCAGACGCACTCAGAAGCTTATAACATCCTTTTTCTAACTAGAAACCGGAAAGAGTCAAGTACACAGACTGGACGCATCCTGAAAATAACGCATCCCCATCTGCGACCCTCGTAAGGAGAAAATATCAGGAAATGATGTCTGCACCAACCCCAAGTATCGAGGAGTAACACCCAAGACGAAGATCGTCAGGCCACCCAAGAAGAATGGTGCCTCCAAGTCAACTTCAGATGCAACCTTCAACATGACCCTTCAAAACCCCTTTTTAAGGGGGGGAAAACCTGCAATAGGTATACCAGAACGTGTTAAAAATTAGTTCCTTGCGCCTTAGCTTTGTAGTATCTAGAAGCGATCGACCACGACTATCCATCCAAGTCAATCATCAAGTCAACCCTATCATCAAGGATCTGACTCAGCACAGAAGATTGTTAACAAAGAAAGCCTTGCATCATCAAGTTGTCAAGATCTCACATGGCAACCCCACTGAAGTAGCAACGACCGCAGAAGTATAATCAGCCCAAAACCCGTGCCCCCGTACTCCCCTGTTACCACCGGGCAAATCTCGAGGACGAGATTTATTTTTAAGGGGGGAAGGATCTGTAACATCCCAAATTTAGAAACTAAGAAAAACTTAGTTTTACCAGACCCAAAATTCAGAACCAACAAAAATCTTTTGAAAATGTTTCACTGATGATTGTGTTTTCCTTCCCATTACTATGTTTGAACTTGTGTGGCTTGCGGTTTAAATTGTTTGACTAGTAAATATAAGGCACAACCAATATAAAAATATATTTAATTTTGGTGATCATGTTATGACAAGAAAATATTCTATATATCTTTTCCATTCTTATTTTGGCCAACTCCATTTCAATGATATTTGATTTGTCAACAACCAAAACCAATACCAGTATTTGAGAAAGTAAAAGTATTTCCAAAATTATGTGTTCCCAAAAATATGGAGATCCATATGCTATCCCCTATCTATCTTTAACCTTGATATTTTGCATTTGTATGCAACTCCCATTTTATAAACTTTGATTATCACTTCATTTGAAAATAACACTAGTGGGAAATATATCACCCACATATTTCCTGTTTCAAATCTTTCTGAAAACTATTAAGTGATGAGTGGAGATATTTCCTAAACATCATCTTGTCATAATTAAGTGTGATCATTTTTATAAGATAGTATTGTTAAATTATGTAAATGGTGGCATGATTGAATCTGGTGGTTTGATTTGTGTGGTCATTATTGTGATATTGATCTTGTGGTGTTGTTGCTTGTGAGGATAATTCCTCAGCTGTGCCTAGCACTAAAATAAAACACACTGATCACAAATTTGGAATGTTACGTGAAAACAAAACAAGACTTCTATGGCTACCCTCACTCTCAAACTAAAGTCTTGATTAAAAGAAATGATCTTATTTCAATTCCCTCTTTACATATTTCTCTATTTTGTTATAACCCTTATTTTTATCTTATAAAATCCAGAAATAAGATGATAACCATCTCATTATCATATTACCCTCTCCTCAAAATATTACTCGTCAATTACAAAGATATTTTGATTAGACAAATTGATTTTATCCAAAAATGCCATATTTAAACTCTATGAACAAATATTGTCCAAAACATTTTATTTTCAAATACCAAAATTTGTGGAGCTTCTACATGTATATGGGAGGCTACCTGAATTTTCTCAAATATTTATAAAATGTTTTAGTGCCTCAATAAAATCCTTGAAGAGCTACTGAAAATTAAGGAAATAAGAAAAAGGACCTAAATGCAAATAGAAAGAATTTAACCCAGGGGGTTTTCCGCGAAAGCTCCTTCGTCTCCCTGTAGCATCCCGTGGCGCCGTCGCCGTGTCGACCTCTCCTGCGTCGCCCGCCGCCCGGACCCCCCCTCCCGCTCTCCTCTCCGCTGCCCTGCGTGGAGATAAGAAGGCCACGACGCCGCCCACCCTCATCCACTCGCTCACATCTCCCCTGCTCCCTCCCTCTCTTCTATTTTCCTCTGCCATGGCCGCGCCTCGGCCGAGCTCGTCGTCGCTGCCGCCGTCGACTGAAGCCACCCCGAGCGAATCTACGACCACCACCAGCCCCGCCGCGATCTCCTCTCCCTCCTCGTAGAAGGAATCGACCAGGAAGGCTGGGAATCATCGTCGCCACCGCATCTTCTTCCTCTCCGGCCGTCGGACTCCGAGCAAGCGCGCGACCTCCCTCGACCTTCTCCTTCACCGCTGCGAGTACTCACGCGACGAGGGTGAGCATGCGGATCTCCTAGACACCTCCATTCCTCTCTGATCGCCGTAGTTCGTCGGCGCGTCGTTAGCCGTAGCTCGCCGCCGCCTCAGCTCCTCGCCGTCGCCATCTCCGGTGACCATTTGGTCGCTGTCTCCGCCAGGGAGTAGCCCATGCCCGTACACATCGATCGCGAGTAGAAATAGGGTCGATCGCGTGCGCAGCCGTCGATCCCGTGCGCGTCGTCGCCGGTGGTCGCCGCGGTCGTGCACGCCGTCGCCGTGCCCTGTCCTCATCTCAAAAGAGCAAGCGCCCGTATACTAGCACGAACCCCGCGCCGGCCCAGTGGCTCGCACGCGTGAGCGCGCTCGCGAGACGCGAGTTCGAGTCCCCGCCGCCGCGCGGCCTTTTTCATTTTATTTTCTTTCGCTGACAGCTGGGCCCCACCGGTCAGTGACCGTGGCGGCCAGCACAGCTGCACCCGAGCCTAGTCAGCGCCAGCGCAGCACCCGGGCCCGCCTGGCAGTGACTCTGGCTAGCCACGGGCTCGGTACCAAAAGTATAACACGTTTTTCTGGAAATTAAAAGAAAAGACAGAAAATAAGTTAAGTTTATAAAATGCATATCTTTTTGAATAATGATCCAAAAATTACAAATGATATACCAAAATGTTCAGAAAAATAAAACCTGTCTTTTGGTGTAATTCACCTATCCAAATAAATTAGTTTATTTAATGTTTTATTAAAATAAAGAAAAAGGCAGAATATAAAATAAATTGGGAAAATTCATATCTTTAAAAATAATGATCCAAAAATTAAGTTTGACCCATTAAAATGTTTAGCAAGTGATAACCTTCATATTCCATCTTGTTTCAAAACTTGGGTAATTATTTTGTAATGATGTTTAAAATAAATTAACAAAAGGGTAGATTTAAAAAGGATTTTTATAATTAATCCGTAATGATTTCTGGAGCAAATCTAATTTTGCTAGGTTCCTAGTGTCTCCCTTTATCGAATTCTAACTTGGTGTAATTCTGACTCACAGAAAATATAGTGACCTAACTTTTGTCTGGAGTATTTCCTGTTTAACAGGAGATGCTTGTTGATAACCTTCGCCTCAGATAGTTTTGTGATCGATGTACCTAACTTGCGGTTAGGTGATGGACTACTGACCAGTATAAAACCCTCGTAAGTGTAGATCCTAGTTGTTGCCCGAACGATTAGTTTGACGCCTACGGTTTGTCGCTTGTCTGTATACCACTTGTGGTTTGGTTTGCTTAGTGATTGTTGTGTTATCCTCCTGTTTGCGACGCTAGATATAAACACCACCGAAGTGGTTTGTGGAACGGAGTTATAAAGGAAGGAGAATTTGCTGAACCTGAAGATCAAGACCAAGTTCACTTTGCCGAGCAAGGCAAGCTATTCTCTGAGCTTGCACTACCAACATATGCATCTACTTTCATAACATGTTTACTCTCAAAGCAAGATTTACAAAACCCATTTCAAAAATATATGGATATTATTTTGCCACCCTATATAGTAATTTATATAAAACTTTAGGATGGGAAAACAATGTTGTTTATTCAAAACTCCTTTGAAATTTCTTATGAGTTTGTGAAATACCGAGACTTCGGTGTTGGAGTGGAAAAGTGGAAAAATGGTGGTGTTTATGAAAAATGCACAGTGTCCTAGTACTATGGAAACCAATCCTACCCTGTGCGACCACATTTACCACATATGGGAAAAGGCGTAGTCATGTAGTTTGCTCTTATTAGTATGGGATACCTCATCGACGGAGATGACTCCGTTATGCATGAGGGGATGGTCCGAGGATCTACCCCCTGACCCGGGTCCTCACACAAGTTGGTGGGGAGGATAGAAGGTTCCACCATAAACCGCCGGACAAAACTATGAGTCCTCACACTTAGGGTTTCTGACGGGAAACCGGACTGGGTGTCGATGGAAAGTGTCATATGGGAAGGATCCTATACTAGCATGAGCAAATAAGAGGCTATGGCCGGCGGCTTACTTCGCATACACCTGGTATGGCGAGACGTGGCAGACACGATGAGTTGCCGGATGGATGTGGGTCAAAAGCGTGCTACCTCTGCAGAGTGTTTAAAACTATTCGAATAGCCGAGTCCTCGGATATGGACAATTGGGAGACTGTCCTAAGACCATGTGCAAGTTTTTGAAAAGAGTTGAGTTTTAAAGAAAAGTGAAGTGGGAATGTTCTATGCACCTATACCAGCAGATCGGTATGAGGTTGATGGAAGAAAGTGGACCATGTGGGTCAATGGTCGAAGAAAGGAGGAGTTTTGGAGAAATAAACAAATGGTGATTTTCCGGGAAAAATGTTTATAAAAGAGACTTCTTCTCTTTTCAACAAAGATATAGAGATGTCTTATCAAAATAAAGGGTTTTGTTATAATAAAAATGATGCTATTGCATGCTCCTGTCGGAGGTAGTTTGCGAGTACATAAATGTACTCATGGCTGTGTCCCTGGATATTCCCATGTCCAGAGTTCAAGAAGAAGTATGCTGGAGATCGAGAGTTCGTCGACGTCAATGCGAACTAGGGCGCTTCCCAGTCAGCTGCCTGTGGTTATGGCTAATGACTTGGGCTCCACGTTGTTTGATGATTTCCGCTGCATGTACCTGTTGAAGTTATGACTTCAATCAAGTAAGTAATATTTATTCGGTATGTATGGGTGTTCTGTGATGCCAATTCGAGTTATGTGCGACAACAGACTGATCATGGGATTGTTGCAGGAAACATAATGAGTATCTCGGATAATTAATCCGGGGTCCTCACACTCTCTCCCCCTCTCTTCTTTGCCCCGCATCCGTATCACCATTACACCCTAGCTCACCCGCCGCGTTTTGCCCGTGTTTCGTGCACAGCAGCGCCGCGGAGGACTCACCGGAGTTGGAGCACGGCCGCGGAGGAGGAGCAGAACACGCCGCCGTCGAGTGAAGCCGTCCCAGCACGCACGACTCACCCCAGAGCTTCCCTACTCCCTCCGCCGTCGATCCATGTCCTCGCCGCTTCCAACCGAGCCCCCTAGGTGAGCCCTTGAACCACCTCACCGTCGCCGGAGCCCGGCGCCTCCAGGAAATGGTCGTCGCCGTTGTCATCGCTCCTTAGCCGTAGGATTAGAAATCAACGGCTACGTACCGGTTCGTTTAATTAGACACTGACTGGTGGACCCCACTCGTCAGCGTTTTAAACTTAAATCGCGCGCGAGACGTTTTCCGTTGAGTCACTGACGAGCGGACCCCACCCGTCAGGGATCTCAACATTATCCAGTAAATTAGGGTTTTAGAATTTAAATCTCCTCTGAATTTCAGTACTGGACACCACTTTGAAATTCAATATCTCGAGTTATATAAATCCAAATAAATCAAGTCAAAATGTTCTGGAAATCTTATAAAATTCCTTAACTCACCAAAGTGGTCTCATCTCATTTAATTAAGTAATAAAAATGTATAGTTAAAAATGCTCCAGAAGGTTTGAAACACCAAACCATTTGTTTCTGGAGTTGTATTAGTCCAAATAAACTGAAACCAATTTTGGTAGCTTTGTATTAGGATCCTTTAGCGCCCCAAATTTTGGTAGAATTAATTGAGTAGTGTAAACTCCTTAGCCCTTGGTTGAACTTCAGTGCACCCTTCTGCACTAAACCAATTAGTGTGATTTAATAATAGGTCCAATTAAACTAAAACCAATTTTGTTAGGTCACAGGCAACCAAGGTTAGTTGTACCTAAAAGGATTTAATTTTTGGAGCAACCTAATTTGTTTGGTAGCTAAAACTTGATTAAAAACCTTCTGAACTAAAACCAATGTGTAGGGAGTTTGGTAACACCAAATGACCCCAATCCAATTGGGTGATCTTCTACACATCAGTAGCTATCCATAGAACTTTAGTTTGAAATTTTGTGACCAACATAGATTAAATGGTGAATTAATTGGTGCACAACTAGTTTCTGCCTTAGTTTGAAAACAATTAAATAAAGATTAATTCAATTAAATTAAAACCACCTTGTGTTGCTTGATGTGTGCAGTAGCTAATTATAGCATTTGTGATTGTAATGATGTGGTGATGCTTGAGTTAGAGTAGTAATTGTTTGTCTTGCTTGTTTAACGTTTAGACGATACCGTTGACGGATTTATCGAAGAAGGAGGTTTCGTTGAACCCGAAGATCAGGACCAGTACCACTGTGTTGAACAAGGCAAGCTACTTCACTGAGCTTGCATTTATATACATCTATTTTAGTCTCAAGAGTTATTCCAAGGAATCAATGATTTTAGAAAAATCCCTTTTGCAAAATACCTGAAAACTATTTTGCCACCTTATGTAGAAGTATAAAGTAGTTATTTAAAACTATAAGTTGGGAAAAACAATGTTTTTCAAAACTCCTTTGAAGGTACTTGGATGAAGGTGAAATGCCGAAAAGTCGGTGTTAAGCTGCAGAATGGTGGTGTTGTTTTGGAAAAGTGCACATTGTGTCCTAACACTATGGCGACCAACCAATAACCGGTGCGACCACATTTACCCACATATGGGCAAGGGCGTAGTCATATAATTTGCTCGTGTTAGTACTGGATGCCTCAATAAAGAGGATAACCTCATTCCATGAGGGGATGGTCTGAGGACCTACCCCTGACCTGGGTCCTCTTCATTGAAGTCTACCGGAAGCCGGTATGAACGTGTCGGAGGAAGAGGATTGAAGGGCTCCCTTGGGTCCGCCGGACAGAACTACGAGTCCTCACACTTAGTTTCTGAGGATTTAAGTGTCGATGGAAAGTGTCGTAGAGGCAGGGTCCTATACTAGCATGAGCAAAGGACAGGCTATGGCCGGGAACTCAACTTCGCATACCTCTGGTATGGCGGGACGTGGCTGACACGATGAGTGACCGGATGGGTGTGGGAAAAGCGTGCTACCTCTGCAGAGGGTAAAACTATTCGAATAGCCAAGTCCTCAGATATGGACAGTTGGGAGGCTGTCTTAAGACCATGTGCAAGTTTTATAAAATATTGAGTTTTGAAAGGAAACTGAAGTGGAAAATGTTGCATACCTGTACCAATGAGTTGGTACGAGGTTGTGATGGGTTTGGGAACCATGATTGGAATGTGGTTGGATACCGGAGGAGTTTCGGGGAAACAGCTAAAATGATGTCTTCTTAAAGGATAGTTGTAAAAATTTCTTCTTACCCCTTTTCAGAAAAGGCTTTCTTTTAAGTTGTTTCAAAGCTAAGTAAAAGTTTTCAAACTAAAACTAGTGCTTACTCTAGTTGGGGTAGTTTGCGAGTACAATCCAATGTACTCATATTGGTTTCGTCCCTGGCTATTGTCCTAGCCAGATTTCGAGGAACCCTACGTCGAAGAGGAGTTCGGCGACGTCTATGCAAACTAGGATCTTCATAAGTCAGCTGCCTGTCGGGTGTTGTTTGAGTGGATTAGCCCTACTACCGTAGCTTCCGCTGAATAAAGATGATTTGGCCCTTGAAGGCACCTATGTATAATTAGGGCAGTATGGCCATGTGTGTAAGACTTGAAACTCGGTATTGTATGGATGTAATCTTTGATATTTAGTTCGGATTATGTGAAACGACATACTGATCACGGGATCGTTGTGTTAAGCATAATCGGGTATTTCGGACGGCTAGTCCGGGGTCCCCACAGAGCTGGTATCAACGGCGCCGTGCCGCTGCTACAGGAGGTCAACGAGGAATTGCAAAATGCCCCCTGAACTTCTTTCTCCTCTCACCGATAGGTCCTCGTCTAATTCTTTTATTTTCTTTTCAAAACCAGTAGGGTTTCCTGAATTTTATTGAGGTGCTTAGACATTTTACAAAAATTAGTAGCGCGAGTGGGGAAATGTTCAAATATCAGTAGTGCGAGACGTTTTCCGTTGAGTCACTGATGAGCGGACCCCACCCGTCAGGGATCTCAACATTATCCAGTAAATTAGGGTTTTAGAATTTAAATCTCCTCTGAATTTCAGTACTGGACACCACTTTGAAACCCTCTAGGCGTCGTGTCCCAAAGCCGTGTCTGCCGCTGCATCGATGGACCGCACACGCAGCAGTGCCGCGGAAGAGTGCTCTACGCACTGGAAACGGGGCGAGTGCGGAGCCAGGGAGAGTGAGGAAGAAGAAGAGAAGAAAAGGAGGAGAGACCGCTAGGTGGACCCCGGCCCCCGTGATTGAAGTCATAAGCTTCAACAGGTACTTGCAGCGGAATCACCAAACAACGTGGAGCCCAAGTCACTCGCCTTAACCCTACAGGCAGCTGACTGGGAAGCGCCCTAGTTCGCAAAGACGTCAGTGAACTCCTCTTCTTCGAACTGCTTCTTCTTCCAAAATCTGGCTAAGACAATAGCCAGGGACGAAACCAATATGAGTACATTTGATTGTACTCGCAAACTACCCCAACAGGAGCATGCACTAGTTTTTAATTTTAAAAGACTTTTATTTTAGAAAAACATCACTATATCCTTATTTAAAAAGGGAAGAGTAGATTTGTAATCCTGTTGAAGACAAAACATTTTGGAAAGTAGTTTTCTCACCTACCTTTGTTGAAAAGGTAAGAAGTCTTTTTAAACCTTTTTCCCCCGCAAATATACCTTCGTTTTAAAAGGTGAGAAAACCCCTTAAAAACTTTTTCCTTGAAAATCACCCTCTTGTCCCTTTCTCCGAAACCTCCTGGTTTCTGATCATACCCCTCATGGTTACTTATTTTACCAGCAACCTCAGACCATACCCTCGGTATAGTTGCATAAAACAATTTCCCCTCATTTTCCTTTCAAACCCAAAACTTTGTAAAACTTGCACATGGTCTTAGGACAGCCTCCCAACTGTCCATATCCGAGGACTCGGCTATTCGAATAGTTTTACCCTCTGCAGAGGTAGCACGCTTTTCCCACACCCATCCGGTCACTCATCGTGTCAGCCACGTTCCGCCATACCAGAGGTATGCGAAGTTGAGTTCCCGGCCATAGCCTGTCCTTTGCTCATGCTAGTATAGGACCCTGCCTCTACGACACTTTCCATCGACACTTAAATCCTCAGAAACTAAGTGTGAGGACTCGTAGTTCTGCCCGGCGGACCCAAGGGAGCCCTTCAATCTTCTTTCTTCTTTATGCTCATACCGGCTTCCGGTAGACTTCTCTTAAGAGGACCCAGGTCAAGGGGTAGGTCACCAAACCATCCCCTCATGGAACGAGGTCATCCTCGTTGTTGAGGCATCCAGTACTAACACGAGCAAATTATATGACTACGCCCTTGCCCATATGTGGGTAAATGTGGTCGCACAGGTTATCGGCTGGTAGTCATGGTACAAAGACACAATGTGCATTTTTTTTTTCATAAACATCCCCACACTTTACTTCTCCACTTCCATACCGACATCCCGGTATACCATAATTCATCCAAGGATTTTCAAAGGGGTGTTGAATAAACAATGTTTTTCCCATCCTATAGTTTTATAATAACAACTGATATCTCTACATAGAGTGACAAAATAGTTTTTTATAAACTTTTGAAAAGGTTTTCACGATCATTTCCAATTTTCTTAGCAAACTACTTTTAACCAAAACTTGGGTGGTTCGTAATCCCACCAAAAAGATTTTTCACAGAAGGTTTTGGAGTAAAACAATTTCATTTTGAAATCATTGTATACCACTGACACCTCTATGTCGGGTGTCTTAATAATATACTTGTAATTTGGAAAAGGGTTTTCAAAATCATAGCTTCCGTGGCAAACACCACGTAAATCAATATGCTAATTATAAGTAAAATAGGTAAATCAAAATAGATGTATATAGATGCAAGCTCAGTGAAGTAGCTTGCCTGTTTTCAGCATAATGTCCTTGGTCTTCTTCTTACTGATTAAAGAAATAAACTCCGGTTCTCCTTCAATAAATCCTCTCCGAAGACCACTCCGGTATCGGTATTATCTAGCGTCGCAACAGGGAATAACAACACTCAATACATCAAACAAAACCACAAGTGGTGCACAAACAAATAACAACCACAAGCATCAAACTAATTATTCAAGCAACAAACTAGGATCTACACTTACAGGGGCCTCATACGAAATAATGGTCTACCACTTATATACAAAGTAGGGCCAAATAATTAGGTAGCAAGGGATGACATGCTACAATATCAGTAGCTATGAAAAGCTACTGATGTTCAAACATCATTTCTAAAATAATGCACACAAATGATTTTATTTGCAAACAAATCCTAAAAGTTAGGAAAATCAAGGAACTATCCTTACTAGGGATATTATCCCCTAATAAACACCAGCAACACTAAACTCTTCCTAGCAAGTTATCAAACCAGTAGCAACGTGGCATGCTACTGATGATCTAGTAACACTAACTAAAACTAACGTCACACTAAGGATTTTCTACTAAAACAAGTCCTATTAACTAGGAGAATCTAGGAAAATACTATCCTAGTGATATTAACACTAGAGGACTAAATGCAATACTAAACTTTTTCCAAAGTGCTACCATACAGAGCTAACACACTCCTAGTAATTAGTGCCACACCTATACATGCTAGAAATTTCAAAAGGGATACTAGCACACCCTATATAGTTAAATAAAACTATGAACATTAGTTAACAGAAAAGCATAACACCTAGTTAAATCCACCAAAAATAATATATAGCTCTAAAAATCACACCAAGCTAGGATTAGGTACTCCTAATCATACAGAAGCTCACACAAGTGGATTCACACCAAAAATCATCACCAAATAATTTACAAAAATCCTAAAATGGCTCTCTGGTCATTTACCAAAATGCATGCCATTTTTGATAGGAAGCTCTTTTGCACCAGAGGCAAATTGCTACTGCTAGGTGTCTCTTAGATCTTTCCAAATCAGTTGAGTTTGCATCAAAAGCTATTTTAGAAAAAAATAGCTATTGATAATTTGGTGAGGAGCAGTAGTTCTGGCTCACATTTATTTTCTCCAAAAATATTTATCCAAAAGTGTTTCTACCACTTGGATCTGGCTAGGAATATGCTAGGGTACCTCCATGATTTTTGGTTTGAGCAGAACCAGGGTTTTCATAATTTATTTTGAAATAAACTAAGAGGACAGAACAGAAATATTTAGAAAGGAATTAACCTCCAGAAAAAAAAAGGAGTTGGGCCAGATCTGCCCAGATCCGAGCCGAGCCACAGAGACGGCGGCCCATCCAGCGGCCCATGTGCGCGGCAAAACGGTACCGGGCTGTTTCCTTCTTCCTCTCGATGGACAGAGCAGAGCGAAGCAAGGCAGGAGCACAGCGGCGACGGCATCGGCGGCTCCGGCGACCTGAAAGGAAATGGGGATGTCCGTGAGGAAGAGCTCGGCAAGGGGAACACATGGATGCGATAATGGCGAGGAATGGTGGGCTGAGCTGCTCGTTGCTATACTAGCATGAGCAAAGGACAGGCTATGGCCGGGAACTCAACTTCGCATACCTCTGGTATGGCGGGACGTGGCTGACACGATGAGTGACCGGATGGGTGTGGGAAAAGCGTGCTACCTCTGCAGAGGGTAAAACTATTCGAATAGCCGAGTCCTCGGATATGGACAGTTGGGAGGCTGTCCTAAGACCATGTGCAAGTTTTACAAAGTTTTGGGTTTGAAAGGAAAATGAGGGGAAATTGTTTTATGCAACTATACCGAGGGTATGGTCTGAGGTTGCTGGTAAAATAAGTAACCATGAGGGGTATGATCAGAAACCAGGAGGTTTCGGAGAAAGGGACAAGAGGGTGATTTTCGAGGAAAAAGTTTTTAAGGGGTTTTCTCACCTTTTACCAAGTCTGCGAGGACCCGGATTAAGTACCCGAGATACTCGTTATGTTTCCTGCAATAATCCCGTGATCAGTCCGTTGCTGCACATAACTCGAATTGGTATCACATAACACCCCAAAAATACCGAATAAATATACTTACGTGATTGAAGTCATAAGCTTCAACAGGTACTTGCAGCGGAATCACCAAACAACGTGGAGCCCAAGTCACTCGCCTTAACCCTACAGGCAGCTGACTGGGAAGCGCCCTAGTTCGCAAAGACGTCAGTGAACTCCTCTTCTTCGAACTGCTTCTTCTTCCAAAATCTGGCTAAGACAATAGCCAGGGACGAAACCAATATGAGTACATTTGATTGTACTCGCAAACTACCCCAACAGGAGCATGCACTAGATTTTAATTTTAAAAGACTTTTATTTTAGAAAAACATCACTATATCCTTATTTAAAAAGGGAAGAGTAGATTTGTAATCCTGTTGAAGACAAAACATTTTGGAAAGTAGTTTTCTCACCTACCTTTGTTGAAAAAGGTAAGAAGTCTTTTTAAACCTTTTTCCCCCACAAATATACCTTCGTTTTAAAAGGTGAGAAAACCCCTTAAAAACTTTTTCCTCGAAAATCACCCTCTTGTCCCTTTCTCCGAAACCTCCTGGTTTCTGATCATACCCCTCATGGTTACTTATTTTACCAGCAACCTCAGACCATACCCTCGGTATAGTTGCATAAAACAATTTCCCCTCATTTTCCTTTCAAACCCAAAACTTTGTAAAACTTGCACATGGTCTTAGGACAGCCTCCCAACTGTCCATATCCGAGGACTCGGCTATTCGAATAGTTTTACCCTCTGCAGAGGTAGCACGCTTTTCCCACACCCATCCGGTCACTCATCGTGTCAGCCACGTCCCGCCATACCAGAGGTATGCGAAGTTGAGTTCCCGGCCATAGCCTGTCCTTTGCTCATGCTAGTATAGGACCCTGCCTCTACGACACTTTCCATCGACACTTAAATCCTCAGAAACTAAGTGTGAGGACTCGTAGTTCTGTCCGGCGGACCCAAGGGAGCCCTTCAATCCTCTTTCTTCTTTATGCTCATACCGGCTTCCGGTAGACTTCTCTTAAGAGGACCCAGGTCAGGGGGTAGGTCACCAAACCATCCCCTCATGGAACGAGGTCATCCTCGTTGTTGAGGCATCCAGTACTAACACGAGCAAATTATATGACTACGCCCTTGCCCATATGTGGGTAAATGTGGTCGCACAGGTTATCGGCTGGTAGTCATGGTACAAAGACACAATGTGCATTTTTTTTTTCATAAACATCCCCACACTTTACTTCTCCACTTCCATACCGACATCCCGATATACCATAATTCATCCAAGGATTTTCAAAGGGGTGTTGAATAAACAATGTTTTTCCCATCCTATAGTTTTATAATAACAACTGATATCTCTACATAGAGTGACAAAATATTTTTTCATAAACTTTTGAAAAGGTTTTCACGATCATTTCCAATTTTCTTAGCAAACTACTTTTAACCAAAACTTGGGTGGTTCGTAATCCCACCAAAAAGATTTTTCACAGAAGGTTTTGGAGTAAAACAATTTCATTTCGAAATCATTGTATACCACTGACACCTCTATATCGGGTGTCTTAATAATATACTTGTAATTTGGAAAAGGGTTTTCAAAATCATAGCTTCCGTGGCAAACACCACGTAAATCAATATGCTAATTATAAGTAAAACAGGTAAATCAAAATAGATGTATATAGATGCAAGCTCAGTGAAGTAGCTTGCCTGTTTTCAGCATAATGTCCTTGGTCTTCTTCTTACTGATTAAAGAAATAAACTCCGGTTCTCCTTCAATAAATCCTCTCCGAAGACCACTCCGGTATCGGTATTATCTAGCGTCGCAACAGGGAATAACAACACTCAATACATCAAACAAAACCACAAGTGGTGCACAAACAAATAACAACCACAAGCATCAAACTAATTATTCAAGCAACAAACTAGGATCTACACTTACAGGGGCCTCATACGAAATAATGGTCTACCACTTATATACAAAGTAGGGCCAAATAATTAGGTAGCAAGGGATGACATGCTACAATATCAGTAGCTATGAAAAGCTACTGATGTTCAAACATCATTTCTAAAATAATGCACACAAATGATTTTATTTGCAAACAAATCCTAAAAGTTAGGAAAATCAAGGAACTATCCTTACTAGGGATATTATCCCCTAATAAACACCAGCAACACTAAACTCTTCCTAGCAAGTTATCAAACCAGTAGCAACGTGGAGAAGTTTGGTAGACTTTTGTGCATGATATTAGTTGAGTTCTGTCCGGCGGACCCAAGGGAGCCCTTCAATCCTCTTCCTCCGACACGTTCATACCGAGCTCGCCAATAAAAGGCTCGGCCGTGATCGATGCCCACCTTCTGCTCCGGCGAGGTGCAGAGCACGGGCTAGGGCAGAAGTGCTTCCGCGGCTGCGAATCCGCCCTCCTGGCGGTGTACTGGGGTGAGTGGAGTGGAGTGGTGGCCGTGAGGTGGTGTGGAGAGGTGGTGAGGCTCGGGTGGCCTTTTATTGGCGAGCTCGGGCTCGTCGTGAACGCGGTGCAGGGATGGGGCTGGGGAGTGGGAGAGCTTGCCATTGGCGCGGAGCTGGTGCAGGTACGGCGTAGTGCGGTGGCAAATGGGGAGAGGGTGCGGTGGTGTTCCTCGCTGACCCTGGTAGGGGTGGCGTCGCGCGGCGCGCTCCCTTTGCTCCCCCAGCTCACTCTTTTCCTCCACTCTCCCTCTCTCATTTTCCTCCATGAACACGAACCACGGCCGAAGCCGCCGACGCGCCCCGCCGGCGAGAGAGGCCTCCCCGACCAAATCCAAGCCTACCAAAAGCCGTACCACGTCGTCCTCTCTCTCTCCATGCGAGGAATCGCAGATTGGAGCCCGGGATCGCCGTTGCCATCCTCAACTTCGTCCTCCCCGGCCGCGGCTTGTCGAGCAAGCTCGCGAGCAGCTCAGCCCACCATTCCTCGCCATTATCGCATCCATGTGTTCCCCTTGCCGAGCTCTTCCTCACGGACATCCCCATTTCCTTTCAGGTCGCCGGAGCCGCTGATGCCGTCGCCGCCGTGCTCCTGCCTTGCTTCGCTCTGCTCTGTCCATCGAGAGGAAGAAGGAAACAGCCCGGTACCGTTTCGCCGCGCACATGGGCCGCTGGATGGGCCGCCGTCTCCGTGGCTCGGCTCGGATCTGGGCAGATCTGGCCCAACTCCTTTTTTTTCTGGAGGTTAATTCCTTTCTAAATATTTCTGTTCTGTCCTCTTAGTTTATTTCAAAATAAATTATGAAAACCCTGGTTCTGCTCAAACCAAAAATCATGGAGGTACCCTAGCATATTCCTAGCCAGATCCAAGTGGTAGAAACACTTTTGGATAAATATTTTTGGAGAAAATAAATGTGAGCCAGAACTACTGCTCCTCACCAAATTATCAATAACTATTTTTTTCTAAATAGATTTTGATGCAAACTCAACTGATTTGGAAAGATCTAAGAGACACCTAGCAGTAGCAATTTGCCTCTGGTGCAAAAGAGCTTCCTATCAAAAATGGCATGCATTTTGGTAAATGACCAGAGAGCCATTTTAGGATTTTTGTAAATTATTTGGTGATGATTTTTGGTGTGAATCCACTTGTGTGAGCTTCTGTATGATTAGGAGTACCTAATCCTAGCTTGGTGTGATTTTTAGAGCTATATATTATTTTTGGTGGATTTAACTAGGTGTTATGCTTTTCTGTTAACTAATGTTCATAGTTTTATTTAACTATATAGGGTGTGCTAGTATCCCTTTTGAAATTTCTAGCATGTATAGGTGTGGCACTAATTACTAGGAGTGTGTTAGCTCTGTATGGTAGCACTTTGGAAAAAGTTTAGTATTGCATTTAGTCCTCTAGTGTTAATATCACTAGGATAGTATTTTCCTAGATTCTCCTAGTTAATAGGACTTGTTTTAGTAGAAAATCCTTAGTGTGACGTTAGTTTTAGTTAGTGTTACTAGATCATCAGTAGCATGCCACGTTGCTACTGGTTTGATAACTTGCTAGGAAGAGTTTAGTGTTGCTGGTGTTTATTAGGGGATAATATCCCTAGTAAGGATAGTTCCTTGATTTTCCTAACTTTTAGGATTTGTTTGCAAATAAAATCATTTGTGTGCATTATTTTAGAAATGATGTTTGAACATCAGTAGCTTTTCATAGCTACTGATATTGTAGCATGTCATCCCTTGCTACCTAATTATTTGGCCCTACTTTGTATATAAGTGGTAGACCATTATTTCGTATGAGGCCCCTGTAAGTGTAGATCCTAGTTTGTTGCTTGAATAATTAGTTTGATGCTTGTGGTTGTTATTTGTTTGTGCACCACTTGTGGTTTTGTTTGATGTATTGAGTGTTGTTATTCCCTGTTGCGACGCTAGATAATACCGATACCGGAGTGGTCTTCGGAGAGGATTTATTGAAGGAGAACCGGAGTTTATTTCTTTAATCAGTAAGAAGAAGACCAAGGACATTATGCTGAAAACAGGCAAGCTACTTCACTGAGCTTGCATCTATATACATCTATTTTGATTTACCTGTTTTACTTATAATTAGCATATTGATTTACGTGGTGTTTGCCACGGAAGCAATGATTTTGAAAACCCTTTTCCAAATTACAAGTATATTATTAAGACACCCGATATAGAGGTGTCAGTGGTATACAATGATTTCGAAATGAAATTGTTTTACTCCAAAACCTTCTGTGAAAAATCTTTTTGGTGGGATTACGAACCACCCAAGTTTTGGTTAAAAGTAGTTTGCTAAGAAAATTGGAAATGATCGTGAAAACCTTTTCAAAAGTTTATGAAAAACTATTTTGTCACTCTATGTAGAGATATCAGTTGTTATTATAAAACTATAGGATGGGAAAAACATTGTTTATTCAACACCCCTTTGAAAATCCTTGGATGAATTATGGTATACCGGGATGTCGGTATGGAAGTGGAGAAGTAAAGTGTGGGGATGTTTATGAAAAAAAAATGCACATTGTGTCTTTGTACCATGACTACCAGCCGATAACCTGTGCGACCACATTTACCCACATATGGGCAAGGGCGTAGTCATATAATTTGCTCGTGTTAGTACTGGATGCCTCAACAACGAGGATGACCTCGTTCCATGAGGGGATGGTTTGGTGACCTACCCCCTGACCTGGGTCCTCTTAAGAGAAGTCTACCGGAAGCCGGTATGAGCATAAAGAAGAAAGAGGATTGAAGGGCTCCCTTGGGTCCGCCGGGCAGAACTACGAGTCCTCACACTTAGTTTCTGAGAATTTAAGTGTCGATGGAAAGTGTCGTAGAGGCAGGGTCCTATACTAGCATGAGCAAAGGACAGGCTATGGCCGGGAACTCAACTTCGCATACCTCTGGTATGGCGGGACGTGGCTGACACGATGAGTGACTGGATGGGTGTGGGAAAAGCGTGCTACCTCTGCAGAGGGTAAAACTATTCGAATAGCCGAGTACTCGGATATGGACAGTTGGGAGGCTGTCTTAAGACCATGTGCAAGTTTTATAAAATATTGAGTTTTGAAAGGAAACTGAAGTGGAAAAGGTTGCATACCTGTACCAATGAGTTGGTACGAGGTTGTGATGGGTTTGGGAACCATGATTGGAATGTGGTTGGATACCGGAGGAGTTTCGGGGAAACAGCTAAAATGATGTCTTCTTAAAGGATAGTTGTAAAAATTTCTTCTTACCCCTTTTCAGAAAAGGCTTTCTTTTAAGATGTTTCAAAGCTAAGTAAAAGTTTTCAAACTAAAACTAGTGCTTACTCTAGTTGGGGTAGTTTGCGAGTACAATCCAATGTACTCATATTGGTTTCGTCCCTGGCTATTGTCCTAGCCAGATTTCGAGGAACCCTACGTCGAAGAGGAGTTCGGCGACGTCTATGCAAACTAGGATCTTCATAAGTCAGCTGACTGTCGGGTGTTGTTTGAGTGGATTAGACCTACTACCGTAGGTTCCGCTGAATAAAGATGATTTGGCCCTTGAAGGCACCTATGTATAATTAGGCCAGTATGGCCATGTGTGTAAGACTTGAAACTCGGTATTGTATGGATGTAATCTTTGATATTCAGTTCGGATTATGTGCAACGACATACTGATCACGGGATCGTTGTGTTAAGCATAATCGGGTATTTCGGACGGCTAGTCCGGGGTCCCCACAAACGGTACCGGGCTGTTTCCTTCTTCCTCTCGATGAACAGAGCAGAGCGAAGCAAGGCAGGAGCACGGCGGCGACGGCATCGGCGGCTCCGGCGACCTGAAAGGAAATGGGGATGTCCGTGAGGAAGAGCTCGGCAAGGGGAACACATGGATGCGATAATGGCGAGGAATGGTGGGCTGAGCTGCTCGCGAGCTTGGTCGACAAGCCGCGGCCGGGGAGGACGAAGTTGAGGATGGCAACGGTGATCCCGGGCTCCAATCTGCGATTCCTCGCATGGAGAGAGAGAGGACGACGTGGTACGGCTTTTGGTAGGCTTGGATTTGGTCGGGGAGGCCTCTCTCGCCGGCGGGGCGCGTCGGCGGCTTCGGCCGGGGTTCGTGTTCATGGAGGAAAATGAGAGAGAGGGAGAGTGGAGGAAAAGAGTGAGCTGGGGGAGCAAAGGGTGGCGTGGGGTGGTTCTTATCTTCTCCTCCGCAGCAAGGAGGGAGGGGGCCACGGCATTGACGACGGGAGGAGCACGGCAGCGTGCGAACACGGCGGCGTGGGCGCGGCAGCGTGCGGGAGGTGCCACGGCTGTCCCGGGTGCAGAGCTGAGGTGAAGGGGGAGAGCAGAGCAGCCAGAGGCCAGGCTTCGCGAGGGAGAGGTGCACGGCAAGGGGCGACCACGGCAACGCCGGCGTGAGGGGCACGGCGCCGTGCCGCTGCTACAGGAGGTCAACGAGGAATTGCAAAACGCCCCCTGAACTTCTTTCTCCTCTCACCGATAGGTCCTCGTCTAATTCTTTTATTTTCTTTTCAAAACCAGTAGGGTTTCCTGAATTTTATTGAGGTGCTTAGACATTTTACAAAAATTAGAGAAAATTCATGTAGCCTCCCATATATATGAGGAAGCTCCACAAAAATTGGTTTTACAAAATAAAATGTTTTGCGCAATATTTGTTCATAGAGTTTAAATAAATCATTTTGGAAATTAATAATTTGATACTCCTTTAATATTTAAAACCAGTGATAAAATATGGTTTTGAACTTTTGAAACTTCTTTGACAAATATGATAACTTCAAATAAGTTTTATTTTCATAGAGAAAACCTTTGTTTTGAGGAATAGAGAATTTGGGGAGGGAAATTATTTATGAAGATCATTTTTAACTTATGACCTTCATTTCCCTTTTTAATAAAAGAAGGGGGGGTTTGTTTTAAATCAACAAGTAGGTTTACTTGAGGAGAGAGAGATATGAAATGGAGAGGATTATCCTTTCATCTCCTTCTCTAGAATTTTGATCAAGAAAGTATAATATTGTTTTCATAGAATAGAGGAATAGATACAGAGGGAATTTTGTTGAGTTCATCTCCCTAAATTTTAGGAGTTTAACTTGGGGTGCATATTTTTAGAGAGTTTGCTCCTCTTCAAGTCGCACTCCAAATTTGGTTGCCAAGGGTGTCCTAATTTAGTAATAACACCACTGGGGAATTATCCTCACAAGAGAATCACACACAACAGCAATAACACAGCAATAGCATCAGCACCACAATATCAACAACACATCAATACCCACATCGCAAACAAGACCACACACTTCAAACCACAAGAATAAGTCACACACCTTTTTCCATAATCAACAATGCTATTTTGTAAAAATGGTCACACTCAATTATGACAAGACGTTGTTTAAAGGATATATCAACTCATAACTTAATAGTTTCCAGAATGGTTTGATAAAGGGAAATATGTGAGGTAATATATTCCCCACTAGTATTCCTTTTAAAAAGGAGTTGAAACATAGGAGTTTTAAAAATAGGAATTGTAAAAGTATCAAGGTTGAAGAATAGATAGGAGACATCATATGAATCCCCATATTCTTGGTTACACATAAATTTTGGAAATACCTTTACTGTCTCGATTTAAAGGGTATTTTATTTGTTGCTAGAACCAAAAATCATGGAGGTACCCTAGCATATTCCTAGCCAGATCCAAGTGGTAGAAACACTTTTGGATAAATATTTTTGGAGAAAATAAATGTGAGCCAGAACTACTGCTCCTCACCAAATTATCAATAACTATTTTTTTCTAAAATAGCTTTTGATGCAAACTCAACTGATTTGGAAAGATCTAAGAGACACCTAGCAGTAGCAATTTGCCTCTGGTGCAAAAGAGCTTCCTATCAAAAATGGCATGCATTTTGGTAAATGACCAGAGAGCCATTTTAGGATTTTTGTAAATTATTTGGTGATGATTTTTGGTGTGAATCCACTTGTGTGAGCTTCTGTATGATTAGGAGTACCTAATCCTAGCTTGGTGTGATTTTTAGAGCTATATATTATTTTTGGTGGATTTAACTAGGTGTTATGCTTTTCTGTTAACTAATGTTCATAGTTTTATTTAACTATATAGGGTGTGCTAGTATCCCTTTTGAAATTTCTAGCATGTATAGGTGTGGCACTAATTACTAGGAGTGTGTTAGCTCTGTATGGTAGCACTTTGGAAAAAGTTTAGTATTGCATTTAGTCCTCTAGTGTTAATATCACTAGGATAGTATTTTCCTAGATTCTCCTAGTTAATAGGACTTGTTTTAGTAGAAAATCCTTAGTGTGACGTTAGTTTTAGTTAGTGTTACTAGATCATCAGTAGCATGCCACGTTGCTACTGGTTTGATAACTTGCTAGGAAGAGTTTAGTGTTGCTGGTGTTTATTAGGGGATAATATCCCTAGTAAGGATAGTTCCTTGATTTTCCTAACTTTTAGGATTTGTTTGCAAATAAAATCATTTGTGTGCATTATTTTAGAAATGATGTTTGAACATCAGTAGCTTTTCATAGCTACTGATATTGTAGCATGTCATCCCTTGCTACCTAATTATTTGGCCCTACTTTGTATATAAGTGGTAGACCATTATTTCGTATGAGGCCCCTGTAAGTGTAGATCCTAGTTTGTTGCTTGAATAATTAGTTTGATGCTTGTGGTTGTTATTTGTTTGTGCACCACTTGTGGTTTTGTTTGATGTATTGAGTGTTGTTATTCCCTGTTGCGACGCTAGATAATACCGATACCGGAGTGGTCTTCGGAGAGGATTTATTGAAGGAGAACCGGAGTTTATTTCTTTAATCAGTAAGAAGAAGACCAAGGACATTATGCTGAAAACAGGCAAGCTACTTCACTGAGCTTGCATCTATATACATCTATTTTGATTTACCTGTTTTACTTATAATTAGCATATTGATTTACGTGGTGTTTGCCACGGAAGCAATGATTTTGAAAACCCTTTTCCAAATTACAAGTATATTATTAAGACACCCGATATAGAGGTGTCAGTGGTATACAATGATTTCGAAATGAAATTGTTTTACTCCAAAACCTTCTGTGAAAAATCTTTTTGGTGGGATTACGAACCACCCAAGTTTTGGTTAAAAGTAGTTTGCTAAGAAAATTGGAAATGATCGTGAAAACCTTTTCAAAAGTTTATGAAAAACTATTTTGTCACTCTATGTAGAGATATCAGTTGTTATTATAAAACTATAGGATGGGAAAAACATTGTTTATTCAACACCCCTTTGAAAATCCTTGGATGAATTATGGTATACCGGGATGTCGGTATGGAAGTGGAGAAGTAAAGTGTGGGGATGTTTATGAAAAAAAAATGCACATTGTGTCTTTGTACCATGACTACCAGCCGATAACCTGTGCGACCACATTTACCCACATATGGGCAAGGGCGTAGTCATATAATTTGCTCGTGTTAGTACTGGATGCCTCAACAACGAGGATGACCTCGTTCCATGAGGGGATGGTTTGGTGACCTACCCCCTGACCTGGGTCCTCTTAAGAGAAGTCTACCGGAAGCCGGTATGAGCATAAAGAAGAAAGAGGATTGAAGGGCTCCCTTGGGTCCGCCGGGCAGAACTACGAGTCCTCACACTTAGTTTCTGAGAATTTAAGTGTCGATGGAAAGTGTCGTAGAGGCAGGGTCCTATACTAGCATGAGCAAAGGACAGGCTATGGCCGGGAACTCAACTTCGCATACCTCTGGTATGGCGGGACGTGGCTGACACGATGAGTGACTGGATGGGTGTGGGAAAAGCGTGCTACCTCTGCAGAGGGTAAAACTATTCGAATAGCCGAGTACTCGGATATGGACAGTTGGGAGGCTGTCTTAAGACCATGTGCAAGTTTTATAAAATATTGAGTTTTGAAAGGAAACTGAAGTGGAAAAGGTTGCATACCTGTACCAATGAGTTGGTACGAGGTTGTGATGGGTTTGGGAACCATGATTGGAATGTGGTTGGATACCGGAGGAGTTTCGGGGAAACAGCTAAAATGATGTCTTCTTAAAGGATAGTTGTAAAAATTTCTTCTTACCCCTTTTCAGAAAAGGCTTTCTTTTAAGATGTTTCAAAGCTAAGTAAAAGTTTTCAAACTAAAACTAGTGCTTACTCTAGTTGGGGTAGTTTGCGAGTACAATCCAATGTACTCATATTGGTTTCGTCCCTGGCTATTGTCCTAGCCAGATTTCGAGGAACCCTACGTCGAAGAGGAGTTCGGCGACGTCTATGCAAACTAGGATCTTCATAAGTCAGCTGACTGTCGGGTGTTGTTTGAGTGGATTAGACCTACTACCGTAGGTTCCGCTGAATAAAGATGATTTGGCCCTTGAAGGCACCTATGTATAATTAGGCCAGTATGGCCATGTGTGTAAGACTTGAAACTCGGTATTGTATGGATGTAATCTTTGATATTCAGTTCGGATTATGTGCAACGACATACTGATCACGGGATCGTTGTGTTAAGCATAATCGGGTATTTCGGACGGCTAGTCCGGGGTCCCCACAAACGGTACCGGGCTGTTTCCTTCTTCCTCTCGATGAACAGAGCAGAGCGAAGCAAGGCAGGAGCACGGCGGCGACGGCATCGGCGGCTCCGGCGACCTGAAAGGAAATGGGGATGTCCGTGAGGAAGAGCTCGGCAAGGGGAACACATGGATGCGATAATGGCGAGGAATGGTGGGCTGAGCTGCTCGCGAGCTTGCTCGACAAGCCGCGGCCGGGGAGGACGAAGTTGAGGATGGCAACGGTGATCCCGGGCTCCAATCTGCGATTCCTCGCATGGAGAGAGAGAGGACGACGTGGTACGGCTTTTGGTAGGCTTGGATTTGGTCGGGGAGGCCTCTCTCGCCGGCGGGGCGCGTCGGCGGCTTCGGCCGGGGTTCGTGTTCATGGAGGAAAATGAGAGAGAGGGAGAGTGGAGGAAAAGAGTGAGCTGGGGGAGCAAAGGGTGGCGTGGGGTGGTTCTTATCTTCTCCTCCGCAGCAAGGAGGGAGGGGGCCACGGCATTGACGACGGGAGGAGCACGGCAGCGTGCGAACACGGCGGCGTGGGCGCGGCAGCGTGCGGGAGGTGCCACGGCTGTCCCGGGTGCAGAGCTGAGGTGAAGGGGGAGAGCAGAGCAGCCAGAGGCCAGGCTTCGCGAGGGAGAGGTGCACGGCAAGGGGCGACCACGGCAACGCCGGCGTGAGGGGCACGGCGCCGTGCCGCTGCTACAGGAGGTCAACGAGGAATTGCAAAACGCCCCCTGAACTTCTTTCTCCTCTCACCGATAGGTCCTCGTCTAATTCTTTTATTTTCTTTTCAAAACCAGTAGGGTTTCCTGAATTTTATTGAGGTGCTTAGACATTTTACAAAAATTAGAGAAAATTCATGTAGCCTCCCATATATATGAGGAAGCTCCACAAAAATTGGTTTTACAAAATAAAATGTTTTGCGCAATATTTGTTCATAGAGTTTAAATAAATCATTTTGGAAATTAATAATTTGATACTCCTTTAATATTTAAAACCAGTGATAAAATATGGTTTTGAACTTTTGAAACTTCTTTGACAAATATGATAACTTCAAATAAGTTTTATTTTCATAGAGAAAACCTTTGTTTTGAGGAATAGAGAATTTGGGGAGGGAAATTATTTATGAAGATCATTTTTAACTTATGACCTTCATTTCCCTTTTTAATAAAAGAAGGGGGGGTTTGTTTTAAATCAACAAGTAGGTTTACTTGAGGAGAGAGAGATATGAAATGGAGAGGATTATCCTTTCATCTCCTTCTCTAGAATTTTGATCAAGAAAGTATAATATTGTTTTCATAGAATAGAGGAATAGATACAGAGGGAATTTTGTTGAGTTCATCTCCCTAAATTTTAGGAGTTTAACTTGGGGTGCATATTTTTAGAGAGTTTGCTCCTCTTCAAGTCGCACTCCAAATTTGGTTGCCAAGGGTGTCCTAATTTAGTAATAACACCACTGGGGAATTATCCTCACAAGAGAATCACACACAACAGCAATAACACAGCAATAGCATCAGCACCACAATATCAACAACACATCAATACCCACATCGCAAACAAGACCACACACTTCAAACCACAAGAATAAGTCACACACCTTTTTCCATAATCAACAATGCTATTTTGTAAAAATGGTCACACTCAATTATGACAAGACGTTGTTTAAAGGATATATCAACTCATAACTTAATAGTTTCCAGAATGGTTTGATAAAGGGAAATATGTGAGGTAATATATTCCCCACTAGTATTCCTTTTAAAAAGGAGTTGAAACATAGGAGTTTTAAAAATAGGAATTGTAAAAGTATCAAGGTTGAAGAATAGATAGGAGACATCATATGAATCCCCATATTCTTGGTTACACATAAATTTTGGAAATACCTTTACTGTCTCGATTTAAAGGGTATTTTATTTGTTGCTAGAACCAAAAATCATGGAGGTACCCTAGCATATTCCTAGCCAGATCCAAGTGGTAGAAACACTTTTGGATAAATATTTTTGGAGAAAATAAATGTGAGCCAGAACTACTGCTCCTCACCAAATTATCAATAACTATTTTTTTCTAAAATAGCTTTTGATGCAAACTCAACTGATTTGGAAAGATCTAAGAGACACCTAGCAGTAGCAATTTGCCTCTGGTGCAAAAGAGCTTCCTATCAAAAATGGCATGCATTTTGGTAAATGACCAGAGAGCCATTTTAGGATTTTTGTAAATTATTTGGTGATGATTTTTGGTGTGAATCCACTTGTGTGAGCTTCTGTATGATTAGGAGTACCTAATCCTAGCTTGGTGTGATTTTTAGAGCTATATATTATTTTTGGTGGATTTAACTAGGTGTTATGCTTTTCTGTTAACTAATGTTCATAGTTTTATTTAACTATATAGGGTGTGCTAGTATCCCTTTTGAAATTTCTAGCATGTATAGGTGTGGCACTAATTACTAGGAGTGTGTTAGCTCTGTATGGTAGCACTTTGGAAAAAGTTTAGTATTGCATTTAGTCCTCTAGTGTTAATATCACTAGGATAGTATTTTCCTAGATTCTCCTAGTTAATAGGACTTGTTTTAGTAGAAAATCCTTAGTGTGACGTTAGTTTTAGTTAGTGTTACTAGATCATCAGTAGCATGCCACGTTGCTACTGGTTTGATAACTTGCTAGGAAGAGTTTAGTGTTGCTGGTGTTTATTAGGGGATAATATCCCTAGTAAGGATAGTTCCTTGATTTTCCTAACTTTTAGGATTTGTTTGCAAATAAAATCATTTGTGTGCATTATTTTAGAAATGATGTTTGAACATCAGTAGCTTTTCATAGCTACTGATATTGTAGCATGTCATCCCTTGCTACCTAATTATTTGGCCCTACTTTGTATATAAGTGGTAGACCATTATTTCGTATGAGGCCCCTGTAAGTGTAGATCCTAGTTTGTTGCTTGAATAATTAGTTTGATGCTTGTGGTTGTTATTTGTTTGTGCACCACTTGTGGTTTTGTTTGATGTATTGAGTGTTGTTATTCCCTGTTGCGACGCTAGATAATACCGATACCGGAGTGGTCTTCGGAGAGGATTTATTGAAGGAGAACCGGAGTTTATTTCTTTAATCAGTAAGAAGAAGACCAAGGACATTATGCTGAAAACAGGCAAGCTACTTCACTGAGCTTGCATCTATATACATCTATTTTGATTTACCTGTTTTACTTATAATTAGCATATTGATTTACGTGGTGTTTGCCACGGAAGCTATGATTTTGAAAACCCTTTTCCAAATTACAAGTATATTATTAAGACACCCGATATAGAGGTGTCAGTGGTATACAATGATTTCGAAATGAAATTGTTTTACTCCAAAACCTTCTGTGAAAATTCTTTTTGGTGGGATTACGAACCACCCAAGTTTTGGTTAAAAGTAGTTTGCTAAGAAAATTGGAAATGATCGTGAAAACCTTTTCAAAAGTTTATGAAAAACTATTTTGTCACTCTATGTAGAGATATCAGTTGTTATTATAAAACTATAGGATGGGAAAAACATTGTTTATTCAACACCCCTTTGAAAATCCTTGGATGAATTATGGTATATCGGGATGTCGGTATGGAAGTGGAGAAGTAAAGTGTGGGGATGTTTATGAAAAAAAAATGCACATTGTGTCTTTGTACCATGACTACCAGCCGATAACCTGTGCGACCACATTTACCCACATATGGGCAAGGGCGTAGTCATATAATTTGCTCGTGTTAGTACTGGATGCCTCAACAACGAGGATGACCTCGTTCCATGAGGGGATGGTTTGGTGACCTACCCCCTGACCTGGGTCCTCTTAAGAGAAGTCTACCGGAAGCCGGTATGAGCATAAAGAAGAAAGAGGATTGAAGGGCTCCCTTGGGTCCGCCGGGCAGAACTACGAGTCCTCACACTTAGTTTCTGAGGATTTAAGTGTCGATGGAAAGTGTCGTAGAGGCAGGGTCCTATACTAGCATGAACAAAGGACAGGCTATGGCCGGGAACTCAACTTCGCATACCTCTGGTATGGCGGGACGTGGCTGACACGATGAGTGACCGGATGGGTGTGGGAAAAGCGTGCTACCTCTGCAGAGGGTAAAACTATTCGAATAGCCGAGTCCTCGGATATGGACAGTTGGGAGGCTGTCCTAAGACCATGTGCAAGTTTTACAAAGTTTTGGGTTTGAAAGGAAAATGAGGGGAAATTGTTTTATGCAACTATACCGAGGGTATGGTCTGAGGTTGCTGGTAAAATAAGTAACCATGAGGGGTATGATCAGAAACCAGGAGGTTTCGGAGAAAGGGACAAGTGGGTGATTTTCGAGGAAAAAGTTTTTAAGGGGTTTTCTCACCTTTTAAAACGAAGGTATATTTGCGGGGGAAAAAGGTTTAAAAAGACTTCTTACCTTTTTCAACAAAGGTAGGTGAGAAAACTACTTTCCAAAATGTTTTGTCTTCAACAGGATTACAAATCTACTCTTCCCTTTTTAAATAAGGATATAGTGATGTTTTTCTAAAATAAAAGTCTTTTAAAATTAAAAACTAGTGCATGCTCCTGTTGGGGTAGTTTGTGAGTACAATCAAATGTACTCATATTGGTTTCGTCCCTGGCTATTGTCTTAGCCAGATTTTGGAAGAAGAAGCAGTTCGAAGAAGAGGAGTTCACTGACGTCTTTGCGAACTAGGGCGCTTCCCAGTCAGCTGCCTGTAGGGTTAAGGCGAGTGACTTGGGCTCCACGTTGTTTGGTGATTCCGCTGCAAGTACCTGTTGAAGCTTATGACTTCAATCACGTAAGTATATTTATTCGGTATTTTTGGGGTGTTCTGTGATACCAATTCGAGTTATGTGCAGCAACGGACTGATCACGGGATTGTTGCAGGAAACATAACGAGTATCTCGGGTACTTAATCCGGGGTCCTCGCAGACTTGGTAAAAGGTGAGAAAACCCCTTAAAAACTTTTTCCTCCCATATTTCCTAGGGATAGAAGCTTCATGTTTTAATTTTTCCTCCCTAGCTTGCATGAGAGCATTTGTAATATGTTTTGTAAAAGCCATATTTATAGCACTAGCATTAGGACTTCTAGCTAGCTTTTGCAAGAACATAATTACTTCAGAAATATTACAATCATCAAAATCAAAATCATTATGATCAATGGTAGTGGAACCATTGTCTCCCATATTTCGAAAAATTTCAGCACTTTTATCAGGAACAGTTTCAGTGGTTTTAGGCAATTTTAAACGTTTTGCAGTGGTAGTAGAAACATTGCCAACACCAATTATGTTACCATTGATAGTAGGAGGCTTACTAGCATGTGAAACATTAGCATTACTAGTGGTGGTAATAGTACAAACTCTAGCTAAACTATTCTCTTTATCAATTTTATCCTCTCTTTCCCACCTAGCATGCAATTCAGCCAACATCCTAATATTGTTGTCAATTTTAACTTGGATAGCATTGGCAGTAGCAAAAGTCTTGTTCTATTTAACATCATTAGGCATAACTTTTAGTTTCAAAAGATCAACATCAAGAACAAGGCTATCAACTTTAGAAGCAAGAACATCAATTTTACCAAGCTTTTCCTCAACAGTTTTATTAAAAGCAGTTTGTGTACTAATAAAATCCTTAAGCATGGCTTCAAGATCAGAGGGTACACTTCTATTATTGCTGTAGGAATTACCATAGGAATTGACATAACCATTACCACTATTTGAAGGATAAGGCTTATAATTGTTACTACCAAAATTATTCCTATAAGCATTGTTGTTGAAATTGTTGTTTTTTAATGAAGTTCACATCAACATGCTCTTCTTGAGCAACCAATGAAGCTAAAGGAACATTATTTGGATCAACATGAGATTTACCATTCACAAGCATAGACATAATAACATCAATCTTATCACTCAAGGAAGAGGTTTCTTCAACAGAATTTACCTTCTTACCTTGGGAGTCCTTTGGCATGCCATTCAGAATAATTAATCATCATATCATCAAGAAGCTTTGTTGCTGCACCCAAAGTGATGGACATGAAGGTACCTCCAGCAGCCGAATCCAGAAGGTTTCTTGAAGAAAAATTCAGTCCTGCATAAAAGGTTTGGATGATCATCCAAGCAGTCAGTCCATGGGTGGGACAATTCTTTACCAATGATTTCATCCTTTCCCATGCTTGGGCAACATGTTCATTATCAAATTGTTTGAAATTCATAATGCTACTTCTCAAGGATATAATCTTAGCAGGAGGATAATATTTTCCAATGAAAGCATCTTTGCATTTAGTCCATGAATCAATACTATTTCTAGGCAAAGATAGCAACCATTCTTTAGCTCTTCCTCTCAAAGAGAAAGGAAATAATTTCAGTTTAATAATATCTCCATCTATATCCTTATACTTTTGCATCTCACAAAGTTCAACAAAATTATTAAGATGGGCAGCAACATCATCAGTACTAACACCAGAAAATTGCTCTTTCATAACAAGATTTAACATAGCAGGTTTAATTTCATAAAAGTCTGCTTTAGAAGCAGGTGGAGCAATAGGAGTGCATATGAAATCATTATTATTTGTGCTAGTGAAGTCACACAACTTGGTGTTCTCAGGAGTACTCATTTTAGCAAAATTAAAACTAGGCCGAAATAATAAAATAAAAACAAGTAACTATTTTTTTGTATTTTTTATAAAGAGAAGCAAACAAGACAAAATAAAATAAACTAAGCAAGACAATAACAAAGTAAAGAGATTGGAAGTGAGAGACTCCCCTTGCAGAAGGCTTGACCTCCCCGGCAACGGCGCCAAAAAAGCTGCTTGTTACGTGAAGCACACGTTCGTTGGGAACCCCAAGAGGAAGGTATGATGAGTATAGCAGCAAGTTTTCCCTCAGTAAGAAACCAAGGTTTAATCGAACCAGTAGGAGATCAGAGTCACTTCTGAAGGTTGTTGGTGAAGGAGTGTAGTGCGGCGCAACACCAGGGATTCGGTGCCAACGTGGAACCTGCACAACACAATCAAACTACTTTGCCCCAACTTATCAGTGAGGTTGTCAATCTCACCGGCTTGCTGAAAACAAAGGATTAAACGTATAGTGTGGAAAATGATGTTTGTTTGCAGAGAATGAAAGAAAACAATGATTGCAGTAGGTTGTATTTCAGATGTAAAAGAATGGACCAGGGTCCACAGTTCACTAGTGGTGTCTCTCCATAAAATAACTAACATGCTGGGTAAACAAATTACAGCTGGGCAATTGACAATATTGAAAGTGCATAATAACAATGCATGTGCAAGTAGTGTCTACTATGAGATTCATTTGGGCATTACGACAAAGTACACAGACCGCTATCCAGCATGCATCTGTGCCTAAATAGTCCACCTTCAGGTTAACATCCGTACCCCTTCCAGTATTAAGTTGCAAGCAACAGACAATTGCATTAAGTAAAGTGCATAATGTAAGCAACACATCTATCCTTAGACAAAGCATCGCTGTTTTACCCTAGTGGCAACAGCACATCCACAACCTTAGAACTTTCTGTCACTGTCCCAGATTAAATGGAGGCATGAACCCACTATCTAGCATAAATACTCCCTCTTGGAGTCACAAGCATCAACTTGGCCAGAGTATCAACAAGCAACGGAGAGCATGCAAGATCATAAATAACATAGACATGATAATTCAATATTCAACTTGACATAGTATCAATATTCATCGGATCCCAGCAAACACAACATGTAGCATTACAATAAGATGATCTTGATCATGATAGGCAGCTCACAAGATCTAAACATGATGGCACAAGAGGAGAAGACAACCATCTAGCTACTGCTATGGACCCATAGTCAAAGGATGAACTACTCACACATCACTCCGGAGGCAGGCATGGCGATGTAGAGCCCTCTGGTGATGATTCCCCTCTTCGGCAGGGTGTCGGGAAGAACTTCAGAACCCTCCTGAGTTAGGGTTGACGGCGGCAGCGGCTCTGGAACTTTTCATGGATAATGACTCGGGTACTTAGGGTTTTCCCGAAAACATCAATTTATAGGCGAAGGGGCGATGTCGGTGGAGGCCCGAGGGCCCACACCACGTCACGGCGCGACAGAAGGTGGGACCGCGCCGCCACGTGGTGTGGCCGCCTCCTCGGCCCCCTTCGTGTCTCCTTCGTACTCTGTGTACGTGACAGAAAAATAGGGACCTGGGCTTTTGCTTCGTCCAATTCCGAGAATATTTCTAGAACAACTTTTCTGAAACAAAAAACAACAGAAAACAGGAACTGGCACTGTGGCATCTTGTTAATAGGTTAGTCCCAGAAAATGCATAAAATTGATATAAAGTGTATATAAAACATGTAGCAATTGGCATAATATAAGCATGGAACATCAGAAATTATAGATACATTGGAGACATATCACCTATCATGATCAAGATCATCTTATTGTAATGCTACATGCTGTGTTTGCTAGGATCCGATGAATATTGATACCATGTCAAGTTGAATATTGAATTATCATGTCTATGTTATTTATGATCTTGCATGCTCTCCGTTGCTTGTTGATACTCTGGCCAAGTTGATGCTTGTGACTCCAAGATGGAGTATTTATGCTAGATAGTGGGTTGATGCCTCCATTTAATCCGGGACAGTGACAAAAAGTTCTAAGGTTGTGGATGTGCTGTTGCCACTAGGGGTAAAACAACGATGCTTTGTCTACGGATAATTGTGTTGCTTACATTATGCACTTTACTTAATGCAATAGTCTGTTGCTTGCAACTCAATACTGAAAGGGGTACATATGTTAACCTGAAGGTTGACTATTTAGGCACAGATGCATGCTGCATAGCGGTCTGTGTACCATGTTGTAATGCCCAATTAAATCTCATAGTAGACACTACTTGTACATGCATTATTATTATGCACTCTTCAATATTGTCAATTGCCCAGCTGTAATTTGTTTACCCAGCATGTTGGTTATCTTTATGGAGAGACACCACTAGTGAACTGTGGACCCTGGTCCATTCTTTTACATCTGATAATACAACCTACTGCAATCATTGTTTTCTTTGATTCTCTGCAAACAAACGTCATTTTCCACACTATATGTCTAATCCTTTTTTTTCAGCAAGCCGGTGAGATTGACAACCTCACTGTTAAGTTGGGGAAAAGTATTTTGGTTGTGTTGTGTGCAGGTTCCAAGTCAACCGCCAGGACCTCCTCGACGCACCAGCACTTTTTCTGACACCATTGTCAGGAAGAGGAAGCACTCCCTCCAACACCACTTTTTCTGGCGCCGTTGACACCTTCAGAAGTGTCTTCATCTCCTACTGGTACGATAACCTCGGTTTCATATTGAGGGAAAACTTGATGTTGCACTCATCATACCTTCCACTTGGGGTTCCCAACGAACGTGTGACTTTCACGTCATCAGTGGAGGTGCATGATGCTACTTCTATTCCGTATTATAAGCCATTTTCGCTAACTAGGAACAGAGAGAACCACACAGCACGAAAAGTACGGGGGAGGTTAGCCATGGCCGACTCTGCCATACGGTGTTTGAAAACACTTCTGATATTTGTAGATGTAAACTCAATACCAATTTTTTCGGTTACTATGTCGGCTATGCCTGAAATTTTGTCATCATGTTAACTGGCATGACGGAACATTTTTTCTGTGGAAGAGCATAAATGTCATCTTTCTACGTTGCTTTCTCTAATCTTCTAATCTGTCAATACCAGCTTTTATTAAGGAGTCAAAGTGTTTGTTTCCGCGGACAAAGCTGAAATATCCATGAGACGTTGTGTACTTTGTTGATCGATTTGCGCCCTGAGCCCCTGTGCTATATAAGAGCATCGCTGTATAAATATTTTGCAGCGCCGAATTAGCCGTTTCGCGCGTCGCGCGTAGGTTTTGCTTTAGCAGGCGCGCTATAGTTTAGGACGTCGCTGCCACGCTTCACCAAGCGCGCTAGAATGCAGCGCGCGAGACAAATGTCCAACAATATGTGACAAAGGAAACATGGGATATGAAATGAAAAAATCTTCAACCACAAATTATGATGAACAAAATAACATACTTCAAATTGATGACATAGTTCAACTTCATCAAATTACAACCAAGTACATCACAAAATAGTTCACACAAACACGTGAAACATGATCAAATTAAACATGATCAAATGAAACATCATGCTTCATTTTGTTCCTCCTCCTCTTCCTCTTCCTTTTCATCAAGATCTTCTAGAGCTCCATCGATCCCATCATCGACTCGGACGGTGTTCCCACTATCTTCAAGAGCACCTTCCGAAGAAACGGGAGGCACAACGGAACATTGCCTCCCATGCCAACCGGTGGTGCACTCATGCCACCAATGCCTCCATATGCTCCCATGCCTCCCAAGAGAGAACCAAAATTCATGCCTCCTCCCATGCCTCCCATGGAAGCACCAACACCTCCCATGCCTCCCATAGAAGTAGCAAAGCCTCCCATGAAAGCACCAACACCTCCATAGCCTCCTCCCATGCCTCCCATGGATGTACCAACACCACCATAGCCTCCTCCCATGCCTCGCATGGAAGCACCAACCCCTCCCATGCCTCCCATGGAAGCACCAACCCCTCCATAGCCTCCTCCCATGGAAGCTCCAATGCCTCCCATGCCTCCCATGGAAGCACCAATGCCTCCTCCCATGCCTCCCATGGAAGCACCAATGCCTCCCATCATGCCTCCAAAGCCTCCCATGCATCCTCCAATGTCCACCGTTTTCTTTTTCATCAATAGTTGATCACATCAAATGTTGACATACTCCTTTTGCCTCTCATCTAGAGGAGATGTGTCCATAAAGAAGAGGTACTTCTCATGTTCCATGAGTCTAGCTTGTTCCTCCATTTCAATTTTCTTCTCCTCCAATGCTATCCTCCTCTCCTCCGCCACCACCCTTCTAGCCTCGGCCTCCTCGGCCTTTAGCCGTGCCAACTTCCTATCCTCGGCCGCATCCTTTCTTGCCTTCACCATTTCCACCATATGCTTCGTTAGGTCATCTTCTCCTCCTTTCTTCTTGGCCTCTTTTGTGGCTTTACCTCCCGTTGGCCTTCTTGGATTGGCGTAGGAAACCGAGTTTGGGGTCGGGCTTCTCTTTGGGTTGGCGTCGTCGCTAGATCCATATTCATCACCAAGCAACACCCCATCTACGGCTGGAAAGTTAATCCCATCCAAGCGATCACGCTTCTTCCATTTCTCTTCATCCTTCAACACTTCATAGCAATGAGTCAAAACAAATGGTTTCCCTTTCCTTACATTTCCCTTCTTGGTCTTCTTATCGTCCCCACGAAACAAGTTTTGTGCAATATTGAGCTACAAGGAGAAGAGAACAAGTTAGCAAAACATAAAATAGAAGATAGCAAAGAGGTTCACACAAGGAAATGTCACTTACCCAATCATCCTCATTTGTTCCACTTGGGTTTAGGGCATCCACCGCCGTCATTGCCGCCGTCCACCTTTGACATTCCGAGTTTATCATGGACCACCGAGACCGAAGAGACCTATTTCTACACTCAATTCCACCCTTGTTGTGTGTGTTGTAGTACATCATCATCCTATCCCAATATGTGTTCATTGTTTGGGCCGTCGCAACGGCGGCATCCAAAGACACATTCAACCATGTGTTGCATAGCAAAACATCATCTTGGACGGTGTAGTTAGCCATCCTTCCTTTTGGCACCTCCATCAAACCCTCACCTTCGTCATCCATGTCTTCATACTTATGATCGTTCTCATGTACTTCATTGGTTTAAGACCAATGAGAACTTTGAGAACCAACACCCATTTGTGTCAAAAAAATCATCATTGTTGGGACTATAAAAGGATGAGAACTATTCAACTAAACATCTTTGCACATTTGTTTACAATGAACAACAAAAAAGAAAGAAAAATCATACTCGGCCATTTCATCGAACACGTCGGTGGCATCGGTGGCTGCATCGGCGCCCAGCGCAAAGAACGCCGTGTGCCCATCGGCGGCCGGCGCAACGAACGCTGGCGGAGGAGGAGGAGGCGGAGGAGCAGGCGCAGCTTGCGGCACGGCCGTCGACTGCTACGCGCGCTTCGGCGCACCAGCCACCTTCCTCCCCTTGGCCGGCGCCACCGTTGCCGCCGCCGGAGGTCTTATTGGAGACGACTTTACGCGGCTTTGCAGCCGGCGGAGCGCCGACGGGGTTCGCCCGTGGCGGCATGAAGAGCCCGCGCGCGATTCCGACGGCCGGAGTTGGTGCAGCGCCGCCGGCGGAGGCGGTCAATCCAGCGCTAGGGTTCGCGGTGGCGACGACAGTCGAGGCGTCACGGCTGTAGGGAGGGGTCGGGGGAATGTCCGAACGGCCCTCCATCGCCGGAATTGGGCCGGCGGCGGCGCGGGATTGGGGCGGGCGGGGCGAGGGCGCGAGCGCGGGAGGGTTGAGATTGGCGGTTGGTTGCTCGCGCCAGATTTGGCTTTCGTCCCGCGCGTTGTAGTGGCTGCTGAAAATTTGGGGCCAAATCTCCCGCTTGGCAGCACGCGCTGGACGTTTTTTAGCGCGCGCGGGTTTTTAGCGCTGCCGCTGGGGCACTGGATTTCGCTCCGCGCGGGCTATAGTGACCGTTTTTTCGGCACACCCTCCAATTTGGGCGCATGTTGGAGATGCTCTAAGTGACACACTTTATCAAAAGTATCTTTTCATCCCTATGGTATATCACGAACAGTAGGGTCGTGCACACCATCATTCAAGGACCTTCCGAGCGTGCATTTTGCATGCGCTCTCGCGCGCGGAATCCTGAACTGTCGGTTTCAGCTATCCGATGAAATAAATTTTGCGTTGGCCCAACACATTTTCAACGCTAAAGCATGCCCGTCGGATAGCTGAAACCGACAGCCCAGATTACGCTTGGGCGCGCGCGCCATAGCACATTGTAAAGAGATTTATCGATTAGAAATGCCCAGAATATCAACCAAAGGGTTTAGGTAGCTAGATTTTGCGCCACGATAAGGAAGCATGACGTGTGGCAGACGGCCGAGATTTTTAGGAGTATAAAATGGGTAGCATGGATAGTCATGGAATCTGCCAGTCCGGACATCCCCAGACGCCCACTACACAAATACATTAGGCTTGCATGCAGGATCGGGGTATTTTTTTGCCAAATCTGGCCCTTTGGCCGAACTAATCTCGTATCCGGCCCCTCTGGAAAACTATTCTCGGATCTGGCCCCTCGGGTCGGCGCCAATAGACATGGCGCCGAAGTTGTACAGGTCGGCGCCAAGAAAAAAATTGGCCGAGCTAGGTCGGCGCCAAGTGTGATGGCGCCGAACCCATGGATTTTCAAAACGATGCAAATTGTTGGCGCCGACCTGTACAACTTCGGCGCCATGTCCATTGGCGCCGACCCGAGGGGCCAGATCCGAGAATAGTTTTCCGGAGGGACCAGATACGAGATTAGTTCGGCCAAGAGGCCAGATTTGGCAAAAAAATACAGGATCATGCACCCCCAGGGCGACATTGCAACCGACCGATCAACATGCATGCATGGCTGATAGATAAACCTGACCTAAACCAGGAGGACATAACTAATCTCCCTTTCGCGTGTTTTTGCTTCAACCTAAAACCTTAATCGGCCACTATCGGTGGCCGGACTAAATGATGTTTGGTTATTTTTAGATAAAGAGTGTATATTAATATCGCGGGGATACAAATTACACCTAGCCTCTGCAACAACGCAACAACCAAAACTGTTACGGATGCACACAGCCGAAAGACAATAAGAAGAAGAAATAAAAAGAAAAGTCCCGCTACAGAGTTACAGTCATTGCAGCAGCCGCACAACCACCACCAAGACACCACCTGATGTCCAAATCTTCAAAAGCAACGTCTCCAAGAAGAACCGTGCCAGGCACAACCAATTAAGGCCAGACCTTGGGTTTTCACCCTGAAGATAATAGTCCCCGCTCTCAAAACAATGTCTTCATCAAGAGCATTGCCATGCACAACCAATTAAGGCCAGGCCTTGTATTTTCACTCTGAAAGGTAGAACTTTGAACTTCACCTGTGATGTTGCCCCCACTAACATACCGCTGCTCCGCCTCATGCAACTCCAAGCAAGTTCCTCATCGCCGCAAATCCTCCAATCGCCATTTGCTAGTCCTTTAATCTCAGCTTTCATGACATTCCCCGCCTCCGACTACACCATGGATTTGCCCACGATGGCACGGAAGCAGAGCTTCATGCCGCTCCCTCCGGCGCGACCGAATCCCTCCTATCTAGCAATCTCTAGGAATTAGCCCATGAAAGATCACCGGCGGAGCCTTCCGAAACTCGACACTCTTGCCAGATCAAAGATGACCGGCGACAAGCAGATCTTCGTCCTTGTGCGAGTTGAAACTCTAGGACCGCCACCATTATTTGAGCACACCGGCAGGCCCCCACGCCGCCGGTCGGAGCAGCAAAGAAATCGCCGCCCCGGCTAAGACCTCTAGCGGGATGGCATCGGAGCAGACAGCCGCACCATGCCCAACTGTAGAAATTCCACAGTACAAGCCCAGATTGGGTTAGTCCAGATCGAAGCCCAGATTGGACCCAACTGCCACACCGTGACCTCGCGGCCGCCGGCGGCACGCCGCCGTCTCCTCACCGCCTTCCCGCACGGAGGCCCTCAGGCCACGGGCGCCATGGCTGCGCCGCACTGCCCCCGCAACCTTCGCACCACCTCTCCCATGGTGCGCCGCCGCGGAGCGCCTCTTCTGCCCACCGTCCGCGACGGGATGGGCACCGCCACCGCCGCCGGGAGGGCAGCAGCAGCGGCCTGAGCGGGGAAGATCGATGGAGGGTTAGGGTTCGACGGGTGGCGGCGCCCCCGGAGCCGCTCGGGAGGGAGCGACTCGGGAGGGGAAAAGAAAAGCCAATGATGTTTGGTTATACTTGTCTCATTCACGATCTTCCGTCTGGTCCCCCTTATCTGTCCATCACCAGTGGTGTCGCTATACATGGCAAATGGACTGAAATTCTTCAAAATCATGTACATGAAAATGAGGCGGCAACGCAATTACCTTAGCTGAACATTGCATGGTGAATGGTGATGGTCATGTACTCATGTTGTTATTGACTCCTCGAGTCAAAAAAGAGGAGAGCGTTAGGAGCTAAGATTATAAGACGTTAGTTGTCGAAAAATGGATATTGAGCTTTTTCTTACTCCGTTCAGTCTATAAGGAAGTTCTGTAACCGTTAGTCACGTACCCCATACAGATATACAAAGAAAATAATGCTTTTCAAGATCTGAAAAAACAACCGGGGAACTGTGAGGCTATTGGCTACATATGATTTCCACTCGTTTTCTCCAATCAAAGGAGGAGGTGAATCAAATCGTACGGTGGCAAGTGAAAAGTTGCGTCACCTAAAGATATTTGGTGGAGTGTGGTAGGTGAACCTAAGATTTCAACATACTCCACGACCAAACAAACAAGCCACGCGAAAACGAGATCAGTTCACTATCTGTAGTTGGTGTGAAGATCGATCAAGTATTTGAGCTGCTTGGACATCTATCTCGGTGCACTTAGTGAAAGTCCATCTTAATTCTTTTTTACAACAATGGATTGACTTAATGTGCACGCCCTCTAGCCTATATATTTAGCTTCCATCTGCCACTCCATTGCATGGTGGTGTTATGTGAGTAGAGACTGTGTCACACCAGCGCAAACTAGCTGACTTAAGTTAATTTGCTAGCTGAAGCAACGGATGAGCTCTGGCATAGCGAGTGGCAGTGGCGGAGCTTGGGCCGAATGGATGGTTAGTGTGCGGCCGACATCCTACTGATAAGTGGGTTAGCACTTAGCAGTGTTGTGCAGCGAATACGTCACTGATAAGTATTACCAGTGGTGCTCCGGTTGACCGGTTCCACTTCCACGCTATTGAAAAATGTCGTGCATGAACACGACGTTGGGTAGCTAACACCGACGACACAAAATAGGTTCAAATAAAAATAATTTAAACAACGCCAACAAATTTTCATTTATTTTACAAATCTAAACGAAGTTTTAATATAAATCCAAATCCAACAGGCGGAAGGTGCACGCCCGCCCTCCAGATGAGGGAGCATGGCGTTACCGTCCTCACCTCTATGCTTGACGGCTCGTGGAAGCCAACGAACCAGTTCAAATTTATTTTGTCTTCCTTTTCTCCTTTGCTTTTTCTACTCCCGTTATTTCTTCACAAAAAATATGGCCAGAAATTTTGATGTAATGTTCACCTCCGTAGCCGATGTGCCATGTCAGCCTGATAGTGGGCTCAGTTGGTCTGAATGACTTTTAGCGCGGCTAACCGAAGTCATCAATGTTTCTGTCACACTATCAACTTGCAATAAAATCCGGTGGTTTTTTGAATCTTAGCCTTGAATTGCGGTACTCTGATATCACTGTAACACCCCTTGCCACCGGTGAGGATCGGGGCGTGAGCACGATCTGAGTTCACTCGAATTGAAGAAACGAGAAGGGGATCGAGAGAGAGGAGCCAGCCGAACACGACAGAGAAGGAAGAAGACAGGAACTCAGTTCATTCATTTGATATCGAACACGGTTCAAATACACGCCGTTATAACACCGGCCACACAACATGGTCATGGGCCTAGCCCATGCCGTACCCACAACACGGCCCACGGCCCGTACTAGCGACACACTTGATCAGCTACAGCTACTCGCTATGTTTTTTTTTTAGGTCAAGGCAGTCGTTTGCCGCTCGATTAGGTAGAATAAAAGTTATATACAAAAGTTTTGCAGCCAAGAAAAAAAGACTACTATGTTCTTCGTCATGTAATACCCCAGGTGTTACATCACCCGCCGCCTGGAGAATTTTCTTGTCCCCAAGCAATTACGCCAGGAAACTTGGTTCTGCCCACATAGAAATCATCCCAGGTCGCCGACATCATGGGTATGCCCGCCGATTTGATCCGTACTTGGGAACCGCCGGATTGTCTATATAATATCAATAACCGATCGTAGGTACGTCGCTACAAAACCTCGACGCGCTCGATCGCATCGGCCCAATAAACTGTTGAAGACGCGCTCGATCGGATCGGCCCAGTAAACAGCCGAAGCGCAAAACCTGGACGCGCTTGATCGGCCCAATAAACTCTTGTTACCGGATCAAACGTAATCCCTTCGACTAAAAAAACAAAAACACAAACGCTGGGTGTTTCCATGTCGAACAATGTATCAGACTCCGATACGAACACAAACAATCGCTAGGTGTTTCCATGTCGAACAATGTATCAGACTCCGATACGAACACAAACGGCCATGGGACACACACATAAAAAGGCACGGAATCGCTTGATCGTAACACCAACACGACAAGCTCGACATTGCCACGAAATAACTGATTCAAAGATCTGATCCATTCCAGCTGGACTTACACGTCAACTCGCCGACGCCAACTCGCTGTTGTGCGCTGCTTGATCTCAAGCCTGCAACAAACCTAATGTTGTGTTTGGATGCATAGAATTGGGCATAGAATTGGAGAATCTAGAATTGGGGGTCCATTTCTGCTGTTTGGATGTGTTATGCATTGAACCTGGAATTGGCCCACCAATTCCGCGACGGGGGTACCGGCCCAGCAAACAGCACGCAAGGCGTTTCCGAGGTCTGGAGCTCGGAAACACGCTCGGAAACGGCGAAGCGACCTTATCCTCGCGCGGGGCGACACGCGAGCTCCGTCGACCTTCGTCCCGCCGCCGCCGTTCCTCCGAGCACCTCGTCGCCGGCGGCCCAAGCTGGTACGCCACCACCTCCTCCTCTTCCCCGGCCTCCTTCTCCCCATCTCGCAGTTCCCCCTGGCCGCCCGTTCTTGCTCCTAACCCTAGGCAGCGGCGGCGGGAGGCTCGCGCCCGCGCCTCCCCTCCCGCAGCGGCGGGAGGCTCGGCTCTCTCTCACGACTGGGCAGGCGCCGTGGTCGCTCGCGACTGGGCTGGCTCGCGCTCGCGACTGGGATGGCACCGTAGTCGCCGTACTCGCTCGCGTCTGGGCTCGGCGTGCGCTCGCGAGTGGGCAGGCGCCGTGGTCGCTCGCGACTGGGCTGGCTCGCGCTCGCGATTGGGCAGGCGCCATAGTCACCGTCGTTGCTCGCGTCTGGGCTCGGCGTGCGCTCGCGACTGGGCAGCGCCGTAGTCGCCGTGTCCACTGTCCCTAGTAGCAATCCAGCTTAATGCTTCCATGTTAAAACATATTGCTGTCGATTACCATGACACCTACATCACAAATATTACTGTTTCGAATTTGTGCTATGTATATGCAGATTGGTTCCATCTTATTAATGCTTCCATGTTAAAACATAATGCATTTTTGTGAGACATTATGTATCCATTGTGTGCTATTTTTGTCATGTGTATTATATTCTTTGGATTATTAACATATTATTGTGTGAAAAATAATAGTGAGAAACATCTGAAATATACAGGTAATTTTTATGCATATTACAGAGATTATATTGTTCAAAGTAAAAAATACTCTCATTTCCACACATGTGACATCCAAACAGGATTTGGTATTCCATTGAAACGTGAATTCTATAGCTGAATACCACGCGCATCCAAACATGATTTGTGGTATTCCATTGAATTGGTGGATTTGGTTTTCCATTGCCGATTCAATTCCATGCCCAATTCGCTGCATCCAAACACAGCATAAAGGTAATCAGTTCTATTGATGTTTTATATGTGCTCGTCAGATTGATGTCATCATTATCAGTTAACAAAAAAACAGACAACAGGAAAAAGAAAATTCTCGTCAGATTGATTTCATCATTATCAGTTAACAAAAAACAGACAACAGGAAAAAGAAAATTCAGTCCACGGAATATACTACATGCAAAAGCAATAATCTGATCTCTAGCTACTTAGGGCAATACACACTATTTGCGTTGCCTGACATCATTACTGCCTCTGACCTTTTTATCTGACCTTTTTACAGGAACGTCGCCCAGGTACGGTGATGGCAGATCAAAGGCAACCAAGTGCAAACATTTCACAGATAGAAATCAAGCAAGGAGTGAACGAGATAGAGCTCGACGAAATAGTTTGACGACCGAACAAAAGAAGGAGATTAATGCACGTAGAAGAGTCCAAGCAAGAGCTAAGCGGAATAGTTTGGCGCCTGAGCGAAAGGAGCAGATTAATGCACGCAGAAGAGCAGCCGAGCAACACACATCTACACAAAGAATAACTGATGAGAAGAGGTCTCGGCGCAGAAAAAACGCAAAGGCTAAGAGGGACACCCCATGCGCTGAATCCATCGCTATGCCGTGTCCAAATGCAGCATTAGCAAAATGCCCGTGCGTTAGTTTGGCGCCTGAGCGAAAGGAGCAGATTAATGCACGCAGAAGAGCAGCCGAGCAACACACATCTACACAAAGAATAACTGACGAGAAGAGGTCTCGGCGCAGAAAAAACGCAAAGGCTAAGAGGGACACCCCATGCGCTGAATCCATCGCTATGCCGTGTCCAAATACAGCATTAGCAAAATGCCCGTGCGTTGCTACGAGCAGATGAAACAATTTAATGATTTACTTTTTACATACATTGAATAACTATCTCCGTTCATCCAAATATGGTAAGATTAAGGTTAATAGCAAAATGGCCACATGTTGCGACATGTCAACAAAGGCTTTGTACAAATAACAGTTCAACGAAGCAGAAAATCCAACTTCGTTTCTTGCCTCTCATGTTTTGTGCCCTTGTTTTCATATAGAATCTTAATATTTTGTGAATGGAAACATCTTCGAGGAAAAAATACATGACAACTACCACAGGACAGTTCGAACCTAGTTCAGCTAATTAGCTCTACCGCCGAAATCTCTTCCTGGAACTTCCCAAGTTCCCTACATGCCGTCACTTGTCGAGTCTACTAATTCAGGCGTCCAAAACTGAATAACTAAATGTTCAACGATACAGGGCGTCCAACTACATGAACACTGAAGACAACACAATTTCTTCAGAGTTACAAAACATACAATCACCGCAATAAGCTATGAATTGACTGAAACAACAATGAGAGATATGCATTTCCATTGACTTACGGACACCTTGGACGGTATTTTCAATTTTCTCTTTTCAAGAAATAATCCTGCACGCCTTGGTCACTTTGTTTTTTACTTTTTGTCATGCGAAGGTCCAGCATCAAGCCACAAGCCCACGACCAAAGCCGCATATGGGCATCGTGGCCTTGGCATGTAGAGCCCACCCTTGCTCATCAGGCCTTAGCTAACTGCAACGCACATGGGCTACCCAACTCCAGCTCCTGGACCGCTCCACCTCAGCACATTGGCTTGCACGCGTGCATGCGTCGGCAAATGCCTTCAGCGTCGGCTAGCCCACTGACGCCTGAATGGTTTTTATTTCGATTTTAAATTTCTTTATAGATTTAAAAATATTTTTTCATATCCATGTGGACATATTTTTATCTTGTAACAATTTATTGTGAATTGTGCCAATGTATCTTTAAACTAGTAAAGAAAACTTGCGAGTGCGAAGATTTTCTTGAATTCGCGGAAAGTTTTTTAACACCAAGGCCTTCCTTTTCAAATCATGAATAATTTTTTATAACATTTTCAAATATTTTTTGAATTCACGGATAGTTTTTTAACAACACGTTTATTTGTGAATGAATAAATAATATTTTCAAATTTTTGTGAACATGTTTTAAACTCGTGATATTTTGAACAATATAAGCATATTTTCAATCGTGTGAATATTTTTTCTTTACTCTTCAAAGTATGCTTCGGAACGAAATATGTTTGTAGAGGGATATAAATCAATGTTCAAAATAATTGTTCACAACCCGAAAATAATGTTAACTCATTGCAAATTTTTGTACGATTTTAGAAACATTATTACACAACACAAGATAATTTATTTGAACTTTAAAAAAATCCAGCAAAAATTTATTTTAGATTTGGAGATTTATAATACATAAGACAAATAAAGAAAACTCAATACCGTTTTTTTTTTAGAAAAAACTTACCTCATTTGGCACGGCCCAACAACAAGCCACGTGTGTGCATTGTAATACAACGGACACTTCAAGCCTATATAAGAACTCCGGTTAAGCCGTGTTAGAACATGCAAAAATCTCATGTTTATACAAACTTTCTTCTGCAAATCTTGCAGCGATTTGCAATTTTGACAAATGATCAACAACCAATGATCTCCAAACTTCGCTCTGGTACGACTTTTCATCATGGATGACGCATATCAACCTAGTGAGAACAAGAAATCAACTTCTATCAGAAATGCTCAGTACAACTTACAACCCAGTCCAGCAAAGAAAACAAAATACAACCGGACCCCTGCAAACTGCACAGAACACCCTGAGCACAAAGGAAGAAACACGATCAGCTCCACCGCCGCTCGCCCGAGAAACCTAGCCGCCACCAGCGTCGCCGTACCGCTCGCCGCCGGGGAGGAGGTGCCACCACACTCTGTAGACAGCCGCAAGATCCATCCGCCGCGCAGCGACGGAATCTGGCTCGATGAAAGGACACGGCCACAGCACCTTCTTCCCAGCTCCACCCTTCCTCAAAAAAAAAAAGAAATCAACTTCTATATCTGGGAGCATGGTTAACGGGCGCTCCTCCGATGCACTTATCATAAGATTACCGACAAGAGGCCCACTGAGTTCAATAGACACATAAAAACACCACGCCTGGACGTCCTTCAAAATCTCTTATCTAACTTTTCTAGTCTATTTTTGCTCCACACTATATTTTTATATAATGACCCTAATTACACGTGTTCGCCTCCAACTCCTAAACTACCACGTAGTTACAAGTGTCGTTATAATCGAACACATACACATGTTATAACATTTTTGAACGTTCAAACCCTGTTGTACATAAATATTACTCTCTTAGGTGCATAAGGAAAAATAGCGCATGGTCCAAATTTAAGACGATCAAGGGTTATTTCCTTAGTTTATTCAAAACTGTGAAGTTCTACGAGAAATACACACCAAACCCTATGCTCTCGGGGATTGTTTAAGAGTTCGTTGTGAAGGCATCATATTATTCGATGTAGTCTCCTTGAGTACCACACGTTAGGAAGTAGGGTTGATACCAACCTGGGGGGCCTAAAACTAGGTAAATTATGTCTTCATTTTCTCTTCTTATTTCGAGCTTCCTCTACGCAAATATTTGGGTGTACATAGTCATTTATGATTACCATGTTGTATACCCAAGTATAAGCAACAAAAAATTGAGGTTTCGACAGTCTCCATATCACGGACGATGGCTATGCATATGTGATGATATCGTGTTTTAAAGATATTATTATTTATTTCATGATGTTATATTTTTTATTTTTAAATAGTGACACTGTTAGAGATACCACTTGCCTAGTACTAATCTAAGAATGGATATGGTGATACCACTTGGCTAGTACTACAACTAATCTAAGAATGGATCTGTCGCACACAAATATTTGCTTATTTAGTTAAAATAATTTTTTAGATGTCACAACTCGCATAATGTATGCAAACTTGTGGCAGGAGGGAACAAAGTAATAACTGAAGCGAGAACTTGCCTGTGGCAAGATGGTTAGGAGGGTGGTTGTACCCCCAGCCCACCAGAGTTCAAATCCCAGGTTTGATGTTGGTGTTCTCATTTAGGCGGAATATTCTTCAGTGGGAGGCGACGTTCCCGTCGACAGCGAGTCGCCCGTGGTGACTTCGTCAATCTCAAGACTCGACCCGCCGGCTCGGTATTACGGAGGTGCTTATAGGGGTAGGGTGCGCGTGTGTGCGTTCATAGGGGTGAGTGTGTGCACATGTATGTGAGCGTCTGTGTTGTACTGTGTTTCACAAAACAAAAATCGAAGCAAAGGCAGCTTCGCGCAACCGAGGAAAATAAAATAAAAATAGGCATCAAATATTCCTGAGCCCCCAGCAGTCGACACTTGCCACCTCCCTTTGCCTCGAATAAACAAAGCGCCATGCCACATCACCGCCTACACGATCGCCCATCTTATCTTACTATATATAACAGGCGGAGGAATCCGCAGCCTCACAGCCCTCCACGTCGCCGGCGTCCGCTGGCCGTCCGATCCACGCGACGGACGGCCAGGATCGGGCCACGTCGCCCTCACCCGACCGGTACTGTAGCTGGCCTATTTTCTACCAACGGGCGTGCGACACGTCGCCCCGGTCGCCCCCGGTCACTCCCGGTCGCCCGCCTGCACGATCTTTGGCGCAGCATTTTTGCAAAAAACGCCCGCAAATGACTGATTTGCGATTTGTGGAAACTGCAGGGGCTTCGGTGCAGAAAAAGCCACGGCAATCCCCTCCCTCCCTTTCCTCTCGCGTGCGGCCGTGGCGCCGCCGCCGGCGCCGCCACGCATCCCCGCCGTTACGCCGCTCCCGGACGCGTAGGAGGCCACGGCGAGGTCCGGCGGCGCGCCCTACACCTTCTCGCCGCGGATCTGCCGCCTTTTGACGTCGCCGCCGGCGTTCCGGCGAGCGAAACGGGGTGCCGCCGCCACCTTCCGTCTCCCCGCATCAAGGCGCGTCGGGAGTGCCGGTGCGCGCGTCCCAGCTCGCCATCTCGCGCCGGCGGTGAGCTCCTCCCCGCCGCGGCGACCACGGCCGCGTTGACGCCGGCATGACGCCCTAGCGGGCCTGGGCTGGCCAGGTGGGCCGCTACACAGGCCGGGCTGGATGCGTTTTTTTTCCTTTTCCTTTTTCTTTTTACCCTGTTTTTCTTTTTTTCCCTATTAGTGTTGCAAATTTTTAAATAGAAGATATTTACGAATGTGACAACCATGTCAACATTAACACGAACAAAAAACGACGACTATTTATTGCATTCGATCAAATTTGAAGTTCAATTTTTTATATTTTCCGGTACCTTTCAGGTGAGATCGCTTGATTTTTCCCAATCTGGAGCCCGAATTTGCATATTTTAAAATTTCCACTCTCTTTCAAATATCATTATTTCCTAGACTTTTAGAAATCCAATAATTCATAAATGCAACCCTTTTTCATATTTCGGTACATCCAAATCCGAGCACGGTTTGAACATGGATATTACGAATACATTTTCAAATTAAATTTTCCTCCACCACGATGTCTACAAATGCAACAAAAACATGAACATGAGCACACCAACACGTCATACGATCAAAACTCAAATTTGAATGTAATTCAAATTTCAAATTTTCATGCACCTTCAAAATTTGTGTATTTTCATAGACGTCAAAATATATTCAAATGCGTTAAAACTATTCAAAAAATGGATAACTTCCGAATTTGAACGATTTCTGAAATGCGGACAATCTTAAAACGGAAACTTCATTTGCATTTCATTAATTCCCGAATCCGCGCAATTTTAAAATGCAGACACTTTCAAGATTAAATTTAATGGGTGGGCAAAGTATGACAAATACGTCAACATGGACACAAAAAAACACCTACCTACAACATATGATCAAATTCCACATTTAAACAATTCAAATTTTAACCCACGGGCGCGGCGAAGGCAACGCTTATTCCCCTAGTAAAGATAAGACGCGGACGGGCCGAACGGGTGGGGCCCAACGTAAAACGGAACGGAGGACCTCTCTTCCTTCCTTCCCGCCGCATCTAGGCCTCCCGTCCCGCGTGGGGCCCACGTGCCATGCGCTTTTCTACCACAGCCGCAAGTCCAGGAGCGCCCCCTCCAGCGAACGATCTGAGGCGTGGAGAATCTGAGCCGTTCGCTCTGTCTGGCAGAGATCAGCCACGAGTTTGCCTTCGTGAGATCGGACGGCCAGGCCAGGGGGAAGGCACGGGACCGACGGCCAGGATTGTGCTAGCGCGTGGGGGGACGCGGGAGGCCACATGTTGTGGGCGTCCTGGAAAAAAGCGCTGGGCTGGCCACTATATTTTGGCCAGGTGCACCCCTTGTGGGCCCGCGGCTGAGGCTATTTTAAGGCATTTCTGGCCGCAAATATCCAGCTAGTGGTGCTGACCGTTTCCTTTTTTGTTTTAGCTTCTGGGTCCTTGAAAGTCCGCGTTTTGCGAGCAGCTCCAGGAAAACCGGTCTTGCTTCCACGGAACTTGCTTTTGCAACATGTGATAGTACAAATAGTGACCCCTCGAGTTGAAAACATTCTGAACTGTGATATGTAAACAGCTTCTGGCTCGGTGATTTTTTTTCCTCATCGATAAAATCCTAAAAAGGTTGGATGCTTCAATCACAAAATGTTTCTCAGTAATAGTTTAACATGGATTTGATTCTATTATACACTATGTTTTCATAAAAAGATACACACCGAGATCCTTGGTTACAAAAAGCGCAAAATTGTGACAAAGAATATTTACATGTGGTGATTATGGCACCTTGTACATCTTGACAAGTCAAAGCACTAGAAAATTTGCAAAGATAATTCTTGCTAAATTATGACTAAGATGCACACTTAAATACCGTCATGGATATGTAGTCTCTCGACCACACGAGTTTTACACACGCACATGTCATAGAATATGAGAGGTCTGAAATAACACCGACAATTGTTATATTCCTATTCCCTCGATAAAGACGAGTGCTGGCCATTTACATCCACAAGAAAATACACCAAATTCGTCAAGAAGAAAAGTAGTTCAATACTGATAATACACAATGGAATTTTGAAAGGCAAACAAAAGTATTAGTGCAAACATGATTTACAAGCATCTCACCTCCAATCATTAGATCACATAAATCATATACGTTATGTCTAAAGCATGTAAGAGGTGGAAATGCACTCAGTAAAATATATAAGAGCTGCGAAACATAAATATATCATGAGCTCCTTGAATCCCTTGTTTTTAAGTAACCAAATCTTATTTTGGATTTCTAGAAGAATATGATTTTTTTCACAAGTACATGTAGATGCTCAACACTTGCATGCAATATTTCAAATTAAATGTTAACTTGTGGGCTACAATAGTTTACGGGTATGTAGAGTAATCCTGCATTTTCGAATTATTTAAACTTTAAAATATGATTTGTTTTCCTTTGTTCTTTAATTCGAGGTTTCTGATCCCAACCATTGGCACCCATACAGAGGCCTAGAATAACCTTTAATGTTTTCTCCTATTTTCTTCACGAGAAGAAAAATGTGGTCTATTGTCACCAGGAAGAAAAATGTGGTCTATTTTCACCCACGAGAAAAAGTTAAACAAGGATAGTACTACCGGAGGAGGCGATTTGGGTAGTGGGTTTAGATGCACCCATTAGGTAATTTTTTTTATTTTTTTTTCAGAATGTCAAAAAAAATCAGAAAAAATTCAAATGTACATTACAGCGTGATGTGTTAGCACAAAAATTGGAATGGTCAAAAAACATTTTTAGCAACCTGTACAAAAAAGACAAAATTCTGACACGTATATATACATTTTGGTATGTCCGAATTTGTCTTTTTTGCACAGGTTGCGAATTTTTTTTTCTTCGCGTAACTTTTTGTGCTGACTTGAAATGTGTTGCACTACACGCAAAAAATTTATTTTGAATTTTTTGACATTTGGAAAATTATTTTTTGGATAGTGGGTGCATCTGCACCCACCACCCGTTTTGAATATCCGAGTACTACCGCACAACACAAGTACACACATCACCAGCGGCGGTTTGCAATTTCGAGTGTCTTGGGAGGGTGCGGCAGCAAGATTGAGAGGGAGGATGCCGACAAATCCACAAGTAAAGATAGTGGCTGAGATTTGTCGCGGCGGCGAGAGCGACCCCCACAGCCTTCCGGCCACAAACGCAGCCTCCACCCTGGAGTCTCCACGAGCCGCAGCAGCATACAGGGCCAACAGCAGCGAGGCCCGCCAGCACCCGACATCTCGACCCTTCTTCTCCTTCCTCCCGCTGCTAGTCTCTAGCCAGTAGCCAGATCCCCGAAGCAGAGGCGCTTCCTCTGCAAGCGGAGCTGCTTCGCCGGCGCCCCGCCGCGGCGGTCGCTTGAGGTGCGTGCCTGGGAGATTCCGCTTTGCGTGATGAATAATGAACTGCTGGTTGGTTTTTGTTGATTTGATGGCTTGTGCGCGTGGTGGCTTGTTCGGTGCAGGCCGCCGCGCGGAGGTCGGGCCGGGCGGGCGGGCGACGAGGCGACCTGGGCTGTTAGCTTTTCCCTTGCTGCTCGCCCGAGGTAACGTAGCTAGAACCCATACAAATCTTCCAGAATTTTCTGGGCACGCCTGTTTCCTCCGTTTCTCGGTGTAGTTCGTGACGTATTCCACGGTTTATTCGGCCTGGTCCTTCTCCGTACTCGACTTAGCGTCGCTCTGCTCCAATGATCATGGATGCACAACCTGAGACTTTTGAACTGTAGCTGTTCAGTTTACCGATCAGATGACATATGCCTTTGGTGTTTAACAAATGGGAGGGAAACCAGTTCTAGGTCGTGATGGAAGCGACACGACGATTCAGTTGTCGATTTTAGTGAGGCGAGCGAGAAAATGAATAGTGATTTCTTGCTTCAAGTTTCTGCAGGTACAAGACTATAGGGTCGACCTGTTAAATTTAGGTACAAGTTTTTGTAGGTGTGCTTTATCAGATCCCAGAATCTAATATGATGCTGTTGATGATCTGAAGTTGTTTTAAAAGACACCATGTGATATCTTATTCTGGATTTGCTATGCGAGGAAAAAACATCTTAATCTAACATAATTAGGCAAGTGAGTTAAATTTCATAAGTAGGTGATATAGCGAACTGAACTAAGAAGAAATTATTATTTGTCTGCTATTCAAACAACGGTAGCTTTCTTGTAGTTATGACAACATTTTTTATGATAAAAATTCTGGACTGGTTTACGTACTACTCTTTTAAAAAGTTTAGGAATCCTAAAGCAATATATGCATATTACACACGGCCTTGGAATAGCAATGATGCACAAATGGGCATGAAGGCTAGAGTTCACACATGACCTCGGAATAAGAATGATGCACAACCCAACCAACGGAATTTTAAAATTTTAGCAATCGCAAACTCCGATGAAAGAAATTGGAAATAACGTAAGGTTTAGGAGGCAAGGGATCCATTGACATAAATCTGAAAAAAGTGAGGATGTACCAAACATAGTTATAGTTATCCTTTCCTATGTTGCAATTGACCCTGCCCAAACAAAGTTATGACAATAACCAATAATTGACATGGAAGAAAGAACTACCACGCCACTCCAAGAGTATTATAGCCTTGGGCTAGTCTAGCTCCTTTTGCCAAAACCTTGCTTCCTAAAAAATAGTTTTGACTTGGTAAGCAAAGGTGAATTTAAGAGACAAGTTAGGAGTTACTTTAAAGTATTTTACAAACATGGTTATTTAGTCAACGACTCATTGACTAGACATAACTAACTTCTTGATTGACTTCGACATCATGTCATCATCTAGGCTGGGTGTGCCATAATTTCCCCTTGCGGTCTTTCTCAACCTCTATCGCTGAATTTGAGAAGGCAATTAGACGGATGAGATGGTATATGAAATCATTCTAGATGAAGATTACATGTCACTGCCACACATGCAATGAACCACCCACGCGACTGTGCAACTTCAGTTTTCATGGTGTTTGTTGGAATTATGTTGAATATGCTTATGAGCTAACTACAAATGGACTTGTTATTAGCAGAGGATTAGGATTAGGCGTTTGAGTCGAATGCATGTAACCCGGGAGTAGTACAGAAAGGCCCTACATGGGTAGCCAAAGTAGACTAGATGGTGCTGCTATGCAAGACACAAGTTCACATTGGGAAGATCAGGGTGTACTTGCAGGGGTGCCGAACCAGTTGTGTCCCGATGTTTGAGATAGGTCTGATGGCATCAGCAGGCTCCGCCGTTGGTTGTAGTAATACCTGGCCATGGGCAGCCTGGCCTAGACGGCCCGACGTGACCCGACCAAAAAGTCTCGGGCTCGAGCCTGAATATCGGGCCTGACCTGACTGTTGGGCCCAGGCTTAACGACATTGCAAATCATTGAGGATCGGACCTGGCCGGTTGGGCCTAGTTGGGCTTTGTCTGGCTCAGGCCCAATACGGCGATCGGACTAGGCTCGGGCCTGGACTTTTCCGCGTCAGGCTTTTTAGGCCTGACCTGAGAAATGTACTGGTATAGCTGTAATATATGTTAATTTAGTACATGGGAGTAGCGATTGTAGTCATGACCGAGCATACGCAAATTCGCCGAACCTTGTCAATGCATCTGGGTGTCGTGTTTTTATAAATAACCGTATATTTCTTTAATGTAAAAGGATATTGCAAAAGATACTCATGGAAACTACCAAAGAAATCATGTAGAGACAACTACCCTAAAAACTTTGTAGAAAGAAGCCCCCTAGAAAAAATAGTCCTTGGGGTCCCTGCACGGCGAGGCACATATTGATGTGGCATGCCAGCGATCTTCCCCGTGCCTTGCCGGCCCTAGATCCGCTGCCTCAATGTTGTCGGACAACTCCTAGACAAATCCTTCTTGCTCCACCATGGCGTCACAACGCCGCAACAACATGGAGAAAGAAGGGGGAAAGACCCATCTGATGGAGTCATCGCCATCGCCTTGCCGACACCATCCATGAACCTTAACACCATCGATCTGAAGGGGCGCCAGTCACACCATGCCACAACTTTGAGGCGTCGCTATGAAGGACACCGTCGGTGTGGAAGCGGAGCTCAAGCAGATTTATTCGACCGGGTGGCGCTTTCGTCCCATAGTTTAAAAACTGGACCGGCCAGTGAACCGGTGAGGTGGCTGGTTCGCTGGTTCACCGGTCCAACCGCCGGCTCAGTCGGTTCAATAGCGACAAAAAACCGGCAAATTTAATAAATAAGTAAGTTAATTTCGGGAAAAATCATTTCTATATATAGCATTTACTTCTATCAGGAATCACAAAAGATCATTAGCCCAGGTGGTATTGGCCCTTAGGCGTGGTGTTTGCAGGTCCTATGTTCGAATCCTGCTTATATTTCGTTATTTTTATTTAATTTTTCCGGTTTTTTGATATGTCGGTCTTTTGCGCTTAAAAACGGGACATGTCCTCGGTTCTGGTTTTTACCGGTCTGGTCCGGTTTTTAGAACTATGTTTCCACCACCCCAACGGTGTACCACGACATAATATGACTACCAAGCCAGAACGGAGGAACCTCTTGCTTCCGAAGCAACAAGCAGAGGGAGAGGGACCAACACCCTCGCCGGCGGAACTCAGGGGGGAAAGATTTCGCCTATCTCGTAGGGAGAAAGGCCGGCGCCACTAGATTTGTGTCACTTTTTCCCTCTCAGTATCTCGGTGTCGGTGTTGTTATTGCTTGTCCTCAATGATCGACACACGCCTATGAATTTTAACAAGTGCTATATAAGCGAATCTCGACGGCCGCCTTATTTGTTGTCCTCAAGGAGGATGTATAGTGATTGTGGGTGTTAGAAGTTATGTTGGTATAACCGCCATGGCAGACAATGAAAGGCCAATAGACTTGGTTACTATTCCAATCAAGGAAGTGATCAAATATCATCGTCATTCAAGTCGATGATTATTATAAACAATGGAGGTTAAGGATAGTCTTGTCCAGTTGATTTTGATCGATCTGAAAGCATCAAGAGAGATCCCGAGCACATATGCACCCTTGAGTGCACCAAGCCGCTCGGTGCAACACTCATCACTCTCGACATATGACTAGTCTAGGAGATGAGCATGCGTCTTGTAGAGGCGTGCTCGAGGCACTCATAGACAACATGAGCTAGCACAAACAGCCCTAGCGACTGACGAGGACCATCCGCCTGACAGTTAGGCCACAAATGCCGAAAGGTGGTGTCGTGGCTTGGAGAGCGTTTTGCAGTTGGACTAGTTTAACAAGAGGTGGCAGATTGTCAACAAGGTCGGGCAAAACAGAAGATGCAATGTGACCAGCTATGATGACATAATAGTGGGTGTCCAACTCATGTGGCGTGGCAAACTGGCAACATGCACATAGCCTGAGGGCTCGTGGGCGATGTTGGATGTCGATTCAAGGTAGTGTACGCACACGGCACACATGAAGAGAGATCTCGAATCGGTGGTTAAGGGTGGACTGATCATCCACCAGGGTGTCATGTTTGAGGTGGAACTGACGTCTACTTCCACTCGGTGCTAATGGAGGGTCTATGATGTAAGTGCATATAAAGATGAAGCCTATTTTGTTGAAAAAGCAAAAAACATGTGATCCGGTCTATAGAGCTTAGTGGTCTGGGTGAGGAGTGCAACTTCGCATCAGTCGGTATGATCGGTGGCTCTTAATAGTGTGGGTTTATGACTCAACCAGGATAACAAAGGCTCGATGCGGCATGCACGGGACATAGTGACAAACTAGTACACTAGTGGTCAAACAATTGTGAGAAGGATGTTGGAACAATTTGGTGACTAGGAGGTTCAAGTTGGTGACTTAGATCTATAGAGATTGCAAGTTGGATGGGCAAAAGTCGCCCATGGATAATGAAAGAAAGTGGTGGAAAGTCTAGAATATCAAAGGCTTGAAGAGCACAAAGCTGTATATTCTGTGTTGTTTAGCGAACATTTTGTGTTGCTTGATGCACAAGGAAAAAGTGTGGATAAAAAATGCAAGAGGCATGGTGCTATAGTTAGGGGATGAGACCACTGTGACTCAGGAAGACTCAAAGGCAACAACGAAATTCATTCATGTTTCAAACATGCTCTCAACATGAGAGAGGATTGTGAGTTTAGTAATGCTTCTACGTGACACCTCATATATGAGTTGTTCGCTTTCGCATATATAATGGAACTAGGTTACAATGGTGACACTATGATTTTTGGGCACAAAACAAGTCAGTAAGAAATCATTGGAGCATTGGCTATGAAGAAAAAATGGACTACTGTTGCATGTGGAGTCATCTGAATTCAAGTGGCAACCCTAGCCTCCCGGGTCGCCTCGCATGTGACTCAGAGGCTCTACCTCTATCTCGCCTGCCACCACAGGAGGTTATGCGACGGCGATAAGACTTTTCTTTTTCTGCGGCCCTAGTGATTTCTATTCCTTTCACCTCGTCGATATGCCTACTTTCGGCCATCCTTGATCTAGCCACCGCTGGCCGGCTTTGAATCAGCCCCAACGGGTTGCCTTTGATCAAGCCGTCGCAGTTCTATGTGTTGGCCAGGATCTGGAAACTCTTTTGTGCTTGTATTTCCACCTAGTGCGTGGTTGCAGCCCAGGGACATGGTCGTCGAACTAGCCAAGGTGCGGACTTCCCAGCCAAAGGGGTCTACAAGGACATACCTGGTGTGCTCTTGGACCTTTGGATCATATGGCTCTGGATTGTGCGCGTCTGCATACCTCAGCATGTGCGGCTTCAAGGAGGCCCGTCGCTAAGCTCCACATTTTGTTGGCATCATCGAGCACAGCGACATCGGGAATTTACGCCACGATTAACATGGTTCTGGCACATGCGGGCATTGTTAAGGCCGTTATGATTGGAAGGAAACAAGGGCTCGATGGCCCATGTCGAGTTCGAATTTGGTAAATAATGGCGATGGTGGGGTTTAGGATGCGATGAAGACGAAGCTTCACAAGTCGTTGTGAAAACGCAATTGCGTTCACGGGCGATGTCCACGCCAAAACCGTACTCGTGACGACTGTGACTTAATGATTAGTGATATGCGGTAACATCCTGGGCAAGTGGGGGCAGCAATACTAGGTGGCTTCAATTTTTGGTGGTGCTCTTTGAGTACTGAGCCTTGATTTCTAGGGTAAAAACCTGGGCTGACCTTTATTGTTTGTACCTAGCAATGACAGAGTTCTTGCTGTTCGGTCAGACTTTCTTGGGAGTGAAAACCCATGATCTGATGATTGGGCGATAACTATGCTTAGCGTCGCTATTGGAGATCCTCTTTCGCAATGTGTTGCCATTGGTGGTTGTTTGGGTCCGGCTGCTGCGAGTGGTTGGCAGAGTCTTTTTTCTTTCTTCGTTTTTCTCTTTTTAGTTGTGTGCATCCTGTCAAGTTTCATGGGCTAACCACTATTTCATAAGACCGATCTCACGTGTGACTCAGAGAGGCCAACACGTGCACACAAATCTCAGAGGTATACCTCTCGACCAATACGTGGACTCTGAGGTATGACTCAAGAGGTATACGTGGACACAAAGGGGCTACAACATTTTTTTAATAGTGCGGAAGGCAGGGCTCGAACTCGAGACCTTGGCTCTGATACCATGTCAAAGTTCATGCGCTAACCACTATTCTATAAGACCGATCTTATGGAAAGGGCGACCACAATCCACATATAATGTAACAAATCCTTGATGTCTAAACAAGTTCTTGACATTGTACTGGTGCGGAGGCTGGCTGTAATTGGTATCTCCTTAATATTTTTGTCGAAATAAAATGTGAATTCAAGGAGCAGCGGAGCTCATGATTAATGGATCAAGTCAAAGTTACATAGACGTTTGTCCATGGCACCTTCAAGATAGGGATGTACATCTCTGTCAAGGTGGTTGTTTTGTCAAATGTGCAAATTAGGCTATAGTTGGACTTGTAATTGGACGAAGATTAGATTCTTGAGTCGAAAATGTGTGACCCAGACCTAATATAGAAATGCACTGCGTGTAGCAAAAGTAGACTAGACGAAAAGATCACGAAGGAGGCGGTCTGCACACCCGTGTTAGGGCGGCCAGACTGATCCAGGTGTAGGGGTTGACATGGGTCTAATGGCTCGGTGGGTTTTGTTGTCCATTGTACTATGTCGATTTGTTAAATGGGAGGAGCACCCTTAGTCAACCTAGGGAGTGGGCGAGTTCGTCAAACCTCGTCAACAAACTTGTTGTTGTGTTGTTATTGCTTGTCCTTGTATCATGGCATGTACCTCTGATTTCTAACATAGGTGCAATGTCCTAAAAGAAGTATATTGGGTTGAATACTCAGTAATAGTTCACAACCTTGTTACAAGTATGCAAAACCGATAGGTAGGTCTTTCAGCTGCGGGCTTCCCTTGTGACTCACCTAGTGCAACGGGGCAAAATGATTAGGACCAGTTTGTCGCTAGCCTAGTCGGGACTGATTTTTTTCCCATTTGAAGAGACCACTTAATGATGTATTATGTGAATCAAGCAAGAAACTCGAAACAGTTCTTCCCCATCTCTTGTGGCTATTGTGCCATCTCCCATCCCTACCGTGCGGCAGTAAGAGCTCACAGTTGCTGTGCGCCTCCCCAGAGCCTTTGCACTCCTAAAATCTTAGCTCTAATTTCCAGGATCACATCATCTAACTGAAATGATAAATAAGAAACATCTGATTTGAATCAATAGCACATTGTAATCGAATATCCTTTTCTTTTGAAGATCTAACCAATCTAGTAAATCATTTCTAGTTTTATGGTCTTGTTCTTTGGTCTAGTAAATCCTTTTCTGTTAGTATATGAAGGGTTTTTTTCATGTTTTACGGGCTTTTGCTTCAATCTGTTTTTTACCATTCATTCTTGTAAAAATGCATAAGGTGTTAGTTGATTCATTTCTAGAGTTGTTGATACACCATTCACAGTTCAACTGGTTTTAAGCCCAGGCAGCAAACCAGATAAGTTAAGAGCAATGGAGCTTGTTGGTTTCATAGCAGCACATTTTTCTTCTCTTGGCAGCTCAAATGTGTTGTTTCTTGAGTTTGGCAAAAGCACTTTGGTTGATATCATTTTAGTAACTTTCAAGTGTAGGAGTTGCCCTGGGTATGCATGATCATTCTTGAGGTTGAGGTCCTGCATTTGTGGTACACTGGTGCCTACTGTTTTGATTCACAGACTACTTTTTCCCATGTACCCTCTGAAGCTAAGTACTGAAACTTCCGAGCACAGTTTATTTAGGCAACTGTAATCTTGTTAGCTTTTGGTTGATTTGAGGTTTTGAAGTTTGTCAATATGTCAGGAATTATTGTGAGTTTTGGCATTTTTTTAAATCATGAACTGTCACTCATAGCCGGAAGCTGATAAGACCTTTCAGCTCTAATACTGTGAATTTAATTGCTCTGATAGGTTACGCGGGTGTTTGTCCTTAGCTGGTGATCTGGGTTAGGTTGCTTCTTGTGTTATTTCTTTTCAGCTTCTGTGTGGTTTCGATTGCTTTTGTGAGTCTAATCTGATTCTTTTTATGGCTTGGTTGCATGATCTGAATACTTAAGAGTTTTAATCTGATTCTAGAGTTGAAGATCAAGATAGGAGGAAGGTTAAACTCTTCCGATTCAGTTCATGTGTGCAACAAGGCAACTGCAATAACGGCTTTCAGTAGGTAAGTGGAATGGTGCTGTTCCTGGCATTGTTAGATCAATTTATTCTGTAATTGGAATTCTTTAATTTTCTTAATTAGCCATGTCTGATTTAGGATGAAACGAAGTTCTCTTTCTCTTAGTGCCTTCATATTTCAAATGTTGAGTTGGTGCAAATTTATTATTTAAGGGCTGAATGCGTATTAAAATGGTGCCGTGCCATGTTGCATTATTTTGCAGATTGACACCAGCTGGATCAGTTCAAGTAGGTGAGTGAACTTGACCCTGTAGATTATGATCCAAGATCAGTTTATGATTAGTGGTGAATTCCCTAGGTTTGTCTTTGGTCTGTGACAACTAATTTAACTGCTCTTTTGCGGCTGGGTGCATAAATTTGAAATATTTATCTTGTTGGTGTGATAGAGAGGTGTAGCAGGAGGTATGAGATACTACTTGCATCAGATTCAGCGTTTGGCTGCAGACACGGAAGGAGGAGAAGTGTTGTTTGTAGAAGACCTCAACTCCAAGTGACAAAGCGCCTAGTTGTCAACACTTCCTTCTATTTTTGTTTTTCCCCTGGAAAGATGGAGATGAATTCTTCTGGTGAGGAAACAGTGATAAAGGTGAGTTGCTCAGGGATCCGCCTGTTAATTTTGGTGAAAGAAGCAACATTTTCATGATCTTTGTTTGTAGGTGCGGAAGCCGTACACAATCACAAAACAACGGGAAAGGTGGACCGAAGCAGAGCACAAACGGTTCCTTGAAGCCCTCAAACTGTATGGCAGAGCTTGGCAGCGCATTGAAGGTGAATTTTCGTATCTATCATACCTTGAGTAATTGTACGGCATTCCTGAATCCATCGATTATTAGTGGTGGTCTACTTATATGAATTTACTAAGTTTGATATGAACTTATTTGCTTTATTTTCTTATTTGCCTTCTTATTTGTTGTACAGAGCACGTTGGGACAAAGACGGCTGTGCAAATCAGAAGCCATGCTCAAAAATTCTTCACCAAGGTTCTTTCTCTATCTTCTTGGCTAGTGCCATTGTCTGACTACTTCCTTAATTTTCGGGCTATTTCATCTTTATTCTTATAAAACGAACAACTTGTGTGCATGCTTCATAATGTTTATGTCCTCACTTTACTGAAATATTTTTTTCTTTCTTTCATGGTACAGTTGTGTACTGCAATGCTGAGCATGAACAATCAAAGATTCGTTTCTTTTGATATCATGACAACGATACTTTATTTTAATTGATGAACAGATGAAGTGCATGTTAAAATGGATAAAATATGCTAAACTGTGTTTGCTGATTTGTACTAAATTATTAATGTTGCAGAAAGATGATACTGAACACCTCTGGTTCTCTCATTAATTCACTTACATATCCATGCTGCAAAAAAACATTATGGTATTTGTTAAATTTACATATGGAGTCCATAATGTACTGAATACCCTTGAGTGGACTAGAGGAATTCCTAAGTAACTGTATGTCAAATTTATGCTAACATGTTGTTAGAGCCACCATCAAGGTAGGTAAAAGCATTAATCTAACATGTTTCACTATATACATTATGTAAAATGATCGAGAGCTATTTGAGTATTTCATTTTCCAAAGGATGATGTTCATCCGTGAAAGTATACACCGGCATGGAGAGTTGGAACAGCAAAATTTATCTTCTTTCCTTCTTTTCATACTTGATCGTTTCTCTGCTTTCTGTTTTTTGCTGCCTATCCTGTGATACTGACACATGGTAGAGACTACATTACCACGTCGCGTAAATTGCAACACACACCAACTTGTTGCCTTGTTTTTTTGTGGTTGAGCAAAAACCATAGGGGAGGCCCAGACAGTGGCCTTGTTGGATTTGCACTCTCATCCTGCCATGGATGGTGAAGGAGGCTAGGGCTAGTTTTTCTTTTACTTTTTTACCATAACGGTTTTCTGGTTCATCAAAATCCATGCTTTGCCTATTAGACAGATGCACTAGCCAATTATCCCAAAAGTCCGAACTGATGGGAAAGGCTAGACTTTATATTTAACATTCCCCCTCACGTCTAGGCTGTGACGTACAGGAAGACCCTCGGACGTGGGATTGATGACAGATGCAACTATTTTTAGATAAATAGTGTGTTGGCTGGGTCTTGAACTTGAGACCTCTTGGCTTTGATACCATATTAGACAGATGCACTAGCCAATTATCCCAAAAGTCCAAACTGATGGGAAAGGCTAGACTTTATATTTAACATTGCCAACCAGCCATTACCATCTGACCTTGCATGATACAATCTAGGCTAGGGTTGGTTGTCAGGATGTGTAGCAACCGTGAAATTCTTTCGAGTTATTAGGTGCAGTTGGTTCTGGTTTTTGGCACAACTTGTCCAGTTAGTCTGGTTGCCAAAAGTACCTTGCTTTATGGCATTCAGAATCTTGATTTTCATTTCGATATTTTGAATGAAACTATGGAAGATGTAAATTAGAAAGAATTACAAGCCTATTTTTATAAAATTTTGTTTGAGAGGAAGTGGTTTAGGGAGGGGGTATGCTGAGAGGGTGGGTACCAGCTGCATATTTACATATACCCTCCTGTTTGCCAAAAATGGGCACCAGTCAGTTACCACTGGTTTGTTGAACCATGCCAATGATATTGATGGTCTGAAAAGTTAAAATGCAATGTGGAATGCCCTTGGGTTGATGGTCCTAAATATTTCTTAGTACAGAACAATTCGAGCCAGGTTTAGTGTGGACTCTGAAGGGTTATGAACTTACGACTATTCCAAAGCTTCAGATGAAATAGCATTATTCTTGTTGCAGTAATTGCGACGATATATCTGTAACTGGTAGCAGCTGGTCTGTGGCTTGAAGTTTACCGTGACTAGCCTTCAGTATGTTGCTTGATTTAGTAGTGAACAGATTAACCAAATTTAAAGTTGGTTTGTGTCACAATTAGCTAATTGGTCTGGCTTGTTGCCTTCTTTTGGTACCCCATGACCCATCACTGCAGTCATATTAGCATCTAGCTAAAAATCCATAACATGCTTCTCAGTGTCAGTCTGCCAATCTCCTTATAGCCAGTCTTTATTGGTCAGCGATGATGGACGTCATAGTTGACGTTGTTCTGAACTGAACATCGTCATGTTAATCTGGGACCATGAGGATATAAGGATGTCACTCTTCTTATGCAGTGAAAATTTGTAAGAACTTATGATAGCAAAGCTGCCAATGCTAGACACTGAACTTCGTACGATGTCTAGAAGAACTTCTTAAGATTTGTTCTGACTGTAGAGTTTGCCGTGCCTTTTAAGTTAAATTCAAATATTCCAATAAAATCAAATAGTATTAGCATCTAAGGAGCAAGAGAATGATTTTGATAAAATGATCAATATGTCTGTTAGAAAAATAAATAACAGGAAGATAGATGATTAGTTGAGTGATACAAGGAGCATAACCAACGAGATCATCAGCAAGGAACTTGTGTACATGTTTCCTGTAGCAGTTATCTCAAAACATCTGTTGCACCATGCTCTGTGCAGAATGACATGTTTTGTACAGTTCCAGACTCCATGGCGAGCCATCTTGTATGATTATAACTCTGATGATTCATCGCATCCTACAGATAAGCATCAGTGAATTCATAGCTTGGCTAATGGGTGTAAAAGAATTCTCATGTCTGATCCTTGCTGTTTTTTGCCTCCTTAGCGCATTTTTCCTCAAAATATAGCGTCTCCTCATACAATTCTAAATAAAACTCATCAGTAAAGAACCTTGACATGGTGATCATCAGTAATTTCCTCATAGCTTAGCATTGTTGAGAACTTATGTATTTTCCAATTGGTTCGTGGTTGATTTGAGTATTGAGGCGAAATTCCTCCAGCTACAAAATGGATGTTCCTGATACTGGTGGCTTCTAGAAACTCACTGCCAAAGGTTTTCAGTTACCTTCAAAGATGATATCTTTTTGAAACTACAAAATCTAGTAATAACAGTTCTATGCACATGAAACTTACTGTTCTTCCAGCATGCGACTCTGGTTTATTATCAGTATCTATCTGTATCTAACTAAATGGGAAATTGCAGTTGGAAAAGGAAGCTATCAATAATGGCACTTCTCCGGGACAAGCTCATGATATCGACATACCTCCACCACGGCCTAAAAGAAAACCTAACTGTCCATATCCTCGAAAAGGTTGCCTCAGCTCTGAGACACCCGCAGAGAAGTTCCAAATGACAAGCCAACAAAATCAAGTATAAGCTTGAACAATAGTAATGCACAAACAGAGAGCAATGGAACTCTTCAGGTAAATGTCTCTGTACTTCTGTGCTTTGGTTAGAGCTCTGTTTGTTCTATCCTTACTGCATGTTTTGCTATGCTTCATTTTCTCGTAACACAAAGCTTGCTTGCATCCAGAAACTTCAAAGAATGGAGTTGTCCGAAAACGGCAGTTGCTCAGAAGTTCTTAATCTCTTTCAAGAAGCTCCATCTGCCTCATTTTCTTCCGTTAGCAAGAGGTCTTCAAATCATGGTGTGTCCAGGGAGATTGAACTTGCTAAAACAGAAATCAAAGACATGGCAACCATGGAAAGGAATTCTATATCCATTGATGTGGAGAAGGATGTAAAAGATACTAATGATCAGCAAATGGAAAGGCTCAACAGAGTCCAAACCTGTGGTAAATATGACCATTCTCATAAAGATTGTCGGGATAACTCAAGGCAACAAATGAACTTAAGGCCAAAGACAGTGGAGATAACATATACGAACCAACAGGCTGCAAGTGCTCCACACTGCCAAATGAATAAAACTGGGGCAACTGGCATTCCAGTCCCTGGAACTGAAGGAAGTCATCCTGATCAAACAAATGATCAAGTGGGAGGAGCCAACCGAAGCATGAACACCATCCATCCAGCACTTCATGTGGATCCAAAATTTAACAGCAGCTCAGCAGCGCAGCCCTTTCCCCACAACTATGCAGCCTTTGCACCGATGATGCAAAGTCACAGTAACCAAGATGCATACAAGTCTTCTTTTGATATGTCATCCACCTTCTCCAGCATGCTTGTTTCCACATTGTTGTCAAACCCAGCAGTGCATGCAGCTGCAAGGCTTGCAGCATCATACTGGCCAGCATCAGACAGCAACACTTGTATCCTCCCAGATGAAGAAAATCTTACTGAGAATGCTCAAGGAAGACATATTGGCTCTCCTCCCAGCATGGCTTCTATTGTAGCAGCTACAGTTGCAGCAGCATCGGCATGGTGGGCAACACAAGGTCTTCTCCCTCTTTTGCTCCCCCCATGGCTTTTCCATTTGTCCCAGTTCCTAGTGCTTCCTTTCCCACGGAAGATGTTCAGCGAGCTTCAGTGAACTGCCCAGTTGACAACTCATCGAAGGAATGCCATGTAGCTCAGGAGCAAGATCAACCTGAAGCTATGATGGTTGTAGCATCTTCAGGGTCTGGCGAGGATGGAAAAGAAGAGGTGTCACTCCACACTGAGTTAGAGATATCTCCGGCTGCTAAAGCTGAGACAACACGTGCCACAGGAGCTGAAACAAGTGATGCATTCGGAAACAAGAAGGATCGCTCTTCATGTGGCTCCAACACGCCGTCAAGTAGTGACGTTGAGGCAGAACATGTTCCTGAGAAACAAGACCAAGCTAACGACAAGGCGCAGCAAGCATGTTGCAGTAATTCTTCAGCTGGTGACATTAACCACCGCAGATTTAGGAGCATCGCAAGCACAAGTGATTCATGGAAGGAAGTTTCCGAAGAGGTTGTAATCTACCAGCATTACACAGTTCAATTGTATGCTACTCTTTGAGCATCTATCACTGTTTTTCTAATTCACATTTCTGCTGTCAGGGTCGTATGGCTTTCGATGCACTGTTCAGTAGAGGAAAGCTTCCCCAAAGCTTTTCTCCTCTGCAAGCAGAAGGATCGAAGGTGGTTGCCAAGGAGGGACAAGATGAAGCAGCTACACTGACGGTCGACCTCAACAAGAGCCCCACAATTATTGATCTTGAACTCGATACATCGGTTGGGACAAAAGCTTCCTTTCCCATTGAATTGACACACCTGAATATGAAATCCCGCCGGACAGGCTTCAAGCCTTATAAGAGGTGCTCGGTGGAAGCAAAGGAGAATAGGGTGCCGGCAGGTGACGAGGTTGGTACCAAGAGAATTCGCCTCGACAGCGAAGCCTCCGCCTGATTTGCTTTCCATGACATGATTACCGGCCTTTACAAGTAGTTTATTTTCAAGAAATTATAAGTATTTACATCTAAGCTACTGTTGGACTTCTCAGTCCTTGCAATGCAGTGTTTCATAAAACTCAATTTATTGTGTATTGTATGTTAATGCTTGCCAAGCAGGCCCTCCAGACTGTCAATTAAGCATTGTGCACCTATTCATGGTACTTTCTTGGTAAAAAGCAGTTCTGCTAATTTTTGTATAATTTGCTGAAGGATAATACTTGGAAGGTTCACTTTGGTAGATTTTAGGTTTATTTCATAAAGGGTCAAAGAACATGCTCACCTTGTACAACCACATCATTTCCTTTTCCTGTATGATGTTGCAAAGATGGATGTTGAAACCACAGTAGTACATATGTTTCTCAGAACAAATCATTGTATAGACTGGCACACTTGCCCAACCAAGGAATCTGGGAAGAAGAAAGAAAATAAACTGACCAACGTGACCACTTGCGGTTAAGACATGAGAGAATTCCTTTGGTAGATTTTAGGTTTATTTCATAATGGGAACATGCTCACCTTGTACAACCACTTCATTTCCTTTTCCTTTATGCCACAGTAGTACATATGTTTCTCAGAACAAATCATTGTATAGACTGGCACACTTGCCTAGCCAAGGAAGCTGGGAAGAAGAAAGAAAATAAACTGCCCAACGTGGCCACTTTGTGGTTAAGACATGAGAGAATTCCTTGGATCCGCATATGTTTCTCACCTTAAATATGACACTACCTTAAATATGCCTTCCTATTTGGCCCTCTTAAATTTTTCTTCCCAAATTGACATGTAAACCTCATTTTATTCCTTATATGACACTACCGTTAGTTTTGCCGTATGTCATTGTTTTGTTAGACCAAAATACCCCTCGTTGTTTCCCCATTCCCCTCTCGTCTCTCCCCGCATCACTCCTCTTGTCTCCATCGCAAAAATCTCATGCTTTCCCTTTTTAAACCATCCTTTGATCTTGCATTTTTTTTCACCTGCCTATTTTTTGTTCGTCTTTGTTGCTCATTTCTTGGATAGTTCTGCCTTGAGAAATGCCCTACTATTTTTCATGGATTTATAGTGTCCGCTCTCTGCTTCGGGGTATGTTGCCACCACATTGTGCGTCGTCTTTACTCATTCAATTTCTCTGTGTTTCTCTCCTTTTGTTGACATCCTCTGTTTTTGCATATGTTTCTCAGACCGACCCGTTCCCGGGTTCGCTCCAGCTCGTGTTCCTCCTCCAGCCATTGATCTTCAGTTTATCCGTCTTGATGCGCCCGACGGGCCACTGCACATCCGGATTCGCTTGTCAGTCCATGTAAGTGCCCACTGAGCCACAACACTCCCACATTGCGGGCAGGATACAAAATCAGAACCCCTGTGCCTACTGATGGGGAATCTCAGAATCTGATCAGCAATGTCTCCCAGGAAAGCAGCACGTACCTTCGTCTCATCCCATCCGCCAACCGTCGAGTCGATCAGCAGACCAATTGGAGCTTCATTCGGAATCCGAACTAACGGTTTAAGCTGATATGGGCGGACACCTGGGATCCAGTAGTCAGACAGCGGCTTAGTTTTATCGCCATTGCCTATCCTCCACTGAATCCCTTCTCTAATCAACTCCATGCCGAATAAGATGCTCCTCCAAGTATAAGAGAATGTCCTTGGTTTGGGTGCATCCCAGAAATCACAGTCTGGAAAGTATCGACCTTTGAGTACACGGGCACACAGAGAAGAAGGATATGTCAGAAGTCGCCAACATTGGCGAGCAAGCATTGCTTGATTGAACACCACAAAATCACGGAAGCCGAGGCCACCAAGAGACTTTGGCGCCGTCGGCCACTCCTAGGAGCGCCAATGCATCTTCTTCTTCCCGTCCTTCCTCCCCACCATTGATCAGCGACTAATCGCTGAAATGACTCACAGTTGCCAACGGGAACCTGAAAGCAACTCATTATATAAGCGGGATTGCTTGAATCACTGCTTTCAGCATAGTCTCGTTTCCACGCTGTGATAGAGGGCGATGTGACATGCAGTTCACCCGTTTCCACATTCTCCCTAGTAGAAAATTAAAGGAGCCAATGGACCGGCCAATCTCTGTTGGTGTACCCAAATAAGTCTCATGTAGAGCCTCGTTCTGTACCCCCAATTGGTCCATCACCACCTCCTTCACCTCAGCCAAGCAATGAGGACCAAAGAAGATGCTAGATTTGTCCCGGTTGATTTTTTGGCCAGAGCCATCGCAATAGCGCTGGAGTGTGTCTCGCAGGGCTGTCACACTTATCATCACACCGGCGAAGAAATGCTATCGTCAGCAAACAACATGTGGGAAATAGGAGGACCCTGACGACCATTACAGATCCCTTTTAGCAGTCCAACTTCCTCCTTTTTCTGAAGCAAACAAGAAATCCCTTCATTGCAAAGGAGAAACAGGTAAGGGCTGATTGGATCACCCTGGCGAATACCTCTTGTCGGGATTACTGGCTTAGTTAAATCACCATTCACCCTGACTGCATATCGCACATTTGTAACGCACCTCATGACAGTTGTGATCCAAGGAGGCGCAAAGCCCAATTTTGCAAGGCATCCCGCCAAGTACACCCACTCCACCCTATCATACGCTTTCATCACATCGATCTTCAAGGCAAAATATGGGAGCTTAGCATGTTGCTTCCGAATAGTATGTAAGCACTCATACGCAATGAGTGCGTTATCTGTAATCAGTCTACCAGGTACAAAGGCACTCTGATGCTCGGATTTCAGATCCGGGAGGATGAGTTTAAGCTTATTGGCCAGTACCTTGGAAGCAATCTTATACAGAACGTTGCACAAGCTGATCGGGCGGAAGTTTTTCAGATCTTCAGGGTTTGACACCTTCGGAATAAAAACTATAATAGAGTCACATAAACCTTCCAGAACGGCAGCACCCTCCAAAAAACCCCTCACAGCAATGCAGATTTCTTCTTCAAACAAACACACCAGTGTGTTTGATAGAACAGAACCGGAAGTCCATCCGGATCAGGGGCCTTAGTAGGCCCCATCTGGAAGAGAGCAGTCTTGATGTCCTCATTACAGAATGAAGGCCTTACATAGATCAGAATTCATTTCACTAGTCACTTTACTCTCAATACCCCTCAGCTCGGATCGTTAAGAAAATGAGTCGAGCGAGTCAAGCTACTGAACGCTTATTAAGCTCGCCGAGTTTCGAGCTTTATGTCCAACCCACATCCTCTAAATTTTGCCAATATTGTACTACCTCCGGTCCTGTTTAATTGACATAGAACATGTACTGCGCTAGTTCAAAAGTCTATTTAGCTAGCGACACTTAATACGGATATGTTTGCCTGTTTCAGTTAGTGCATGCAATAATCTGTCAAAACGAGAATCTTTTGTTCCATATCACATGGAACTAGCTGACGTCACGAGCAAGGGACGGGATGACGTCACCTAACAACTTGTTATGTTTTATACCATTTGTTTATGGTTATCGCCCCGGTAAATGCAGTTAAATCCCACTTGGTTATATAATATATATATATGTATGCAAACTAAGCAAGCAAATAAGTAACTACGTGTGTGTAGTTGAGACAGACGACCTAGTTGCCTAGCAACAAGTTGCATCCTGCAGGTGGCATTAAGTGGTACTGAAATAAAATTAGTCAACAAATTACTATATTAGTCACACCTTGCATCCTCTTGTCCCTGCCAATTGCAGAAAGGACAAACACATTTGCTCCGTAAGTACAACTCATCTCCTTGCAATAAGCTTCTATACCCCCCCCCCCCCCCCCCCCCCCCCCCCCCCCTCTCTCTCTCATGAACTCCCTATCATCTTCTTGAAGTCTTATGTACTAAACTAAGATCGATCCATCATGCTCGCATTGCATTGCACTAGTATCTAGCTAGGTTTTCCACTCCACCAAAACAAAAAGCTCATACCCAAGAAAGACAAGATTTGCCCAAAGAATCCAAATATCTAACCTCAGATTTTCCCAACTAGAACAACCCACATATACATGGAAGCCACTCGAGCAAACCAAGAAGCGCAGCAACAAGAATACTTGTACCAGCGAGAAGAATTGACACCGGCGCACTTGCCTCTATGTCGCCGCGGCCGCCAAGCAGGCGAGGCGGCCGCCGGCGGCGGCGTGGAGGCGGAGCACATGTTCGACAAGGTGTTGACCCCGAGCGACGTTGGCAAGCTCAATCGGCTCGTCGTGCCGAAGCAGCACGCTGAGCGTTACTTCCCCACCGCAGCGTCGCCCGGCACAACAGCGGATCTGTGCTTCGAGGACCGCGCCGGGACGCCCTGGAGTTTCCGGTACTCCTATTGGGGGAGCAGCCAGAGCTACGTCATGACCAAGGGCTGGAGCCGCTTTGTTCACGCCGCCGGCCTAGCAGCCGGGGATACCGTCTCCTTCTCCCGCTCCGGCCGACGCCATTTCATCGACTATCGCCACTGCCAGCGCCGCCAACGCGATATTGACTTTAGCGCGGCCGCCAACGCCGTGCCAGCGATGCCACTCTTCGGCAGGGTGCAAGCGGCTGCCACCAGCGGTGGCGGCGCATCGACGATGGTGTTGGACACGGCGCGTGTCCTCGCTGGCCATGATCACGCCGAGCTGGAACCCGTGGCCACGAGGAGCTTCAGACTCTTCGGGGTGAACGTCGAATGTGGCGCCGGCGACGAGACAATGGCGGTAGTGGAAGAGGATTAGAGGAACGCAGCACGGAAGAAAGGGAATCTGAGATAATGTGGATAAACCGTGTAGCTAGAAAGTGGCAATTCTTGCTAATCCTAAGCTACTGACGAGTTGAAAAGTTAGATTTTGTTCAATCTGGGAAGATGATTCTTTAAGTTTGAGTCGATGATGGCTAGTTCATCCTGTTGATGGTCGCCTCTTTATTTGTTATTGCCGCTTAATAATGTAGTGTTATTGATCGTCACAAAAGGATCACAAACTAAGTTCATGCAGAATTAGTAAGCAAGCTTTTATGAAGATGAAAATGTGATCATCGGTCGTGGGATTCCAGCCTTCCAGATCATGATTGATCTATATAGCAACTCTGCAGCGGCGTTTCAAGATGTTTTTCTTTCAAGATCTTTGATTTCTTCTTAGTTTGTGCGCATTTGATTAGTCAACATCTAGGTACGGATGAATAGCGCTAACAAGAATTAAAATTTATATTTTCTTTCATGTTGCATTCGTAATTTACTAATGTTAATTATTCTATGACCTGTAGTAGCTATTATAAGCTGCATTCTTATCGCCTAACTCTCTGATTTGTGAGATGTTCATACATAAATATATATAATTCCTCCTTTTTCTAAATTTAAGATGTTTTAGTATTTTTTGACCCACACATATTTTAGATGTATCCTCCTTTTCTAAATGTGTGTGGGTCAAAAAATACTAAAACATCTTATAATTTAGAATGGAGGGAGTACATGCCAACATTTGATCAGTCGATGATTGCTTCTTCTAGAAAATGGGCTTGCTCTGCTCGCGCCAAACTCTCCAGCTGACAGGGGAGCAGCATCAGCTTGATTCAAAGGAGCGAGAGGATTGATTGAATCAATCGGCTCCTCCTGGGCCGATGACATGGCATAACCTGACGTGGTCAAAAGACTTCAAAACAGGAAAGGGCACACCACCATTGAGAGGAGATGGCAGACAGCTTCATCGTGGAATGACAGCAGAGGCCTACATACGACATCCAGGGAAGAGAAGCTCCCAACTGGCGTTGCACGAGAAATTGTCGAGGGCCACGAGCAAAGGGTGCACACGCTCATTACTCTAGGAGAAACTGTGGCAGCGGAGCCCAGTGATCCCAGCCCGGCTTGGTCGATAGCAGCACGAAACTGGGAATCACCGCTGACCAGCCCAGCGGAATTTTTTGAAAGATAAATCCTGACTCATCACCGCTGACTAGTATGGAGCCGGTTGGTGAGGACCTTAGTGAGGGCTTTGATAGGAAATTTTGTAGAGATATGGGCAACTAGCGATCTAGGGCGCGTTTGGTAGGCTGCATGCCTTTCTCACCTGCGCCGAGCAGGCTGGGGAGGACAGTGCTGGGCTACAACGTGATTTGGGCCATGTTGGGCTAGTTGTTTGGTAGCCTGCATCAAAAAACGAGTCACATTTAGCTCAATGTTTGGTTGTACTGTGTTTCCGTTTTCGGCTCTGCAAAACCGACCTCACCTTGTTTGGCAGCGTGAAGAACACACAGAAAGAGTGATAGAGTCACCCTATTCAAATTTGGAGAGGTTACCAGGCAATGCAAATGAAGATCATGAAGCATAACTAACCACTATTTTTGTCAGGGGAACACACCCACTGACCCAAAATAGAGGGGTTCTTAGTTACACCCCACAACCTAGGGTTAAGAGTTTGGTTACAGGTGCAATATGTGCACCTGAGAAGTACTTACACCAGGGGAACACTCCCCTGGCATCAAAACAAGAAGAGCATACAAAACAACTACTCTTCAAGCAACCTACAGTCAACTAGAACTCACTTGGAATGAACTGGATAAACGAAGACCTCCTGAGTGGAGCTGATGAACCTGAACAGCTTCACCTTCAAGCTGTCGCCATCAAACTTGAAGACGAGAACGTCTCCAGTGTCCAGTTTGATCTCCTTGGCGAAGTCTTCACATCCTTTGAACATGACAAGGTGATCTTCGAACCACCTCAGCTGGACGAAGTACTCACAGCACTTGGTGGTGCGGAGTGGAATGCAAAGCTTCGGCTCCTTGCCTTCCTTCACCTTGGGCTCTTCAGCTTCAACTTGTCCACCAGCAGCGTCTGGATGTCAGGCGGGAAGACGATCGAATGGAGATCATCATCCTTCACCTCCAGGAAGAAACGTCGGGGAACTATGCCATCAGAAGAGTATCCCAGCCGTGGCTGAAGACCCATATCTCGTTCCCCTTTGCGCTTCTTGTCCGTCATCTCCTTCAACACCAAGGCCAGACCTGGCACATGAGGCCTTGTGACATTGTTGTGCACAACGCAGTCAGTTAGAGGAGATGGAGGCTCCCTGTGTTACGGTATTGGGTGTGCCAGTCATGCAATGGAAGATCAAGAAGTTCAGGCAATGCAAGATCATGAAGATCAGGCAATGCAACCTCATGAAGTGCTGGCAATGCAAGATCATGAAGTGCAGGTAATGGAACATCATGAAGTGCAGGCAATGCAAGATCATGTGCAGTGCATGTAATGGAATATCATGAAGCTAACATGACACACAATGTGCAGGGCAAAATGAATAATCAAGGAGTATATGCAGCACATCTACAATGTTGGCAATGCAAGATGATGAACATGGACAGAAACTGAATCCTAATGACGAGCTACAACAAATATGTAGTGCAAAGAACACGCAGCACATCTACAATGTTCAATCCTACACAGATCTGCAATACAATGAACATGGACAGAAACTGAATCCTAATTGACGACGGTTGGTACCACTTTTACCGAACGGGGCGTCGAGGGGCCGGCGCCGGTTGCCGAAGGTGGAGTGACGGTTGCCGGTGGTGGAGCACGAGCGACAGTTCGAGGTGGAGGACGAGCGACGGTTGCCGGTTGATGGCTACGTGTTGGTGATCCCCAAGAGAAAGGTTATGATGTAGACAACAGAAGTTTTCCCTTAAGAAATCTACCCAAGGTTATCAATCCAGTAGGACTTGATGATCTATCGGAAGGTTGTTGATGTTGACTCCCCCTGGCGCTAGGGAGCTTGCACCAACGTGGAATCTGCACAGACACAAACCAGAACTTTGCCCAACACGAAACAGAGAGGTTGTCAATCTCTCCGGTCTTGCAGAAACAAAGAGTTAAACGTATGGTGTGGAAAATAGCAGGAAAAACAGCAAGTAACAGGAAACAGATGATTGCAGCAGGTTGTGTAAACAGTATGAGGAAATTGGACCAGGGTCCACAGTTCACTAGTGGTGTCTCTCTCAGAACAGATAACTAGCATGTTGGGTAAACAAATTACAGCTGGGCAATTGACAAATAGAGAGGGCATAACAATGCAATACATGCCAAGATGTCTACTATGAAATCTAGTTGGGCATTACAATAAAGTACATAGACCGTTATTCCAACAGCATCTATGCCTAAATAATCCACCTTCAAGGCAACATCCGCATCTTGTTCAGTATTAAGTTGCTAACAACAGATTATTGCATGAAGTAAAGTGTGTAATGTAATCAATACAAGTGCCCTTGGACACTGCACCAATGTTTTATCCCTAGTAGTAACAGCACATCTACCATCTTAGACCTTTCTGTCACTGATCCAGATATCTAGAGACTGAACCCACTATCGAGCATAAGTACCCCCTCTTGGAGTCACAAGCATCTACTTGGCCAAAGCATCTACTAGCAACGGAGAGCATGCAAGATCAAGAGCACATAGATAAACAACTTGAATAAACATGGTATCAATATTCATCGGATCCTAGCAAACACAACATCTAGCATTACAATAAGATGATCTTGATCATGTTAGGCAGCTCACAAGATCTAAACATGGAGGCACAAGGTAGAGAGACAACCATCTAGCTACTGCTATGGACCCGTAGTCCAGGGGTGGACTACTCACGCATCACTCCGGAGGCAGGCATGGTGATGTAGAGCCCTCCGGTGATGATCTCCCCTCCGGCAAGGTGCCGGGAAGAGCTTCAGAACTCCTCCGATCTGAGATTGACGATGACGGCCGCGACGGAACTTTTCGTGGAATATGATCGACCGTAATAGGGTTTTCGCGTCGCGTAGAATATATATGCGAAGAGGCGGCGTCGGTGGCCGAGGGGGGCCACCACGCCATAGGGGGGCGCGGGCCCACCCTGGGCCGCGCCCTAGTGTGGCGTGGCCCCCTGGTGGGTCTGCTCCGACTCCCCTTTGGACTCCGTGATCTCCTCGTGATATTATTGACGATGTCTTTTGTTTCGTCCAATTCCAATAATATTTCCTTAATAGATTTTCTGAAACCAAAAACAGCAGAAAACAGGGAACTTGCACTGTGGCATCTTGTTAATAGGTTAGTCCCAGAAAATGCATAAAAATGATATGAAGTGTAACCAAAACATGTAGCAATTGATATAATAACAGCATGGAACATCAAAAATTATAGATACGTTTGAGACGTATCAAGCATCCCCAAGATTAGTTCATGCTCGTCCTCGAGTAGGTAAACGATAAAAACAGATAATTTTTGAAGTGACATGCTACCAACACAATCTTTGATCAAATAACAATGTAATGCACATGATCTGAATGAAGTGATCCAAGCCAATGGTCTATAGTTTGCAAGCAAGTAAATAAAGAGTAAACATAAGTGATCACACAAGTGCAAACTTTCATGAATAACACTATAAAATATTTAGAGATATAATAGTCTAACATAATAGTTAGTTCACAGCAGCAATAATTCTCAACATGAAAGTGTTTGTATCAACACAAAGGAAGATAATAGCTTCAGCTTTTGCTTCAACTTTCAACATGTATATCATATAGATAATGTCAATGCAAAGAATATGATCAACCAAACACAAAGTTATGTAAAAACTGTTATACTGGAGTTGACAATGATGTTTGCTTAAGTAGATAGAAAGAAGTGGGAAAACTGACTCAACATAAAAGTAAAAGAATGGCCCTTCGCAGAGGGAAGCAGGGATTAACATCATGTGCTAGAGCTGTAGTTCCCGAAGGCATATAGAGAGCATAAAATATTGTTTTGTAAGGTAATGGTGTATACAGGTGTCAACAAATCAGCAAATAGGCAATACTCTACTTCACTAGTTGATCAAACTTTACAAGAGCGGCTCCCATGAAGGACGTTATTTCTACCAGCGGGCAGATCATCCCTCTTCTCTTTTGTTTACACACTTGTGAGCATTGCTTGACTGACGAATCAGGGGCAAAAAGATGTGAAGAGAATTGTTTGGTTAAAGTTGTAATTAATTGGGACTGGGCACCCCGTTGCCAGCTCTTTTTGCAAAATTATTGGATAAGCGGATGTATGTGCCACTAGTCCAGGTGTGTAAAATTTGATCAACCAGAAAATTAAGACCACCTATCTACGTCCTTATGAGCTTTTCAAGTAGTGACTGATACGTCTCCAACGTATCTATAATTTCTGTTGTTCCATGCTCATATTATACCATTTGCTACATGTTTTATATACACTTCGTATCACTTTTATGCATTTTCTGGGACTAACCTATTAACAAGATGCCACAGTGCCAGTTCCCTATTTTCTGCTGTTTTTGGTTTCAGAAAAGTACTTCTGCAAATATTCTCGGAATTCGACAAAACAAAAGCCAAACCTCCTATTTTTCCGAGGGACACACGGAGCCAGAAGGGCAAGCCAGGGGGAGGCCCACGGCCTCCAAACCACCTGCTCGCGCGGCTGGGCCCACAGGCGCGCCGGGAGGTGAGGAGGGAGCCCAGGACCTCCACCGACATCGCCCCTTCGCCTATATATTGCCTCAGACGCGAAAACCCTAAAAAAGAAATCATATTCCACGAAGAGTTCCGCAGCGCCGCCGCCATCGACGACAAGTTTTGGGGGACAGAATCTCTGTTCCGGCACGCCGCCGGGACGGGGAATTGCCCCCGGAGTCATCTCCATCGAATCCACCGCCATCTTCATCGCCGCTGCTGACTCCCATGATGAGGAGGGAGTAGTTCTCCCCCGAGGCTGAGGGCTCTACCGGTAGCTATGTGGTTCATCTCTCTCTCCATGGTGTGATCTTTATGTGATCATGTGTATTGCTAGTATCGCTGAATACATTAATAATGTTTATGCTACTCAAGTGATTTTGTCTAGTTTCTGGAGTCATTGTGACAACACGGTATCAAGGTGACAGTGTGGGTACTTGTGTGACTCTATGAATAATTTAGATTTATCATGGCTTATTCTTGGGAATTGTGGTGTTTGTTTACTCAGACTTTGAGGTGTGCTTTTGCAGCCCTACGCATAGTACTCTTGCTTCATCAAGAAGGAGAATAATCCCGAGTAGTATTTACTTGTGTTCAGTTGTGCTAATCTAGTTGAATATGTAGATGTTACTCTTTATCTATTATGCACTCTATAGGTTACTTTAATATGAACTCCGGTACTCTCCACGGTGTAAAGGTGACAGTGTGTGCACCGTGTGTGATTCCTTTATGACGTTGTGGCGCTTGTTTACTCCGGCTTGAGGTGTGCTTTTGTAGCCCTACACAATGAATGGTGTTTGTTATCCAACAAGAGAGTGTTTAAGAGTAGCTTTTATTTATTCAGTTATGAGATCATTGTTGAGAGTGTCCACTAGTGAAAGTATGATCCCTAGGCCTTGTTTCTAAGCATTGAAACACCGTTTACAACAAGTTCTGCTACATGTTTGCTTGCTGCCATCTTTATTTCAGATTGCAGTTACTACTTATAATCATCCATATCACTTGTATTTCACTATCTCTTCGCCGAACTAGTGCACCTATACATCTGACAAGTGTATTGGGTGTGTTGGGGACACAAGAGACTTCTTGTATCTTAATTGCAGGGTTGCTTGAGAGGGATATCTTTGACCTCTACCTCCCTGAGTTCGATAAACCTTGGGTGATTCACTTAAGGGAAACTTGCTGCTGTTCTACAAACCTCTGCTCTTGGAGGCCCAACACTGTCTACAAGAATAGAAGCGTGCGTAGACATCAAGCTATTTTCTGGCGCCGTTGCCGGGGAGGTAAGGTAAAAGGTATTCACATCCTCTGGCTACTAAGCTATTTTCTAGCTATTTTCTAGTTGTTGCTAGTGTGTGAGTGCTCGAAGTTATTTCCTTTAGATTCTGCAATTATATCTTTTTGTTTCTTGTTTTTATTTTCACTAGTTAGGCTTAATGGAAAACAACAAAAAAATTAGAGATCTTTATGAACTTTATATTGAATTAGGACATGATGCTTTTGAAGAGAAAATTAAAAAACCTATGGAGGCTTGTTTGCATGATGGTAGCAATGGTATTACTATAAATTCTTTGAACACCATTATTGCTAATGCTATGGAAAAGTCTAAGCTTGGGGAAGCTAGTTGTGATGAATATGATATTTTTAGTCCCCCAAGCTTTAAGGAGGAAATTTGCTTTGATGATACTTTGCCTCCAATATATGATGATTATAATCATTGTGATATTTTCAGTCCACCTACTATTGAGGATATAGTTTATGTTGATTATGATATGCCTCCTATATATGATGTTTACAATGATGAATATGATATTCTCAGTCCATCTACTATTGAGGATAAAAATCATTTTGATTATTCTATGCCTCCTATTTATGATGATTACAATGATGGATGTGATACTTTTACTCTCACTATTACTAATGATAATGTTCATGCTTATGTGGAGAGTAATGATACTTTTATGCATGTGGATCATGATAAGAATGCTTATGTGATAGCTATATTGTTGAGTTTATTCATGATGCGCTGAAAATTATTTTGAGAGAGGAAAGTATGGTTATAGAAATCTTCATGTTACTAAATTTCTTCTCTTTATGATGAATGTTTTGAGCTTTCTCTTGATTTGCTTTTATTTGCTGGGTACTTTAAGACCTACTGGTCCTTATGAGAGAGGGAGACACGATTTCATATATCACAATAATATTAAGTCTTCTCTCTTTATGTTGAAATTTTTGAAGTTACACTTGTTTTGCCTTTCTATGCTAGTCACTTTGTTCTTCATTGACTTGTTTTCTTACAAGACTCCTATGCATAGAAAGAGTGTTAGATTTAAACATGTTTTATATATGCTTTTGATGCTCTCTTTTATGTTTCAACTCTCATCTTTATGTGGGCATCATAAAAATCACTATGCCTAGCTAAAAGGCTTTAAAGAAAAGCGCTTATGGGAGACAACCCATTGTTTTTATTTTCTGTTATTTTTGCTTTTCTTTTTGTTTTGAGTCAAGGTGCTTGTTACTTCTGTAGCAACTCCTTTGTATCTTTATTTTATTGCATTGTTGTGCCAAGTAAAGTCTTTTATTGAAAGTTGATGCAAGATTTGGATTTCTGCGCAGAACAGATTTTTAGCTGTCACGAATTTGAGCTTTTCTCCCTGAGAAAATTCGAAAAATTCTGTAAAAAATCACGCATCTTCCTCAGATATGTACGCAACTTTCATTAAATGGACCAGTTCCATCTGAGCAACTTAAGTGCCTCGAAAAAATTCGTCTTCAGACTGTTCTGTTTTTGACAGATTCTGCCTTTTGTTTTGCATTCGCTCTTTTACGATGTTTTGTGGATTTCTTTGCTCCACAAAGCATTGGTGGCTGTAGCTAATGTCCAGAAGCTTTGGGAATGATTGTATCATTACAGAATATGAGAATTTTTGATTATGCACTAACCCTCTAATGAGAACTGTCTTGAGTTTGGTGTGAAGGAAGTTTTCAAGGATCAAGCGAGAAGGGTGATATTATGTGATCAAGAAGAGTGAAAAGCTAAGCTTGGGGATGCCCCCGTGGTTCATCCCAACCATATTCAGAGAGACTCAAGCGTCTAAGCTTGGGGATGCCCAAGGCATCCCCTTCTTCATCAACAACTTATCAGGTCATCTCTAGTGAAACTATATTTTAATTCTTTCACATCTTATGCGCTTTACTTGGAGCGTCTGTGTGCTTTTATTTTTGTTTTTGTTTGTTTGAATAAATTCGGATCCTAGCAATCCTTGTGTGAGAGAGACACGCTCCGCTTTTTCATGTGAATACTCATGTTCTTCACTTATATTTGTTGAGTATTCTTAACTAGCTACTGCAGTGCTTTTAGCTCCTGTTTTTCATGCATCTCTTCGAGCTGTTAGCACTTGTTTATAAATACTCTCTTGCTGCATTATATTATCATTTGGAGAGTTTATGTTTAAATAAATTGATTGGTGTTTGTTTGGAAGAAAGAAAATGCTACATGTGGTAGTTGGTATTGGAAAAGACATATGCATTCTTGTAGATCATTATAAAACATTAATATAACCCTTATATGATGCAAATATGATTGGAATACAAGTAATATAGTGCAAAGTTTATATATGCATTTTACATGCATCAATGGCCGATGGGACCGTGGGCCGGCGGTGGTGAAGGAGGAGGCGGAGGAGCCGCTGCCATTGGGGTTTTCTTGGGCGGTGAGAGAGAGGTGATTGGACGTGAGAGTGGTGACAGTCAGAAGAGGCGTGGGTGCGGGGGGTTATGGCGCGTCTCCCGCGCTTCTCCAGGCGTGCAGCCGGCGCCACGTTTCTTCTCCACTCGGCCTGGCTACCTGGAAACGGCCGATTCGGCCGTTCCTATGGGGCCTGGCCTGAAGGTGCTTTAGAAACCGCGCTGGCCAGGCCCAGCACGCTTCACAGGCTACCAAACACGAGAACGCTGCAGCTGGCGGGTCGGGCTGGGCTTCGTGCAGGCCACGAAATGCGCCCCTAGTGGTCTCATTTTTGGGTAAAGGATAATGCTACTATAAGTTTAGAATGATGAGAGTATCGCACCCTCCAAATGCCCCCCCCCCCCCCCCATTCTGTTTGGGGTTTGGACTCAAAGAACGGCCATAGCGGTATCACCAAGTGTTCCGGTCGAGCCGAATTCTGTCTGACACCCCCCAAGCCACCTCCAAACGTGGGGCATGTTTGGGAGTGTCGATCATGCCCCTGACAGGTGGGCCCTCCTCATCATAGACACGCAGCGAGAAGACGTGAGACGTGAGTCATTTGCCCCTCACGACCTCACCCCATCATAGACACACAGCGAGCAGTTATAACTACTTTCGTTAGAGAGATCTCGAGAACATTAAGGTTGCGAAAATCTTCTATTAATTCTTGTTTCGAACTAGCATTGTGATTTGAATAAGGGAAGGTCCGCCAATTGTTCATGTGACCGCATCCCTTACCAACAGAACACTAACAACCTATCAGTATGGTTGGTTATTCACGCTCGCTCATCACATTGTTCCCGCCTCTCCTGATCAGCGGTGGTGACAATGAGTTGGGGATACAAGGTGGAGTTCTCAACCGAGCGGGCAATGATCACCCCCCGTAGCATTTTGCTGCATGTTGTCGATGATGGACACGATACTATTTTGCTGCATGTTGTCGATGATGGACACGATACTGCTCGTCCTGCCCTACACCAGGAAGTAGGGTGTGTCGGGCCTTCCATGCTAACCCGTGAGAGAAGTATTTATCGCTGCCCTCAGACCCCATACACCATGGGGCTATCTACCACCACCACATAAGTCGTTAACACCATCGACGTCGATGAGCCCGTCCACCGCCAATGTAATGCATGCCGCTTGACGGCAAGGACAAGTCACGGCCGTGAATGTGGACACATCAACAAACATCCCATACGAATTACCTGCTCTAGTGCAAGCACATACTCCTATTTGTGCTTATATTGCTTGTCAACTATTAAGGAAATTAATGGATAGTCAAGTTTTAAGCATCCAGGTGCCTCATCCAGCAATGATTGGAAGAACAAAACGATTTTGGTGCAGTCTACTCCAAGCACACGTTGTACCATGCGACAGGATTATAATCTTATCTGAAAATGCCAAGCTGCGCCATGTGCTCAAAGAATAAGATACGCTAGGTTGCATCCAAACTGAAATATATATAGAAATCCATCATTTACAAGAGAAGATGCATAATGGAGGCCCTGTTTCCCGCCGGCTGAAAAAAACCCACGATTTTGCCAAGCATTGACGCTTCACCAGAGTAAGTTAGCAACAAAAGTATACCGGAATCCCTGGATTCCAGCAACCCCACTTCCTCATATATACAGGTATCGCATCTGGGCTGGCAGGTGCCTTCAGCTCCAGCCAATATCTTCAGCTAGCACGTGCTCCCAGTCGGACGAGCCGTACTCAGAATTGCTGCGCAAAATGCCACCTCTTCCAGCGATATATGAGGGAGCCAGCACGCCATCAAAAGTGCATCTGTTCAACTCCTGCCGAGTTCTATTTGGCGCTAGTTGCTGCCCAGGATGTGCATGACGATTTGTGGTGGTTTCTTCCAAGCCTGTTAGGACATGCCTATTCTGTGGCACATTAGTGTAGACTTTAGAGCTTGAAGAACAGCTATGTGCGCCATTGCCTCCGGACCAAATGCACTCACCAATAGGAGCCATGCTGGACTCTAGGTCTACTTTTATACAAGTGTGCTTCAGCTGATACTTCAATTCACAATTTGCACGCTCCGCTTCAATCCATAGCTTCTTATACACAAGAACCTGTGGATGCTCTTCCTCACAGAACATCTTCTTTGGAACATCGTTGAGTGAAGGCTGGTCAATCATTAACAATTGCTTGTGAATAAAGTGAAATATCAACTAACTACTTGAGTTATCAATGTGAGTGCCCGCAAAAACTGCTAAACTTATCAGTTATCACGATGTACGTACAATTCATAAGACTTTCCTGAAATAAATTGCAAGGAGCAGAATTCTTTCGCAAAAATATTTTATAAGAATAGACACACATTTGAACACATCTACTGAAAATTGCACTGACTGAGACATCAACAGTTTGAAAACCCTCTCCACACAATAACCACAAAAGTAATTACAATGCAATGAAAAGGTTACCTGCCCACATGTAAAGCTGTTTCTTCCAAACTCATTGAGCATGTGACTAGAATCAGCAAAATGATTATTGATTATGCCCTTTCCACCATCTGCCATGTAACTACCGTTGTATTTTCCTGCATCAGATTTTAAGACTGTATTCTGAGAATGTGGAGCCTTTGGCCCCGCCTTGTCGGAAGCAACCTTAATATGATCCTATTAACAACAAATACCACATTATCATGGGGTCACTGATTTAAATATAAGAATACTTTTGTAAGTCTTACTGTTTTTTGTTCTTTTTTGCCAACAAGGAAAACATTCAAGTATCATAACTATGCAAGGCTATTTTTACCAGAACTAATATGTAAAGAACTCGGTAATAATACCATCTACTTAACCTACACATTAAATGGGACTTAAAGTAATAATATCTGACATAAATGGAGGCAATCAAAGTACAAGTGAAGCCACGACGAACGAATGAATCAAAGTATTTAAGCTTAGCCCTGCTCTCTCATGTTATATCTGACTAATTCAAGACACTGCAAGCTGCAGGTTGTGGGTGTCTCATATGGAAGTATTTTCAAATTAACAGAATGACTATTCTAAAAAATAATTAGTTGACAAAACTTCCCAAAAACAGCACACCTTTCTAGTTTTGTGAAGGCAAGTCTGAAGACTATCAATCACTGATTCAAGGAGGATGTAGTCATGTTCCTCTAGCTCAATTTCATCATCAGAATGACTACTCTAGAGCATCTCAGTTAGATTCTTGATCGCCTTGAGAACTTTATTCCTTCCTGTTGAAGAACAGGGTCCTGTAGATTGTCAATAGAACATATTAACCATAAGAAGGAATGGCAAATTTGCAATATCAAGAAGCAGGTACAATCATATATTACTTCAAAGGAGTTAGACATACCTTTGCTAATTTTTGGTTTCCCAGCTGATGAAGGTACATAATCCGGCGCATCAGAATTTAAACCAGATCGCTTCACGTACTTATCTCTCAGCTCCAAGAGGTGTTTCTGCTGTCTTTCACACTTTGCTGCATATTGGTTTGCACACTCAAGTTCCTTCCCATGGGAATCTTTTGTTTGCTCCATACTTATGACTCCAGATTTCTTTGACACGCCGGCTTCAGTTTGTGATTGGGAATAGTCGTGCTTAGTCTTACTAGTGACCAAATTTTGAAGATCAGACGGAGCTTCATAATGTCGAACAGTGCTAGAGCTCTGTTTCTGTCCTGCCCCAGCAGCTTTTAAGGGTGTGTTTGGTTCAGTGGCTATGAAAAAGTGGTTGGGGGTAACCACAACCACGTGGTTGGTGGTAACCATTTTTCTTGTTTGGTTGTGTGGGTTGGTTAGCCAAGTTTTGTGTTTGGTTGAAATGATAAAAAGTGGTTATGGGTAGCCATGATTTGATTTGAGGTGTGGGGTGATATGGTAATATTTTTAATATGATGGTGAGAATAGCCTCGCAACATGAGCTTGACTACGTAATCGATTAAAGTATGATATGAATAATAAGAATTTCAAAAATATAATATATTTGACCACGTTCCATTTAAACACGAAGAAACAAAAATTTCAGCACCACACTTCAATAATGCATACAATTTCCAAATAAAAGATGCCATAGTGAGAGCTGCGTTTTAGAGGACGGCTCAAGATCTACCAGTACCTAAAGTTTCAAAGCAAAATTCCTATCATTCTAGGCTAAATAAAAAACAAATCCGAAAAGGTCAATTTTTTCACGCTATGTACTTTGTACTGTTTATGTCTCAATGTCTCATATTTTCCATGGATGTAGATATAAATATAGAGTACTAGTATTGGGCAACATACATAAGATGGATTATTCCAGTAAGTACTGGGCATAAAAAATTTATTTCAGCAAGTATTATACATAAAATAACTTAGTTCAGCAACATATGGGGAGGGGAAAAGAAATGAGGGGGCTGGGCCACCAAAAATTGTTTCTCGGATGATTTTATCGAGTCTGCCGTGGGTGGTTGGCCTCAACCACCACTTTTTTGGTGGTTGGACTCAACCACATTTTGGAGGGAATATACCCAAAATGTGGTTACCCCCACACACCCAACACCACAAACCAAACGGGGGCTAACCACTTAAAAAGTGGCTACCCCCAACCACTTGGTGGTTAGCCACCCAACCAAACACACCCTAAGTCTTGATTAGTTGACTGGGTAGCAGGTGTTTGAAGAACATCAAAGGGAGACACTCCTCTCCAACATGGTGAATCCGCAGAGCATTCTGATGGATCTGGCATCACATCATCAGCCATGTAACCATAAGGATCAGCAGCGATTGTTGGAATATGAAGATGCTTCACTTTGAGGACGGGATCTGCCTCTTTGGAGCAGATCATTGTACCTTGTGAATTGCCCTTGGTATCAACAGGACTACTGACTTGTAAATAGGGAGATGGTGTATCTTTGCCACTGTCTCTATTAGGCTTTTCTGTTATAACCAACCTGCTCCTAAAACCAGAACTGTTGTTGTTAGTTTCTGGTATTTTATTTGGTGGCCTTTCGATCTTCACTGCTGAACATTTGCTCCCAATTCCTGAGGCCAAGTTACTTTGCTGCTTATTAATGGATGTTATCCTGACCGATGGCAAGGAGGGATATGCATCCATGCAAACTCTTGACCATGAACTTGGCTGCCCAGCGTGCATATCATATGCAGAGGCTGGATAAATGGCGCCGCTTGATTTCGCCAAGACGCCTGCAACTGGTGACGCTGAGTCTTCGGCGCACACCACAAAGCTACCATCACCTATGCATCACAATGCACACTCAATGTCGGTTATGTACGGAGTAGTATACAACCAGAACACACATATCTACAGTAATATATAATATTGTGCAGATTGGGGATATTATTATGGATAAAATCATCATCTAGTTGTGACTTAGAGAGTGAAAGAAAACGCACAGTACAACTACAATCATAAATTTTGAAGATGAATAGTGCATGGAGGGATACTTCAAATCAACTAGGATCCGTCGATTCGTGGCCTACTACTCTAAACCGGAAACCTTAACAACGCCCAGGAACCGCACAAAGGTCAAATCTCTCGCCAAGCTAGCAAGCGCCACCAGATAAACCCAGCGGCGTAACACAACCCCCAGGGGCTACACGATGACGCGCGGACCGGACAAAGATCGGAGCAAGGCGGAGATTAACAAGAAGCGGGTGGGGATTGGAGGGAGGCTTGGTTACCATCCTGGCGGCGCACGGGAGGGGGGCCGACCGGTCTGGAGGGGAGGCTGAAAGGAGCGGCGTGCGGTGAGAGGGCGGATGAAGGGCGGAGTTCATGGCGACGGCGGCGGCGGCGGCGGAGGTCATCGCCGGCATATGGCGAACCACAGGTGGAGAGATGGTAGAGTGGATGGTCGAGCCGTAAATAATCGAGGCAGCGGAGAAGTCGGGGATTTTTTTTGCATCCGGTTGCCAAAGCAAAGCATGGATTGAACTAATGAAGGATGGGATTCATTAATTAAACTTACTAATAAAAATGAAATGTTTGCAACTACTAACAAAGTTTAAGTTTTTTTTTTTGGCTTGACTACGGTACATGCTCATCCTTATCTGGGTAGGAGTAGAACCTCCAATCTACCTGCTTCTGCTTCTTCTTCTTTTTCAAGATTCAGTCTAACTGATTTTTAATTTCAAGCGATCCTGGAACCAGAACTCGACTCCATTAGTTAATTTTATGTCACATGCGTAAGCTGATATTCGAATTTTATAACATTTGACCAACAATACAGGATTACAGGTACAAAGCTAAGTTCATGTACAGTTGTGCAGTTACATCAAAAGAATCTTTTTAACACTTCTGGATACTATGCATATTATAAAGAATATTGACAGAATTTTCGACGATATACTTGTTCTTGTCAGGGAGACAATATACTTGTTGTAAAGGATTATGGACGAATGAATTGAACGAGTCTTATTCCATCGATGATCACAAAATTTATACGAGGGGGAGCAACAAAATAGAGGTTGGACTTTGGAGGGTGGTGATGTTTGCTATATCTGCCAGAGGACAAGGGAGGATTATTCCTTTACTTGCAAGATTAAGTAAGTCGTAACAATCCCACTAATCCTTGCCTATCCTTACGATTGATCGTCCTTGGAATAATCTTCTCAAAAAATATTGTAGAAGAAATCAGTAGAAATATTTATGTTGTTGGTACGCTGTAAGTTTCCAGTATGGTTGAGGCAGTTCTTGGAGTGGCTTTTTGGCTCGAGAGGCAAAGTAAATTTCTGCAGTTGTTTGCAGTTTGAAGTGGAAAAAGATCATGATATAAATATGTCCTACTATCCCAATTATAAGATGTTAAGTTTTTTCTATATAACATGTATATAGACGTTTAAGACTTTAGTGTGTATATTCAACCATTTCAGTACATATCAGTACACATTATCAAAAAAAAATTATAATTCAGTACAGAGGCTACATGACAGAACATTACTAAAAAACTTGAGCCGCACCAAAAGGTATAGGAAGCTTCCCCTACAGCTGGTGATCTTGATGCTCACCGTAGGATGCAGCGATTCAACCATCACACGCACGAGCAGTATAAAAATTAAGCACATAGTTTTACAAAATGGAAAAAGGATCTGTATAAGATGTCATTAGGTTCAGATCTTGCTAGAGTACATCATCGGAACAGCATAAGGGATGGCGATGGCCCCAGGCATGGCTACAACTACATAACAAACCTGGTGAAAAACATCTGCGGTAACAGCAGAACAAAAATTAGCACCAAGTCACAGACATCTACAGCAACACTTAATCCTTGCTTCCTCCTTTCTCATTTGCTACCTCACTTTTCAAATTACTTTTTTTGGTTTTTCTACTGCCTCAGGATCGCCGGAAGGGGGCCAAACACTCAAGGGCATCTTACAGCCGTCTAAACGCAGGCAGTAAGACACCTTATGTACAATGGAGAACGGCCTGGCAGAACACTCCAACGAGAGAGAGCTACTATGCCCAACCGTACATCCCAACACTGACAAGGACAAGCAGAGCCACCGAGAGAACTGGCCATATAATGTGCGCTGGGAAGCTCCCCCTCTTCCTTGGTGCCCTCACATGTGACTGAAGACCATACTCCTGCTTGTTCTCCTTGTCGCTCTTCTCCATTGTCATACGCTGCCTCATAACAGAATTGGCATCCGGAACAAGCATCGAAACATCTGCATGTCATTAAAATGTACGATAGGCTTAGCAAAGCATTACTCAACAATAACAGAAGTAGAAATGTATAATTGAAACAGAACTAGAAATGTATAATTGATCGATAGACTAATATAGACCATGATCAGGCATGTCCGTTTGTCCATCAGCCTGCTTGTTGCCAAGAGAACCAACATTGTCAGAGAAGTTTGTTTCCACATGCTCTTCGATCTGGAAAGCAAACACCAAGTGTTGTTAGTGTTCTTTCAGCAAAGTAGCTTTTACAAAATGCATTTCACTGTCAAAAAGAGGTATATTTGTTTTTAAAAATGAACAGGGCCTAGGGCTAGCAGTATGACATGGAATATTATACTACATGTTACCACCAGAATATAGTTCTAGAACTAGTTATGGAATAAACAAAGTTCTCACCTCGGCATTCACCGCTTTGTCACTTCCATTTTCGTCTACAATGCAACTTGACGAATCATCAACACTAGAAAGGGGTCCTGCGTTAAGGTTCGATTGTAGCCGCAACCTTCGCGCTGCTGTACCCCGTTGAGTTAATGAACTATCTGTGCTTGAACTTGAAACAGTGTCTTGGCTCATAATATAAACCCCTGTTGACACATCATCTCCATCTGAAGGCACATGTCTAGTTGGAGCAGGGCGTCCGTTCATATTAGTAACTCCTGTGGATTCAGCTTCATATCCATCTGAAGGCACATTTGGGCTTGGAGCAAGGCGCCTGCTCATGATAGTAACCCCTGTGGATTCAGCTTCATCTCCATCTGAAGGAACATTTGAGCTTGGAGCAGGGTGCCGGCTCATGATAGTAACCCCTGTGGATTCAGCATCATCTCCATCTGAAGGCGCATTTAAACTTGGAGCATGGCGCCGGCTCATAATAGTAACTCCTGTTGACTCAGGATCATCTACATCTGCAGTTGACTCAACAGATCCACCCATATATTTCGATGTTACAATATCTGATTCTTCCGGTTCATCTCTGGTTATGCTCTCTCGACTCTCAACATTGACATCGGACACTGACTCGCATAGCTTTAGCCTCCTTGGTGCAATGCCATGTTGAGAAATTACATAGTTTGGTTGCATAGTAGATTGTAACTGCTGATGCATGGCGTTGTAACCACGTTCATTGCTCCATAAATAGTTCGGATGCATATTAGACTGTAACTGCTGATGCATGGCATTAAATCCAGGTTCATATACATCCCTTCTCCCACTAGTATCTTCCATGCTATTGAACAAATCTTGCAAGGACTCGTCAGCAGAGTCCATGGATAGTACATCTGGATTAGTGCTGTCATAAGGAAGCAATGTTGCATTCTCATATAATCCACTCAGCTGCGGATTCGCATCATCAGGCACAAAATTGTCAAACCAGTTTGAATCATCTAGCAAATCACCCTGCAGAGCAAACAAATATAAGAATGCGAAAAATAATGACAACATATGGAGTAGACGCCAAAAGAAAAACAAATACCTGCATAGCCCAGTTGTCAAACTCATTAGGAATAAGCCCAGTGTCTGAATCATACTGAACTTTAGAAGTTGATGATGAATGCTCATCTGGATCAGCAATTGTTTCGTTCAAGAATTCTTCCACTGGATCACGGGGTTTCAGAGTGCCACAAGTGTCACCTGAAGGTCCTTGAAGGGAAAAATCATACAAGAGAGCATCTACGTCATGAGCTAACATGGGAGCAGCAAGGGTTGCGAATTCATCAGAGCCAACATTTGTCTTCTGTGAATCAACTAGCTGAGTCAAAGATCCAACTGACGGACCCGCCTGCTTGTTATCAGATAACATACATTATTACAGGAAGTCAGGACCTGAAGTTAACAACTTTGAAATGATGTACAGTGAAATGTAGCTTGATAACAGAGGTTTAACAGGCATGTTATGCTCACCTTGGGTCTTTCATCAACATGACCATGGAAAGGCCCACGTAAAACGTTTGCTTCACTCGTCACCAAATTATCATTCCTGTCTGCAAGCCACCTTGTAATAGGCGCGGCTGGAGTTTCAACTGTACCTGGCAAGTCAATTGGACATCCATGCAGACCAGATTCAGGAGACTCCTTATTTAAGGGTGTGATTGTTTCCTCATTTGCCTCCATATGGTCAGGAGTGGAACGAGATGGAGTGGGAGAGTAGCCACTTCTATCCATTTCCTCCGGCGTGGAGCGCTCAGTTTTCTCCACTTGCTTTTGGAATAAGCGATATAAAACGTAACCGCCCTGAAAGTACACGTATCACAACAAAAGCATCAGACATTAAAGTATAAGCAACTAATTCCAATACAGTGGCCAGCAAAATATTCATTTCTTGTGGAGCTAGATTCACAGAATATCGAAAAACCGATTCAAACAGTGAGTTGATTATCTGATCACATTCTTTACAAGCTAACATCAAACTAGTAGGTTTGAAAGACTATCCACAATGAGCATGTTATATCCAACAACTAAGAACTTAACTCTACGCAAAATCTAACAAAGATGTCACCAAAAACTGTGAAAGAACTTAACTCTGCGCAGAATGTAATAAAGATGTTATACCTGCTCGCCAGACTCAAACTCGGGCTCGGTGGTTCGGTACTCGTGCATAATCCACCCAGTGCGTTCACCCTTTGGGGCACGTCCCCTGTGGAAAACGAGGGTCTTCTTCATGCCAATCATATGCTGCTTCTTCTTCTCGCCCTTGGACTTGATGATCCTGTCCTTCCCGGTCGCCTTCCAGTAGCCAGCCTCCGTTGCCCTATTCGACCTGCTTCCATTGGGGTATTTGCGGTCCTTCGGTGCAAAGAAGAACCACTCAGGATCCTCAGAGCGGATCAATGCTTTATCTGCAAGCACCATGATAGCGTCGTCAGAAGAAATGGAATCTTCACTTACGAGATTTGACATTTTTAGATCACTATAATAGCATCACGCTCAAAAATTTCGTACCAAATCGCATCTCAGAAAGAGGGTATATTACAGAAATATTTAGCAGGCATCGGGGGAATCGCATCACGATATGCACCCCGAAGACCTTTTCACAGAATTAGCAGCACTAAAACAGCACGATGCAAACCGCGAGAAGCCAGTGAGCTGACAGAAACTAACAAAACACTTGCCATCTGAATCCCGCACAGGAACTTTCCCTTACGAAAATCCCGCACATGAACCGTAAGCCACTAAGTACTGCTGCAGCAGCAGCGGAGACAGGAGGAGAATCGCAAGACCAGACTGGCCAGAGAACAGCAACGCGCCCAAGAGGAAGATACAGGGGACAAAATCCAGCTCCGAACCCCAAACTAGGCACGACTCGCAGCGATCAGAATCAAAGCCCGCAAAACAACACCCAAAAAAATCGCCAGGAAACCCCGAATCCAACCGCCCCAACCTCGTACGAGACGACCAACCAATCTCTCCAGCCAACAAATCGCCAGCAACTACACAAACATACAAGGGGCGATTGATCGCGTTCCCAGCGGCAGAAGCAGTGTACCCACCTGGGAGGTCCCACGGCTCGCACTTGCAGACGTCGATCTCCGGGATGACCTCGACCTCGGCCTTGATCTGCCCCGTGATCTTCCCCTTGAGGTAGTGCCTGACGAGCTCCTCGTCGGTGGGGTGGAACCTGAAGCCGAGCGGCAGCGCCTTGAGCTCCATCACGGTCATCGTCCTCCACTCCCCCGAGCTCTCATCCACCGATTACCGGACCCAGTCCGCCTGGGAGATTCGTAGCGAGGGGGATATACTTAGCAGCGAAGGAAGCGGGGCGAGAGGATTTGCCTAGGGTTTGGTCGGTCGGATTTGGGGATTTTTAGAGGAGGAGCAGCAGGGAGGAGGAGACGTATGGGGAAAAAAGCGAGTGGCTTCCTTTACCGCGTGGCGGAACTTCCTCTGTATATACCCCGCGTCCGACGTTACCCCGCGCGTTGACGGTCTATTACGCTTCTGCCACTGCAGAGATGCCGCCTGGCTGTGACACATCACGGTTCCTTGGCTTTTGGTTTCGAGGCCTCCGGCTGCCAAAAATAAAACGAACTAAGGGCATCTCTAACCGATCTCCAAAACTTTAGAGAAGTAAACCGACTCCTAAAACTTAGAGGAGTAAAAGTACTCCTCTAAAAGTGGACGGCGCGGAACTGATCTCCTAAATTTAGAGGAGTAAACTCTTTTTTTGTAGAAATCAAATTATCAATAGCCAAACATTCGGCATAGTTCACATACAATCAAATAAAATGTTTACGAATGAATAAATATTAAGTTTACAAACCAAATAAATTCAAAGCCAAACACATGGCAGGGTTCAACAAATCATCAGAATAGTTCAAACTAAAACTAGGTAGCACCATGGAGAACCCAATGATGCTCAACAAGGTCCTGCTGCAGCTGTTCATGCACCTCCTTGTTCTCAATGCGCGCATGGGCTTGAAGGAATGCTTGGATCCTGTTGGCATCATGTGCTGGTTCTACCTGATCACCATTGGAGATGTACCGGAAGTTCTCGGGCATGCCGCGCTCATCTTCAATGATCATGTTATGCAAGATGATGCAACACTTCATTATTTGCCAAAGCACCTTCGGCTTCCAATACTCAGCAGATCCTTCGATGCCACCGCCTCTAGGATGATTGTTGGATCGTTGCAATGGCCCTTGTACTGACCTTTCCATCCAGCTGGACAATTCTTCCATGTCCAATGCATGCAATCTATTGAGCCAAGCATCCCCGGCCATCCTCTTTCTTGGCTCTCACCCAAGAGCCTCTCGGTGTCATCCTCATTGGGTGCCCTCAAATACTCATCCCCAAAGATCTCAATCACAGCCATTGTGAACCTCCGGACAGCCTCCAAGATGGTATCTTCGCCAATACGAACATAGTCGTCAATGGCATCCGCAGAACACCCATATGCAAGCACTCGAACAGCTACAAGACACTTCATCAACGGCTTGCGCTTATCTCACCGGATGCACTCCTCCGAAGCTTGAACCAATCATCATGCTTCTCCACCGCTTTGGCAATTGTGAGAAAGAGGCTCTTGTGCATACGGAAACGTCGGCGAAAGTACTTCTCCGGATAGATGGCATTGGGGTTGAAATAGTCTCGCATGATCTTGGCATGGCCCTCGGCTCTATCCCGGTTGATGTATGCACGGCCGAACTGCGATCCAAGCCTCGGCCGCCGAACTTCATCGTTCAAAATGACGGCCATGGCCATCTCGACGTCGTCGTCATCCTCCTCCTCTTCCTCCGACGATGAGTCGTCCAAGAGGAACTCCCTCAACCTCTTCATCTACATGACGACGACGCCGTTCAAATTTGAAAACAAAAACAAACAAATTCGGCTAAAAAATCTCACCTTGCTATTCGGTCGAACACCTCACGGGCGGAGGAGGTGACGAGGTTGGCCGGGCGGTCGTCGGGTAGGGCAGAGGAGGCGTCGAGGGGGACGGTGCCTGCCTTCTACAGCCTTCCCAGCCTCCGACGGCTCGAAGTTGCGGCGAATCGACGGCGATGGAGCCCGATTTCCTCCAAATCGGGCCGGCGGCCGGCGAAAACGAGCTCGCCCCGTCGATTCCGGCGACGGCGAGAGGCGGCGAGCGAGGGAAAGGTGGGCCGGAGGGCGGCGGAGGGACCGGGGTGGGGGCGGCGGGGTATGGGGGTCGCCGGCGGCGACGCCGGCGGAATAGGTGTGGCGGGTCGAGCGGCAGGAGGTTTTCTCGGAACTGGCCTCGGAGGAGTAAATTTAGGAGTCGGCCGCCACTTTTACTCCTCCGATGAGTAAAAATTCCCTCCTCTAACCGTTTTGGGGATCGGTTAGGTGTCGCCGCTGCCTATTTTTACTCCTCTAACCGATTTTAGGGGATCGGTTAGAGATGCCCTAAGAGAACAATGCGTGTAGTCTTCTAATCAAATTTTGAAAATATAAATAGTTCTTTTAATTCATATGATTTAAATGTGACATCCTTATACTCCGAGTATAAGAGCATGCAGAGCAGATCCGGTAAAAGCCACATGTCGGTAGGTGGAATGGAATTTTCCGTCCAATTGTCACGCGAACGTCGCGGGAATCTAGCCAACTTCCACGTCAAGGTCTTGATTTCATCCAAATCGGTGTCGTATTTCACTAGGTCTTCTTGACTCATTTGATTTTCGACAAAATCGCAACGAAAATCCTGCATGAAAAAGAAAATCCTCAAAAAAGAAAAAAAAAAGAAAATCCTGCATGAAAAGGGTAGCGGCCGCCAGTGGAGGAGTGGGAAGAAAAATGCATGGTGGATTGTAAAGTAGAACCTTAAATTTTAAAAACACGACCGAGAAATTCCAAAAAGCTTCACACTAGAGTTCATCTTCTAGTTCAGAACAGATCACATAAACAACATAATTTACATATCTTTAACTGAATATCGAAGAGCTATATCTCTAAACCTACCCTAACCGAAAACCCTTTAAAACCAAAACCCGTTAAAAGAAAACATAAAACACATTTTTCCATGTTTCTCCTTTGGCAATATATTTTTCTTCTACATTGCGCTTTTCTGCTGCAGCTGGAAATCCGTGAGCACATGAAGATCACGCCGACAACACGTTGAAGGTACCGCTCCTAATTAACCATTTGCTATGAGAAATGCCTACACTAATTAATCTTGAAAGCAGAACCGAGGAAGGAAAAGGCTGCACTTTTATTTGGCTCTAACAAAAGACCTCACCAAATTATGGTCCAGATTTATGAAAGATCAAGCTGATATAGAAAACAATCACTCACGGCATGGTTTGGCAGATGCTACTTGGTATGCTAAGCCAAGAAGATGGAGGCTTGATCTTCTTTTTTTGACGAGATTGGGAGCTTGATCTTGATAGATGACCAGTGGGTACCCAACAGCTATATCTTTCCGTTCGAGCTTTCCTTTTCATCCAATTATTAGCATCGCAAAAGCCGCCGCATGAGCTCTCACGCTCGCGTTCCTTGTGCCGTTGTCGTGTGCTGCCAACGGTATAGTATAGTGGTGTTCTAATCTATCAAGCAGCATAGTGGGTGTACTAACACAGAGTAATGTGGAGCCTGCCTATACACCCACTGTAGACTATACTGTGAAGAAATCATCTGACAAATCAAAGGAACTAGCTACTGATTTGTGCAAGCAATACAACATAGCTGGAAGAATAGTTTCCCATGGAAAAAGAGATTTTTGTTCACTGAAAACATTAAAAGTACATCATCAAAGAAAGAGATGGGAGTTTGAAGTATGGAAGCAAAGAGAACAATGGAGGATGGTAACTCGGAGACGTACGCGTGTGCACGGAGCACGAGGGAAAGCCGGAGATAATTGGTGTGCCAAGTGTGCGTGGAACCCATCCCGGTGCCGGGCCGCGGAGGAGAATGGCAAAAGCAGCGGCGCCCGACGGCGCGTCGCCGGCGCCAAGCTAGCCCGTCCCGATAGGCAACCGCTGGATGAATGGTCGTCCACCGTTTTTTGCAGGTTTTCTCGCTGGTCTCGGGACAGGTGTGAACGCCATCCGGTTTGGTCTCCGTTGCCGGACCGGCGGCCGGATCGCCTCTCAAGAAATCGTCTGTGATGGACGCATCAACATATACATGCTCGATCAAAGAAACACAGCCAAAATGTTGGACTCAGAGGGTTGGAAAGAGAAGACGACACCTAGTGCCTCCACGGTTACCCGTCAAAGTCAAACCTACTGTAGTTCGAGTGTGTGCTTACGTTGATCGATGAGCGACCAAAAATTATTCCAGTTGAGTGCAGATAAGAATTTTTTTCGATAAAGGGAGGATAATTCTATACATCAGCCTCAACCTTTGCGATCAAGGGAGATCAGGCTATCAAAGACGATAGTGCTCCCTGATTCAAGGAGACATTCTCTGCATGAATTTGCATCTCATTCTAGCCTTAATCGCCTTTTTATTTTCCTGAATTGTCCTCGCAGTTGACGGCATCGCATACGTATTTATTCGCTGCTCCTAGCGTCAGAATCATCCTTCAAATTCCGGTGCGCCCATACTGTACGCTAGTTCAACTATGCAAGTTCCGCATGGCATGGCATCTTCTAGCAAGAACACGATGGAGCATACCTCCATGGCTCCAACCAAAGCTTTTGCTGCTGTCGGAGCGTCGTGTTACCGTTAGTTCACCGCCAGCTCGACCGATCCATGGCTATCTTTTCTCTCTGATCTCAATATACCTAGAAGAGACCACGTATCTCTAGTCAACCTATCTAGAACTAGCTCTTCCTTATAATTAGAACTAGCTGGGTGGCCCGCGCATTTGCGCGGTTAGATTTCTTGTGAACTTTATCTTCAGAAATATATGCTCTTCTAACCATGACCTCACGCTCAACTATAACTTTTAAAATCACCAGTAAATATACATATAAATTGACTAAAATTTCGAAGTTCCGAGGAACAAACACTTTATAATAAAGTTTACTTTTCATGCAATATTATGCGACGGTAAAAGATGGATGCTACAACATATACAGACTTTCCTGGAAATCATCATATTTTCCCTCTTTGGTCAACTTCTCTTCTCTTCGTGGTGTATCCTTAAACAAAAATACTTAGTTGAGAAATCCCGACTAAGAATTAGAGCTAAACATCATTGTCTTGTATATAAACCACTTATTCTATTCATCGATGCTTGTTAATTCTTAATTCGTAATGACCTAGAGTTGTGTCTACTATTGATTTTTATAAAAGAAAATTAAATCTACGTGACTCTCGCGCATATTCAAAATAGTTGTAGCATACGCCTCTAGCTCTCTTAAGTGCATAGAAGTATCATATAATGTCAAGCTTTGAAATACATAGTATTTAGATGAGTAGTAATACCTGCCAATTCAAGTATCGACTCTAGCTTACATTGGCCGATAGTCCTATGTCCCTAAGAGCTGGGGCAGTGTGATAAGCACAATCGATACTGCACTCTGTGTAGTTAATTTCCTATAAGTTCCTTTTGAGCCTGAGAATATTTACAGATTTCATGTTTTGAATATTAGCGAAATTAAAATAATTGTTATATTTGAAAGAAGGTTGTAATTTCTGAATGACAGTCATAATTTTCTGTCTTATCATTAAGCATGCATGGAAAATATTAGATCGTTGGCTGTTATTTTTAGAACTCAAAATATATGATATGGTGCATAAAATGAGAATCGAGTTATATGATGCAGCTTACATGAATTGGAACCCTATTTAAAGATGTTTTGCCAATCTAATTCGCCAACTGTACATATATTAACACTGACGCATAAAAAGTCAGTAAAAAAATTAAGAAAAAATGAAAGTACTCAGTGCCTAAAATTTTCATGGTTAAATATTTCCATGAATTCTGAATGATTATCTTTTGTACACAGAAGTCATTACCGACGACCCCCTGCATAGAACAAAATAAGTCTACGTAGTAAAATAAGGCATCAATTATACTTGCAGAGATATAATTTCGATCATTCTTGCACTGCTTGGATAGGATATATAGCACATTCGTTTGTCCTTCATACTGCAGTCACACGCTGACAAATCCTAATACGTAAATGGGAGTTCAGCTAAATGTATCTGAAAAAACGAAGCCGTAGAGCAAAATAAATGTAATGCCAAATGCTATACCAAATTACTAAGGAGGACGAACCCTGTAAACTAAGAGCTCACTGGTTTTCAGGAAACAACCAATGAATACATGTTTATCAGGATGCAATTTAATGTTTACAAAGCTTCTGTAGTTGATCAAAGAAAAATTCATATAATTCGAGTGTATTATTAAATTTTTGAGTTTGATTTCTCGCGTGAACATGATTTCCCAAAAACACATGTGAATAAGTCGAGGAATCTGAGAGTTCAAATCTATGACCCTAGGTCCATTAGAGTGATATGAACTGAATATACAAAAATAGTATCGGTTCATTAAACATATACCTAAATCAGCAATACCGGGTTATACAAACAGAAACCTGAGAACTATATGATAAAGCAGATATCATGATATACCTTTCCTTATTCATTCTCGCTACCGTGTCATATACAATTGCATATTTGTTTGAACCCTTCAAAACGTAAAGCTACAGTAGCTATATTAGCAATAATCAATACAATTTAAATTAGCTTTGTAGTGAGAACTAAATGTCTAACTGGTCAATTATTAGATGTCTGAGGCAAACCAAAATCATAAGCAGGATGCAAATTATACCTGGAACAGATCAGTATGTACTCTGACGCGCCATCCTTGCTCAGGCATCGTTAGTTCACATGCTGGACGGGCTAGTACTCGTGACATAACTTTTCCTATATGTTCTCGCAATTGTGGCATATACCACCGTGGATTTGTTTGAACCCTTCAAATCACAGATCTGCAGTTGATATATTAGCAAAAGAAAATACAATTTGGATCAGCTCTGTAGTGAGAATTGCACACAACTGACAATTATTAAATGGCTAGATGCAAATTGAAATAGTAAAGCATGATGCAAACTATACCTCCTATCGCACAATGCTGCAAGTGCATACTATTCCTAGGCGTTGTCGAATGTGATGTCTTCTTCTTGTACACGAATAACTGATGGATAGTCTCACGTAATCAATTCTGGTGCTTCTTTTCCTGTTAGTTCATGTGTCGACTTCTTACCTGGAAATAATTACTTTCCCTACTCCACGTGAATCTACAACTTCTTGCGTACCACCCGCAAAAAGATAATACAACTTGTGGTTGTCGAACATCTGGTTGGCCCCGCATTTGCGCGGCTAGATTCAAAAAGTACATCTATATATTCCATTTTCTTCTGTGTGACCCTTACACTAATTGTTAACTGATCTAATATGTCGCTCTAATAGAATTAGTATGCAATTAATTTATACAAAGAGTTAGTTGTACCTAAAGTATACGTCTTGGCCCTTAAATCAGCATTTTGCTAAATGTTTATCTATAAATCATATTGTTAGATTGTTGGTAGGAAAAAATCGACTATTTTCTTTAGTTTCTTAGTTTTCGGTAGGGGAAAGCATGAGTTGAAAGAAATTACACGTGCTCTCCAATTTGAAGGAACCGGGTTTCCCCAACGGCCCAACCTAACAGTACAATAAGCACTTTGTGGAATTTTCCCAAGTTTGTTCCCCATATATCAATAAAAGAAAAAAAAACGACATACCCCACGGATATTAGCACACCTTGACGCCGTCATCTGCGATGGAAATAGCTGGCAGAAAGGAACCATCACCATACGACAACTCCAAGCTATCCTCTTCCTCCATTTCGTTCAGCTCCTCGTCATGGTTTTTGGCAGCATCTGAGCATTACACTCCTCAAAAACAGCATTCGCCTCATTCCAGAATGCATCATCAAGATAAATTCCCTAAAAAAATAGAGAACAATGGAATGAGTACCTTACTATGCAGTCCTAAACAGTCAGAATAGCAAGTCAAGACCAATGACCTTGAGATATTTTCTAGCCATGTAGAGGCAACGTTTTTTATCTCAGTGTTTTCTCTTCCGTTGTGTATCTATGTTATCTATCACACCCCCCATCAATTTTAATGACAAATTCAGCGTCGATGTTTCTCACAGAAGGCCAATTGTCTAAACCAGATGCCATTGTGCGTACGTATGCCCCAGGAGGCCAGGAAAGTCTCTAATATATAGCTGCATACTTGAGCCTGCGTGTTGTACAGCAAAAAGAAACTTACTTGAGCTGCTCGTTTAATTCTTTATTGTATCGTTTAGTAAGATCGCCATGGTGTACGTCAATCTAGTCATTACTTTGGACTGATACTTAGCTAAGAATACCATTCATATATGACGTTGTAACTTGTACGCAGTTGTGTATGCGTAACCCAATTTAATTAGTGGCTCCAAATGCCACAACTCCTTGTTTAACATTATCAAACTTGACGTGATGAACTTTTTGTATGTGACTAAGAGAGAAGAGCAATTGTGCACCTCAATAACCTCACCAGTCGCATGTGCAATAGAAAAAAGATGTTACAAATACAACTTCTTACCTATTATTATAAGACCATCAATTTTCATGGTTGCTCCTCGCGACAATATTAATTGTGCTGCAAACAAATCCACAAATGTGACAACAATCTTGCCCATCCGATGCCCGAGGCTGCCAAAATCAAGGTTTTGATCAATATGGTCCTGAAACCTCAAATTTCATTGAAACCACCATATGTTCTAGGGTCGGTAAAAATTTACAATAAAAATCATTACCTTAATTGTGTAATAAACTGAATAATATATTTGATCAGCTGATAAGATATTCCTTCTTGTTCAACCATAATAATTAGGATAATCACCTTGATTCTCAATTTCATTTGGCTAGAAACAACAACCATGAGGCCCTTTAGGAATCACCATACATAATCCTAAATGTGGTCTTCTAAATAAATACCAACGATCACATGACGATGCCTACGAAGTAATATTCAGATTTTCCATGTGCAAAGAACTTTCCGGCTTAAATAATCTGAAGTGATATATACAGTAGAGCAATTACGTACAACATGTGTGGTCACTTATAATCATCAATTTCATCTAGCCCTAGATAAAAACGGAAATTTTGATTTCTTATGCAATGATGAGATGGGAGAAACAACCAAACCTGAGACTGTGTTGTACGCTTCTAGCAGGCTTCACGAAGCACTCATTGTCCGCTGACCTTGTATCCTGGCAGCTGAGGAGCTACTGCAACATATCATGCCCATATGACGCGAGAGCGAGGGGTCGACGACGCAGGAAGTTGATCACTCATCTGGAATAGAAGAGACAAACACAATTTTGAACGTAATAATCTACTTGCTGCAAAATCCACAATGGGAAGACCATGGTGAGATCTCACGTGTATGTGCAGCTAGCTATAGCTAGCAACAGATCGATCCATTGAGGGGCTTGTCTGCTTGTTTAGCTTGGTACGTGCGCGTGTCGCCGACCGAGGAGCTGTGCTACGTGGGTCAGACTCGCCGGAAAGTCGCGGATTGCATCTATAGATCAGGCCAAAGCTAACATCACGTTCTCAGCCAAGCAACATCAGGAATAATGATCTGATTGGATGGTAGGTGATGAACGGCGGCCGGAGCGACGAAGTGCTCTAGACCAGCGCTGCCAGAAACCGTGATAGCGTTGATTTATTCCTCGCGCCGACGTGAAGATGAGGCTGGCCCTTAGGTTTTGTTAATTCATGGAAGCTGAAACCAATCGTATGCATGCAGGACACAGAATCACGATGGTTCTTTATTTCCAACTCGGACTGTCTCGCCCAAGCAAATCTTGGTCGTTGTTCTTTGTTTGATTACGCCAAGCTAATCTGAACCATTGGTTATCCTGTGTTTTAATTATATAATAGATAGATTCCTCCCAAAGGTCGGACACTTATTTATTTATTAGCCCCAACCCCATTCAGTCTCTCGAAGATGCTCATAGGGATAGGGTGTGCGCGTTTGCGTTCATAGGGTGAGTGTATGCGCGTGTATGTGAGCATCTGCGTTGTACTGTGTTTCGCAAAACAAAAAAAATCTATCCACCAGCTTTTCCTCCTCCGTCGATGCGCCTAGCGTGTCCGCTTCTTCCTCCCCCAGTCGTCCCAGCCTCCCGTGATCCTCCAAAATTAAACGAAGAGAAAGCGATGCATGGCAACCGCAAAGCAAAGCCAGGAAACACACCAACGACATCAGTAAAACTAGGAGCGCACGTCGCTGTGCCGGGCGGGCCACGAAAACGACAGTGCGAGGACAAAAAGCTACGGAGGAAGACGACGGGTGAAAACAGACGAGGCTTGGGCAGGGCTTCTTCCACAAGCCTCTCCTACCTTTTCCGTGCATGATTGTAGAGGGGCAGCGGAAGTGCACGGCATTGTCCTCGCACTGTCGTTTTCGTGGCCCGCCCGGCACAGCGACGTGCGCTCCTAGTTTTACTGATGCGAGTACATTTTTTTGCGAAGACAAATACAGCAGTGCGACGACAACTTACAGAGAGGAACTCGAAAGAAAGGAAAATACAAACCAGCCCCTCTGCAGCACAACGACGCCGGAGACGACGAGCGCCGTCGGTGGCGCGCCGCTGCTCAAACTCCTCATACCTTGGAACAGGAGCCCCCCGAAGCAGACGGGAAGTCGCCGATCGTCGATCTCGAAAGATCTACGCCTGAGGTCGCCGTCGTCGTCACGCCGCAACACCACTGCATCCGTCGAAAGTTCTTGCGCCGGATCCGCCATCCCGCGGGCACCAGCGAAGGGGGAAGCGAGCTCCACAGGTCCGCGGAGCTGCGGGCTCGCCGTAGGCGGCAGGTCGACACCGAAGCTCCACGGAGCTCCACCGTCGAGGGAGAGGACCACCGCCTGCAAAAACATCACCGACCTCGCCTCCTCCACCATGGCGCCGCCGGCAGATGCCAAACTCACACCTACACAACACATATACACAGATCCGTCGATTCCCCGTCCTCCCGCCGCCGGAGCGGCCGCCGGAGGGCGGGGAATCGAGCGGATCGCCGGCGATGCGGTGGCGCAAGCTCGGGGGTCCAAAAGTCGCCTCTCAGCACTGTGGATGGGGAGAGGGGACGGTCCAAGGTCCGTTTTACTCGTAATGAGCTACTGATGCGAGTACATGAGTGTACACGTGGGAGTGGTGACTGATGAGATTAAAAATATGACATGGGAATCGGTGATTGGTGACATTATTGATGGTACAGAAGTAAACGATGTGTATGAACGGCCGAACGCGCCCTAATAGAGGTTTGCTTGGTCAGGAGTTATTTTTTTCCTGCTTTTGCGCTCGGTCGATCCCCAAAGTTACAAATCGAGAGAGGAGACGGAGCTCCTCGTCGGCGAGGGCGACGATGTCGTCGACGACCCAGCTAGCCATGGTGCCGACGACGGCGACTAGGGCTGGAGTGAGCCAGAGTCATCGATGGCGCGGCAAAGGCGGTGGATGGAGCAAGTAACCTAGCTAGAGGGTGGGGTTGTCGGCTCCGGAGAAGGCGACCGAGTGGGGGTTTAGAGAAATAGTTGTGGTGGCAGTGGACTTAGCGCGCCGTCTACGGACTTGGGAGGAAAACTATTAGACCGGCCGTGGCCGCGGAGTTGAAGAAGAAAGTACATACCAAACTCGTATTTCTCGATTCGACCGAGTGCTAGCAATTATTTTTCTATACGAGCATTGTCCATTGAATCTTCAAGGTAGTCATATACTATTAAAATGGTCTAGATATGCCCGGCTTTTTCCAAAACCCTTGAGTTTTAACGGTTCAAGAAGTATAGTATAAGCTTAGCGTAGCCCACGACAAGGCTTGCTAGGCCGAGAGCCCTGGACAATGAACCAAAGAGGACTGAAATAATGATAAAGAACCACCACATTTGGGGACGAGTTGTCAAGAAGCCACCACCTGTCGTCAAATTGACACATAAATACCACTTTTGAGGCTATGCTGTGACGCGGAGCACTGATCACTTGTTCTTAGCGTTTTAACAGGATTCCTGGCAGGTGGGACCCACTGTAAGAGCACACGTGGCAAGGGTGCGGACAGACCTGTCTGACAGCCGTTAACGCGCGTTAGGGCACTCGTGCTTATGACCGTCGTTGTACCTCATTCCCCTCTCGTCCATCCTTTGTCTTGCCCGATAGATCCGCGCCGCCGCCGCCCCGCCGCCGGAGAAGAACCACGACGCGCCGTCGTTCCGCCATGGTGTCCTGGGGTGATGGAGAGGAATCCTCCACGGATGTGAGCTCGGACAGCGTAAGTTCTCTCCACACTGATTGGGCATTTCTAGGGTCCATCTCGATTTCTAGGGTTCTTGACGTATTGGCGATTTAGGTAGATGAAATCCACTCTAATTTAAAATTCCATTTGCCCTTGTTAGAGCATCAACACGATTGCTGATTCCGACTTCTGCGGATTAGCCGACGATGAGGATGAGCCTGTGACCTGTCGATGTGGGTACGTGGCGGCCAAATTCGTGGGATTTGAGGGCTACAACACCGGCAGGAGGTTCCTAGGCTGTGAGGGTCAGGTGTGTGATCACTGTTTGTTCTCTAATTTTTGTAAATGTAGCTCATTTTCTGTTAAATGACCTGTGACTGCTGTTTTAGGATGGAGATAAGTGTGACTTTGTGCAATGGGTTGATCCAGTCCCTCATGATTCCATGATGAAGGCACTGAGCAAGCTATGGGAAATGTTTCGAGAACAGAAGGAACGCAAGGTGAGTGATTCCCTGGATTACATGGACCTGAAGTTTGGGTTTAAAGACCAAATTGAGAAACTTCACACTGATTTGAGGAATTCTCAAGATGAATTAGCAAAGGTGGTGGAAGAAAAGCAAGTGACTTTAGCCCACAAGGCTATAGCTGAACAAGCACTGATGGATGCAAGGGCTCAATTAGAAGAGAAGAGGATCACTGATCAAACAACCTGTAAGATGTAGAGCTGCTTGTTGAAGAAGGCAGAGAAGGATAGGGACAAGTGCAAGGAAGAGAAGAGGAAGTTAGAGAATTATGTTGCTGAACTGTTGTACCAGAAAGAAGACCTCAGGAGCAGGTTCAAGAAAATAAAGGAAATTTGTGATGTTTAATTTTAGTTTGGTCATGTAATGTTGACAGATGTGTAATTCAGTGTTGTTGAATTCAGTCTAGTTGTTGGTTTATGACTTATTTGTTCCATTATGAACAATTTGTGATTTGTGAGTTGTAATAAGTACAATTACTATGTGTTGCTGAATTATTAATCAGAATTATTATGTGTTGTTGAATTTTTAACAGAATTATTATGTGTTGTTGAATTTTTAGCAGAATTATTATGTGTTGTTGAATTTTTTATCAGAATTATTATGTGTTGTTGACCCTTTTGGTTCATTTAAGAGGATGGTTAGGGTCTCGACAAGTTGTCGACAACTTGTCGAGACCCTTTTGGTTCATTTAAGAGGATGGTTAGGGTCTCGACAGACCCTCAAACATGACATTAATGGACATTTAGCACACAAAATTTCAGGAGATGATAGCCCATTTAGATTGCTAGCATGCAACATCAAGTCAGTAAGTACCAAAATAAATAAGTTTTACATCACCCAACTGCTCACATCAATTTAAGCATGTCTGTGACAGCAAAATAAAAGGTTTTACATCACTGAATTGCTCACAGCAATTCAAGCATGTCTCTGACAGCAAAATAAAAGTTTTACATCACTGAATTGCTCACAGCAATTCAACCATCAAGAGGTCCAACATTCTTATCCCTACCAGGACCTGCATTTGCTCCAGCTGTGAAGTAGTCCATGATACCTCCTCCCCTTGGTGTTGTACTAGTTGAAGCTGTAGGAGCTGAGGCAGTTGGGTCTTGTGCAACAAAAGTTGATCTGGGTGGAACAAATGATCTTGATGGCCTTGGAGCTGGTTCTGTCATAGGAGGAGCAGCATGAGAGGTAGATGAGCCTGCTTCATCTCCACTTGGCCCTGCCTCATAAGGATTGGTCCTGTTGGACTGTAACAGAACAAAGTTAGTAAGTGAAAATGCAATAAAATGCACATATGATTTGTGCAAATGTGTAGTACCTTGTGTTGGCTTTTCCTAAATGCAAGATCAGGTTTCAGGGGTTATGCACAGCTTGTGTACTTGTGTCGTTGCAGTTTGCAGTTGCTACAGGTGATAGTGGCCATCCTTGATGTTGATTTCGGTTTAGGGACCTCATGTTTGCCTTTTCTCCTCTTTTCCTGCCATCTACCCTTCATGTGATCTTTGAAATCAGGTGGCATGATGTCCTCAGTATCTGTTTTAGTCCAACCATGCTGCTGTGGCATTGGATAGAACACTGACCTGTAAGCATTGTAGTACATGGGTCTTTTGTAGAAGTCTGAAACATAATCTTCTGGATATGCTCCTGATATATAGATTGCACTAACATCATGGTTGCATGGCAAGCCAGATAAATCCCACTTTCTACAAGCACATGTTCTTTGTGTCAAATTCACCTCATATGTGTAGTCACCACTTTCTACCTGCGATAGGCCATCATCTGCTCTCTGTGGCACACAATTTCTTGCATATTTCTTCATCAGTTCCAGCTTCTCCCCATAAGAAGGTGTGATTTCCCAGCTAGATGTTCTCAAGCCATCTCTCTTCTCATCAAACCTCACCATTTGCTTGTCATAGATCCCTACAAGCATTGTGACTATAGGCTTGTTTCTTTCATCCAAGATGTATATGTTGAATACCTCACTTATATTATTATTCACCAAATCTGTTTTGCTGTTTGTGTCAAAGGCCCACCTTGCCCATGTGTTCACTGGAATCTTAGATAGCCACTCCCATGCTGGCTCACACGTTTTTTTCATTTCTTCCATTGCCTTGTCAAATTTATCCTTGGTATAAGAATAAGCTGCATTGTCCATGCACTTCTTCAGATCCTCATCTTTGTAGCCTGCTATCTGGAAATTGGCATAAATGTGTCTTAGGCAGAATCTCTGATGATAGTTTGGAAAAACAGTTGTAACTACTTTGATCAGACCTTTTTGCCTGTCAGACATGATAGTGTACTGACCAAACTGACCTTCATCACAACCAATTGCTTCCTTGAGCTGCTCCAAAAACCACTGCCAATTATCAGTGTCTTCTTTGTCAACAATGCCCCAGACAATTGGGTATATATTATTATTCCCATCTCTGCCAGTAGCTGCAAGGATCTGAGTACCACTTGTGAGTTTAATGAAGCAGCCATCCAACCCAATGAAGGGCCTACATCCCTCAAGAAACCCTAGCATTGCAGCATTTACACAGAAGAAAAGACCATGAATTCTGGGCTTCTTACTGAAGAAAACCTGCTTCCCTTTCTTCATCAATTCCTTATCTTCCTGTGTTGGCCCCATCTCAGTAGTCACAATGCATCTAGACCCTGGGTTTTTATCTATCACAGTTTGTAGGTAGTCCCTGATTATGTGATACTACTTCTTGTGATCTCCCATAACAGTTGCTCTTGCCTGTGTCTTCACCCTGTGAGCCATTCTCTTAGGTATTGTCACACCAAAGTCTTTTTTTGCTTTGTCTTGTATGCTCCTTATCCCTGTGTTAGGAGCAGATCTGAACTCCTCCACATAAGTATTGGTCAGCCATTTACTATTAACTCTGGTGCTTTTAGGCTGAGTAGGACAAGTGTGCTGCAAATTCATCTTCTTGATGCAGAAGGTATGTTCATTCTTTATCTTGGAGGCAACCATAAAAAAAGGGCAGTTATGTGCTGGCAGCTCATCATCTTCTTCTCCTTCCTTTTGTTCTCCTTCTTGCTCTTCCTATTCTTCTGTGCCTTTCTTCTTTTTCTCAGGCTTGCAACAAACAATGATTCTATCAGAGCAGTTTCTGTGGTAATGGAAGTTCATAAGCTGTGAGATATGCAGTCTGCAGAGTGCTAGCCTAAACTGATACACATCTTTGAAACATAGCTTTAGGCTGAATTGTTGCTCAGGATTTTCTCTTGTCTCATCATACCACACCCTCTCTGGTTGCTTCTTGGCTCTGCTCTTCCTGCCATTTGGCGGCACAAATGGCAGAGGCTCAAAGCCATCATCTTCTTCTGGCTTTAGGAAACCTAGGTCCTCCTCATCATCAGATGGAGCCCATTCTTTCCTAACTGGCACTGTAGGATGAGAGTGTGACCTCTGAGTTGGGCCTTGCTTCTTTACTTTCTTCTTTACTGCCTTCTCACCAGTTGGAACAAATGAATCATAAATGTCTTCTGCCTCTGATGAATCCTCATACAGCTGCTCTTCTACCTGCCTCTTCCTTTTAGCAATTCTTTTCTTCATGTCCTCTGCTTCCTTCCTCCTCAACATTTCTGCCTGAACTGCATCAAACTCACAAGGAAACATCCAGCTCTCATCATCAGATATAAATCCTTCCTCTGCATCATCTGGTTCCTCTACACCTTTTTCCTGGCCTGATTTCTGGAAATTCTCTTCGAAAACAGTGCATAGAGGATCAAAGTGCACACTGTTCTGAGTCTTCAAATTTGCATTCCCACAATCCTCTTCCTCCTCGAGATCAAGTACAACAGGGCTAGGATATGACCTAGCATATAGCTTCTGCTGCTCCTGCTGCCCCTTTTGTTTCTTAATTGGAGACAAAACAATGGCTTGCTTACTCCTGTCCCTCATCACTGTTAACACTACTTTCTTTGTGCTTTCATATTTTCGGAGCATCTCTTCCACCTTCACATTGCTGTCTATTATGTCTAGCCCATTCAATCCCTTTCCTTCATCTTTTACGTAGTACATTGAATCACAAAGACCATAGCCTTGCTTCTCCATCAAGCCCAACAAGTTCAGAAATCTAATATCAGCCCGGCGCATAGTTGTTGACTGAAATGTGGCGCCGTCGAACTGAATGTACAATTCCCACATCTCTGGATGTTGCCTAAATACAATGGGAGATGAACAAATTCAGCACAGACGAACCCTAGAACCCGACAGACGAACCCTAGAACGACAAATTCAGCACAGACGAACAGGGGAAGGGAAATTGCTCTTACCCGTAGTCCGGGAGATAGTGGCTGAGCGGGTCGGAGCTGCACTGGCTCGCCACAGCCACCTGCGACGACCCCTCTTCCGGCGGACCCTTCTTCCCTAGCTCCAGCGCCAGATTCGTCGACCCGCGCTGGTGCTGGCTGTCCAAATCGATGCCGCGACCGGACCGCCTCCACGACGAGCGCCTCCGTGCCCGTCCGCCGCACCGTCGTCCCCGTCCGCCGCACCGCCGTGCCTGTCCGCCGCTCCGCCGCCACCTCCAGTCGCCATTCCTGTCGCCGGAGAGCAACTGGCCAAGGACTGTGTGATGTGTCACTGAACAAGCATGAGTGCCCTAACGCACGTTAACGGCCGTCAGACAGGTCCGTCCGCGCCCTTGCCACGTGTGCTCTTACAGTGGGTCCCACCTGCCAGGAATCCTGTTAAAACGCTAAGAACAAGTGACCAGTGCTCCGCGTCACAGCATAGGCTCAAAAGTGGTATTTATGTGTCAATTTGACAACCGGTGGTGGCTTCTTGACAACTCGTCCCCAAATGTGGTGGTTCTTTGTCATTATCTCAAGAGGACTTCACGGGAGGGAAACCCGGGAGATCCTATCCTATGCTCTTAGCGTCCAGAAGCGAGTCTACGCATACCCTAGACATTGTATGGCCTCGGCCCATATATGGTCATTTCACTATTTTTTATCTTTCTTTTGCTGATGTTTCTTCGGTCGTGATCATCTACTCTGTCAATTTAAAAATATCAAAATAAAAAATATGTTGCAGAATTTTAAAAAAATGTTCACAAAAAATGTTATGAATTTGAAACGGTTCATAAATTTGAAAATAGTTCATGGTTTAAAAAAATCATGAAAAAACGTTGATGATTTGAAAATGGTTCATGAATTTAAAATTTGTTATATTTTAAAAAGTCATGAATTAGAAACTGGTTAAGGAATTTGAATATGATTACTGAATTTAAAATTAGTATTATGTACAAATTTCACCAATTTTGAAAATGGTTCACAAATTTGAAAAAAAAAGGTTCATCGACCACTTTTAAACTTTGAACACTTCTAAAATTGAATATGTTTAAATATCAATATTTTTAAAAATATGAATATTTTAAAACTGAAACATTTTAAAATATGAACATTTTAATCCTGAACATTTTAATCCTAAACATTTTTCAAAAACAAAAAAGAAAAATAAATGTACACGAAAACAGAAAACAATTGCAAAACGGGGAAAAACGCATAAGAACAAACTGAATAAAAAAAACCCGCAGTTTCGAGAAGATTCCCAAGACCGGAATGAGGAAGCCTCTGGATGGGCCGGCTCCTTTAAAACATTTACGCTAGGGGAGGGTACGCGTTTTCCTGATAAGCTGTGCAGCGGAAATAGAATAGGATTCCACGGGAACCCATAGAGCGCTACACACCTGCAACACTTGTTGCGCCGGCCCATCATATATTTATCCTTTTCTCTTTTCATTTTTACAGAGTTTGTTTTATTTTTTTCTTCTATTTTATATTTTCCAGTTTGTACTGTTTCTACTAATATGTTTTTGAATTGTTCTAAGACTTTTAAAATATTTGTTTTAATCCTTTTCCCCCAAACATGAACATATTTTAAAAAAATATGAATTTTGCTTCAACTACATGCCATTTATTTGAAACCGACAATATTCCTAAAACCTAGTGCACATTTCGTATTTTTTTGGAACCTGTGAACATTTGTTTTGCCCAGAAACCGTTTTTCAATAACCTTATGATCTCTTTTTTGGACAATGTTTTTTGAGTATCACGATAGTAAATTTTTTGGCTTGAATTTTTTTAGGAGACCAAGAAGATTTTTTGGAACATTGAAACATTTTTTAATGAAACAAAATATTTTCAAAAACATGAACTTATTTTCAACAAATATTCACTGGAAAAGGAAATTATAACTCAAACATAAATAAAAATGAAACTAAGAATGTAAAAGAGAAAGGAAAAAAGAAGTCTCCTCATAAAGAATTAAAGAAGGTGTTCCGGGAGGGTGCTTTCCGCCTGCACAAAGCGTTGGCATGGGGGCACTTCGCCCAATCGGACCTTGGTTTATTTTATTTTATTTTAGAAAATGAGTTCAATAGTATATCCTGTGTATGACTCCTATTTTATTAGTCAAAGTTATGGCTATAGTTATGCATAATTTTCGAGAGGGGCTTTTGTAAATGGACAGTAGTGAAGAACTTGCACAGTGATTTTCTTGACTCAACAACAAAATGTTGTCGTAAGAACAACAACATTATTGTCTAAAAAATTCACAATCTCTTTTGCAAGGAATCAAGCTTAGCCATTTCTCTTTTGGCTCACTCTTGCGTCTACAATCCAACTAAAAAAAAGGTTATTGCAGATACGTCGTTTCTCTAGTTTAAATGTTGACCGAAAATTGCATTGTTACCGTCGATTGCCAGCAGAAAGAATGATGCAGTGAAAATGGCATAAAACAAACGGTGCCACAAAATACAGAGCGCTTCTTCCATAGGCTTCAATGGGCCATGTTGAAAGGACAATAATGTCGCCTAGTGGGGGTGGGGGTGAATAGGCGGTTTAAAACTTTTCCGATTTAGCCTTGATAATTGCGAAATAAAACTAGGTGTTTAAATTAACAAGCCGACAACCTAAATAAACTAGGCTCACCTATGTGCACCAACAACTTATGCTAAGCAAGATAAACAACAAGGTGATAGCAATGGAAAACTTCAAGCACGAAGGTTATCACAAAGTAATGTGCATATTTAAATAGCTCGGGTATAGAAATAATCGAGGCACGCGGAGACGAGGATGTATTCCCGAGTTCCTCCTTGTTAAGGGAGTATGTCTCGATGGAGAGGTGTGAGGCACCACAAAGGTTGATCTCAACGCCACAAAGGCTCACCCTATTCTCCGATGAACCGCACCACAAAGACTTGGTTCACCTTCCACTATCGGAATCTTTCGAGGCGGAATCCGGAGCCTTTCAACAACAATCCGGGCACAACCCACAACGGGATCGGGACTCCCGAACGGCTTTACAAGTGACCACAAAGGTCCAACCACCACACGGGCGTCTACGGACCCGTAGACCCAAGAGTAACAAGCTCACAAACTTCAACTTCCACGAATCCTGTCGGCCCAATGAAAACCAGTGTATCATGGGCCGGCCCATCTGGCCCTAGACACCTGGGCGCGGAGCGCGGCTAAAGACTGGGTCGCGACGTCTGGCGAGCCCCGCGAGGCCTCGCCCCTTGCGGGGGCTTCAACGCTGAAACAAACGACTAAACCCTAGTGGTCGGGAGGCCACCTCAGGAGACTTTCCGCTCTCGGGGTGTCGGAGCACTCGAAGTGCTCGGCGAGGCTCTGTCGTCCTGGCAGGACGCACATGGGGCCTGCGCTCCGCGGCGGGATGACGCGCACGCCTGCGCACGGTGACGAGTGGGCGGCAGTTACCATTCCCATGTTTAAAGGAGAGCGACAAAGCTGCCCTAAAGGGGGAGGACTACCAAGCATGCCATTCTGGTGCTAAGGAGACAGACTGCCGCACCGCTCCAACGGCGACGTCACTGGTGTGACACCACGAACCTCTGGAGCGTCGGCCACCGCTCTGAATGGACAGTGGCAGGACCTGACGAAGACCAGCAAGACCAACGCGGTGGACCTCGTCCACAACCCCTGGACCAGGGGTGCGCCGCCCTCCTGGACCGGCGCCATGGAGGAACCCTAGCTTCCGCCCCTGTGCCTATATAAGGAGGGGGAGTACCACTGGAGAAGGGGATCGACCATTCTTTCACCTAAGACTACTAGTCCACTCAGAGAAGAGAGTTCCCGCACTTAGGAAGCTCTGCCATTGTTGTAAGCTCTGCCCTCGGCAAGCACCCCTGTACTGTAACCTCACGAAGCAGTGCAATACTACATGGCAGGAAGTAGGGTCTTTACTCCTCCAGGAGGGCCTGAACCTGGGTACGAGCTGGTGTCCATCTCTGTCGTGATGCGTTCTGTCGAGCTCGTCGAGTTTGGTCGCCGAGGTTGACGAGTGTTTGATAAGTGTCGTGTTCAACCCATTCGATTCCTGGTTCACGGGGACTACTCTCCGACATTTGGCGCGCCAGGTAGGGGGCTGAGGCGCGCTTTCAACCTTTCTCGGTAACCTCTCCGACACCATGGCTCAGACCCGAGCTGAGCGCCTCGCACGTCGCACAAACACCAACGGCAGGGCCACCACCGAGCCCGCTCCAGGACGTAACCCGCGTGGTCGTCCCCGTGCCAACCGCGCTCCTCGCAACGACGTCCCCGAGCCCCACGTCGAGGAGCCGGAGGAGGAGGATGTCGACGAGGAAGCCTCCTCTTTGCATCCTTCTAAGGACCAGGGGGCTTCATCGCAGAGCCGGGCCACGCCAAGCCCGAGCGCCGCGCTGCTCATGGCGCAAGAGCTCCTCCGCTACCGCCCCACCGAAGAAGGCCACGCCAACTGGCTGGCATGCATCACCGAGCTCGTACACGCTACCGGCGTCCCCGCAGCCCCGGCTGCCTCCCGCTCGGTGGTGCGCCACTCCGGGCGCGCAGGAGATCCTGCACCAGGCGCTTCTCCGCCTCCACCACCCCCACCGCCGGCGGGAGACCAGCGCGCCCCGTCTCACACCTCCTCTCCGCGCGATTGTCAAATCGTGGTGAGAACGGCGCCGGACTTGCGGGTGGAGATTGAGCGCCAGAAGGAGCGCAACAACCGAATCGTCGATGACATCGCTGCTGCAGGGCGCCAGAACCGCAACGCGAACGCCGTCGCCACGACGTTCGCCACAGGCTGCGCTGCCTTCACAAAGAAGCTGCGCAGGGTTGCGTGGCCATACAAGTTCAAGCCGGACCTGCCTCCGCGCTACGATGGCCAAACTAACCCTCTGGAGTTTCTGCAACTCTACACCGTGGCCATCCAAGCCACGGGAGGCGATGACAAGGTCATGGCCAACTGGTTCTCTATGGCCCTCAAAGAGTCTGCACTCTCCTGGCTGATGAACCTCCCTGACGACTCCATCGACTCGTGGGAGGACCTCTACAGGCGTTTCGTGGCAAACTTCAAAGGCACGTACGAGCGCCCCCTCACCTACAACGACCTCCGCATTGTACGCCAGAAGTCAGGCGAATCCCTGCGCATGTTCATCCAGCGTTTCAGCCAGGTCCGCAACAAGATCGCAAACGTCGAAGACTCGCAGGTTATCGCCGCCTTCAGGGAAGGCGTGTCGAACCGCAGGATGCTCGAGAAGCTCGGCATCCACGACACGCTCACCTCTGTGTCCAAGCTTTTCGACCTGGCAGACAAGTGCGCCAAGGCTGAGGAGGGCCTCCTTTTCAAGAAAGTGGTAGAAGAGGACGGCAAGACCAAGAACAATCTCCCTGACGATAACCCTGGGGCTACCAGGCTCCCAAGGGGATCGCGGCCTGCATCCTTGGCGGAGCTCAGGCGCCTCGGCCGAACAACCATTTCAAGCAGTTCGCTCGAGCGGTCAACGCCGCCCTCCCGAGCACCGAGGCCGTTCAGCCCCTCAAGTGGTCGCAGTACCCAATCGCCTTTGACTCCCGCGACCACCCCAAGTCTACCCAGACGGTGGGAACCATCCCGCTGATATGCACCCCTACCATCAATAACATCGCCGTCACAAAAAAGCTCGTCGATGGTGGGGATGGCTTGAACGTCATCTCCGTCGAGACCTTCGAGCAGCTCCAGGTGCCATACGACAAGCTCATGCCTTCCAAGCCCTTCGCAGAGGTAACTGATGGGCTCATCACCCCTCTGGGGCAAGTGAGGCTGGCCGTCACGTTCGGCACTCTCGAGAACTATCGCACTGAGCTTATCGACTTCGATGTCGCATACATCGGACTGCCCTACAACGCCATCCTCGGGTACCCTGCCCTCGCGAAGTTCATGGCGGTCACTCACCATGCATATAACCTCGTCAAGCTCCCAGACTGTGGTGGTACAATCACCATCCACGGCCAAGTCCAAGAGGCGTTACGCGCCGTCGAGCTGGCATACAAGAGCGCCGCCGCAGCAACCTCGACAGAGGAGGATGACGGAGAACCCCTCAAGAAGCCCTCCAAGAAGAAACAACTGTTCGTACAAGAGAAGACCGCCACGAAGAAGGTGTCTCTGGATGATGGGAGCTCGGGGGCTAGCGTCAACATAGGCGCTGGGTTGCCTCCCAAATAGGAAAGCGCGCTCGTCGCCTTCCTCAGGACAAACTCTGACATGTTCGCTTGGACACCGTCAGATATGTCCGGCGTACCGAGGGAGGTGATCGAGCACCACTTAGCCATGTGTCCAAACACACGTCCCGTGAAGCAAAAGGCGAGGCGCCAAGCGCCCGAGAAATAGGAATTCATCATCAAGGAAGTAGAGAAGTTGAAAGATGCACATGTAATCCACGAAGTTGCGCACCCCGATTGGCTCGCCAACGGGGTTGTCGTCCCCAAGGCCACCGGAGGAGGCCGCCTCTGCATCGACTACACGGATCTTAACAAGGCCTGCCCCAAGGACCCTTACCCCATGCCTAGAATTGACCAAATCGTGGACTCCACAGCGGGCTGCGACTCCTATGCTTCCTGGATGCTTTTTCCGGCTACCACCAAATCAAAATGGCAAAGGAGGACGAAGAGAAGACATCTTTCCTCACCCCATGTGGTGTGTATTGCTACACATGCATGCCCTTTGGCCTGAAGAATGCGGTGCCACCTTCCAGAGACTCATGAGGATAGCCTTGGGGGCTCAGATGGGGCGGAACGCAGAGGCCCATGTCAATGACATCGTGGTCAAGACTCGCCAAGAAGACACCCTCTTGGAGGACCTCGAGGAGACTTTTGCTAACCTGCGCAAGGTGAACATCAAACTGAACCCGCCAAGTGCGTCTTCGGGGTCCCTTCAGGCAAGCTCCTCGGGTTCCTAGTGTCTCACCGGGCATTGAGGCAAACCCAGACAAGATCAAGGCCATCGAAGAAATGCAGCCGCCTCACCGCCTGAAAGATATGCAACGTCTAGCAGGTTGCATGGCCGCTTCATCTCGAAGTTCGGCGAAAGAGGCCTGCCTTTCTTCAAGCTCATGAAGAGGTCGGGCAAGTTCGAATGGACCCCCGAAGCAGACCAGGCGTTTGAGGATCTCAAAAAGTACTTAGCTAGCCCACCGGTCATGGTCGCCCCAAGACCCCGCGAGCACCTGAAGCTGTACCTTGCGGCCACCCCGCAAACTACCAGCGCGGTCTTAGTGGCTGAAAGGGAGGAGCCCGTCCCCACCAAGAAATGCACTACCGCTTCCCCCCATGAGCCCCCAAACGAGGGACAGGCCCCCTTAAACCCTGGTCGTCAATCCGGGCCCGGGCCTCAAGCGGGAGACCTCGCCGAGGGCCAACCACAGAACAGCTCCCTTAAGGGATCTGAGAAGCCGCGCGATGAGCCGAGTGGCGAGATGACACTCACCACGCTCGTCGAGCACCCAATTTACTTCGTCAGCACGGTGCTTCGAGATGCGCGCGAGCGCTACACCATGCAGCAAAAACTGCTCCTCGCACTCCTCATCGCTTCAAGGAAGCTGCGCCACTACGTCCAGGGCCACCCCATCACGGTGGTCACTTCGTATCCCCTGGAGCAGATCTTGCGTAATCCGAATGCTACAGATCGCGTCGCAGGATGGGGTATCGAGTTGCAGCCCTTCGGTCTGCAATTCGACACCACCAGGGTCATCAAAGGACGAGCTTTGGCTGATTTCGTCTTCGAATGGACAGACCCAGAGCAAGGAAGACCTCGGGAGGAAGAAGACCCGGCGGAACCTCCAGAGGAGGCGGTGCCGAGCCACTGGACCATGCATTTCGACAGGGCATTCGCGCATCAATGCGCAGGCGCCGGTGCCGTCCTGACCTCGCCAACCGGAGACAAGCTATACTATGTTGTCCAAATGGATTTCACCAACGAGGAAAAGGTCTCCAACAACATCGCCGAGTACGAAGGCCTCCTCGCCGGACTCAGGGCCGCGACTGCTCTAGGCATTAAGCACCTCCTTATCAAGGGCGACTCACAGCTTCTCATCAATTTCTCCAACAAAAGCTATAAGCCCAAGGATGATCACATGACGTCCTATCTGGAGGAGGTCCGAAAAATCGAAAAGAAATTCAAAGGCATGGAGCTCATGCACATCCCGCGAGCAGATGAGATCGCCAAGCGAGCATCAAGGAGGGAGCCCCAAAGGCCGGGCGTCATTGAAGAAAGACTTCACAAAGCCTCTGTCAAGCAGCCGAAGGAGGCTCAAGCGGAAGCTATGGATGTTGACGAGGAGCTCCCGCTGCCGCCACCGACGGGGGCACCAGACTATGGTCTGCCTTTGGGAGTTTGTTTGCTGATGGCTATGGCGTCTCAAGAGGAAAACTGGATCGCCGAGATCAAGGCTTTTCTGAGCACAGGGACTCTCCCTGAGGACGACGCAGAAGCCGAAAGAATCGCTCGCGTGGCCAGATCATACTGCATTATCGGAGAGGATCTATACCGCAAATGCCCCAATGGCGTCTCTCTGCGGTGCGTCCCCACCGAAGAAGGCCGACAGCTTCTGGAGGACATGCACAGTGGAGAATGTGGCCATCACTCATCTTCACGCACCCTCGCCAGCAAAGTTTTCCAGAGCGGGTTTTACTGGCCCACAGTGCTCCAGGACGCCACCACCCTGGTTCAAGCCTGCGAAGCATGCCAATTTCATGCCAAGCAGGCCCACCAACCAGCGCTGGAACTCCAGACCATCCCGCTCACCTGGCCCTTCGCGGTCTAGCGGCTGGACATTCTGGGGCCCTTCCCGAGGTCAAGTGGGGGCTACCGTTTCCTATACGTCGCCGTTGACAAGTTCACCAAATGGGCGGAGGTGGAAGCAGTACGCTCCATCCCGGCGAACTCAGCGGTAAAATTCCTGAGGAGCATCGCGTGCCATTTCGGCGTGCCCAATCGCATCATCACCGACAACGGCTCGCAATTCACAAGTGGTGCTTTCAGAGCTTACTGCGACAAACTGGGCTCCCGGATGTGCTTCGCCTCAGTAGCACACCCACGAAGCAACGGGCAAGCTGAGCGTGCAAACGCCGAAGTGCTCAAAGGCCTCAAGATGTGAAGCTTCAACCGCCTCAAAGCCTCAGGCAAGAACTGGATCGATGAGCTCCCCTCGGTACTCTGGTCTTTCCGGACAACTGCGACTAAGCCAACAGGAGAAACGCCCTCGCCCTCGTCTACGGGGCTGAGGCTGTCCTTCCCAGCGAGATCAAACATGGGTCTCTGCGGGTCCTGGCGTTCAACGAGGATGACCAAGATGCCCTCCACAACGACGATCTGTTGTTGCTGGAAGGACTGCGACACAGGGCGGCAATCAGGGTGGCAAGGTACCAGCAAGCATTGCGCCGGTACCATAGCCGCCACATACGCTCACGCTCCCTCGAAGCTGGCGACCTGGTCCTCAGAAGAATACTCTCCAGAGAAGGCCTCCACAAGCTCTCGCCCATGTGGGAAGGACCCTACAGGGTCACGCACGTCGCCAGGCCTGGAGAAGCACGGCGACTCAAGACGACATACCCGTCAAAAACCCATGGAACATACAACATCTCCGCAAGTTCTACCCGTGACCCAAAGTCACCACAGACATTTTTTGTCTCCAGAGGGACGCTCGAGACGTCACCTCCTCAAGCTTCACAAAAGATTTTCCCTCTCCGAGGGCCTCTCCATCTGAGCTCTCTCTACCACGCGTTGCCTCGGGCCGTGAGAAGTCTCAGCCACATCCTGTGGAACCCCATGCCCAGACATGGTCGGTTGTAACTTGGCTACTCCAAGTATAAAAATACCCATGCCCCGACATGGCGAAGTGTAACTTGGCTACTCCAAGTGTAACAAACTCTTGCCTTCTGGCACAATGCGCATCTGCGCCCCTTTTTGTAATATTACTCCGGTAAGCCGTTATTTTCCGCCCTTCACTCACGCCCATTTTTCTTCCAATGCACACCTCACGAGCGGGGGCTGGGCACGGTGACTGTGCCTCGGGAGCATCCCAGCAGCACCGAAAAACCCGAAGGGTCAAGAGCTCCAGCATGCGGGGACTCTCCACGCGTGTCACCTCACCGAAGACTTTGGTGCTCGTTTTCTCCTCGCAAGGTGTGCATAAGGAAGCTTATGGGCGCGCGTGAGATCAAACACTCGTGGAGGCACCTCTTTTGTTGCGCAGGAAACAAGACGCCCACAACAAAGGAAAGGCCTACCAATACAAAGCAGGAAGTCACGAACAGGCGATAAATACCTCACGAGAGGAGCACACGCCGGAACAGTAAAAGGTGTCTTACAGGTTTCATACAAAACAAAGCCTACTGGATAAATGTCTTGCAGGCACATCCCGCCGCAAGGAACAAGTTCAAGCATCCTCCTCAAGCTTCTCGACCTGGGAGCCTTCTTCGTCTGCCTCGGCGCTTTCATCGTCATCCACTGCCTCGAAGCGTTTGACATAGGCATCCACGTCTTGCTTCACCTTGGCCTGCACTTCCGTGGCGTCCGGCCCCTCGAGAGGCTCTGTCACGCTCTTGAAGTCGAAGGAAGGCTGGAGGCGGCGAAGGTTGGCGAAGATCCGGTCAACGGCGACTGTGAGGAGCTGGCGGCTCTCCTCCTCAAGGCGAGTGTCCAAGCTCGTCGCGGTTTTCAAGAAGTTTGACATAAGCTGTCCAAAGAAGCTCAAGCGGGCTTGCACGCTGGCTCCTCCATCGATTGCGAGGTCAGGGACATCAGCGCCCAGGCGCTCTGCAACAACGCGTGTGTCGATCACTAAGGACGCCATCATGCCACGCTGCTCCTCCTGCAACGCCTCGGCGGAGGCCACCCTAGCCTCACGACCCTCAAGCTGCAGATTCGCTGCGGAAAGATCTTGCTCCACCTGCTTGACTTCACCTTCGCGCCGACACAACCCTACCTCGCGGGCGTTCAAGGCCGTGCGGAAGTTCTCTAGATTTTTCGGCACGGCCTCCGACTCAGCGATAATCTTCTTCTCGCTCTCGGAGAGGTCTCAAAGCTTGGTAGCAGCTTCCGCCTCCTGGCCGGCGACCTGTGCCTCGCGTGACGAAACCTCCTGGAGCCCGGCAGCAACAGCAGCCTCACGGGCTAAAAGCTCCCGGTGCTTGGTTTCGGCCTCCGCCTGCAGCTCCGCGCGCTTGGTCGCTAGCTCCGCGAGGACCTCCTCGGACTCATGTATCACGCTGGCGCGCATCTCCATGGTGAATTGCCGCGCCTCTGCAAGCGCGGTCTCACCCTCGCGGCGGTAGTGATCTGCCGCCGTCTGGAGGTTGGCCCACCCCTGCGCCAGGCTCAGGTGGTCCGCCTCTCGGATGCGCTCATCGTTGATGAGACCAACTTCGAGGACGCCGGGCATTTCCCTCACCTCGCGGAAGAAGACCTCATGGCGGACGGCGTCACGCTGAACCCCGCCAGGAACCATGGCCCAGGAGTCAACGGACAGACCGTCGACACCGACACCAGGCGAGGGACTGGGGGCTGCGCGGCCGAGGTGCGGGGCGGCCTCAGGACTCCCCTGGTGACTCGCGTGACACTCGCCGCCAGCCCCGACGTTCCCTGAGAAGGCGAGATGTTCTCCTCTCCGGGAGTCCCTCCATCTTGCCCCGCCGGGGTCCCGGCCGTGGTAGGCTCAGGGGCTGCCGAGGCCATTAGCACCTCGGCCCCGGAGTGCATCCCGACTGCCCCTGAGCCCTCCTGCACAGGAGACGGCGGCGGGGCCTTGTCCTCCATCGCGGCGCCGACATCCCCCTTGGCTGCCTCCGTTCCTTTCTCCCCAGACTCTTCCACCTCTTCTTCCACTATCACCTCCTCCCACGCAGGAGAGTTGACGGGGCATATAGGAGGGGACCCGCTGGCCCCTTCTCCTCCTTCACAGTCTTCCCCCGCTTCCGGAGCCCCCCCGACTTCAAGAACAACGGACACCCTTGTAGGCGCCGACACCTCCCCCAGCTTGCGAAGCCGCCTCCGCGGCTGTCCCGTGGAGGATCTAAAGAGAAGAAAGTCAGAAGGCGACCGAAGAAGACATTGGGAGTTGTGGCGAAATTAGAGAAAGAAGTAAAAGAACTTACGCCGCCGCAACATCCACCCATTTTCTCTTCTTCTCGCGTCGAGGTCGGGGGGCGGTGGTTTTTGCCACCTCCAGAGTCTCCTCGGCTTCCCCCTCCGGAGGAGTCCCAGGAAGAGTCATGGGAGAGGGATCGTGGATCGCCTTCGAGCGGAACTCGCGGCGAGGCGGAGGAGACTCTTCGGAGGACTCCCCTTTGTCGCCATCATCTTCAACGCGTTGCGATGGAGCAACACTGAAGGGGCTCTCGTCATGATCCTTGTCTCCCGACGAGACGTCCAGAACCTTAGCGGCCGGCTCAGCCGCTCGCAGAGGGTCCACATCCTCTCCTGGGGACCTGGTGCCTTCCCGAGACTTCTCATCATCAGCGGTGGAGTCCGAGGAAGACCCCGAAGCCTCGTCATCCCCTCGACTGGCCCAACCGGAGCCGCCTGTAGGGAGGCCTCTGCGGGTTTCTCTCTCCCCATCGAGAGCAGGCCCCATGCCGAAAAATCCGGCATTGGCGTCAGGCACTCGAGGAGCTCCGGCATCGGCAGACGGTGCAATGGCTTGGCGAGTTTGTCCGCCGGCTCGGGGATATCGGGAGCCGTGAAAAGGGTGTTCCGGACTCCCCTCACCACTTCTGCCTTCAAGATTGCGCGGCCAAGGCGCATCTTGTCCGATCTCCCCGCGAACAGCCACATGGGCTTCACATGGGACTGAAGCGGAGCGATGCGCCGCATAACGAAGTCCCTGGTCACCATCTGGCCAGTGACGCCGTGCGCACGGGCCTCGGCGAGACGCTCCTCCATGGGGCCGAGAGAAGCATGGCTCAAAGGGAAACTGCCCCAACCATCGTGCTTCACCGGGGGCCCCGTCGGCAACTCGAAGAGGGAGATCCCCCCGAGATCTCCACATAGAACCACCGCTTACGGAAGTTCTCCACCTTCTTCATTATGCTAGTGATGGGAACGGAATCCTTCATGGCGATGGGGATGTAACGCTTCGCCATGCCATCAGTGATTCGGAAGGAGACGCAGCCCGTGGTCTCGGAGGACGCTGTAAAGCGCAGGGCGAAGAAACTACGGAAGAGGTCCACCGAGGGCATGACCCCATCATACGCCTCGAAGAAGTAGGCGAAGATGGAGAAAATGAGAACGGAGTTGGGCTGGAGATGAAGCAGATGGATCCGGTAGTGTTTCAGAATGGCAATGAAGAACTCAGAGAATGGGGGAACGAGCCCCGTGTACAGAGTATGGAGGAAGATGGGGTAGAAGGGAGCGCCGAGGCCTTCGGGGGAGCCCCCTTGACGAAGCCTCGTCTTCCCCCGCTCACTGAAGTCGGAGGAGGCCATGAACCGCACCCCTTCCAGCTTCTCAAGGGTCCGCATGCGGCTATCCAGCAGTGCGGGCTTCCGTGCACGGCCGCGCCCTGCCGAGGTTCCTTCGTCGGACGAGGCCACGACTTTGCTCTTCTGCGCGGCGGTAGCTTTCTTGGGCGACATCGTGGCGACGGCGGAGTTTCGAAGAGATTGCGGTGCAAAGGGGGAAGAGGCGAAGAAGCATGGGGAGAGTGATGGGGAATCGTACCGGTTCCCCTGCCCTTAACCTCCGCGTGGAGCAGTTCCGTCAGACGTGGCGGGCCCACCGCCACGACCGAAACACCAAAGAAGCCGAGGCAGCCGAGGCGGCCTCCAGGCGGTAACCGCTCAGCGCGTGTCCCGGCCCAGAACGGCTGTTGGGCCCCCGACGCTTCACCTAAGCGCATGGGCTGCGGCATCCCCATCGCGGGCCCGGGGGCTACTTTCGGCCCAATGAAAACCAAGGTATCATGGGCCGGCCCATCTGGCCCTAGACACCTGGGCGCGGAGCGTGGCTAAAGACTGGGTCGCGACGCCTGGCGAGCCCCGCGAGGCCTCGCCCCTCGCGGGGGCTTCAACGCTGAAACAAACGACTAAACCCCAGTGGTCGGGAGGCCACCTCAGGAGACTTTCCCCTCTCGGGGTGTCGGAGCACTCAAAGTGCTCGGCGAGGCTCTGCCATCCTGGCAGGGCGCACATGGGGCCTGCGCTCCGCGGCGGGATGACGCGCACGCCTGCACACCACGAACCGCTGGAGCGCCGGCCACCGCTCTGAACGGACGGTGGCAGGACCTGACGAAGACCAGCAAGACCAATGCGGTGGACCTCGTCCACAACCCCTGGACCAGGGGTGCGCCGCCCTCCTGGACCGGCGCCATGGAGGAACCCTAGCTTCCGCCCCTGTGCCTATATAAGGAGGGGGAGTACCACTGGAGAAGGGGATCGACCATTCTTTCACCTAAGACTACTAGTCCACTCAGAGAAGAGAGTTCCTGCACTTAGGAAGCTCTGCCATTGTTGCAAGCTCTGCCCTCGGCAAGCACTCCTATACTGTAACCTCACGAAGCAGTGCAATACTACACGGCAGGAAGTAGGGTATTTACTCCTCCAGGAGGGCCTGAACCTGGGTACGAGCTGGTGTCCATCTCTGCCGTTGTGCGTTCTGTCGATCTCGTCGAGTTTGGTCGCCGAGGTTGATGAGTGTTTGATAAGTGTCGTGTTCAGCCCCTTCGATTCCTGGTTCACGGGGACTATTCTCCGACAAATCCTCGTGGAGAGCACAAACCGATGCACAAAGCAATGGCAAGAACACAAGTGCTCAAATCCTTCACTCTCAAATCCCACCAAAAGCAACTAATGCTTATGGGGGGAGAAGAGAGGAAGAACAAGAAGAACTCAACAAATGGAACTCCATGATCTAGATCCAAAGGGTTCCCCTCACTTAGAGGAGAGATGGATTGGTGGAAATGTAGATCTTGATCTCCTCTCACTTTTTCCTCAAAGATATGAAAGAATCGTGGGAGGCATTGAGAGGGGACAAGCTTTTCCAAGGTCAGACAATGGAGGCGAGAGAGGAAAAAAACGAGCTGCTCAAGTGTAACAGCCCAAAGTTGAGAACCTAAAAACCGAGTAAAATTTTCGCTTTTGTGTTTAATTGCATCATGGCATCCATATTAAATTGCTGGGCAACACACTGAATGGTTTAGCACCATTTGAAAACCACAATGCAAACTTGTTTCAACAAACTTCCAGGTAATATTTTGCACTTGCTCTAATTTACCAAAGGAGCAACATTTTGAATTTAGCAAAATGCCCTAATCCAAACCTATATGAACAAACGTGGTTCAAAACCTTTTATTTTTTGTCACACCAAAATTCGTGGAGCTTCTACAAGCTAAGGGGAGCCTCCCCAAATTTTGTCATATTTCTCTAAAATAAGTTAGTGCCTTAATTAAATCTAGAAAGGAGCTACTAACTTTCTTTTAAAAGAGAAAAGGACTTGTCTGTGAGGAAAACAAAAGTGCAGGGGGTTTTGTGTAAGTTGGAAAATAAAGAAAAAGGAGAAAACCCCCAACCAGCCCACTCCCTCTCCCTCACTCTCTTCTCCATATTTTCCTCTCCCCAAGAGCTCCAAAAGCTAACTCCCATGGCCGAGCTCGCCGCCGTTGATTGAGGAGTCCCCGAGCGAAACGAAGACCGCCAAAAGCTCCGCCTCGTCGTCCTCTACCTCTCCACCGAAGGAATCGAGCCGAGAAGCCTTCAATCGAGCTCGCCGTCCACTACCTCCCCCGCGGTTGCCCGGAGCTTTCCCGAGCGATTCCGGCCATCTCCACCCACTCTCAAGCACCCCACGAGTTCAGGGTGAGCAAGCCTTCCAAATGCACCCCCATTCTCCCTTCCTCCCCTCCATTTCGTGGATTCACCGTAGCAGTTTTAGTTCTCGTCGCGTTGACAAATCCGGTGTCCAACCCGGAAATTTCCGGAACTGAACCCGGAATCACCCGGTACCAGACCCGGAATGGTCCGGAATCTATACGGGTTAAGCAAAACGGTACTGGACTCAACCATTTTCGCCCGGTTCATACCCGGAATTGACCCGGAATTAAACCCGGTGCCAGACCCGGTATGAAACCCGGTACAAAACCCGGAATCATCCCAGAAAATTCCGGATTTCAAATCGGATGCTCTCTGAAACTTGTTTTAACACCAATTCTTTTTCCGTTGCTTTATAATTGTTGCAAGAATGTTTAAATCACCTAAACCATGCATTTCATCACATGATCATGCCATTCACATGCAAGTTAACCATAGGATCATCTATGCTAATTAACAAGTAAAGATGAATCTTGATTTAACTCCACGGTATGTTCGAAGTGCACCCCTCTAAGCACCCAAACTCCATTTAAATTGAATAGTTGAATCATCCTCCTCTCGGGGATTTAAATTGACATGTCATCATGTGTTTGTGCATTGCATTTGCTAAAGTTTGTGTGGTGATTGATTGTTCTTCCGTTGCTATGCCTCGATAGATCAAGCAGCCGGGGTTACACCGCAATACCCCGACGATCCGTACTACCAGTACCCTGAACAAGGCAAGCGTAATCCCCCCTCTGAGCATATCTTATCCTATGTTTCCGCAAATATTTTCTCCACTATAATATTGCATGCGGTTCTAAATGTCAACTTTTGTCGGATTAGAGTATCCTATAGTTGCATTAATTCCCTATGCCATTATCTATTTCCCCTCCTATTATCCATAGGTTTGTGTTGTTGGCCGAGCTACTTATAAATGCTATGTGATGCTTAGCCATGCCTAGTTAGATGCCTAGCTATACGATGGATATATGTGTGGTTGGAAACAGGTGTGAATTGTTGAGATGATGGTGGAGAATTGTGGAGATGGATAATAAAATGCTAAAAGGTGGGGATGAGAGGCCACTGTGGTTGTGGTGCTTTGTCTCGTTCCCGTCGCCTAGGTGCGAGTGCTATACCTCTTGAACCAAGACTGAGCGTGCAACCATGCGTGAGGCCTATGCATTTGCAGGAACCCTCATAGACTAAATAACTTGAGCGGGGCTAGCCAGGGTCCTCTAGTTCGGGCTTCCATTTGCGCGTGCGTGATGATGGTGGGATGAACTGAGATGAGGATTGTGGTGTTAGGAAAATAAGTGGCCGTGGGGCGGGGTGTGTGATCCTGGCAGTCCTGCCGCCACTGATGATCCTGGAAGGTCCTTAACGAGGGAGAAGTCGACACCGCTCCCACCCAGCCGGCTTTCCATGGAAGAGAGCTAATTGTACAGGTAATGGGCCGGACGGTACGCGTGGTGAAGGAGCTGGAGCCCCTCGGGACTCCGGGGACTTCCACTTTGTACACCCCTGCAGGGATAAATCTTTTCGAAAAGCCGTGTCCGCGGTTATGGACGACTTGGGAAGTGAAGGTAAGATCATAGAACAACTTCAACGGAATGATTAAAAACTGGGTACTAGAGGTACCACTCACAAATGCAAGGTGAGCTTCCTCGAGGGTGATTCGGGGAGGTGCCTTTGTTGAACAGGTACAGTGGTTGATGTTGATAAAGGTGATGAAAGAAAGAGTTTCTTCTTACCCCTTTTCAAAATACTCTGAATAGTCGATGTCTTTGAGTTATGTTTTCATAAATAAAATCAGCTTTATGGAAAACAGCCATAAAATCTTGAAAGCCAATCATCGAGCATATATTAGCTCTTAATCTTGCGAGTTCGTCGAACTCAACGTCGTTTGCTTATTTTCAGGAGAGGACTTCACCGCCCTCGAAGGTGGGTTCTGTGTGGACGTTGACGAGTAGTCTGGGGTTTCCCATGTGGCAGCTTGGGACATCCCGGAACAGCTGGCGCTGGATGTTTATTTGCAGGCCTCTTTGGCCATAATTTGGTTCTTGTTGTTTAGAACAACGCCCTTTGCTTCCGCTTGTTGTAATGTTGGGTCTGTGACCTCTGGTTGTCATTTGCTATCTTTCTCTATTATAAGAGTTGAACTATATGATTTTGTGTCGTAGAGTCTGTGATGTGCCAGTTGTTCCACAAGTCTTGATCTCTCTATTATGCTTTGATAGTGTGCCTGCTGGTATCGGTTAACCGGAGACACAGTATCACTGTATAGCAGTCAGGTCGGGGCGCCACAAGTTGGTATCAGAGCAGTACTGCCTGTAGGAAACCCTTCTACTGGTCGATGTTGAGTCTAGTGTTTGTGAAAATATTTTTAACCTAAAAATGAGTTGTGAAAACCATCTTAGGATTCTTTTTACTCCTTATCTGGTTACCCTCTAATCTCGGAGAAATCTTACCTCGACTTGACTTAAAAGGTTTTGCTTCTCCCTGATACTTCAAAATTAGGAGAAACGTGGGTGGGTTCGACCTTGAGTGTTATGTGTCACGTTGCTCCCGCTGCGTTGCAATCCCAAATCAACTAAGATGTTTCTACCGAGTCTAATCATTTGTCCTTTTCTTCGGGTTCTAGCCCAAGGACTTGAACATAAGGTCCCGGATTGTGCTGTGAGTCCGGTATGTGGATTGTGTGGGTTGTTACCCATGTGATCCTTATGCCATTTAGGATTCTCGGCGCATGATGCTGATCTTCAACCCAAGTCTTTTCCGTCTTCTGTGTGGTAAATGGTTGAACCTTAATCTCCCACACCTCGGATGGCTATGTAACTTCAGCTCTTCTTTAGCCTTACTCTAGGTTCTGTCTTGGAACCATCTGGGTTATGCCCAAATTTCTCTTCGTGAATCCCCATCTATGTTCATGGCTCTGCTGCATCTCTCCTTTTTGGGCATGGTTATCACAATTGAGTAATAACCGGTGCATCTTCAACATCTCAGAACTTTTCTCGTGAGCATGTTTCTTACTCTGATCTGCTTTCCGACCTTGTCTGTCAGTTGACAGTAAAGTTTTATCGTGCGTTGGTGTATTCCGATGCAAGTCACTCTCCTGATCCGTCAATACTTTCCACTTCGACTTGTTAGGAGAAACAACTCTAGTACCTTGTCCACTTCTCGGGCTAGGTCAAAGTTTTGTAATCCACAGAATAAGAGGTTTATTAGTCTCTGTTTCTGCTCCACCTTAGAGTGTCACACTCTTTGATATCGGGGTATTGTGCGCAGTATCATGATCCTCTTGATGAAGTGATGCTCTTACACCTTGTTACTCTCCAATCTCCGAGTGACTTGTTACTCGGGAATGATAATTCGTGAGCAATGATGTGGCTATCGGATATTCTCAGCAGTTCTTACTGCGTTGCAATCCAAAGACCTTCTTTATCCTCCTTAGCATGATTGGTTATCCGATCAATAAGCTGAGTTTGACTGTGTTGCCAAGTTCGTTCTCTCCGGTGCCTTCCCTCGGTCAAAGAGCTAGGTTCATGCCGAAGCTCCCAAAACCATCTCCTGGTGCACTGAACGGCATGATCCTCTCTCGAACTCAAGATCCACTGCCATGTCGTGATATCCTGTAGATGGATCGTGATATCCTGTTGTTCCTTCCAGAAGTATCGCCAGGTTGTCGCCTGTCCAAGCTCAACATCACGGACAACTCTTTTCTCCAAGAAAAATTGAGCTTATGAGTAAGCGGGTTCTCTGAACAACTCCTTTTTCCAAGAAAATCGTGCTGGATGTCCTGAATTATTCGGGTGAGCTTAGACCACTTGGAGAGTTAAAAGACCAAAAGCTCTATCTAATATAGTTCACTTCTCAATGGATGTCTAGCTTCCTGTGTCGAAGCAAGGTGGTATCTCCTTTGTGGATATGCTATCCTACAAATTTTTGATTTGATTTGGGCTATCGTTAAATCAAACTCAGACGAACACATTCAGTAGGTTAAACTCAGATTAGAAAGATGTTAGTCTGACCAATACTTATGCCTAGTTCTGGTGAAATATGAGTATACCGACTTGGAGTACCCGGATAAGTTCGTTGTTGAGCCCATCAACTACCTTCTTATCTTCTCCATGTTTGAGGAGACTTATATTGGATATTGGGCGTTAGCATTGGAAAATTGTTGGAACTAACTTTGTGTCTTCACCAGGTATAGGTTTTGAAGTTAGAAGTGCCTTTCCCTGGTTCACGTGCAATTGCTGAAAGATGTCGCCATGGATCTGGGTGAATGGTCTAGTTTCCTCTAAATCCTCTCAAGTCAATCATGCATATGCAGAAGATTCGTGGAATGGCATGTTGTTACCTCCTATCCTTGGGAATTTCATCTATGCATCCAAGCCACTGATTGAATTGTTCCAGAGAGAGAGGAAGTCTGAGAACTTCTTTGTCTCCTATGGTGTTTCCCATCAAGAACTAAATCATGTCTCGCTGCAAGTAAATCAATTGGGGCAGCTGTCCCCTGACAAGTTGCTAATCCGCGGTTCCGCAATCTCGTTCCTCCTTGGAGTTTGACATTGTAGTCCAACTCTTGGGGTCCTAGCAATTGTAACCCGTTGGTATGCATTGCAAAGCTTCCTATTCCTACCGGTGCTGGGTCTGAAGTATCTCTACACCCGATCAGATCTAAATCTCAAACAGAAACGACAGTTGGTGATCCTCAAGAAGTTTGTCCCGATGTCTGGAAAATCAAGAAGTGTTCCTGATACTAACGTTTGCGGAGTTTCTGAAGTTCTCTATGTCCATCTTCCCGACCCTTCCCATGTCATCCGAAATGCTCCTCCGTGAGGAAAGTTCTACTCAAGCTGTTTGGTAGAGTTGCCTCTTTATCCGTTGGAACCTTGTTTCGACACCCTCCCTTAGAAGGTGAAGGCCTTGTGCAAAGTTCATATTCTGAATCTTTTGAGAAAACAGTTGTCTACCAACTGGAAGCTCCCTATCAATCTCCCGTCACACGAAAGTGTCTCTTAACTGTCAATCCAAGGGATGCTTGAAGTCTCATCCTAAATTCTACTAGGAGGTACTCGGCCGTTGTATATTCACCAAGCTCCATTCTTTCGGAGAGGTTTCCTTCTTTCCGATGGTGTACATTGATAGTGACCTTGAAGTGTAGCCGATGAAGATCTTCAGGATGCCCCGGTCAACCTACTCAAGAAAGAAGCCACCTGAAGCGAGAAGATCGTGAAGTACCGTTGTAACCCTCTTCTCTCTTTCCTACTCTTAGAATCTCGGGACGAGATTCCTGTAAGGAGGGTAGAATTGTAACAGCCCAAAGTTGAGAACCTAAAAACCCGAGTAAAATTTTCGCTTTTGTGTTTAATTGCATCATGGCATCCATATTAAATTGCTGGGCAACACACTGAATGGTTTAGCACCATTTGAAAACCACAATGCAAACTTGTTTCAACAAACTTCCAGGTAATATTTTGCACTTGCTCTAATTTACCAAAGGAGCAACATTTTGAATTTAGCAAAATGCCCTAATCCAAACCTATATGAACAAACGTGGTTCAAAACCTTTTATTTTTTGTCACACCAAAATTCGTGGAGCTTCTACAAGCTAAGGGGAGCCTCCCCAAATTTTGTCATATTTCTCTAAAATAAGTTAGTGCCTTAATTAAATCTAGAAAGGAGCTACTAACTTTCTTTTAAAAGAGAAAAGGACTTGTCTGTGAGGAAAACAAAAGTGCAGGGGGTTTTGTGTAAGTTGGAAAATAAAGAAAAAGGAGAAAACCCCCAACCAGCCCACTCCCTCTCCCTCACTCTCTTCTCCATATTTTCCTCTCCCCAAGAGCTCCAAAAGCTAACTCCCATGGCCGAGCTCGCCGCCGTTGATTGAGGAGTCCCCGAGCGAAACGAAGACCGCCAAAAGCTCCGCCTCGTCGTCCTCTACCTCTCCACCGAAGGAATCGAGCCGAGAAGCCTTCAATCGAGCTCGCCGTCCACTACCTCCCCCGCGGTTGCCCGAAGCTTTCCCGAGCGATTCCGGCCATCTCCACCCACTCTCAAGCACCCCACGAGTTCAGGGTGAGCAAGCCTTCCAAATGCACCCCCATTCTCCCTTCCTCCCCCTCCATTTCGTGGATTCACTGTAGCAGTTTTAGTTCTCGTCGCGTTGACAAATCCGGTGTCCAACCCGGAAATTTCTGGAACTGAACCCGGAATCACCCGGTACCAGACCCGGAATGGTCCGGAATCTATACCGGGTTAAGCAAAACGGTACTGGACTCGACCATTTTCGCCCGGTTCATACCCGGAATTGACCCGGAATTAAACCCGGTGCCAGACCCGGTATGAAACCCGGTACAAAACCCGGAATCATCCCAGAAAATTCCGGATTTCAAACCGGATGCTCTCTGAAACTTGTTTTAACACCAATTCTTTTTCCGTTGCTTTATAATTGTTGCAAGAATGTTTAAATCACCTAAACCATGCATTTCATCACATGATCGTGCCATTCACATGCAAGTTAACCATAGGATCATCTATGCTAATTAACAAGTAAAGATGAATCTTGATTTAACTCCACGGTATGTTCGAAGTGCACCCCTCTAAGCACCCAAACTCCGTTTAAATTGAATAGTTGAATCATCCTCCTCTCGGGGATTTAAATTGACATGTCATCATGTGTTTGTGCATTGCATTTGCTAAAGTTTGTGTGGTGATTGATTGTTCTTCCGTTGCTATGCCTCGATAGATCAAGCAGCCGGGGTTACACCGCAATACCCCGACGATCCGTACTACCAGTACCCTGAACAAGGCAAGCGTAATCCCCCTCTGAGCATATCTTATCCTATGTTTCCGCAAATATTTTCTCCACTATAATATTGCATGCGGTTCTAAATGTCAACTTTTGTCGGATTAGAGTATCCTATAGTTGCATTAATTCCCTATGCCATTATCTATTTCCCCTCCTATTATCCATAGGTTTGTGTTGTTGGCCGAGCTACTTATAAATGCTATGTGATGCTTAGCCATGCCTAGTTAGATGCCTAGCTATACGATGGATATATGTGTGGTTGGAAACAGGTGTGAATTGTTGAGATGATGGTGGAGAATTGTGGAGATGGATAATAAAATGCTAAAAGGTGGGGATGAGAGGCCACTGTGGTTGTGGTGCTTTGTCTCGTTCCCGTCGCCTAGGTGCGAGTGCTATACCTCTTGAACCAAGACTGAGCGTGCAACCATGCGTGAGGCCTATGCATTTGCAGGAACCCTCATAGACTAAATAACTCGAGCGGGGCTAGCCAGGGTCCTCTAGTTCGGGCTTCCATTTGCGCGTGCGTGATGATGGTGGGATGAACTGAGATGAGGATTGTGGTGTTAGGAAAATAAGTGGCCGTGGGGCGGGGTGTGTGATCCTGGCAGTCCTGCCGCCACTGATGATCCTGGAAGGTCCTTAACGAGGGAGAAGTCGACACCGCTCCCACCCAGCCGGCTTTCCATGGAAGAGAGCTAATTGTACAGGTAATGGGCCGGACGGTACGCGTGGTGAAGGAGCTGGAGCCCCTCGGGACTCCGGGGACTTCCACTTTGTACACCCCTGCAGGGATAAATCTTTTCGAAAAGCCGTGTCCGCGGTTATGGACGACTTGGGAAGTGAAGGTAAGATCATAGAACAACTTCAACGGAATGATTAAAAACTGGGTACTAGAGGTACCACTCACAAATGCAAGGTGAGCTTCCTCGAGGGTGATTCGGGGAGGTGCCTTTGTTGAACAGGTACAGTGGTTGATGTTGATAAAGGTGATGAAAGAAAGAGTTTCTTCTTACCCCTTTTCAAAATACTCTGAATAGTCGATGTCTTTGAGTTATGTTTTCATAAATAAAATCAGCTTTATGCAAAACAGCCATAAAATCTTGAAAGCCAATCATCGAGCATATATTAGCTCTTAATCTTGCGAGTTCGTCGAACTCAACGTCGTTTGCTTATTTTCAGGAGAGGACTTCACCGCCCTCGAAGGTGGGTTCTGTGTGGACGTTGACGAGTAGTCTGGGGTTTCCCAGGTGGCAGCTTGGGACATCCCGGAACAGCTGGCGCTGGATGTTTATTTGCAGGCCTCTTTGGCCATAATTTGGTTCTTGTTGTTTAGAACAACGCCCTTTGCTTCCGCTTGTTGTAATGTTGGGTCTGTGACCTCTGGTTGTCATTTGCTATCTTTCTCTATTATAAGAGTTGAACTATATGATTTTGTGTCGTAGAGTCTGTGATGTGCCAGTTGTTCCACAAGTCTTGATCTCTCTATTATGCTTTGATAGTGTGCCTGCTGGTATCGGTTAACCAGAGACACAGTATCACTGTATAGCAGTCAGGTCGGGGCGCCACATCAAGGTTGAAGAAGGGGAGGGGTATTTATAGCCCCTCCCACCGAAATAGCCGTTGCAGGCTCACTTAGGCCGGAACTTCCGGTCCTGGGGCCAGAACTTCCGGACCCCCAGAAAAGCGACTAAAAAACGGTTCTGCATTTGGCCGAAACTTCCGGATGGACGGAATTTCCGGCCGAAATCCGGAACTTCCGTCCCTCAGAAAACTGCAGAAACACTGAACACGAAAATGAAAATATTTTGATCATCCGGACTCCGTTTTCGATGTTCTCAGGCTCATTGGAATCACAACGAAGAGCTTTACAAGATCATGCAGAGAAACATCATAGTCCAACAATGGAATATAAAATCAAATGGAGAAAGGTAAAACCTCTCTAAAAAGGAATAACCGGCAAACCTCCAAAACCGAAAATGCAACAAGTTTTCCATACGAAATCCGTTTTCGAAGAACTTGGGCTTGTCATGAAGATCACGACAAGCACCAAAACCCAACAAGGATAAAACCAAATAAGAACTAAGAAAGATGATATGTGAGTATGCAAAGGTTTGAGCTCTCCATAAAGATGCGATCAAGTTACTCACTTGAGAGCCCCTATTGATAGTACGCCGTCTAATCTATAACCCGGTCTCCCACTAACACCGTGAGACCGGTAAAATAGAAAACCTATCAAGATCATACCTTTGCCTTGCGCATTTTCCACTTGAGCTCGATGATAACGATCTTGTCTCTCTCAAGTCGGAACACCTTTCTTGATTGTGCTTGCTAGCACATACTTGATGGAGACTTCTCCAAATGCTCCCCCATACTCCATTGTGGGAGGGCCTCGCTAAGCTCTGTCTTCATGTCTCCTTTGCAAGCTTCAATCAAATGATATCTTCCGAGATGCATCATATTGAACTTGCACTTCATATTCTTCTCTTGATATGTATGATGGCTTGGAGGTAAACATGATTGTTCACTCAATCTTCTTTTCCAAGCCATACTTGCAACAAGCTTAACTCTACACATGACCATTCTTCATATAAACCCTTGAATAGAGCATTGATCATCATGTCATCTTCAAGAGTCCAACACATGAACTACAGTCTTTTCCCATGGACAAGATCTATAGGAATATCTCAATGTAAACATTAGTCCATAAGGATTGTCATTAATTACTAAAACCACGCATGGGGGCAACATGCACTTTCACATGTTCCCTTGTTTATTTTCGATGCTGATGTTATGACAATTGAGTCAAGCTAATTTAAATCAACGGAACCAAGAACAATCTAGAACGAGCAAGTAACACCCTTCTTGTTTTATTTAGCATATTAACATATCTTTCCACAACCAAATGGATAGTACTAGGCGTCCCCCGGGGGATCTTGCGCGCCGATCCCCCGGGTGGAGAGCCGTCCGATCAAATCGCTGTGGCCATCGGATCTGCTCTGGCCCATGCCGCATGCAGAAAGAGACGAAAACGTCGCTTTCACACGTAGGTGCTCCAGAAAAATGTCGCGCGTGGCCCAGAGTTTTCGGCGCGTCATCCACTCTAGCTCGAAAGATTGGGTGTAGCACGTACATGCCCATGAAGAGGAAAAAGGAATAATTAGAAAAGAATCGAAAGCTTCATGTGTACTAGTTACATAAGGACGGTGAGCATTTTGGCTACTCGCTTCAGCATTTTTTTGTCTTGTAGCAAAAACATTTCGATCACAATTTGAAAAAGACACGAGGCATAAACCTCATGGAAGATGTTGTACCAAAAAATTATGTTATTGTAGCAAAAACCGTCCTCACCGAAGACCTCACTTAGCAAAAAATTTGTATAACTGTAGCAAAACCATATAAGAAAAAAATTATTAATAAACATCCTAACAACAAAATCTTCCACGAGGTCTTCCGATGAAACTTATGATATAGTAGAACAATTGTAGCAAAAAAAAATCAGTGGTAACATTTTATTGCTATTGTAGCAAAATTGCTGACACGTACCCCCTCCCAAACCCAAAATTTCTCCAATCGCGCTTGTGTTTGTATGAAGCAAAATATAGTTTGGGTGTAATAAGAATTTTGTGCTATTGTAGCAAAAGTTCAAAATTTCTCTCAAAATCTCACAAAATGCTTCTACGGAGCAAAAGATTCATTCCTAGCATTTTTTTTTTGCTCGTAGCAAATGTTTCTATGGAGAAAAAAAGTATTATTCATAGCATCGCCAGCTCGCACTATCCATATGATTTTACGGAGAAAATCGTGTGTAACATCGCTGCGTATCGTGGGTAGCAACGTCGCGCACACCCGGTAGCATTGTCGGCTCATCGGTAGCATCGCCGGCTTGTCGGGCAGCATCCGCTCGTAGCATTTTCGGATACCATCGGTAGCATAGTCGGCTCATCAGTAACAACGACGCGCGCCAACGTAAGTATCGCCACGTGCCGTCGGTAGCAACCGTCGGTAGCAGCATTGCATAAAGTAACTTCATCGGCTCGTCAGTAGCAATGGTGTGCTCCATTGGTAGCAACACCGGACACGTTGTTAGCAAAACTATAAGTAGCAAAAATAAATTATGTTGTTGTAGCAAAAACGACTTCACCAGAGACATCACAGGAGACCGTGTAGCAAAAACATTATACTATTGTCACAAAATAATAAACCTTTTGTGTCAAAATTTCGTGTTATTGTAGCAAAAATAACAGAACTTTGGTAACAAATTACGTGTCACGTGTTGTCTGTGGCAACACCGCAGTTGTGAATACCATTATAAAAAAAGGTTTTTTAATGGATTGCCCTTAGAGACCTCCTCAGACTCAGTTTTGCTCCTAGGTGCGAATCGTACTCAGTTTTGCCCTTAGTGTGTTCGCAGCTGCTATAGTTTGCCCCAAACGGCAAGTTTGAAGTCTATTCCGTCTGATGGCGTTACTGACAGTGGGCCCTGAACTTACAGGTGGGACCGCCTAACTGCCTATGTGCCCGGAACTTACAGGAGATTTGAACAGTGCAAAATTCGAATTTTCAAGTTTCAAAAAAAAAATTGTGAAAAAAATTCCAGATGTTGCTAATGATTATTTATACTTGTGTTGTGAAATATTGTATAGTTTGGTTTGTATAAAAATAACAAATTTCTAGATCTAGATCTAGATCTAACCAGTGCAAAATTCGAAAATTTCAACTTTCGAAATTAAATATGAAAAAAATCTCGGAAGTTGTTAATGATTATTTATACTAGTGTGCAAAACTAGAGCGTGAAATATTACGTCGTTTGGTCTGTGTAAAAATGACAAATTTCTAAATCTGAGATCTAGATCTAGATCTAGATCTAGATCTAACCAGTGCAAAATTCGAAAATTTCAACTTTCGAAATTAAATATGAAAAAAATCCTGGATGTTGTTAATGATTATTTATACTAGTGTGCGAAACTAGAGCGTGAAATATTACGTCGTTTGGTCTGTGTAAAAATGACAAATTTCTATATCTGAGATCTACATCTAGATCAAGATCAAAACAGTGCAAAATTCGAAAATTTCAACTTTCGAAATTAAATGTGAAAAAAATCCTGGATGTTGTTAATGATTATTTATACTAGTGTGCAAAATTATAGCGCGAAATATTGTGTCGTTTGGTCTGTGCGAAAATGACAAATTTGTAAAATATTGTGCTATACGTGAGTTGATGGCTAGCTAGCTAGCTCGTATATGTGAACGCCGCAGTGCCCGTTTCACCTGCGTCCGACCTCACTTTTCACTCTATCGTGCTCAGCGTGAGCCGAGCGTCCTAACGTGCAACGTGTTACGCGAGAGAGAGGGTTTTCTCCATGATCACAAGTGGGCGGCGCCGTCGGACTATTGTCGAACACCTTAAAGGCGCGATTTGAGCATGCCAATGTTGGCATCAGCATGTTCCTTTCGATTCCCAACCAATTGGGAAGCAATCCTTATATGTTCGTGTGCAGAACTTGATTTCCTACAGCTTTTTAGTTATACGGTTTTGCTCGTTTTGAACTTTCTATATAGTGTTTTGGTGAAAAACAGTTCTAGTCCGACTTCACCGTCCACGCTATCGTGCTCACTGTGAGCTGAGCGTCCTAATGGGTAAGGTTTCAGTAACCTAGCACCAACAACAAAGAAGCAAAAGAAGGAAAAGAAGAGGAAGGTCCTAGCCCGAACTACGGTTCGAGCAAAGAATAGACTAGCCAAGAGTGACAAGAAGGGCGAGGTCGAGGTCGTGACACAAACTGGTCCAAATCCAGCAAAGAACACCTGGAGAAAGGTCTTAGCCCCATCTAGTCACACAAGGAGCAAGAAAAGAGGGTAAACATTTGATAAAACTTGTAATATTTGTTATACTACTTCTGTCGAACACCTTAAGTGCGTGTTCTGGACGCGCTCTAGGCGTGTCATGGCGTGCTCTGGGCGTGAACTAGCACACATGTGCGCGCTCTGTACGTCGCTCTAGGAAAAACTTGTGTTATTGTATGTTTATTATTTTTCTTCGAAACTAGCACTCTAATAAAGAAGCTTGCCGCCGGATTTCCTATTTTTTGAATGTTCCCTCAATTTATATGATTTTTCTTCGTTAAATCCTATTAAACTCGTTTAATGCATAAATATAGCTAACAAGCTCAAAAATTCAAAATACTCTGGCATTGTGCCTCCCATATGTTATGCTCTGCGTACAAATTATGTACGTTCATTTTGCACTCTTATTTTTCATACCTACTTCACAAAAAATAAGGAATTTGGCACTAAATAGAAGTTAGAAAAAAAGGTCAATTTTCTTGAAATATTTTATTCGGCAATGTTGTTTGTAATTTCAAAACCCATGTTTGTGCCGAGTTTGGTCATCATAACTTAAGGCTAGCTATGGATATGGCCATGAGCTTGGTCATCTAGCTTGAATCCCATGAATGTTCATACAAGATAGCCCATTTTGAGAAGACTCATGTTTTCAAAATCTTGAATTCCAGGTTTATGATTTTTCATGGACAGTAGTACACTAAAAGAGATGATTACCGCTAGATTTCATATTTTTTGAACTTTTCTCGATTTATGAGAGTTTTCTAAAAAAACGGTCAAAATTATCGGAGTGACCATTCATAACCCATGTGTGATTTTTCCGATGTTTTGGGCGGTTTTGCATAGAACCATTCTATACTACGTTTATATGATTTTTCTATAATTTTGGGGAAAAACTATAACACACTTGTAGTTCAAATTTTGTTAAATAGCATTAAATCCTATTAAACTCGTTTAATGCATGAAATATAGCTAAAAAGCACAAAAAATCAAAATATTCCGGTATTGTGCCTCCCATATGTCATGCTCTGCATAGTAATTATCTGCACTCACTTTGCACTCTTATTTATCATACCTACTTCACAAAAAACAAGAAATTTGACACTAAATAAAAGTTAGAAAAAAAGGGTCATTTTTTTTGAAATATTTGCTTCGGTGCTATTGTTTGTAATTTCAAAACCCATGTTTATGCCGAGTTTGGTCATCATAGTTTAATGCTAGCTATGGATATGGCCATGAGCTTGGTCATCTAGCTTAAATCCCATTAATGTTCATACAACCATTCATAACCAAGGTGTGAATATTCCGATGTTTTGGGTGGTTTTACATAGAACCATTCTATACTACGTTTGTATCATTTTTCTACAATTTTGGAGACAAATTATAACATACTTGTAGTTCAAATCTCGTTAAATAGCATCAAATCCTATTAAACTCGTTTAATGCATGAAATATAGCTAAAAAGATCAAAAATTCAAAATATACCGGTATTATGCCTCCCATATGTCATGCTCTCCATACAAATATGCTAATACGAACATTGGCATGCTCAGATCGCGCCCTCAAGGTGTTCGACAATAGTCTGACGGCGCCGCCCGCTCGTGATCGTGGAGAAACCCTCTCTCGCGTAACATTTTGCCCGCTAGGACGCTCGGCTCATGCTGAGCACGAAATAGTGGAAATTGAGGTCGGACGCAGGTGAATCAAGCACTGCGGCGTTCACGTATACGAGCTAGCAGCCATCCATTAATTCACGTATAGCATAATATTTTACAAATTTGTCATTTTCACACAGACCAAACGACATAATATGTCGCGCTATAATTTTGCACAGTAGTACAAATAATCATTAACAACATTCGGAATTTTTTTCACATTTAATTTCAAAAGTTGAAATTTTTGAATTTTGCACTGTTTTGATCTAGATCTAGATCTCATATATAGAAAATTGTCATTTTTACACAGACCAAACGACGTAATATTTCGCGCTCTAATTTTGCACACTAGTATAAATAATCATTAACAACATCCGGGATTTTTTTCATATTTAATTTCGAAAGTTAAAATTTTCGAATTTTGCACTGTTTAGATCTAGATCTAGATCTAGATCTCAGATCTAGAAATTTGTCATTTTTATACGGATCAAACTATACAATATTTCACACTCAAATTCTGAACACAAGTATAAATAATCATTAGCAACATCTGGAATTTTTTTCACAATTTTGTTTTTAAAACTTGAAAATTCGAATTTTGCACTATTCAAATCTCAGATTCAGATTCGCAAATTCGAAAAATTAAACATTTTCCTAAAATTATTAAATCTATGACATATGGGTCCCACAAGTCAGCAGACCTGACGGAGACGGTAAGAGTCACGGAACGAATCCTTGCGCACAGACTAGGGGCAAAACTGAGATCCATTTGCGACTGAGCGTAAAACTGAGGTCATGGACACAACTGAGGGCAGCCTAATAATTAACCCTATAAAAAATAGCTACTAACATTATGTCGGTTTGCATAAAAAGATGAAAATTTCTGCTACAAACCTTACAAAAAAAATACAACACATGAAGAAAATTGCATCGAGGACATTGCTACAATACTTTTCTGGATTTGCATTAATAGGAAATTTATTTGCTACACAACTTAGAAAAATTTGCAACGTACGGAGAAAAAAAATACTCTAAAGACACACACACACACGTAGCTCGCCTACGTCGCTTCTCTCCAATCTCCGCAACCGGCGTCGCCGCCACGACGAGCAACGGGAGTAGACGGGAGGAGGACGCGCGAGGCCGGAGCAGGTCACAAAGAGCTCGAACTGGCGGCCGCGGCAGTCAGCGCCCGACTCGAGCACAGCCAGCGCGAGCGACCCGCCACGGACGTGGGCGGCGGTGGCGGCGCAACCTAGGCGAAGGCGCGGCGGCAGCAGCCGTCCGGGGCGGCGGCGCAGCCCAGGCGAAGCGGGTCAGAGGGATCCTGAGTGAGGAAACGGCGGAGGGATGCGGAGGACGGCGCGGTCGTCCTTGAGGCCGTCGTCGAGGAGGGAGCATCGTCAGGATCAACCGTCATCTTGGCCTAGACTAGCCTATCAAAGTTCTTCCCGAAGTACGCCGCTCCCCCATGACGACCCCGCACGAGCCACCGCTCCCACCGACGATCCACCGTCGCTACGTGTCCAGTTATTCACGCCTAAATCACGGTCCAGATAGTTCACATACGCGGCATGAGGATCCTTCGACACATAGGGTGCCATATGCCCGTAGAACGACCTCAGCCACCTGATGTACTCGTCCGCATGGGGTACCTGCGACCGGTCCCACTTCACCCTGTACTGGATGTTGTAAGGTTCCCAGCCCGGTGCGGGAACGGTGTCTCACCGCTCTCGACCCACGCCATGGCGCCACCGTATGGGTCTAGCTGGATCGACCCCAGCGGCCCGGTCGACAGGTACCAGACGATCTCGACCATGTCAGGCATCGAAATCGGCGTCTGCACATTGTCTGACTTGGCCATGGAGTACCGCTTTGCTTGCAGACGGCGACGCGGTAGGTCGTCCACCGTACTCTGGCCGACGAAGTTTGTCGCCGACTCTATCCAACTCATCTCTGCTAGGCCGACCTTGGCCAGCTCAGGGAAGCTTTGGCTGGCCTTGGAATGTCACGTTGATATAGTCATTTGAATGAATTTGTGATCCTTTCATAAAAAATCAGAGACCAGTTTGGGTCTTCCCTCTAAAAATATGGTCGTATGAATGATTTTGTCTTTAATGGTAATTTGTTTTTCTGTTTTGAAGGTCATTTAGATCCGGATGGTAAGGAAGTTGATCAAAAGCTTTATCGTTCTATGATTGGATCTTTGCTTTACCTTTGTGCATCTAGACCGGATATTATGTTTAGTGTGGGTATGTGCGCAAGATTCCAATCAAGTCCTAGGGAAAGTCATGAAACCACGGTTAAAAGGATTCTAAGATACTTGTTGGATACACCTAACTATGGTCTTTGGTATCCCCATGGAACAAGCTTTGATCTTGTAGGTTATTCGGATGTGGGTTGGGCCGGTTGCAAAATGGATAGAAAATCAACTTCAAGTACTTGCCAATTCCTTGGTAGGTCCCTTGTGAGTTGGTCTTCCAAGAAGCAAAATTGTGTGGCTTCATCCTCCACCGAAGCCGAATACATTGCCGCCGGAAGTTGTTGTGCATAATTATTATGGATGAGGCAAACTTTAAAGGATTATGGTGTCATTTGTGACAAAGTGCCTCTTTTATGTGACAATGAAAGTGCCATCAAGATTGCTCATAATCCGGTTCTTCATGGAAAGACCAAGCATATTGAGATTCGGTATCATTTTATTCGAGATCATGTTGAGAAGGGCGATATTACAATCAACTATGTCAACACCAAGCATCAACTCGCCGATATGTTCACAAAGCCTCTTGGTGAAGCAAGATTCAAGTAGCTGAGAGGAGAACTCAATGTGGTTGACATAAGTAATTGGACTTAGTGGATTTCTTGCATACCTACCCATATTAGATGATACTTATTTGGTTTGGATGTAGGCATGGACATAGGGGGAGTGCGGTCCTAATACATTGGACTATCCCCCCCATTATGCCCATAGTAAGAACTCATTATTATCTCTATATTATCATTGGATGAATTATGAGCTTAAATGACGAGTAGTGGCCGTGAACCCAAGATACATCTTCGCGGGGTCACACCACAAAACTCATACATGGTGGCCTAGGCCACCGCCCTCTTCTTTATGAAGAATTGGTTCTTTTGGATCTTAATTGAAAATCTTTTGAAGTCTTTGGTCCTTCTATTGGTTTTATGGAAAACGCACTCAACTTGGCTTTTTCCTTGCTCGATTCTTGCAAGCTTGAGTGTGAAGTACCAATATCAGTTTGACAAATCTTATCCCAAGCCTATCCTACCTAAAAACATTATGTCTTATGCACACAAGTCTTGCTCTAAAATCTAAGGAGAAAGGGTTCAGCTGGCCAGAACTTCTGTATATAATCGGAATATCCGATTCCTGACAGCATCGGATTATCCGGCTAGTCGGATAATCCGACTGTGATAGGATCGGAATATTCGATCGTGCGGTCAATCGTTTTTATTAAAATTAGAGAGGTCGGGGTGAAGGGCTCAATCAAACCCTTCGTCCACCCCCGACACTCTCTTGTTGGAAATATGCCCTAGAGGCAATAATAAAGAGTTATTATCATATTTCCATGTTCATGGTAATGTTTATTCTCCATGCTATAATTGTATTAACCGGAAACCTAATACATGTGTGGTTATGTAAACAACACAGAGTCCCTAGTAAGCCTCTACTAGACTAGCTCGTTGATTAATGATGGTTATGGTTTCCTAACCATGGACATGAGTTGTCAATTAATAACGAGGTCATGTCATTGGAGAATGACGTGATGGACAGACCCAACCAAGCATAGCAATATTGATCGGATAAATAAGTATATATTGCCATGTCTTGTATTGTCAAGTATCCTGTTTCTTTGACCATGAGATTATGTCTATCCCGGGTACTGAGGAATACGTCTTGGGGACTTCAAACGTCACTTCGTAACTGGGTGACTATAAAGGTGTCTTACAGGTATCTCCGAAAGTACTTGTTGATTTGCATGTATCAAGACTGGGATTTGTCCCTCCGTGTGACGGAGAGATATACTCTGGGCCCACTCGGTAATGCACATTCGATATCGCTTGCAAGCACGTGACTAAAGAGTTAGCCACATGGAATGTTCTATTATGGAACGAGTAAAGAGTACTTACTAGTAACGAGATTGAGCTAGGTATGGTGATACCGCCGATCAGATCTCGGGTAAGTAAAATATCGTGAGACAAAGGAAATGGAATACTTTGACATTGTGGTTCACACGATAACGATCTTCGTTGAACTTGTGGGAGTCATTATGGGCATCCAGGTTCCGCTAATGGTTATTGATCATAGAGGAGTCTCGATCATGTCCACTTGTTCTCGAACCCGTAGGGTCACACACTTAAAGTTCAGTAACGCTAGAGTAGCTTTGGAATAATTATAATGGTGAGACCGAAGGTTGTTCGGAGTCCCGGATAGGATCCGGGATATCACGAGGAGCTCCGGAAGAGTCCGGAGATAAAGTTTCATATATAGGAATGTGGTTTTTGGGTTCCGGAAAAGTTCAGGAATTAACCGATATTGTATCGGGGTTTTTCCTGAAATGTTCTGGTGGGTCCCATGGTGGGGCCCACTATCCCGAACGTCCCACTTAGGATATTTGGCAGCCAAGTTCCTTCCTTGAAAAGTCTTGGCAGCTAGGTTCCTTCCTGGGAAGCCTTGGAGGCTGGTTCCTTCCTGGGGAAGATTTGGAGGCTAGTTTCTTCCTAGGGAAGATATGGAGGCTGGTTTCTTCCTAGGGAAGATTTAGAGGCTGGTTTCTTCCTAGGGAAGATTTGGAGGCTGGTTTCTTCCTAGGGATCAGAGCCGTGCTTTGCGTAGTTGCTTTGTACGGATAGAACACAAGGAGTTGTGTGGCGTTTGATATTTATTGTTGCTACCCTCTCGCGTGTACTTCTTGGTTTTGTGGCATGGTAAGATGCAGCGGCCCGGACCAACTTTACAGTCTTCGGATTGAGACCGGTTCCGCACTTGACATGCAACTGGTTTGCATATGCGGCTGGCGGGTGTCTGTCGCTCTTATCATAGTGAAACCGGATTTACAATGGAGGGCTTATAGAAGTTAATAAGCAACTTGTATTATCAGCGTTGTGGTTTTTGCGTAGGTAAGAACGGTTCTTACGCAGCCCCTAGAAGCCACGTAAAATTGCAAAAATCAAGGGAGAGGCGTCTAACTTGTTTTTGCAGGGGTGGTTGTGATTTGGTATAGCCCAATTTTACAATATTTGTTGTATGAGATGCACATTGATTGTAATATTATTTTGTGACCTGCGTGTCATGAGATCGGCAGCCGGCAGGAGCCAAATGGTTGTCTTATTATTTTGTGACCTGCGTGTCAACTTAATACGCCATGTAATTGCATTACTTTATCGCTAAGGAGTTAGCAATAGTTGTGGATGCAACGTGATGGTGGAGGCAACCATGCATCTTGCTGGAGGGATGATGGAGATCATGCCGTGCGTTCTAGATGGAGATCAAGACGCAAGAAAAGGGCTATACCATATCACATTGTTTAAGCATGTGATGTTTATCCTTTATGCATCTTATTCTGCGTGTGCACGACGGTAGCATTATAAGATGATCCCTCACTCAAAATTAAGATCGTGTTCTCCCCAAGTATGCCACCGCCAAGACAGTTCTTCGTTTCTAAGCACCACGTGATGATCGGGTGTGATGGATTCTACGTTCCACACAGCGGGTGTTGCTCGAGCCTAGCATGTACAGACATGGCCTCGGCACACAGGCAGATATACTTGGGTTAGCTTAACGAGCCTAGCATGTGCAGACATGGCCTCGGAACACAAGAACCGAAAGGTTAAACACGAATCATATGGTTGATATGATCAACATGGTTGATGTTCACCATTGAAGCTACATCGGCTCACGTGATGATCGGAGTTTGGTGTGGTGGATTTGGATCGTGTTCCACTTAACAACTATGAGGGATGTTGGTTTAAGTGGGAGTTCACTTGGTAATTTGATTACACTGAACTCTTTATCATGAACAAGTCTAAAATTGTCTTTGCAAATTATGTTGTAGATCATGGCACGCAACGTAGCTCAGTTCAACATCAACGCGTTCCTTGAGAAAGAAAAACTGAAAACATCTGGGTCCAACTTCAATGACTGGCACCGCAATTTGAGGATTGTCCTCAATGGGTGTAAGAAGCATTATGTGCTCGATGCAGCGCTAGGTGACCCACCTGCAGTCAGTGCTCCCACTGAAGAACTGAACGCATTTGATGCGCGCAGTGATGACCACACGATAGTTAAATGTGCAATTCTTACATCTCTGGAGCCAGATCTCCAGAAACGTTTTGAACTTCACGGGGCATTCGAAATGGTCGAAGAGCTGAAAACTATGTTTCAGACTCAAGCCCGTGCTGAAAGATATGAGATATCTGAGAAGTTCTTTACTTGTAAGATGGAGGAGCACAGCTCTGTCAGTGAACATGCTTTAGCCATGTCCGGCTATATCCAACGCCTTACTCAGCTGGGAATTGTCATCCCAGACGAGTTGAACACTGATAGGGTGCTCCAATCACTACCACCGAGTTACAAATCGTTTGTGCTCAACTATAACATGCAAGGGATGAGAAAGTCGATTCCCGAGCTTTTCGCAATGCTGAAATCTGCGGAAGTGGATAAAAAAGGAACATCAAGTGTTGATGGTCAACAGAACCACCGGCTTTAAGAAAGCTAAGGCAAAGAAGGGAAAATTCAAGAAGGATGGCAAACCTGTTGCCACGCCTGCGAAGAAGCCCAAGGCTAAGCCTGAAACGGTGTGTTTCTACTGCAAAGGGGAAGGTCACTGGAAGCGCAACTGTGCCAAATACTTGGCGGATAAGAAGGCTGGAAATATCAAAGGTATATATGATATACATGTTATTGATGTGTACCTTACTAGTTCCCGTAGTAGTGCCTGGGTATTTGATACCGGTTCGGTTGCTCACATTTGCAACTCGAAACAGGAACTGCAGAATAAACGGAGACTAGCAACGGATGAGGTGACGATGCGCGTCGGGAATGGATCAAGAGTTGATGTCATCGCCGTCGGCATGCTACCTCTACATTTACCTTCGGGACTAGTTTTAAACCTAAATAATTGTTATTTGGTGCCTGCGTTAAGCATGAACATTATATCTGGATCTTGTTTATTGCGAGACGGTTACTCATTTAAATCTGAGAACAATGGTTGTTCTATTTCTATGAGTAATATCTTTTATGGTCATGCACCGGTTGTAAATGGTTTATTCTTGTTGAATCTCGAAAGTAATTCACACATCCATAACATTGATGCTAAAAGATGCAAGATGAATGATGATAATACCACATACTTGTGGCACTGCCGTTTAGGTCATATTGGTGTAAAGCGTATGAAGAAACTCCATACTGATGGACTTTTGGAGTCACTTGATTTTGAATCATTTGACACGTGTGAACCATGCCTTATGGGCAAGATGACTAAAACTCCTTTTTCCGGTACGATGGAAAGGGCAAGTGACTTATTGGAAATCATACATACTGATGTGTGTGGACCGATGAGCATTTCGACACGCGGTGGATATCGTTACTTCATAACCTTCACTGATGATTTGAGTAGATATGGGTATATTTACTTAATGAAACACAAGTCTGAAACTTTTGAAAAGTTCAAAGAGTTCCAGAGTGAAGTGGAAAATCATCGTAACAAGAAGATTAAATTTCTACGATCTGATCGTGGAGGTGAATATTTGAGTTACGAGTTTGGCATGCATTTGAAGACTTGTGGAATTGTTTCACAACTCACGCCACCTGGAACACCACAGCGTAATGGTGTGTCCGAACGTCGTAATCGCACTTTATTAGATATGGTGCGTTCTATGATGTCTGTATCCGATCTGCCAATGTCGTTTTGGGGTTATGCATTAGAGACAGCCGCATTCACTTTAAACAGGGCACCATCTAAATCCGTTAAGACGACGCCATATGAGATATGGTGTGGCAAGAAGCCAAAGTTGTCGTTTCTTAAAGTTTGGGGATGCGAGGCTTATGTCAAAAGGCTGCTGCCTGATAAGCTCGAACCCAAAGCGGAAAAGTGCGTCTTCATAGGATACCCTAAGGAAACTGTCGGGTATACCTTCTATCACAGATCCGAAGGCAAAGTCTTTGTTGCCAAGAATGGATCCTTTCTTGAGAAAGAGTTTCTTTCGAAAGATGTGAGTGGGAGGAAAATAGAGCTAGACGAGGTTGTTGAACCTTCTCCCGAATTGGAGAGTAGCGCAGCGCAGGAAGTTGTTCAGGCGCCGCTTTCACCAACTAGAGAGGAAGCTAATGATGGTGATCATGAAACTTCGGTCTTAGCTGAAATTCGCAGGTCGGCTAGGATACGTACCGCTCCTGAGTGGTACGGTAACCCTGTCATGAATGTGTTATTGTTAGACAATGACGAACCTGCGAGTTATGAGGAAGCAATGATGAGCCCAGACTCTGGGAAATGGCAAGAAGCCATGCAATCCGAAATGGAATCCATGAGTGAAAACCAAGTATGGACTTTGGTTGATCTTCCTGATAGCCGCAAGGCTGTCGAGTGTAAATGGATTTTCAAGAAGAAAACAGACGCTAACGGTAATGTCACCGTTTATAAAGCACGACTTGTCGCAAAAGGTTTTCGACAAGTTCAAGGAGTTGACTACGATGAGACTTTCTCACCCGTAGCGATGCTTAAGTCTGTTAGGGTTCTACTAGCAATTGCTGCATTTTTCGATTATGAAATTTGGCAGATGGATGTCAAAACAGCGTTCCTCAACGGAAACATTGAAGAAGAGTTGTATATGATACAACCCGAAGGTTTTGTCGATCCTAAGGATGCTGGTAAAGTATGCAAACTTCAGCGTTCCATTTATGGGCTGAAGCAAGCATCCCGGAGTTGGAACATTCGCTTTGATGATGTGATCAAAGGTTTTGGATTTGTCCAAAATTATAAAGAAGCGTGTGTTTACAAGAAAGTGAGTGGGAGCTCGGTCGCATTCCTAGTGTTATATGTGGATGACATATTACTTATTGGGAATGACGTGGAGCTGCTTAACAGTATAAAAGGTTATTTGAATAAGAGTTTTTCAATGAAAGACCTTGGTGAAGCTGCTTACATATTAGGCATTAAGATCTATAGAGATAGATCGAGACGCTTGATAGGACTCAGTCAAAGTACATACCTTGACAAAGTTTTGAAGAAGTTCAAAATGGTTCATGCAAAGAAAGGGTTCTTGCCCATGTTGCAAGGTAAGACATTGAGTAAGACTCAGTGTCCAACTACGGCAGATGAAAGAGAGAGGATGAGTAAAATCCCCTATGCCTCAGCCATAGGCTCAATCATGTATGCCATGTTGTGTACTAGACCAGATGTGTCTCATGCTCTTAGTTTGACGAGCAGGTACCAGAGTGATCCTGGAGAGGAACACTGGACAGCAGTTAAAAATATCCTTAAGTACTTGAGAAGAACTAAGGACATGTTTCTTGTCTATGGTGGTTGTGAAGAGCTCGCCGTAAAAGGTTACGTCGACGCTAGCTTCGACACTGATCCAGACGACTCGAAATCTCAATCTGGATACGTTTTTGTTTTGAATGGAGCTGCGGTTAGCTGGAGGAGTTCCAAGCAGAACGTTGTTGCGGCATCTACATTAGAGGCGGAATATATGGCTGCTTCCGAAGCAGCAAGAGAAGGGATATGGTTGAAGGAGTTCACCACAGAGCTCGGTGTGATTCCGAATGCACTGGATCCTATGGAGATCTATTGTGACAACACTGGTGCCATTGCTCTAGCCAAGGAACCAAGATGTCACAAGACCTCCAAGCATATCAAACGCCGTTTCCATCTAATTCGTGAAAGTGTTCACGTGGGAGATATTAGGATTTGCAAAGTACATACGAGTCTGAATGTTGCAGACCCGTTGACTAAACAGCTTCCACGAGATAAACATGATCAGCACCTGAAGTCCATGGGTGTTAGATCTTTACCAATGTAAACTAGATTATTGACTCTAGTGCAAGTGGGAGACTGTTGGAAATATGCCCTAGAGGCAATAATAAAGAGTTATTATCATATTTCCATGTTCATGGTAATGTTTATTCTCCATGCTATAATTGTATTAACCGGAAACCTAATACATGTGTGGTTATGTAAACAACACAGAGTCCCTAGTAAGCCTCTACTAGACTAGCTCGTTGATTAATGATGGTTATGGTTTCCTAACCATGGACATGAGTTGTCAATTAATAACGAGGTCATGTCATTGGAGAATGACGTGATGGACAGACCCAACCAAGCATAGCAATATTGATCGGATAAATAAGTATATATTGCCATGTCTTGTATTGTCAAGTATCCTGTTTCTTTGACCATGAGATTATGTCTATCCCGGGTACTGAGGAATACGTCTTGGGGACTTCAAACGTCACTTCGTAACTGGGTGACTATAAAGGTGTCTTACAGGTATCTCCGAAAGTACTTGTTGATTTGCATGTATCAAGACTGGGATTTGTCCCTCCGTGTGACGGAGAGATATACTCTGGGCCCACTCGGTAATGCACATTCGGTATCGCTTGCAAGCACGTGACTAAAGAGTTAGCCACATGGAATGTTGTATTATGGAACGAGTAAAGAGTACTTACTAGTAACGAGATTGAGCTAGGTATGGTGATACCGCCGATCAGATCTCGGGTAAGTAAAATATCGTGAGACAAAGGAAATGGAATACGTTGACATTGTGGTTCACACGATAACGATCTTCGTTGAACTTGTGGGAGTCATTATGGGCATCCAGGTCCCGCTAATGGTTATTGATCGTAGAGGAGTCTCGATCATGTCCACTTGTTCTCGAACCCGTAGGGTCACACACTTAAAGTTCGGTAACGCTAGAGTAGCTTTGGGATAATTATAATGGTGAGACCGAAGGTTGTTCGGAGTCCCGGATAGGATCCGGGATATCACGAGGAGCTCCGGAAGAGTCCGGAGATAAAGTTTCATATATAGGAATGTGGTTTTTGGGTTCCGGAAAAGTTCAGGAATTAACCGATATTGTATCGGGGTTTTTCCTGAAATGTTCCGGTGGGTCCCATGGTGGGGCCCACTATCCCGAACGTCCCACTTAGGATATTTGGCAGCCAAGTTCCTTCCTTGAGAAGTCTTGGCAGCTAGGTTCCTTCCTGGGGAAGCCTTGGAGGCTGGTTCCTTCCTAGGGAAGATTTGGAGGCTGGTTTCTTCCTAGGGAAGATTTGGAGGCTGGTTTCTTCCTAGGGAAGATAGCCTCACAACCCCTCCTCACATCCTATATAAGGAGGGTACCATTTGGGGAAAGATATGATTTTGATTCCTAAGCCGGTACACTTCCTCTTACTCCTTTCTCTTGTGGTCTTGGCTTGATGAAGCCCTGCCCGCGTGAGAGCTCACCGAACCACCACACCGTCGTGCTGCTGGTTTGAATCCCATCTACTTCTCCTTCAAGCTTGCTGGATCAAGAAGAGGAGACGTTGCTGAGCCGTACGTGTGTAAATCTCGGAGGCACCGCTCGTTGTGGTGCTGATCGGAGTGAACCGCATCAAGGTCTACACCAAGCTGCGTTGTGATTAACGTCCAACGCTCGTGTTCTTCGAGGGTATGTTGATTACCCTCCCCGTTACTTGCATCTCCTTAGATAAGATCTTTGGGTGTTGCTTCCGCATGTGAGAGAAAATTTTGATTTTCTATCGCGCATATCCCTACATCTCTCTCCTCCAGCGCCGCCGCCAGCCGTCCCCGCGCCGCCCCGGCGACTCCGGCTGTCCCCAACTCTGGCATTTAGCCGGATTTGGTGCTCCTCCTCCTCGGGAACCTCTCCCTCCAAGCATTTTCCTCAATGGATGAGGGTAACTTCTTATTTCTCAAACCCTAGGTGTTCTTCACCTAGTTCTTAAAAAGAAGTTATATTTGCTGATTTCTTTGAGGGTAGTGGTTCCCATTGATGCTTAGTACACTAGGCTAGCCTCCCTTTTAGTCGATCTACTGCTAGACCTAGGATATGAATCAATTTGCTACTGCAGGCGACACATCGGATAATCCGATTCACTCTGAACCGGATGTTCCGACCAGTCGGATTATCCGGTTCATGTCTGAATCGGATTATCCGAATATTTACAGCATATTATGATTTATCCAGGACTGAATAGTTTCAACCTAGGGATGCTCTCCTATTGTACCTCGTATCATTCCTTGCTCTGTGACTTGTTGATACGTCTCCAACGTATATATAATATCTGATGTTCCATGCTTGTATTATGCCAATTGCTACATGTTTTATATACACTTTATAACATTTTTATGCATTTTTTGGGACTAACCTATTAACAAGATGCCACAGTGCCAGTTCCTGTTTTCTGCTGTTTTTTGTTTCAGAAAAGTTGTTCTGGAAATATTCTCGGAATTGGACGAAAGAAAAAGCCAAGTCCCTATTTTTCTGACACGTACACAGAGTCCGAAGGAGAGACGAAGGAGGGCCGTGGGCCGCCCTCACCACGTGGCGGCGCGGCCGCACCTTCTCCCGCGCCGTGATGTGGTGAGGGGCCCACGGGTCTCCACCGATGTCGCCCTTCGCCTATATATTCATCTATTCGGGAAAACTCTAGACACCCGAGTCAATTTCCACGAAAAGTTCTAGAGCCGCCGCTGCCATCAACCCTAACTCGGGAGGGTTCTGAAGCTCTTCCCGGCACCCTGCCGGAGAGGGGAATCATCACCGGAGGGCTCTACATCGCCATGCCTGCCTCCGGAGTGATTTGTGAGTAGTTCATCCTTGGACTATGGGTCCATAGCAGTAGCTAGATGGTTGTCTTCTCCTCTTGTGCCATCATGTTTAGATCTTGTGAGCTGCCTATCATGATCAAGATCATCTTATTGTAATGCTACATGTTGTTCTTGTTGGGATCCGATGAATATTGATACTATGTCAAGTTGAATACTGAAATATCATGTCTATGTTATTTATGATCTTGCATGCTCTCTGTTGCTTGTTGATACTCTGGCCAAGTTGATGCTTCTGACTCCAAGAGGGAGTATTTATGCTAGATAGTGGGTTCAGTCTCCATTTAATCTGGGACAGTGACAGAAAGTTCTAAGGTTGTGGATGTGCTGTTGCCACTAGGGGTAACCTAATGATGCTTTGTCTAAGGATGAATGTGTTGTTTACATTATGCACTTTACTTAATGCAATTGTCTGTTGCTTGCAACTTAATACTGGAAGGGGTGCGGATGCTAACCTGAAGGTGGACTATTTAGGCACAGATGCATGCTGGATAGCGGTCTGTGTACTTTGTCGTAATGCCCAAATGAATCTCATAGTAGACACTACTTGCACATGCATTGTTATTATGCACTTTCAATATTGTCAATTGCCCAGCTGTAATTTGTTTACCCAGCATGTTAGTTATTTTTATGGAGAGACACCACTAGTGAACTGTGGACCCTGGTCCATTCTTTTACATCTGAAATACAACCTACTGCAATCATTGTTCTCTTTCATTCTCTGCAATTAAACACCATTTTCCACACCACAATTTTAATCCTTTGTTTTCAGCAAGCCGGTGAGATTGACACCTCACTGATTCGTTGGGGCAAAGTAGTTTGATTGTCTTGTGTGCAGGTTCCAAGTCAATAGCCAGGACCTCCCCTTCAACGCAAACAAGTTTTCTGGCGCCGTTGACACCTTCAGAAGTGTCTTCACCTCCTACTGGATTGATAACCTCGGTTTCTTGCTAAGGGAAGACTTGCTGCTACACTCATCAAACCTTACTCTTGGGGTCTCCTGACAAACGTGTACTTTACACGCATCACTTGTATGTGCTTATCTATGCTGCCCATCTATTGCTTTATCTCACAGGTGGTTCGAGTAGTCCTCCGAAGAAGTTTGCTAGAAAAGAGAAAATGGCAACCAAGAAGAAGTCTGGGAAGCAAGTGTCCACTAAACCTGCAAGGAAGGGCAAGGAAACTCGCCCCAACTACTTGACCATGCCAGGTCCTGAGTATGCCAAAGTTCTCCAGTTTAACTGGTATCGGAATATGCCCAGAGGTGAAGATATTGAAGATCCAAACTTCTGATGCATGGAGCAGATCTATATACACAAGGACATCTATCTGCATTATCAGCACCCCATTCGCCCTATACAGCCCTACCAGTTGCAAGATATCAAGGCCAAAGCCAGCTATGCTCAAGCTGCAGAGGTGATTGAACAGATGGGAATTGTTTCTCTCATGGAGAAGCAATGTCCTTACAATGAGCAACTTATTCTGCAGTTTTTCTCCACCTTGGTGGTCGAGAATGACCACACCAAGGTCATGAAATGGATGTCGGGTACCACTCAGTGCACATCTTCTTTTACTCGGTTGGCTACTCTCCTTTGTTATTCTTTCCACGAAAACCATCCTGCTAGTGGTTACCGCATGCATTTGTCTGGTAGTGCTTACCCCAATAAAGATGAGATGACGGATATGTATGGGGCTGATGCAATTATTGGAGGAAAAGAGGGCCTCTTGCCCCTCTATGATCAGCTTGTGCGCATCTTTCGCTCAACTATTGCTCCCAGTGGAGGTAACAATGACAATATTGTCGCTCCCCTTGCCAACTTGCTTATACTTGCTGAAAAGATTGTTGAGAATGAAGATCCTGAAGCTGTGTTCACGGTGGATGTGATGCATTTTGTCTTTCATGAGTTGTGGGAAACTTTGATCAGTGGACTCACTATTCCTTATGTTCCCTACATCATGATGCTCATCAAGGACACTATGAAGAATCACAACTTCCGCAAGTATCCTATGCACTCCCATGTTTACAAGAAGGTTTGTCAGAAAAGGAAAGAGGTAGTTCCACCGTCTACTGCTGCAGCTCCTGCTCGAGGTTCTTTCATGGGTGATGCATGTCGTGGAGCCACAAGTCAGACTCAGGCTCCTTCTTATGCTCCCCAGATCAAGAAGCTGAACTGGTTCTAGCGGAACGTCCTGTGTATGAATGCAGACATCCAGAGGGGACAATATGAGACTTATCTTAGGCAGGAGAACATTATATGCGACTTCCTCGCCTTGCTTGTCGGCCCAACGGAAACCAAGTTACCATAGGCCGACCTTTCTAGCCCTCAACACTCCACGCTTGGCCGAGAGAAACCACTAAGGACCAGGCGAACCCGCCTGGAGAGCCTCGCGAGGGCCTCCGCCTCGCGAGGGCTTTGGCACTGGAGGAACAACTAAGTCCCCGCGTCCAAGGGATAGCCTCGAGAGATTCTCCCCTCTCGAGGCATCGGAGCAGTCGAAGTGCTTGGCGAGGTCCTGCCATCCTGGCAAGACGCACATGGGTTCTGCACTCCGCAGCAGGATGACGCGCGCGTCTTTGCGCGGTGACGATGAGGCCGCAGTTGCCTTTTCCATGTATAAAGGAGGCGACAAAGCTGCCCCAAGCAAAGCGGACTACCAAGATTACCACTTCGCTGATAAGGGGACAGCCTGCCGCCCCACTCCAAGCACGACGTCACCGGAGGAGCGCCATGGACCTCTGAAGCGCTGGCCCCTGTCTAGGCCGGACGGTGGCAGTACATGACAAAGACCAGCAAGACCACCAAGGTGGACCGCGTCCACGGGACCCTGGACCAGGGGTGCGCCATGCTCCTGCACCGACGCCATGGTGGAACCCTAGCTTCCACCCCTGCGCCTATATAAGGAGGAGGAGCACCACTGGAGAAGGGGATCGAGCAATTCAACACCCAAGACTACTACGACACATAGAGGGAACAAGTTCCACCATGGTAGCTCATCCATAGTTGTAGCTTCACCCTCGGGAAGCACCTCTGTACTGTAACCTCTCGAAGCAGTGCAATACAACGAAGCAGGAAGTAGGGTCTTTACTCCTCCGGGAGGGCCTGAACCTGGGTACGAGCTTGTGTTCCATCTCTGCCGTGATGTGCTTTGTCAAGTTCACCGAGTTTGGTCGCCGAGGTTGATGAGTTGTTGATCGACGTCGTGTTCAGCCCCTTACGTTTCCTAGTAGTGAGACACTATCCCTAGTTCCGGGGACTAGTCTCCGACATTTGGCGCGCCAGGTAGGGGCTGAGGCGTGCTTTCAGCCTCTGCTTCAACCACTCCGGCATCATGGCCCGACTCCGAGCTGGGCGCCTCGCACATCGCACGAATGTCAACGGCAGGGCCACCACCGAGCCTGCACCCGGCCGCAACCCGCGCATCCGTCCACGCGCCAACCGCGCTCCGAGCAGCGACAGCCCCAAGCCCTGTGTCGAGGAACCAGAAGACGAGGACACCCACGTCTCTCCTCTGCGGTCTTCCTGGGACCAGGGGCCGCGTCGCAAAGCCAGGCAGTGCCGAGCCCAGGCGCTGCGCTGTTCATGGCGCAGGAGCTACTACGCTACCGCCCCACCGAAGAAGGCCAAGCTGACTGGCTGGCGCGCATCGTCGAGCTCATACACGCCGCTGGCGTCGCCGTAGCTCCGCTGTCCCACACTCGGTGGAGCGCCACTCTGGATGCGCAGAAGATTCAGCGCTAGGCGCTCCTCCACTTCCACCACCACCACCAAGGGGGACTCCTCCTCCTCCAACTCCTCCGCCTCCACCACCATCGCCACCCTCGCCAGCAGTGAGAGCCTATGGTTGTGGTCCGCTAAGCAGATAGCATGGCTGGACGGGAGCACCAGGCTGTGGTTCACCCCCAGGACTCCACCTGCTGCTCGCCACGATGCCTCAAGAGGGGAGCTGGATCGACGAAATAAAGGTTTTTCTGAGCACGGGGGCTCTCCCTGAAGAAGAAGAAGAAGCGGAAGCAGAACGAGTTGCTAACCTGGCTAAGTACCTAGCCAAGTCCTACTGCATCATCGGAGAAGACCTCTATCGCAAGCGCCCCAATGGCATCTCTCTGCGATGTGTCCCCACAGAAGAAGGCAGGCAGCTTCTCGAAGATGTCCACAGCGGCGAATGCGGCCACCACTCATCCTCGCGCACCCTCGCGGGAAAGGTCTTCAGGAGTGAGTTCTTCTGACCGACAGTGCTCCAGGACGCCGCTGCCCTCGTCCAAGCTTGCGAAACATGCCAATACCACGCCAAGCAAATCCTCCAGCCAGAGTTGGGGCTCCAGCCCATCCCCCTCACTTGGCCCTTCGCGGTCTGGGGGCTGGACCTCCTGGGGCCCTTCCCGAGATCCCGCAGGGGCTACCACTACCTCTACGTCGCCATCGACAAATTCACCAAATGGGCGGAGGTAGAAGCGATGCGCTCCATCCCAGCAAAGTCGGCGGTGAATTTCCTGAGCAACCTCGCATGTCGCTTCGGCGTGCCAAATCGCATCATCACCAGCAGCGGCTCGCAATTCGCAAGTGGCACCTTCAGGGCCTACTGCGGAGCCCTCGGCACCCGGCTATGTTTCGCCTCAGCAGCACGCCCACAGAGCAATGAGCAAGCTGAGCGAGCAATTGCTGAAGAACTCAAAAGCTTCAAGATACGAAGTTTCAAGTGCCTCAAACGCTCAGGCAAGGGCTAGGTCAACGAGCTCCCCTCAGTACTGTGGTATTTCCGGACGACTGTCACCGAGCCCACAGGTGAAACACCATTCGCCCTTGTCTACGGGGCTGAAGCAGTCCTCCCCGGCGAAATATGGCATGGGTTTCCACAAGCGTTAGCCTTCAACGAGAATGATCAAGAGAGCCTCGCTAAGCCACTATCAGTGTTAGTCTTCAACGAGGATGATCAAGAGGCACTCCACAACGACGACCTGCCGCTGCTTGAGGGACTTCACCGACAAGCCACTATCAGGGCGGCGAGGCATCAACAAGCCTTGCGCCGCTACCACAGCCGCCGCATACGCTCGCGCACCTTAAGACATGCAACTTTGTCATTAGAAGGATACTCTCCAGAGAGGCCCTCCACAGGCTCTCACCCATGTGGGAAGGACCTTACAAGGTCACACGCATCACCAAGCGTGGAGCAGCGCAACTCGAGACTCAAGACGGCGCACCCGTCATGGATCTATGGCACATAGAACATCTCCGCAAGTTCTACCCGTGATCAAGTCACGACAGACATTTTTGTCTCAAGAGGGACGCCCGAGCCGTCACCCTCCCTCTCCGCAAGTTCTACCCGTGATCAAGTCACGTCAGACTTTTTTTGTCTCAAGAGGGACGCCCGAGTCGTCATTCCCCCCTCCCAAGCTTCACAAAAGCTTATCCCTCCCCGAGGGTCACTCCATCTGAGCTCTCTCTCCACGCATCGCCAAGGGCCGCGAGAAGTCTCAGCCACATCCTGTGGAACCCCATGCCCAGACATGGCGGAATGTAACTTGGCTACTCCAAGTATAAAAACCCCTCGCCCTGACATGGCGAAATGTAACTTGGCCACTCCAAGTATAAAAAACCCCATGCCCCGACATGGCGGAATGTAACTTGGCTACTCCAAGTGTAACAAACTAGCTGCTTTTTGGCACAATGCGCGTCAGCGCTATTTTGTAATATTTTCTCGGTAAGGTGTCTTTTCTGTCCGCAATCACTCGCGCTCATGCGTTTTTCCCTTCTGCACCTCGCGAGCGGGGCCTGGGCACGGTGCCTGCGTCTCGGAAACATCCCAGCAGCGCCGAAAAACCCAAAGGATCCGAGCGCTGGCTCGTGGGCCTTGTGGCGCCCTGACCCGACTGCTATACAGTGATGATGTGTGTCACCGGTTAAGCGATACAACCGGAGGTTACGGGTTTACCAATCCCGGCCAAAACCTTTGGCAGGCGTTGCTGGGTACACCTCACTCCAGACAACGCAACACCCCGGTTGATGCCTCAACACAGGCACAACTATCAAAGCATAAAAGTAAGATCAAGACTTGTGGAACAACTGACACATCACAGACTCTACGACACAAAGATCACATATAGCTCAACTCTTATACAGAGAAAGATAGCAAATGACAACCAGAGGTCACAGACCCAACATTACATCAAGCGGAAGCGAAATAGGTTGTTCTAAACAACAAGATCCAACATATGGCCTAAGAGGCCTACAGATAAACATCACAACGCCAGCTGTTCCAGGATGTCCCAAGCTGCCACCTGGGAACCCCAGACTACTCGTCGACGTCCACAAAGAACCCACCTTCGAGGTCGGTGAAGTCCTCCTCTGAAACAAAACAAACGACGTTGAGTTCGACGAACTCGCAAGATTAAGAGCTAATATATGCTCGATGAGGCTTTCAAAGTTATATGGCTGTTTTGCATAAAGCTGATTTTATTTAAGAAAACATAACTCAAAGGCAACGACTATTCAGAGTATTTTCAAAAGAGGTAAGAAGTAACTCTTTTCTCTTGAGATCACTTTCCCAACAACAACCACCATCATCATCATTGTACCTGTTCATCAAAGGCACCTCCCTGAATCACCCTCGAGGAAGCTCACCTTGCATTTGTGAGTGGTACCTCTAGTACCCAGTTTTTAATCATTCCGTTAAAGTTATTCTATGATCTTACCTTCACTTCCCAAGTCGTCCATAACCGCGGACACGGCTTTTCGAAAAGATTTAACCCTGCAGGGGTGTACAAAGTGGAAGTCCCCGGAGTCCCGAGGGGCTCCAGCTCCTTCGCCACGCGTACCGTCCGGCCCATTACCTGTACAATTAGCTCTCTTCCATGGAAAGCCGGCTGGGTGGGAGCGGTGTCGACTTCTCCCTCGTTAAGGACTTTCCATGATCATCAGTGGCGGCAGGACTGCCAGGATCACGACACCCCGCCCCACGGCCACTTATTTTCCTAACACCACAATCCTCATCTCAGTTCATCCCACCATCATCACGCACGTGCAAATGGAAGCCCGAACTAGAGGACCCTGGCTAGCCCCGCTCGAGTTATTTAGTCTATGAGGGTTCCTGCACTGCGAATGCATAGGCCTCACGCATGGTTGCATGCTCAGTCTTGGTTCAAGAGGTATAGCACTCGCACCTAGGCGACGGGAACGAGACAAAGCACCACAACCACAGTGGCCTCTCATCCCCACCTTTTAGCATTTTATTATCCGTCACCACAATTTCTCCACCATCATTCTCATTTCATCACCTGTTTCCAACCACACATATATCCATCGTATAGCTGGGCATCTAACTAGGCATGGCTAAGCATCACATAGCATTTATAAGTAGCTCGGCCAACAACACAAACCTATGGATCATAGGAGGGGAAACAGATAATGGCATAGGGAATTAATGCAACTATAGGATACTCTAATCCGACAAAAGTTGACATTTAGAACCGCATGCAATATTATAGTGGAGAAAATATTTGCGGAAACATAGGATAAGATATGCTCAGAGTGGGGATTATGCTTGCCTTGATCAACGTGCTGGTAGTACGGCTCTTCGGGGTATTGTGGAGTAACCCGGCTGCTTGATCTATCGAAGCATAGCAACGGAAAAGCAATCAATCATCCCACATGATTTACCAAATGCAATGCGCAAACACATGATGACATGACATTTTAATCCTCGAGAGAGGATGATTTGAGCTATTCAATTTAAACGGAGTTCGGATGCTTGGGAGGGACGCATCTCGAATACACCGTGGATTTAGGTAAAGGCAGCATCTTGGCTTGTTAAATAGAATAGATGAACCCTATGATTAATCTTGCAAATGAAATGACATGAACATGTGAGGATGCAGGGTTTGCGTGATTGAAACACTCGTGCAACAGATTTGAAAGATTGTTGTAAAGGTTGGTATTCGAATTAAACAGAGTACCCGGATTATCCGGTGAAACAGGACTCGGATTATCCGAGTAATCTGACCCGAAAACGGCTAAGGAAAAAGAGGGGAACAGTACTCGGGGGTACTGTCAAAATTCGGACTATCCGGTTGGGATCTCACTCGGAATATCCGGTGGCTACGGTGACCTCAAATTTTGGCTACGGACCTAAGCAACGACGCTTCTGTAATGAACCGGAATATCCGGTCGCGTTGCAACCGGAAAATCCGACGCACGTGGACGGCGGCGAGCTACGGGCAAAACGGCGGCTACGAGGCGCGCTCGAGCCTGCAAGGCATAGAGGCGTGCGCGAGCTCACCCTGAGCGTGTGTGGATGCTCGGCGAAGGCGGAGGTGGCCTGAGGCGGCGGGGATTTGACCGGAACGCGGCGGACGGAGCGGAGGCAGTCGAGGATGGTTCGCTCGATGCGCGGCTTCCCGGCTCGATGCCGGCGGCTAGGATGGAGAGGGAGGCGAGGCGGAGCTCCCGGTGGTCTTCATTCGTCCTGGGGCGGCCGGAGACGGCGGCGATGCGTCGACGACGGCGAGCTCCCGTGCGTCTCCGTGGGAAGAAGAGAGAGAGGAGGACGGGGGAAAATATCTGGGGAGGGAAGTGAGGGGAGCAGGTGAAGTGAGCAGAGCAGCTCGTGGCCCTCCTCTCCTCTCCTCATACGTGCGGACGGCTGCGCCACGAGGGCTCGGCGGCACTAGCGCCACGCCGTGTCCACGCGAGCTACAGGAAGAAGAAGGCATTTCGCACAGGACCCCCTGGCAGAATTGATTCCATCACCAACAAGCCCTTCTCCCTTTTCTTTTTAAAACCCAGCAGTTTCAACGATTTTATCTAGGCATTTAAACATTTTATTAAAATCTGAGAAAATTTGTGTTGCCTCCCCATATCTTGAAGAAGCTCCACAAAAATTGGTGATTAAAAATAAAAAGTTTTGAACACCAATTGTTCATAGGGTTCGAAATGGTCATTTTTAATAATTTACCAAAATATCTTTATTTGGAGTATCTGAGCATTTCCAAAAATAGTGAAATTATTCATGGAGGCTTCCAATATAGTTATGAAGCTCCCCATGATTTTAGTTTGAATTTTTGGAAAGCTGATATTGGTTCCAAAAATAGAATTGAATTAAGCCAATTTTGGATTCTCAAATTTTATCTCTTTGTATGGCAGGAAAAACTACTTTGTCAAGTATTTACAAAATATATCCTTGAGCTTCCTGGACAATTTGGGAACTCAAGAACAATTGGTTTTGCCAATTTGAGTAACGTATTTGGTTTGCAAATTCTTGGGGAAGGATTTGCTTCCTTTGTTTTACATTTCCCGGTGTTGCTTTATTCAACTTAAGCAATTTAAAATGAGTATGCCATGATGCAAAGCAAACAAAAAGTGGAAAATTTATTCGGGTCTTTAGATTCTGAACTTTGGGCTGTTACAATTCTACCCTCCTTACAGGAATCTCGTCCCGAGATTCTAGAGTAGGAAAGAGGGAAAGGTTACGACAGTCTTCAACGGTCTTCTCGGTGTAGATCGATTCAGCGCATCCTGCAGATCTTCATCGGCTACATGTCAGGATCATAATCCCAGTACACCATAGGAAAGAGAGGAAACATCACCGGAGGGATGGATCTGGATGAATATACCACGACCGGGTACCTCCTAGTAGAGCTTAGGAAGAGACTTCGAGCATCCCTTGATTTGACAGTTAGGAGACACATGCGTTTGACGGGAGATTGATAAGGAGTTTCCAGTTGGTAGACAACTGTTTCCCAAAGATTCAGAATATGAACTTTGCACAAGGCCTTGGATTTCTGATGGAGAGTGTTGAAACAAGATCCCAATAGTTGAAGAGGCAACTTCTACCAAACAGCTTGAGTAGAACTTTCCTCACGGAGGAGCATTTCCATCCACGGGGGAAGGATCATGAAGAGGGACCGAGAGAACTTTAGAAACCCCTGGAACGTTAGTATCGGGAAAAAAACTTCTTGATTTCTATACGTCGGGAACCAGCTTCTTGAGGATCACCAACTATCGTTTCTGATTGAGATTTAGATCTGGTCAGGTGTAGAGATACTCCAGATTCGACATGGATGAATAGGGAGTCTTTGCCACAGATACCACCGGATTACTTTTGCTAGAACCCCAGGAGCTGGACTACAAGGCCTAACTCCAACGGAGGAACGAGATTGCGGAACTCGTGTACTATCACTCGTCAGAGGGCATCAGCACCTACTGGAATTACTCGCGCCAATACACCATTGAGTTTCTGCTGGGGAAACACCAACGAGGACAAAAAGAAGTTCTCAAACTTCCTCCCTTTCTAGAACAATTTGATCAATGGCTTGGCGGCATAAACGAAATTCTCAAGGGGTGGAGGTAACAACATACCATTCCGAGATTATTCTACACATGCATGATCGAGTTGAGATGATTTCGAGGAACCGGGAAATTCACTCAGATCCACGGCAACATCTTTCAGCAATTGCGCGTGAACCAGGGAAAGTCACTTCTAACTCCCAGAACCTTGTCTTGTGACGACACAAGGTTAGTTCTAACAAGTTTCCAATGCTAACGCCCAATATCCAATATGAATCTCCTCAAACGAGGAGAAGATAAGAAGGTAGTTGATGGGCTCAACAACAAACTTATCCAGATACTCCAAGACGGTAGACTCATATTTCACCAGGACGAGGCATAAGTATTGGTTAGACTAACATCCTTCTAATCTGAGTTTAACCTACTGAATGTGTTAGCCTGAGTTTGATTTGACGATAGCCCAAATCAAATAAAAAATTTGTAGGATAGCATATCCACAAAGGAGATACCACCTTGCTTCGACACAGGAAGCTAGACATCCATTGAGAAGTGAACTATATCAGATAGAGCTTTTGGTCTTTTAACTCTCCAAGCGGTTTAAGCTCACCTGAATAATTCAGGACATCCAGCACGATTTTCTTGGAGAAAGGAGTTGTTCGGAGAACCAGCTTACTCATAAGCTCAACATCACGGTCAGGTGACAACCTGACGATACTTCTAGAAAGACCCCCAGAATATCATGATCCACATATAGGATATCACGACATACCATTCCAAGAATCTTCTTCATTTGCATTATTGACTAGAATATCTCGATCCACCTCTAGGATATCATGACATACTGGTGGATCTTGATTTCAAGGGGGGATCATGCCTTTCAAGGCACAACGAGGTGGTTTTGGGAGCTTCGGCACGAACCTAGCTCTTTGACCGAGGGAGTGCATCAGAGCCAACTAACTTGGTAGCACTGTCAAACTCAGCTTATTGATCGGCTAACCAATCATGCTAAGGAGGGCAATAATTGTCCTTGGATTTCCGCACAGTAAGAACTGCTAAGAATATCCGATAGTTACATTATTACTCACGTCTCATCACTCTGGAGTAATAAGTCACTCGGAGATCGGAGAGTAACAAAGTGTAAAAGCATCACTTCATCAAGAGGATCATGACACTCAGCACAACCCCTTGACATAAAAGAGTGTGACACTCTAAGGTGGAGCAGAACACAAGCTAGACAAGCCCCCTTATTCTGCAGATTACAATACTTTGACCTGGTCCGAGAGATGGACAAGGTACTGGAGTTATTTCTCCAAACAAGACGAAGGGGAAAATCTTGACGGACCACAAGAGTGTGACTTGCATCGGAACACCCAATGCATGATAAGACTTTACTGTCAACAGACAGACAAAGGTCGGAAAGCATATCAGAGTAAGAAACATACTCAGGAGAAATCCTAAGATGTTGAAGATGCACCGGTTATTACTCAATTGTGATAACCATGCCCAAAAAGGAGAGATGCAGCAGAGTCACGAACATAGATGTGGTATTCACAAGAAGAATTCTGGTCATAACCCAGATGGTTCCAAGACAGAATCTCCAGCTATGGCAGAGTTAAAGTTACATAGCCATCCGAGGTGTGGGAAATTAAGGTTCAACCATTTACCACACAGACTACATGAAGGACTTGGGTTAAAGGTCAGCTTCATGTGCTACTAGCGAGATGCAAATGGTTAGGAAACCACGTGACTCAACACAAGCTAGTTGGCACAATCCGGGACCTTCTGTTCAAATCCATGGGTTAAAACCCGAAAGAAAGGATTAAGAGATTAAACTTGATAGGAATACAAGGGTCCGTAAACAACTGAGTTGATAGGAATTTTCGTCGTACTCCAGATGGTTTCTCGGCACATGAAGCTTCGGATTGTAGCACGGCGGGAGCAAGTGAGCACATAACACGCAAGGTAGAACCCAACCGCGAGATCCTAATATTTTTGAAGTAACAGGTGAGAAGAAAAACTTTTTAACTCAAATCGAGGTAAGATTGCTCCGAGATTAGAAGGTAACCAGATAAGGAGTAAAAAGAATCCTAAGATGGTTTTTACAACTCATTTTTAGGTTAAAATATTTTCACAAACACTAGACTCAACATCGACCAGTAGAAGGGTTTCCTACAGGCAGTACTGCTCTGATACCAACTTGTGGCGCCCTGACCCGACTGCTATACAGTGATGCTGTGTGTCACCGGTTAAGCGATACAACCGGAGGTTACGGGTTTACCAATCCCCGGCCAAAACCTTTGGCAGGCGTTGCTGGGTACACCTCACTCCAGACAATGCAACACCCCGGTTGATGCCTCAACACAGGCACAACTATCAAAGCATAAAAGTAAGATCAAGAATTGTGGAACAACTGGCACATCACAGACTCTACGACACAAAGATCACATATAGCTCAACTCTTATACAGAGACAGATAGCAAATGACAACCAGAGGTCACAGACCCAACATTACATCAAGCGGAAGCGAAATAGGTTGTTCTAAACAACAAGATCCAACATATGGCCTAAGAGGCCTACAGATAAACATCACAACGCCAGCTGTGCCAGGATGTCCCAAGCTGCCACCTGGGAACCCCAGACTACTCGTCGACGTCCACAAAGAACCACCTTCGAGGTCGGTGAAGTCCTCCTCTGAAACAAAACAAACGACGTTGAGTTCGACGAACTCGCAAGATTAAGAGCTAATATATGCTCGATGAGGCTTTCAAAGTTATATGGCTGTTTTGCATAAAGCTGATTTTATTTAAGAAAACATAACTCAAAGGCAACGACTATTCAGAGTATTTTCAAAAGAGGTAAGAAGTAACTCTTTTCTCTTGAGATCACTTTCTCAACAACAACCACCATCATCATCATTGTACCTGTTCATCAAAGGCACCTCCCCGAATCACCCTCGAGGAAGCTCACCTTGCATTTGTGAGTGGTACCTCTAGTACCCAGTTTTTAATCATTCCGTTAAAGTTATTCTATGATCTTACCTTCACTTCCCAAGTCGTCCATAACCGCGGACACGGCTTTTCGAAAAGATTTAACCCTGCAGGGGTGTACAAAGTGGAAGTCCCCGGAGTCCCGAGGGGCTCCAGCTCCTTTGCCACGCGTACCGTCCGGCCCATTACCTGTACAATTTGCTCTCTTCCATGGAAAGCCGGCTGGGTGGGAGCGGTGTCGACTTCTCCCTCGTTAAGGACTTTCCAGGATCATCAGTGGCGGCAGGACTGCCAGGATCACGACACCCCGCCCCACGGCCACTTATTTTCCTAACACCACAATCCTCATCTCAGTTCATCCCACCATCATCACGCACGCGCAAATGGAAGCCCGAACTAGAGGACCCTGGCTAGCCCCGCTCGAGTTATTTAGTCTATGAGGGTTCCTGCACTGCGAATGCATAGGCCTCACGCATGGTTGCACGCTCAGTCTTGGTTCAAGAGGTATAGCACTCGCACCTAGGCGACGGGAACGAGACAAAGCACCACAACCACAGTGGCCTCTCATCCCCACCTTTTAGCATTTTATTATCCGTCACCACAATTTCTCCACCATCATTCTCATTTCATCACCTGTTTCCAACCACACATATATCCATCGTATAGCTGGGCATCTAACTAGGCATGGCTAAGCATCACATAGCATTTATAAGTAGCCCGGCCAACAACACAAACCTATGGATCATAGGAGGGGAAACAGATAATGGCATAGGGAATTAATGCAACTATAGGATACTCTAATCCGACAAAAGTTGACATTTAGAACCGCATGCAATATTATAGTGGAGAAAATATTTGCGGAAACATAGGATAAGATATGCTCAGAGTGGGGATTACGCTTGCCTTGATCAACGTGCTGGTAGTACGGCTCTTCGGGGTATTGTGGAGTAACCCCGGCTGCTTGATCTATCGAAGCATAGCAACGGAAAAGCAATCAATCATCCCACATGATTTACCAAATGCAATGCGCAAACACATGATGACATGACATTTTAATCCTCGAGAGAGGATGATTTGAGCTATTCAATTTAAACGGAGTTTGGATGCTTGGGAGGGACGCATCTCGAATACACCGTGGATTTAGGTAAAGGCAGCATCTTGGCTTGTTAAATAGAATAGATGAACCCTATGATTAATCTTGCAAATGAAATGACATGAACATGTGAGGATGCAGGGTTTGCGTGATTGAAACACTCGTGCAACAGATTTGAAAGATTGTTATAAAGGTTGGTATTCGAATTAAACAGAGTACCCGGATTATCCGGTGAAACAGGACTCGGATTATCCGAGTAATCTGACCCGAAAACGGCTAAGGAAAAAGAGGGGAACAGTACTCGGGGTACTGTCAAAATTCGGACTATCCGGTTGGGGTCTCACTCGGAATATCCGGTGGCTACGGTGACCTCAAATTTTGGCTATGGACCTAAGTAACGACGCTTCTGTAATGAACGGAATATCCGGTCGCGTTGCAACCGGGAAAATCCAATGCACGCGGACGGCGGCGAGCTACGGGCAAAACGGCGGCTACGAGGCGCGCTCGAGCCAGCAAGGCATAGAGGGGTGCGCAAGCTCACCCTGAGCGTGTGTGGATGCTCGGCGAAGGCGGAGGTGGCCTGAGGCGGCGGGGATTTGACCGGAATGCGGCGGACGGAGCGGAGGCAGTCGAGGATGGTTCGCTCGATGCGCGGCTTCCGGCTCGATGCCGGCGGCTAGGATGGAGAGGGAGGCGAGGCGGAGCTCCCGGTGGTCTTCATTCGTCCTGGGGCGGCCGGAGACGGCGGCGATGCGTCGACGACGGCGAGCTCCCGTGCGTCTCCGTGGGAAGAAGAGAGAGAGGAGGACGGGGGAAAATATCTGGGGAGGGAAGTGAGGGGAGCAGGTGAAGTGAGCAGAGCAGCTCGTGGCCCTCCTCTCCTCTCCTCATACGTGCGGACGGCTGCGCCACGAGGGTTCGGCGGCACTGGCGCCACGCCGTGTCCACGCGAGCTACAGGAAGAAGAAGGCATTTCGCACAGGACCCCTGGCAGAATTGATTCCATCACCAACAAGCCCTTCTCCCTTTTCTTTTTAAAACCCATCAGTTTCAACGATTTTATCTAGGCATTTAAACATTTTATTAAAATCTGAGAAAATTTGTGTTGCCTCCCCATATCTTGAAGAAGCTCCACAAAAATTGGCGATTAAAATAAAAAGTTTTGAACACCAATTGTTCATAGGGTTCGAAAAGGTCATTTTTAATAATTTCCCAAAATATCTTTATTTGGAGTATTTGAGCATTTCCAAAAATAGTGAAATTATTCATGGAGGCTTCCAATATAGTTATGAAGCTCCCCATGATTTTAGTTTGAATTTTTGGAAAGCTGATATTGGTTCCAAAAATAGAATTGAATTAAGCCAATTTTGGATTCTCAAATTTTATCTCTTTGTATGGCAGGAAAAACTACTTTGACAAGTATTTACAAAATATATCCTTGAGCTTCCTGGACAATTTGGGAACTCAAGAATAATTGGTTTTGCCAATTTGAGTAACGTATTTGGTTTGCAAATTCTTGGGGAAGGATTTGCTTCCTTTGTTTTACATTTCCCGGTGTTGCTTTATTCAACTTAAGCAATTTAAAATGAGTATGCCATGATGCAAAGCAAACAAAAAGTGGAAAATTTATTCGGTTTTTAGATTCTGAACTTTGGGCTGTTACAGGCCTGCTCCCACGCACGTCACCTCACCAAGGACCTTGGTGCTCGTTCTCTCCTCGCAAGATACACATGAGGAAAACCTATAAGCGTGCGTGACTTATACAATGCTCGCGGGTACCCCCCTCATGACTAACGCAGGAAAGGCGACACCCTCGCCGAGGACGCAAAAACATTCCAAGGGAACATGGTGCCCACGAAGAGACAAGACCCTACACAGCTAAGCCCAGAACTTAAACTCCTCGCTGTTCTCCCCCTCGCTCTTTTGCTTTGCCTCTCGAGCTCCTTTTTGTCCACTTGCGCTTCATGGGCTGCCTGCACATCAAAAGGGGGGGGGGGGCTCCCGAGCACCGGGCCTCGAGAGCCCTTACCCCTCCATGAGGGTCCTACTGACGCAGAGTGGAAAAGACATGAGCAAGAGATAAAAAGCCTCACGAGAGGCACACGCTGGCATACAAGCATACAAGTCTTAAAGATCTTTACAACACTTAAGCAGTTTCAAAAGCTAGACTTTGTGGCCAGGCACACTACACCTAAAGAAGAAGCCCAGGCCTCAGAGCAACGCCGTCCCGTCAGGGCTCTCATCGACTTCCACCGCCTTGAAGCGATCGGTGTATGCCTCGGCGTCCTCCTTGACCTCAGCTTGGCGGCCCGCGGCGTCGGGTCCCTCATCAGGCTCCGACACGCTCTGGAAATCGAAGGAAGGCTCGAGACGGCGAAGGTTGGCGAAAATGCGGCCAACCGCAACGCAGATGAGCTTGCTTCTCTCCTCCTCGACAAGGCCATCCACGCTCATCGCGGTCTTCTGGAGGGCCTCACGGGCTTCCAGAGCCTCCCGCTACAAAGACAGCTTCGTCTCCAGCTGGGCGGCATGCGTCTCACGCACCTGTAGCTCCCTCTCGCGAGAGTCAAGCTCCCGCCTGTGAGTTTCCAGGGACACACGGAGCTCCTCCAGCGCTTTCCTCACCAGCTCTAAGTCAGCACCAAACTTCGCCTCACGCTCGGTGAGCTCCTGGAGCCTAGCAGCTATCTCCGCCTAAACCTCTTGGGACTTGGCGGAGACGGCACCTCGCAAGCTGTGATCTCCTGGAGCTTGGCCTCAGTGTCGACCTCCAGAGCCTCACGTTTGGCCACCAAGAACGCAATCCTCAACCTCCTGCACAACGCTGGCGCGGGTCTCAGCGGCGAAGCGAAGTGCCTCTGCGTGTTTCTCCCGCGCCGCCTCATCTTCCCGGCGGCAGCGAGCCACCGCGCCTCGAAGCTGGGACCAGCCCCGCACCAGGTCCGCTAGGTCCTCCTCCTCGGCAAGCTCCCTCTCAGCAAGGTGGGCCTCCAGCTCGTCAATGTTCTCCCTCGCCAAATGAAAAAGGGCCTCGCGACGAGTCGCGACCCGATGACGCCTCCCCGGGATCAAGGCCCAGGAATCGACAGGAAGCCCAGCAGAGCCCGTATCCACTGGAGGCTCAGGGTCCACGCACCTAGGGCTCGGGTGGCCTCGGGACGCGCTCGGGGGCTCGGGCTAGAGCCCCCTTTCCCGTTTGCGCCTGGGGCTGTTGGGGGGCTCGGTGCCCCCTCACTGTCGGGCTCGGATTCCGCCTGACCAAAGGGGAGGAGCGCCCCGTCGAAGCCAGGCTCCTCCCGCCCTGGCGAGGCAGTATCGGCATCGGCCTCAAGGCACGTGTCTGGCGACGGCTTTGCCCCTGTGTTCTCCTCTTTGAGGGGCTCCTCCGTGTTGGGAGGAGTCATTGCCGCCAAGGGCTCCAACCCGGCAAGAGTGGAGGCCGCAGGTGCCCCCGCAGCTCCCAAGGTACCCCAAGCTGGTAGGGCCTTCTCCTCTTCGGCGCCATGGAGGGAGTAGCGGAAGGCCTAAAAGAGAGGACAAATCAGAGGATGACTAAGGAGAAAGTACGGAGACAGCAGAAGGGAGAAGATAAAGAAAGACTTACATGATGGTCACATCCACCCATACCCTCCGTCTCGTACGTCGGAGCTGGGAGCCGCTTGCCCCCGGCGCTCCCAGGCCTCTCTTCGCCCCTGCTCCAGGAACAATGCGGAGGGGCTCATCGTCGCCTGAGGAGACCTCAAGAACGTCCGCTTCAGGCTCGGCCGCCTTCGAGGACCTTGTGGCACCGCAGAGGAACTGGCACCGCCCGGGACTCTGGCACCTCCGGCGTCAAATGCCGTGGAAGAGCCTGAAGAAGCCTCATCGCCTCGCGCCGACATCGCCGATGCTGCCAAGGCTGGGCCCTCTTGGGGCCCCTTTCGCCCTCGCGAGACTAGCCCCCACGCGGTGAACGCGGGCGTCGCCGCCAAGTATCTAAGATGCGTCTTCTTCACGAAGCGGTGGAGCGGCTTAGAGGAGTTGTTCGCCGGCCCGGGGATCCGCGGAGAGGTGAAGAGGAAGTCCATGATGCCTTGCAGCACCTCCGCCGAGAAGACCTTGCCGTTCAGCCGCATCCAGTCCGCCCCGCCGGAGTATGTCCACATCGGCTTCAGGTGCGACTGCAGTGGCGCAGTATGCTGCGCCACGAAGTCCTTCGCCACCATCTGGCCAGTGAGCCCGTGGGCGCGGGCCTCCAGTAGACGCTTCTCGAAAATCTCGAGAGACAGATCCTCCAGAGGCTGGCTCCTCCAGCCATCATGCTTCGTCGGAGGCCCGGTGGGGATCTCAAGGAAGGGACAACTCTCCGCGACTTCCACATAAAACCACAGCTTGCGGAAGTCGTCCACCCTTTTTGGCACCCTGGTGATGGTGACCTCGCCATCCCAAGCAATGGGGATATAATGCTCAGACATGCCATCCGCAGTACGGAATGAGACGCACCCGGAGACCTTTCCAGGGGCCGTAGAGCGGAGCGCAAATAAACTTCGGAAGAGGTCCACCGATGGCATGACCCCGGCATACCCTTCGCAGAAGTAAGCAAAGATGGCAAGAATAAGGATGGAGTTGGGATGAAGGTGGAGGAGCTGGATTTGGTAATGCTCCAGGATAGCGAGAAGGAAATCGGAGAAGGGCGGGATGAGCCCCGCAAAGACAGTGTGAAGGAAGATGGGATAGAAGGGAGCGCGGAGGCCGCCGGGAGTGCCTCCGGGCTTCAGCTTTGTCGCGCCCCGCTTGTTGAACTCGGTGGCCACCAGAGGGCGCACCTTCTCCAAGTGCGCGGCGGTTGCCACACGGCTGGGCTCCAATGCCGGTTTGTAACCGCCACCGGAGCTCGGCGAGGCTGCCTCGGGCGCGACGCCCTTGCCTTTCTGCGCCGCGGAGGCTTTCTTGGGAGCCATGGCGGCACGGAGGCGGGAGCTTGGGAGAAGAAGGAGAGCGCGGAACAGAGGCGAGCGCAAGGAGCAGGGGAGAGGAAGGCGAGAGTGGGGAGTGATGGGGAACTGCGCCGTCTCCTCTGCTGTTAACCTCCGCGTGGTGCAGTTTCGTCAGGCGTGGCGAGGCCCGCCACTACAACCAGAATCGCCGAAGAAGTCGAGACGGCGCCGAGCAGCGGTTGCCCACCACGTGTCTCGGCCCACGGCGGTTCACCTACGCGCGTGGGCTACAACGTGCCCGCCGTGGGCCCAGGGCTACTGTCGGCCCAACAGAAACCAGGGTACCATGGGCCGGCCTTTCTAGCCCTCAACACTCCACGCTTGGCCGGAGAAACCACTAAGGACCAGGCGAACCCGCCTGGAGAGCCTCGCGAGGGCTTTGGCACTTGAGGAACAACTAAGTCCCCGCGTCCAAGGGATAGCCTCGAGAGATTCTCCCCTCTCGAGGCTTCGGAGCACTCGAAGTGCTTGGCGAGGTCCTGCCATCCTGGCAGGACGCACATGGGTTCGGCACTCCGCAGCAGGGTGATGCGCGCGTCAGTGTGCGGTGACGATGAGGCCGCATTTGCCTTTTCCTTATATAAAGGAGGCGACAAAGCTGCCCCAAGCAAAGCGTACTACCAAGCTTACCACTTCGGTGATAAGGGGACAGCCTGCCACCCCACTCCAAGCACGACGTCACTGGAGGAGCGTCGTGGACCTCTGAAGCGCTGGCTGCTGTCCAGGCCGGACGGTGGCAGTACATGACGAAGACAGCAAGACCACCACGGTGGACCGCGTCCACGGGACCCTTGACCATGGGTGCATCATGCTCCTGCACCGGCGCAATGGTGGAACCCTAGCTTCCACCCTGCGCCTATAAAGGAGGAGGAGCACCACTGGAGAAGGGGATCGAGCAATTCTACACCCAAGACTACTACGACACATAGAGGTCACAAGTTCCATCATGGTAGCTCCTCCATAGTTGTAGCTTCACCCTCGAGAAGCACCTCTGTACTGTAACCTCTCGAAGTAGTGCAATACAACACAGCAGGAAGTAGGGTCTTTACTCCTCCGGGAGGGCCTGAACCTAGGTACGAGCTCATGTTCCATCTCTGCCGTGATGTGCTTTGTCAAGTTCGCCGAGTTTGGTTGCCGAGGTTGATGAGTTGTTGATCGACGTCGTGTTCAGCCCCTTACGTTTCCTAGCAGTGAGACACTATCCCTAGTTCCGGGGACTAGTCTCCGACATTGCTGATGACCCCCCAGTGACTGATCCTCTTTCTTATGCTTAGTGGAACGAACACTCTCAGTTTCCTTGGGCTCAGCTTGACTCTCATCTCCTAGAGACAGCTTCTGCAGGCCCTTCCCGGCCATCCTACACTCGTATCCCTAATTATGAGTCTGGAGAAGATGATGCCAATGACACTAATGGTGATGATGAGGATGATGACTACTCAGAGTGATTCACTAGGGTCGTGGCATCGCTCTTTTCCCTTTTGGGTGTTTCGATGCCAAAGGGGGAGAAGTAGTTCTACTAGGTCTCCGTGTGGGATTTGCATGGGTTCGGGCACAAGCATATGCTTTTATCATTCTTATTGCGCTTGTGTCAATTTATGTCAAATGTCAAACTTAGTTGTATTATGCTTTACTAGCAAAAATGCCCGTGCGTTGCAACGGGAGATAAAATAAACTTTTGAATGAAAAACTTTGACATAACCACATTTTGCCCTAAAATCATCGACCTATGTAAACCTAGCCCCAGCTCGCCTTTTTTCCACTTTCTACTCCAATAGAGCACAAGTGTTGGTGTAGTCCAACTCTTAACTTGAAAACCACAATACAACCAAATGAAGCACATATGAAGCATCAACACGAAAGACATGGTTCAAGATAGATAATTTGCCACCACTGCGGATATCGTTGCTACAATAATGTCCTTAAGACATTTATGAAAGACTTAATTCAGTTATTTACAAAACCAATTTCCGCAATTGCAGCCTGCACGAACAAAGCCATTATAATCAATTAATCAGGGTTCAATCTTCCAGTGTGAGCAAACGATAAGGAAACACTGATAAAAGAAATGAAATATAGTGTTTTGATTTGTGCACTTAATTTGCAGATTAAGCTCAATGTTATAGCTCGCAACGAGGATAGAACATCTAACTTCTTTGGCAATCTTTATTAACCGCATGAGGAGAGTTTGATAGTTGTATCATACTGGGCAAACATTTGCCATTATTATTGTGCAATGTATGAACTATCTAGATGACCTTATCCCAAAATGAAATGATGTTGTACATAAGAGTAACAAATCGAGCACGATGAGGATTGTATTGGTCGATGCAGGGTATGCCTGCAAGCTTGCAAGCACGTATACACCATGCAAAGAATAGCAGTAGTTTTCTTCCTGATATGCCCCGGCCATGTACCCAAAAGCAACCGATCTCAAGGGGCAGGGCAAAGCTGCTACTGACATGAACACCCTGTGAACATATCTGAGTCAATTATCTTTGTGAACTTCATGTCACCGGGCAGCCCATGGCTGGCAAGCAGCAACGTGATCAGGGCATGGCTAGGACCCAGAGCTGGAGGATGTGTAGCGGCGGCGCCAACCTTACCAACAGCCGGTATCTCTTGTCCAAATTGATGTAGCGTTTTAGTGCAGAGAGCTCAGCTGTAGATGCTGGCGTATGATAAACTTAAAAAAACAGGCCCTCGAGGGCTCCATGTAGATTCCATGGAACAAACTTTTGCCCAATGAGCAGCCTCGAGCGATCCAGAGACAATCTATCGAGCACCTTCAGTGCAGCAGCCTTTGCCCTGGCATTGTCCCAGAACTCCTTCCTGTGCTTCACCTTGGCCGGTGCCCTCATCGGCATGGCGGTCGGAGCCGGCGACGCTCGTGGTGGAGATAAGATTTCCAGCGCGGTGGTGGAGTGGATAACCTCTTGCTGGCCGATTTGGCCTCTCTCCACCGCCAATGCGCCGCCGCCCATCGTCGTCGTGGGCTCTGCCAACACCTACATCTATGTAGAGGACGACTGTCTCTCGCTCGTCGGCGAAACAGTTGCTGCGCGTGCCGGCCACAGCCTTGCCGGTGGGTGGCGGCTCGCACTCGAGCCCACTTGCCCCGTCCTGAGTTCGTGACCCCTTATGGCTCCAATCGAGCCGGCGAGAGTAGGCAGGGGAGTGGGGATTTCTCAACTGAATCGGTGGCAGCATGGCGCCGTCGACGCGCGTGGCTGACAGCGGAGGGTGGTCCGATGCTCATCCGGAGCATCATGCATGGCTAACTGTCGCTGCCGCGGATTCTCCAAATCTTTCTGGTGCTACTGTTTTAGTATCTTCGATCAACCATGTCGCCGATGTACGCGACCATGGCCGGGAAGGAGCGTGGATTATAGGGATCAGGCGTTGGACTGGGACAAGTTTGGCAGGTTCTCATATAACGATGAATAAGGATGTTGGTCATGTTGCATATGCTCCTCCCTTTATTATTAGGTATAGATGTGGAACTATAGTTCAAAAAAAAAAGGTATAGATGTGGAACTTATGTGTGTGAACCTTTGTGCTATGGTTTATCTAATTGTGAGACATATGGATTTCTTATATGGTTATGAGGTGAATCCTTGTGCTATGGTTTATCTCCGCTCTATTTTTGCACAAGGTATAGTTCTCTCTCTATACTCAACCTTTATTGATATGTCTCTCATGAATGTTTGCATCTAGTTTTATTACTATTTAGAGGTGCTCTACCTTATGTGTTGCATTTGTATTCCAATACAATTTAATTATATGCACACATTCAGGGGGAGCTTATGAGCTCGAGATTCTAGATGATACATGATTATGTTTTTTCTTGCAAATCCTAGTGTTGTCATCTAACACCAAAAAGGGGGAGATTGAAAGGACATTTCCTAAACCCTTGTGTTTTGTGTGTTAGGCAACAACAATAGGGATGATTTAATATGTAAACTAAGTGGTGAAGATTTTAGGTGTTTAAAACATCTTTGCATCAAATACAAAAAGTGAGTTGAAAAGAGCAAGTTCTGCTTCTAAAGATATTCGGATTATCCGATTCAGACGAATCGGATTATCCGATCCTCAAGGAACGCTCAAAATTCGGCTAAGGACTTCGAGCAAAACCGTCCTGCAATCCGTCGCATTATCCGACTACCGCTGGTTCGGATTATTCGATGGGTCGGATTATCAGGTGCTCACTTATATCGGAATATCCGATTCAACTGTCTCCAACGGGCAGATTTCGAGGAGTAGTATATAAGGGCCTTCTCCTACCTTGAGAAGGGCACCACGACCAGAAATATCTCTCCCACCATTGTTGCAAGCTCAAAACTAGTAGATCTCTCTACCTACACACTCAAACACCTTGTCCTTCTAGGATTTAGGAGTGTTGACCTAGATCTACACTTCCACCAAAGCGATTTGATTTCCCCATCCATTCCTTTGAGGAACTTGTTACTCTTGGGTTCATTGGAACCCTAGACGGTCGTTGGTCGTTCTTGTGGCTTTGGAAGCCGTGAGGACTAGCCGGGAGCCTCCAATTGAGTTATGGAGACATGCCCCGGCCTTGTGATTCTTGTGGCTTTGGGAGCCGCGGGAATTTGGTGAGAGCCTCCAATTCGGTTGTGGAGTGTGTCTCATCCTTGTAAAGGTTTATTGCCGACCTCAAGGGCATCATATAGTGGCTCGTGGAACTCCTCATTGGAGGATAACACGAGGGAGATACGGTGTGCCATATCACGGCTATTCGGGGATCACTTGTGACCCCGCACCGCTCCAACGAAGACATAGCTTCCATTGAGAAGTGAACTTCGGGAATCATCTCCATGTCACCTTGTGTTTGTCTCTTTATATACCTTTACTTGTATTGCTAGATTATCTTGTTTAGTATATCTTGCTAGCTGATACGTCCATTTTGCATCACTATTTTATATCATAATCTACTGTTATTCATTGATATATTACATATTTAGAGATGATACTTATGTTATTTTACCTATTTTGCATGTTTGATGATTATTGGAGAATTAACCACCGGAGTCAAGATTCTGCTGGAAAAAGGACCGTCAAGATGACATATTTCTGAAGATCAACAATTAGCAGCAAATATCCCAAAGCTCCTGTTTTGTCAGATGCCGGAGGCAGCCAAAAGGGGAGCCCAAGGTGGGCCACCATGGGCCCTCACCATGCCATGGCGCGGCCCACCTTGCTGCCGCGCCGCCACGTGGTGAGGAGGCACTGGCCCACCTCAGCCGGTGCCCCTTCGCGTACTTCATCCCCAGAAACCTAACACACGGGGGGTCATCGAGAAAATATTTCGCCGCCTCCACGAGGCGGAAACACACCAGAGAGAGAAAAGCTCTCCGGCAGGGAGAAATCTGCCAAGGAAATTCTTCCCCGGAGGGGGGAAATCATCGCCATCGTCACCGTCATCGAGCTGCACTTCATCGGGATCATCATCTCCACCGCCGACACCATCATCTCCGCCGCTCCACTCCGTTCCGCAGTAACATCTTGGGTTGAATCTTGTCTAGTTCATAGGGGAAACTTTCCGGTGTTAATTGCTCCTTGTGGTTGATGCTATTGAGTGAAACCGTTGAATTAAGGTTTATGTCCAGATTGTTATTCATCATTATATCACCTCTGATCATGATCCATATGATGTCTTGTGAGTAGTTCGTTTAGTTCTTGAGGACATGGGAGAAGTCTTGATGTTAGTAGTGAACTATGTTGAGTAATATTCAATGGTTTGATATTTAAGTTGTGGTGCTATTCTTCTAGTGGTGTCATGTGAACGTCGACTACATGATACTTCACCTTTATGGGCCTAGGGGAATGCATTGTGTATTCGAATATTAATTGTGGGGTTGCCGGAGTGACAGAAACCTGAACCCCCGTTGGTATATCGATGCATAAGGGATAGCAGGATCTCAGAGTTTAAGGTTGTGGTTAGATTTATCTTAATTACTTTCTTGTATTTGCGGATGCTTGCAAGGGGTATAATCACAAGTATGTATTAGTCCTAGGAAGGGCGGTGCATTAGCATAGGTTCACCCACACAACACTTATCAAAACAATGAAGATTAATCAGCTATATGAAGCGAAAACACTTGACGAAATTCCGTGTGTCCTCAAGAACGTTTGGTCATCATAAGTAAACCTACCGGCTTGTCCTTTGCTGTAGAAAGGATTGGGCCACTCGCTACAATTATTATTACTGTATTTTATTTACTTGTACTTTATTTATCAGCTATATCAAAAACCCCTACAAACTTTTCTGCTAGTATTTACAGTGAATTCCTAATCAAAACTGCTTGTCAACACCTTCTGCTCCTCGTTGGGTTCGACACTCTTATTTATCGAAAGTACTACGATACACCTGCTATACTTGTGGGTCATCACTAGCTTGTTTATTGCTCATCATATAGGCTTGTTCACCTAGTTGCATATCAAGAGAACTTATATTTGAGCAATTCCCTAACTTGTTGAAAAGAAAATTAAAATTGGTAGTTGCCTATTCACCCCCCCCTCTAGTCAACCTACTCGATCAATTTCACCAACCATGTACTAGTTTGGCAATTCGATCAATAATGTGCCTGAAGCAATCGGTTCGGTCCATCCCAATCATAGAGGGCAAACCAAGATATTTATCAGACAAATATTCTGTCATAATGTTTAGAGTCTGACACACAACAACTTTATCATCCACTTTTGTGTTAGGGCTAAAGAATATGGATGATTTTGCCTCACTCACCATCTGACCCGACGCCGTATAGTAAAGAACTCCTTTTAACGAGAGTGCATTCGCAACATCCGCTTGAATCAACATTAGTGAATCATCGGCGAATAAAAGATTTGAAACAGTAGGGCCATTGAGACATACTTGTAAACCTTTTAAATTACCTTGTTGTAGTGGACTTGCACTTAAAATTGGCAGAGTCCCGTGTATAGTGCAAACCACTGGATCGTTTCATTTGCACACACAGTTTAAGATGAATATCACAACATTGTATAAATTATTACACGAATGATCCAGACTTATGAAAATATTCATTACAACTGGCATAGCTCAAGGCTAGCTAAAAAGAGTAAAACATCGGAAATTTATTCTTCATGGAGTCTCCATCTTCTTCATGCGCCACAGGCGAAACATGTTGGTTGCAGACTCGAAACCCTTAACGTAAACTCACTCGTCGTCAGACATTCTGCAACAAATATTTTTTTGCAACGGAGTGGGTCAGAACCATTAAAAATGGAACTAGCAAGTGACACTTTGTGGACACTTAAGGGAATAACTCTAATAACCTATATGCATATTTGGCTGGTGGAGTTCAAGGCTATTTTGCATAAAGCCAATTTTTCCTAACACTTTGTAAAACCTTTTCTTCAAAATTGAGACAAGTATGGCATGAAAACCATAGTCTCATCTACCCTTGTTCACTCATCAAGTTTTACTTCAGAAATTGAAATGCTGGGAGCCTCGTTGACGTCCTTGATCAGTGCTCAAATTGTCCGTAACCGGGGACACGGCTAAGTACTTAGTTTTTAACTCTGCAGAGGTTGTGCACTTCACCATTACACCCAACCAACCCAACTATCGTCAACACTCATTTTGTGTTAAGGAAATAATTTTCCTACTTTTGAAATTTTCAAATGTAAACAAGGCATGAAGATGATGAATGCATGCATGATTTTAATTTTTTTAAATCAAAATATATATAGTTTTCAAAAGTTTTTTATTTTTCTGAATTTTCAATTTTTTTGAAAAACTTGGGATGTTGCACTTGTTCCTCTTCATGGTTCAGCAGAGCCGATAGCCTTCAGTGCAAAGGAGAAAGAGATAAGGGGACAAATGATCTCCTTGCCTAAGTCCCTCGAAGGTGCAAACGTCTCCGTCCTTTGAGTTGATCCGCACCTTATATTCAACAGAACTCACACATGCCATGATTAAATCGACCCATTGAGTGTCAAACCCGAACGAAGCAAGATATTCTTCAGAAAAACCCATCCACACGATCATAAGCCTTATGCTTATCAAGCTTTATTGCACACACTCCTTTCTTCCCACTTTCCTCTTTTTCATAGTATATATGTAAGCACTCATAAGCTACAATTACGTTGTCTGTAATTATTCTTCCGGTACGAAGGCACTCTGACTCTCACTAATAATGTCAGGCAATAATACTTTGAGTCTGGCAGCAAGCATCTTTGAAATCACTTTGTAGACGACGTTACAGAGACTGATTGGGCGAAATTGGGTGATGCTTTCTGGAGTATCCACCTTCGGAGTAAGCACAATAGTAGTTAAATTCCATCCATCAGGTATTGATCCACTGTTCACCGCTGCCAGTACAGTCTTGGTTAGTTCTTCTCCTAGCAGATCACAAAATCTCTTGTAGAAAATTGCATGCAAACCATCCAGCCCTAGTGCCTTTGGGTCCCTATATTAAAAAGGGCTTTTTAACCTCTTCTTTGGTATAAGGTGCTAAGAGTGCTTCGTTCATATAGTCAGTTACAACAGGTTTTACTTTATTCAAAACAGCAGTATCCGGCGCATGGACACCAGCAGTAAATAAATTCTTGAAATCAGTAGCCAGAGAACTTAGCTGATCTTCACCTTCCAGCCATACTACATCCGTGTTCTTCAACTTTTAATTGCATTGGTCTTTTACGTGCCGAAGCAAAATTGTGAAAGAAACCAGTATTTCTATCTCCATGCTTTAGCCAATTTGCTCTACTTCGCTACACCCAGTATATTTCCTCCTTCTCGAGGAGTTCCTCGATTAAAACCTGAATCTCCCTCTGGCGATCGCAATTTTCATCCGACATCGTACTAGTTTTTAGTTCCTCAACTCTTTATTCAGCTCCTTTAAATTATTGCGAGGCTCCTTCAAAACTGTCTGATCCCATTGATGTAAATATTTATTGATCACTGTTGTTCGGCTCGCAAAGTCAAAACCATGCATAGTTTTATCCCATGCTTGTCGTACAACATCGTGTACATCCTTCTTATGCAGCCACTTCGCCTCAAAAGGTTTAACACCCCTGCTCGCTGAAAAACAAATTAAAGGCATGTGATCCGACTTGTGATGATCTGCATTAATGATTTTCGCCCCTGGGAAATAGCCATGGAATTCAGCATTGCATACACCTCTGTCCAACCTCTCTCTAATTCTTCTTCTTCACCATGTAAACTGATCCCTTCATAGCCCATATCATCTAGCCCATAGTCAGCCAGACCATCGCGAAAAGCTTGCATCATCCGAAGGGGTCTAGCTGCCCCTCCTTCCTTCTCATGAGAATACAAGATTTCGTTAAAATCACCCATCACTACCCATGGCATATCTGCATTTAATTTCAAATTACGCAGGTAGTCCCAAGACAGGTGTTTATCTTCCCACTTTGGTTCACCATAGAACCTAGTAAATCTCCACGGATTATCATGTGTGTGACAGACAGCAACATCAATGAAATTTGATGTAACTTCCATCGGTTGAATGACAACCGGCGTTTGCCAAACAAGGACAAGTCCTCCACTCGCCCCATCACTTTCAAAAACTGCAACATGATCCATTCCCAATTTTCTTCTCAATTTTTCTGCCCTTGCTTTGTTCAGATGTGACTCAGACAGGAAAATCACCTCTGGCCTAAATTTTACCTGGAGAGCCAATAAGGCGCGCCAGGCCGCGGTACTAGCCATACCGCGACAGTTCCATGCTAAGATTTTCATTGCATCCGGTCGGCTCATCAGAGGCCGCCGATATCTGGTTTATACTGTTGTCTTGCGCAGTTCCATCAAGTAGCTTGGTCTTCTTCCTATTCTTTGCTTTCCGAGGTGTAGATGGATTACATGTCACACCACCAGCGGTTCCTCCTCCTTGCTGCTCTCTGTTCTTTCCCCGGTCAGCTCCGGAGTCACATCCAATATAGACCTGAAACTGTAGTAACTCCATCAGTGGCTACACGCTTGCAAGGAACTTTTGGATACTGGAGCAGTTTGCCATCAGCCGTAGCTAGGTTGCCATTCACCAGAGCTAGGTCAGTAATGCCATCATGGTCCATGTTAACATCTGTATCAAACCCAGGATTATTTTAAGCAGTATTCCATTGGCCCCTTCCAGCAAAACCTCGGCCTCCACGACCTCTTGCACCACCATCAGTTTTTCTGTGTCAGCAGAGCCGTGTCCATTACTGAAATTACGCCCATTACCTCTTCCCCTCCGTGGAGACAGGATAAACGACCCCCACTCAAATTTAGAGGCATCATGTTCTCCGGTGCCGCACTCTTCATGCCAATGGCCCATCATACCACATGCATTACAAAAAGTTGGAAGCTTCTCATACTTGACCTGAAAGAAGTTGGTCTTCCCTCCCTTCGTGAAGCTGTCAAAACGTGTAAGCTTCTTGTTGATATCGAGCTTGACACGAACCCTAATAAACTGCCCAACGAAACCATTGGGTAGAGCAATCTGGACCTCATGCACCTCGCCAATTCTCTTGGCCATATTCTCCACAAACGCAGGTTTCTTCAGCACACCATCCGGGAGTTTGTGGATCTGGCACCACGTCTCAATTCTGTCAAGTTTAACAGTTTCAAGGTTTGAAAACCCATCGTACTCCTGGATAATCAGCGCAGAACCGCAGAAATCCCACGGACCTTGATGCAGGGCTTTGTTCCAATCTGCAAGACAGTTGAATTGAACCGAGAATAGGTTTGCATTAATTCTCCTCAAAACTACATCACGCGCCGGATTCTAGGCACTTCTCATATCACCGATCAACGCACCCTGGCTGAAGCTTTTTCCTGTCAAGACTCGCGCTAGGGCAAGCCACTTCGCTTTCTCTTCTGGATCATCAACTTCCTCTTCCCAAACGAGGTTATCGAGCTCATCTTCTTCAAGGTGGAGGCGCTCCAGCAATTGGGACGGTTCGATCTGCTCCTTACGGCGAGATCCACTAGTAGAGGACTACGCCATGATCGGCGTTCAATCGCGACGGCGATCGACACAGACGGCAAAACTTGTGGCGGCGCAGGCGTCGCCCGAGGACTACAAAACCCTAAAGGAAAAAAATAGCTAATGAGCAGGCTTATTATAACGTTTAGAGCACAAAGATCTATTTACTGAGGTGTGTACAAGGTTTAAAGCGATGGTGGCCTGGTGGGCGATATTTTTTTCCGAGAATGGATATCACCATAGGCATTCTATATGGATTTCTACCTGTCTTATTCCCTTTTTTTCCTATTTTTGGTGTGCGGCTATGCAGATGCCACGTATGGACTCTTTTGTAGTTACTAGATGATACCCCGCATGACGAGGGGTAGACTCATCAAGACCCATGGTTAAGGTCCCTAGGTTATGAATATGGGGGAGAGAACGTGGTAGAGCTGGAAGTATCGTCGGCTGACAAGCAGGGCAAAGATTTTACCCAGGTTCAGGGCCCTCGTGTGGAGGTAACACCCCTACGTCCTGCCTGTCTGTTATTGATTTGTGAATATGATGGTTACAAGGATCCCGGCGAGATGTCGATCTCGCTAGGGTTTGTGGCTCTGGTGGTTCGTTGTCTGGTTCGATGGCCCTCCCAGTCCTTAAATAATAGGCTGGGTCCCGGGTGTTCGTAACCGACTCGATTTACAAGTAAGGAAACTCTAAACCGACTATTGCTTCGCCAAACTTGGAGGATACTTCATCTTCGTGGGCCTCCCTTCATGGGCTTCATGTAGGCTCTGATAGTTGGGCCTAGTCGATACGTGCACCAGGTACCCTCATGGTAGGGTACCCGATAGGCATACCCATGTCAGTAGCCCCCGAGTACTTGTCTGATTCGAAGAGTCGGGCATGGACTCATACATATATATATTTTTTACATCTGTATTTAGAATTCTTATGAAATAGCACATGTTAGCAATGCCGAGTGTTTTCATCGACTATGAGTTTTTGCTTATGATAATCAAGGGATATTAGCTTAGCAGGCCCGGCACACACGACGGATCGGGGCCGGTTAACTACCATTTGTGGCAAAACCATACTAGCTTTCAATCAAACTCGAGTCCCCGGACTCGAATCTGGAACAAACTGGACAGACTCGAAACGGCCGTTGAGGTCTTACTGAATCGAACTGCAGTATAATTTTGAATCTACCCAACGCGTCCGTCGGGGATTTTCATCATGTCTGCTGACACGGAACATTTAAGGATAACGCTGCTGGAGCGGTCCTTAGCCCAGCTCGACTGATCGGCGGGTCTTACCTTTGCACTTATGCATGCAGCATCCAAGGATCGTCGGATCAACTCGGGAATATTTTGAGTGTGATTTTGCTTATGAACTTAGTCGAATGTTCGTCGACTGCACTTTTGCCATTATTCTATCGGGTGCGCGACAGCGCTCCCGATGGGAGTAGCCCCCGAGATTGTGCTTTATTGCTTGCAATGGAGGATAATCTCAAATTCTTTTACCCTGCACATTTTAGTCAAAGAAATTTTTTGATACGCTCCCGATGGGAGTAGATGCTGCAGTCGAAAGAATTTCGACTGGCCTCTATGACTTTTGCTAAAAAACCAACCGAAACTTATGCGAGAGACCACCCGAAGATATCATCGAGTGACTTTTATGCCAGTTGTGAAAGAGAGAACAACGTCAGCAATGACGCATTTTGCGACTGCTATCTCTGACAAGCGATGGCGTGCCTGGAGAGGCTTTGATAAGACGTGACCCTGTTCTGTGGGCCCGTTTTTGCAGAGCTGACCAGGGATGACGCCGCGTGGACTTGATTTGACCGTTCGGCCGATTTTCACGGGGCGTGATGATGGCTTCCTGGATTCTCGTGCGTAGGCGGAGTGGCCGGCGACGGTTGCTCTCCGTGGCCGCCACGTGTATGGCCAGATTTCGCGCGGAGCGTATGGATTTGTTTTAACGGCTACGATCGTTTTTGCGCTCTGTGGTAAATAGGGGGGACGGCGCTGGCAAGTTTTTTACTTGCCATTTGCCCCTGCGCCGCCCCTCGTCTCCTTCCTCGCGCTGCCCCTCCATTGCTCTGCGCCCAAGTTCTTTGCCCCACACTCCTCCACGTAGCAATGGCGAAAGGTGGAGGTGCGAAGCGTGGTGCTGCCGCCGCCGCGACCGATGCGACCAAGGGCAAGAAGGCCGTGGCGGGTACATCTGCATCCGCCGCGCTGAAGAAGGGCAGCGGGGACTGGGCGAAGTCCACCATCAAGGACGCCCATTTGGTCAAGTTCCGCGAGCAGGGGTATCTGCCACCCGCGGAGCAGCTCGCCGTCCGCGCGCCGTCGCCCAAGGAGGTACTCCCCGAACCACGCGCCAACGAGCGTGTTTGTTTTGCGGAGTTTTTGCCTAGGGGCTTTTCGCTTCCCCTCCACGATTTCGTTCGTGGTCTTCTTTTGCCTACGGGGTGCAGATCCATGATCTCACCCCAAACGGCATTATGCATATCGCGTGTTTCATCACGCTGTGCGAGTGCTTCCTCGGCGTCGCACCCAGCTGGGCGCTGTGGAAGCCATCTTCATGGTGCGCCGAACAGAGGAGGTGGTCGCACCTACCCCGTGGCGGCTGTGGAATACAGGTGCGCAGCGACACCCGCTATTTCCGCCTGAAGACCGTCGACTCCGCTCAAGGCTGGAGGAAGGGTGGTTTTATGCGACTGTCGAGCAGGATGCAGCCGCCCCTTTCTCGACTGCTGCTTTCACCAGGACCAAGGCGTGGGATCACCAACTCTCAGCCGAAGAAATGGAGGAAGCAAGCCCTTTGCTGGCTCGGATCGGAGGCATGCTGGACAAGGTCACAGGCATCCATTTGATCGCCACCTTTGTGAAGAGGCGGGTGTGGCCCATCCGTGCCCGAGCGCACCCCATGTGGGAGTATGAAGGCGCGGGTGACATCACCCGAATGAACCAGAGGAGCTTTCAAGGAGTGAGCTGCTGACGCATGTGCGCACATCACCAACTTGACGACAGGCGACACTTGCAACGTCGACTGCCCTGTTGCACCATATGGGTTGGAGAACCCTTTGCTTGAGGTATGTATGTGTTATAGCCTGCTTGCAATGAAGAGTTTGCCACTCGCATGTTTTGATATGCGATTTTTGATTCTGACTTTGCAATTTGTGATGTGTGCTATGCAGGGTCACTCGACTGCTGCCTCCCTTCCTCCTCTGCCTGAAAATGGCGAGACTGAAGAAACACAGGCACAGGTGGTGGACCCGAAAGGGGATCAGTCGCCCATCCCTTCTGCCACCACTTCATGTGGAGGAGGTCGAGGAAGAAGCAGCAGAAGAAGTCCAATCTGAAGACAAGGCTCCTTCTGACCAAGAAGTCGATACCGCGCACCGAAGCGGCGTCGACTGGCCAAGAAGGCGCCTTCTGCTGCAGTTCACCCGCGAAGGAGCAGGCTTGGAGGATGACGAGGAATCAGATTCACCACCTGTTTTCCAAGCCGCTCCTTTGCGTGCGTGCTCAACAAGCTCGACTCTTCCGCTTCAGTCGAGTGGTACCCCAGCCTTTGGAGGACCAATTTTTGGCGACTCCGAAGACGAGGAAGATGAGGAGCACAGGTATGTGTGTTTTTGAGTATGAGAATTTTGTGCTGTCACATTTTGTGCTGACCATCCTTTTGTTTTGTTGTGTTGCCACAGTGCTGAAAACAATCAGCCTGGGACTCCTCCAGTCGAGAATGTTCCAGCCTGGAGCACTCGAAGTCTGCACCGACTGGAAACGAGGCTGCCCAGCCATGGCCACTGACGCTGTCGTTGAAACAGCCAAGGCGGCAACTCCAGATGTCGGGACATCAGTCGCGGCTCCTGAGCCGTGGATGAACCACGTGAGTAACTTTTTGCTTGACCCGTTTAGTTGTAGGTCTGTGAGAATTTTAGATTTTTGCTGAATCCGTGTGCTCGCAGCCCTTCTACCACACCTTGGCAGATTCTGCCAAGGCTTATGTCCAGGTGGAGCAGGAGAGGGACACCATGCGCGCCGAGCTCGAGCGGCTCAGTCGTGAGTTCTCCTTTTTGCTTTTGTTTTGCCCAACTTCTTTTCGCAATGCTGATTTTGTCGAGTATTGAATGCACGTAATTTTGCTGGGCCAGGCGAGAAGAAGGAGCTGGAAGACGCACTCGCCGCGCAGCGCGAAGAATCGAAGAAAGAGCTGGCTGCCGCCACCAACTCAGCTGCTGCACGCGAGCGAGAATATGCTGACCAGCTCGCGGCACTCGCGCAGGCCATGGGAGGTGAGTAATCTTTTCTCCTTTTGATATGACGATATAACTTGTCGAGTGTCGTACTTATGCCTGTTTTGAATTGTGCAGAAGCTGTTGGCGCACCGGCCTCTGCAGACGTGGCGAGTGACGATCTTTCGCTGGAACAGGCTGTGGGCGGCTTAGGCGCTCTATGCAACCAGGCGAAAGAAGCACTCGCCAAATCAACGAGCACACTTGGTGCTGTATACCAAGTGGTGTTCCCTACTGGCGTGGTGCCGTCGACGGTGGATGACTTCGCCAACGTGTTTGGCCCCGGGACGTCCACCATGGCGGGTTTTGCTCGCGCCAACACGGTACGCGGATCCGAGTCCACCATCAAGCTTCTTATGGGACATGGGATAGATTGCGACTATGAGGCAGCACTGTCTGCGTTCCCTCAGAAGCCAGACGGGAAGCCCATTTCGCTGAAGGGGGTGAGCGGAGCGCCGCGCGACTGGCTGAAGTTTTCATGAACACCATGGAGCGCCGGGCACTCGAGACTGCCAATCGTCTGCTTAGGAAATCGAAATCTTAGGCTTAGGGTAGCTGTACCCTTTTGCTTTTTTATGCCTTGTAATGATACCTTCTGAACTGCGCGAGTCTGCGCTTTGTTTTTGCTACCTTGTTTATGCAAAGTCTTTTGCCAATGTCTTTCATTTGGAGAGTTGTATGCTTATGACGAGTCTTACAAACTTTGTGTTTGTGATTATGCTCTTTGAACAGTCACGAGAACCTGCTACTGCGACTAGTTCCTCGCAGGCTCCAACCACCACCCGATCCCAGGGTCAGGTGGCAAATGATGCCAAGGTGATGGAGTATATGAAGGCTAAATTTGTGAGAATGGAGCAAGATCTGAAGGACGCCCAGGCTGAGCTGAGTCGATTGAGGGCCAGACCCGCGTTGGCCACCCAACGCGAGGATTATGTTCTCGGGGAGATGGAGCTTGTGAACAGGCAACTCGAGTGTAAGTTCGAATCTTGCTTTGTTTTACAAGCTTTTTGTAGCTTTTGCCTTTTGATCTGACTGGTGCCCGTATTTGTAGGCTTTGTCGACAACTTCCAGGCTGAACAGATTCGCGTGGAAGGACGCCTGGATAGCGTGGTTGACGACCCTACAACTGGGCGTCAACACTTTTGGCTTGATAGGTACCATGCCCGCATACTTGCCACCCTGAAGGATCGCGTCTGGCGAAGTGCTGAGCTGCTGGAGTTATGCCGGGCATCGTTTATTCGTCTGAACGAGACTCTTTTTCCTTCGGGGCCACAACCACAAGGGATTCGTGCTGTGTTGAACATCTTCGCCAAACAAATCCCATTCGAGAGTTGCTGTCTCAAAGACTTGTAATTGGAGCCAACGCTGCAATGGCGTATATGCGTAGTCGAAAACCAAGGTTGGTGTTGCGGACACCTGCAGCCGGAGAGGTTCTCGAACAAAAAGACTTGGATGACACGATCCAAGCTGCGGAGACACTGATCGAGTGCACTCGCGAACAGCTTTGCGGCCCCGAGCTGCCCGTAAAAGACGAGCCTGAGGATTAGAATGGTTTGCGAGTGCAATTTTTGTATAGGGGGCAGCCCCCGAGTGTAATTTTTGACTCTTTGTATATTGTATAGTTTGTATACTTTGATTTTTTGCCGAGCCCCCGAGTCAATCGAGCGGGGTTTGTGAAATATGTGTTGGTTATGAACCGATGACTGTGCAGCCCCCGAGTATTCGAGTGCGGCTGCAAAGTTTTGTTTCTTTGTTCGGATCCTTGTTACGCAGCCCCCGAGGGTCTCGGGTGCGGTTAAGGTATGAATTATGCAGGTGGTAGCCACAAAGGAGTCGAAGGAACATTGATTTTATTCCTCTTTTGAATGTTAGGCTGCAGGCCGCCTCATTAAAAACCTTCCAGTCCCCTTAGGTACCCTGGTAAGGAAAAGAGCGCGTCTGAAACCTGCAGCCATCCGACATATAGCCTATTACATTGTATGTGAGCACTTTATGCGTAGAAACGGCGCAGATGCGCAACGTTCCAAGGATTGTGAGAGGGTTCGCCTGTCTTCGCGTGCTTCAGTCGATATGCGCCTCCACCAAGGACCTCCGTGATGATGAAGGGACCCTCCCATGGGGAAGCGAGCTTGTGCACCTTCTTTTGCTTCAGTCGAAGAACCAGGTCGCCAACGACGAAGGACCTGGTGCGCAGTCGACGGCTGTGGTAGTTGCGAAGGTCCTGCTGGTAAACAGCTGTGCGGGCTAAGGCCGTGTCGCGCGCCTCATCAAGCAAGTCGACTGCGTCTTCGAGTGCCTCTTCTGCGTCTTCTTCATTGTATGCTTCAACTCGTGGTGCGTTGAACCTTACGTCTGATGGCAGAATTGCCTCTGCACCGTAGACCATGAAGAATGGGGTGAACTGCGTAGAAGTGTTGGGAGTTGTGCGTAGGCTCCATAGCACAGACGGTAGTTCTTCGACCCAAGCACCTGCAGCTCTTTTGAGTGGCACCAGGAGGCGCTTCTTGATCCCACTCGTCACAAGCCCATTGGCCTTTTCGACTTGGCCATTGGATTGCGGATGCGCCACGGATGCGTAGTTGAGCGTAATGTCCTGCTCTTTGCAAAAGGTTTTGAACTCCTCAGCCGTGAAGTTTGTGCCGTTATCAGTGATGATACTGTTTGGGACACCGAAGCGATAGATGATGCTCTTTATGAAGTTGACTGCCGTAGTAGCAGTCGAATTTGTGATGGGGACCGCCTCGATCCACTTTGTGAACTTGTCGACTGCCACCAGTAGGTGAGTATGCCCGCCATGCGATGATTTTTTGAGTGGCCCAACCATATCGAGCCCCCATTGGGCGAAAGGCCAGGCCAGCGGTATAGTCTTCAACGCCGATGCGGGTGCGTGCGGCCTTGTTGCGAATTTCTGGCAGCCGACGCACCTTTTGACTATGTCCTCCGCGTCTTTGAGTGCTGTAGGCCAGTAAAACCCTGCGCGAAAGGCTTTGGCTACGAGTGATCGACTGCTGGCGTGATGCCCACAGGTACCTGCATGAATGTCTCGAAGTATGGCTTGGCCATCTTCGAGTGCGATGCATCTTTGGAACATACCTGATATGCTGCGCTTGTATAACTCGCCGTTGATAACGGTGTATGCTTTTGATCTTCGAGTCACGCGTCGGGACTCGGTTATGTCATCTGGTAGCTCGCTACGGAGTATGTAAGCCAGAAAAGGTTGAGTCCAGGTTGGCTCAATGAGAAATACCTCGACAGGGGGGTCCTCTGTGCTAGGCATTTTGCTTTTGGGTGGCGTAGTCGACGGAGGAGGCTCTCGTTTCTCCTTGATAGATCTGTGTTCAATACGCTCGAGGAAGACACCAGGTGGAATTTGTGCGCCAGTTGAGCCAAGATTGGCTAGCATGTCTGCTTCTTCGTTGCTTTCCCTTCCTATGTGCCTCAACTCGCAGCCCTCGAAGCTGCCCTAGTGTGTTGTACAGATCGCGATAAGCGATCATGTTGTCCGCGATTGCGTCGCAGGCCTTCATTGTTTGCTGCACCACGAGGTTGGAGTCGCCGTAGATCATCAGTCGAGTGCACCCGAGTGCCTTTGCCATCCGCATGCCATGGATCAGAGCCTCGTATTCAGCCTCGTTATTGGAGGGTAGCTTGAATCCCATCTGCAAAACATAACGTAGCTTGTCCCCTTTTGGTGATATGAGGATGACGCCTGCGCCTGCGCCTTCGTGTTTCTTGGACCCATCGAAGTACATGGTCCAGGAATTGGCCACGTCTGGTGCTCCAGGTAATTGGGCTTCTATCCACTCGGTTGTGAAGTCGGGTAGGACTTGTGCTTTGATAGCCTTCGGGTGCTCGTACTTGATATCTCTTGGAGCCAGCTCGATGAGCCATTTTGCCACTCGACCCGTTGCATTGGGGTTTGTGAGATATCACCGATTGCTGAGTTGCTTACCACGGTAATCGGATGCTCGGTGAAGTAGTGTGTCAACTTCCTTGAGGACATGAATACAGCGTATGCCAGCTTTTGATAGTGCGGGTACCGCTGTTTTGATATGGAGAGAACCTCGCTCAGGTAGTAGACTGGACGTTGTATGCTTTGGATGTGCCCCTCCTCCATGCGTTCGACTACCAGTACGGTGCTCACCACCCTGTTTGTAGCCGAGACATACAGGTAGAGTGGTTCCCGTTCCTTAGGTGCGACGAGGATCGGAGGGCTTGTGAGGATCCGCTTGAGATCTGTGAAGGCTGCTTCAGCTTCTGGCGTCCACTCGAACTTGTCCGCCTTCTTCATCAGTCGATAGAATGGTAGAGCCTTTTCACCCAGTTTGCTGATGAATCGACTGAGCGCTGCTACTCGTCCTGCTAGTTTCTGCACATCATGAAGCTTTGAAGGCCTTTGCATGGTGAGGATGGCCTGTATTTTCTCCGGGTCTGCTTCGATTCCACGGCAGAGACTAGGTACCCTAGAGCTGCCCGGCTGGAACGCCGAACGTACACTTCTTAGGATTGAGCTTGATATGGAAGCGTTTGAGGTTTGCGAACGTCTCCCTCAAATCGTCGAGTAGTGTGTGTTCTTCCCTTGTGGTAATGACAATGTCATCAACGTAGACCTGGACGTTGCGTCCAATTTGCTTTTTGAGGCAGTCCTGCATCATGCGCTGGTATGTTGCACCCGCGTTTTTGAGCCCAAAGGGCATAGTTGTGTAGCAGTAGACCCCGAGTGGGGTTATGAACGCCGTTTTTTCTTCGTCTTCTTGCTTCATCCTTATCTGGTGATAACCTGAGTAAGCATCCAGAAAGGAGAGTCGTGCGCATCCGGCGGTGGAGTCGACGATCTGGTCGATCCGGGGTAGCGGGAAGTGATCCTTTGGACAGCACTTGTTCAGCGCTGTGAAATCCACGCACATCCGAAGGATGTCTGTATGCTTCTTTTCTACGAGTACAGGGTTGGCCACCCATTGTGATTTCTTGATTTCCCTAATGAATCCTGCTGCGAGTAACCGGTCGACTTCAGATTCGACTGCGGTTCGCTTTGGGCCGGAGATTCGACGCATCGTTTGCTTGACTGGCTTTGCATCTGGAAACAATTGGAGAGAGTGCTCGGCGAATTCCCTGGGAATACCTGGCATGTCGGCTGGACACCACGCAAATATTTCCCAGTTCTCACGGAGGAATTCGACGAGCGCGCCTTCCTATGCGATAGGCAGGCTCGAAGATATGTTGACTGTCTTGGACGGATCGGTCGGGTGCACCTGATGCGACCTTGTGTCATTTGTAGCATTGAAGGATCTGTCGACTGCCAACTTCTTATGCTCTGGAAGGAGTGTGCGGTCGTTGGTAATCGCTAAGTCGGCGAGTGATTCCTCCACCCCGAACATCTCGGAGATTTTGCTGAACTCGCGGTCGCAAGCATCGGACCTTTGAAAGTTTCCACGGACAGTGATGACTCCCTTTGGTCCTGGCATCTTCAGCGTGAGGTACGCATAGTGTGGCACCGCCATGAATCGAGCAAACGTCGGGCGACCAAGAATAGCATGGTATTGTGATTTCCAGTCGACGACCTCGAACTCAATCGACTCTGTCCTGAAGTGGCTTACGTCCCCGAACGTAACGTCGAGTTGTATGGTGCCTTCTGGGCTAATTGCTTTGCCAGGAACGATACCGTGGAAGGTATTTGAAGATTTTGGGAGGTTTTCGACTGACCTGTTCATTTTGCGGAGCGTGTCCGCGAAGATGATGTTTATGCCGCTGCCTCCATCCATGAAGACCTTGGTCATGGCGTAGCCTCCTATTTGCGCGTCGAGTACCAGAGCCGCATGCCCTGGTCGAACTACAGCTGGGGGATGATCCTCTCGACTGAAGCTTATGATGGTTTCCGATCCCTTCAGAAATTCGGGCACGGCTGGAGGTGCCATGACAGCCATGTTCACCTGTCGAGTGATTAGCTTTTGCTGCCTGTTGGAGGGGCGACCCTTTTGTATCATGTACATCTGCCCGTGGGGCTGTGGATATTGATCATCTTCCGCCCGTAGTACGGGTTGTATGGCACCTGCGAGGTTTGCGCCTGGAGCAGGCTGTGGTGGTGCGGTGGCGGCTGTGGCGCCATGAGAGCGGGCACAGCGTTCGGCTGTGGTGCGGGTGCAGGCGTGGGCTGAGCAGGTGCTGGGCCATTCCTCTTGAGTCGTATCACATAGTCAGTCGCCATTTGGTCGAATTCCCTGCAGTTCCTTAGGGTGTGATTGGAGCGTAGTTTTCCGTCGTCCCCCTTGAAGAGGTGGAATCTGCACCAGTCGTCCATCTTTTCCTCGAATGACCGCTCGGGTTTTGCGTCGCTACGTTTGCGCCATTCTTGCCTTTTGTAGCTGTCGCTCCGCTGCTCGCGATCTCGACTGTCCGTCGATCATCCGAGCGTCGATTGCTTCTATCTTGGTCCTCCTTGGCTGTGTGTATCCAGCCGCCATGAACTCGGGTCTGTTATCGTCGTAAGGACGTCTGGACCGTTTACGCCTGCGATCTTCTCTGTATGAATCTCTGCGGCTTCGACTGCCGCTTTCGTAGTTGTCGCGTGTTGGGGAAGCACGGGATCTGCGTACAGAATCCTCTCCATCTGCCCACTCAGTCGCAACTTTGATGAGGTCAGCCAGGGAGGTTGGCTTTTCACGACCAAGTGCCTCTTTGAAGTCCTTCCTGGCGAGACCTTGTATGAAGGCATCCATGGCCCTGTCTTCTGACACTTTGCCAACCGAATTGCGTATTTCGGTCCACCGCCGTATGTATGATCTCAGCGACTCGTCTGATCGTTGAGTACATGTCCTTAATTCCTCGAATGTCTTCGGGCGCTCACACAGAGGCTCGAAGTTTTTGATGAAGTCTCTGCGGAAATCATCCCACGAGTCATATGATGATGGAGGGAGCGATTTGAGCCAGTCGCGGGCAGTTCCTTCGAGCATAAGTCGTATGTACTGCATCGCCGTGGTGTTCGTGCCACGCTGGCATGCCACGGCGAGTCTGTAATCTTCTAGCCACCCAGAAGGTTCTTGGCGACCGTTGTACTTGGGTTGTTCGCCTGTCAACTTGAACCGTTTGGGCATCCGCGTCTCACGGATGCGTCGAGTGAAGCACAATGCTCCGCATGGCTCTGGTTCGCGATCAGAGTATGAATCGCTGCTATAGGATCTTCGAGATCTGCTTCTGCTGGACCTGTGCCGGCGCGTGCTTCTCCTTCCTTCATCCGAGTGGTGGCTGCGACCACTGCGATGATGTGCTGCGTGTCGTGAGTCGACTATGTCGCGATCGCGATCCCTTGCTGGAGTTTTGTCTTCTGGCTGCATAGCCTGTGCCGCTAGAGCTAGCGATTTGAGTTGTTGGCGATGCAGGGCTGCGTTAGGGTCATTCGCCGGAGGTTGTATTGCCTTGAGGTAAGCACCTACGGAGAATAATGCACCCGCAGCAGTTTTGGGCACTGGGATTCCGTTAGCGTCCTCTGTCATGAACGACAGGTTACGGGTGATTGCTACCCTTTCATGTTCTGGAAGGCTTGCCAACCGCGACCTAGGTCGAGGGGTTGGTTGCTGTGTGGACCCGAGGGATTGCTCCCTTCGTCGGGCACTCGAGAGGCTGGCTTGCCTTTTGCGCTCCTCGAGCGTCGCTCGGTAGTTTTGCAGTCGAATTGACTCCTGCCAGTTGAAGTACTGGAAGGTCAACATCTCCTCTGGGGTGGAGTTTGGTGGCATCATAGTGCACTCCTTTATGACTTTATCTGCTTTTGCTGCCATCTCCTCCGTGATTGTCAAGGTTGTGACCCCATCCGGCATGGTTACCGTGCATGGGAATTGTGCAGGCCTGCGAGCGGCAGCGTCTGCGGATGATTCTGCGGTGAAGGCCACGTAGACCTGATGGGGCGTGACCCGAGGACAGGTGTATGTGCTGTCGATTCCAGTCATGGACTCGACGTCGCCGTCGAGGCTCATGTCAGAGCCAGTGTGTTCATCGAGTAGATCTTCGAGGCGAATCTCGTTGTCGATGTGCTCATCGCCTATGCTCATCTCGGTGTTGGCGAAGCCATTATGGATTTCTGAGTCGAGGTTGGTGTTGGTGAAGATCTCCGAGTCGACGTTGTTGTCGTTATGAATCGCGGGCTCGTAGAAGTCATCGAGGGAGATCCCGCAGTCGAAACTCTCGTCGAGTGGTAGGTTGAAGTCGATGTTGCTTGTGTTGTATGCTGATTCTGCTCCTCGCCTTGGAGTTCCGTCATCATGAACCTGTCGAGCTCGCCGGTCGACATGGTTGTTGCGGGCGAGCAGGCTTCAGGAATCGACGATGGGGCGAGCAGTCGACGGAGCCTCGAGTGCACCCAGCGCCAGTTGTTGCGGATCTGTCGAGTCCTGCGTGCCAAGATTGTTTACGAAAAAATTGAATGCTCCAACAGTTAAGTCAAACCTGATTCAAGGCCGGAAAACGCCTCCTGAAGCTCTGGCGAGTGCGGATTGAAATTCATTGGAAGAGCAGATGCGCTTTTTGCGGGTGAAGCGGGCAGGCTGCCGCTTTTCGAGTGGATCGGCGAGTCGCCGTGTGTCGCCTGGATCGGCGAGTTGCTGTTTGCTGACATGGCCGGCGAGTTGCCGTTTGCAGATGAGATCGGCGAGTTGCCGTTTGCTGGTGTGATCGGCGATTTGCCGTTTGCTGTTGGGACCGGCGAAACTTCGAGTCCAGCGCTATTCTTTCCCACAGACGGCGCCACTTGACGAGGGGTAGACTCATCAAGACCCATGGTTAAGGTCCCTAGGTTATGAATATGGGGGAGAGAACGTGGTAGAGCTGGAAGTATCGTCGGCTGACAAGCAGGGCAAAGATTTTACCCAGGTTCAGGGCCCTCGTGTGGAGGTAACACCCCTACGTCCTGCCTGTCTGTTATTGCTTTGTGAATATGATGGTTACAAGGATCCCGGCGAGATGTCGATCTCGCTAGGGTTTGTGGCTCTGGTTCGTTGTCTGGTTCGATGGCCCTCCCAGTCCTTAAATAATAGGCTGGGTCTCGGGTGTTCGTAACCGACTCGATTTACAAGTAAGGAAACTCTAAACCGACTATTGCTTCGCCAAACTTGGAGGATACTCCATCTTCGTGGGCCTCCCTTCATGGGCTTCATGTAGGCTCTGATAGTTGGGCCTAGTCGATACGTGCACCAGGTACCCTCATGGTAGGGTACCCGATAGGCATACCCATGTCACCGCACCTTGTTGCGGGATTTATAGAATTACTTTTTTGGCTAATAAATTGTAAGACATTCAAATTTCTCGATAGGCTGAAAGATCATAAAGGTGGATGGGAAGTTGTGAAAAGAGTTGATTTATGCGGATAATGTAAACAAAATGTTTGGCGACAATAATCAAAATGCTTACTATGCATAGAAATAAAACTTTAGTCACAAAAACGGGAATAAATCTTACTTTCTTGAGATGAGCAACCTAGCTCAGTAAGACTTTTTTTTGTAAAATTCCATCAAGCTAAACTATGCCGTGCATAGTATATAGTTCACAGGAACAAAAATGACCAATGGTTGTCACAACATAGAAACGTACGCCACGAAGTCATTGAGTTTACGGCAGCACATAAGTACGCTTCCATTCACCTAAATTCTCAGTTAGATCAAACAAAAAACACAAACAAATCATGTAGAGCTGGACGGAGGAATAGTTCTTACATAGCTCAAATGTATCATGTTGATGGTTGCAGATTGCAAGTAGTAACGGATGTGCCGAACCGAACAACATATCGTAGTACATCATAGTTAAATAAGTATGGTACCCTTCAAAGGGAAATGTCGAACATGTATGACAAAGGTAATTTAGTAGCGCTCTTGAACAGCAATAAACAATATGGTATTAAAGCCATATAAGTTGGCGGCATGAAAAAATATGAACAATGGGAGATGAACATTGCATTACATGAATGTATTATGGAAAATAGAAAGGATTTTGAGTAAAAAATCTGTAAGAAATTCTGGTACTGGAATTCCATTGTACGCACCTGTAGATGCTTACATCCATATTATCTGGCCTGCTGGTCATGTTCAGTTTAAGCTGAGAGCCAAAATTTACCACACTTTTTTATAATAATACCAAGGTACGTGGTCAAGAAGTGGAACTTCAAGAGAATAATCCCAAGCAGACTGTACTACAGATTGCAGCTAACTTCAGAAGCCCCATGGCAATACGAAACGCTGAAGGTCCTGGATCGACGGCTTGGTATTTGACTGCACATTCGCTAGAAAGCTGTAACATTAGCTTGACGTTACAAATTTCCAAGCTGCTCATCCAGTTAGAATTAGATCATATAATATGAGACCAGAATCACATCGCCAAAATAACCTGTTTGGCTGAAAGCACTGTTAGTGCACACCTTGCGCCTTTCATATTTCCTATTCTCCATCTCCTTCCTCTGCCAGACCCACGCAGCTGAAAGGATGAGCAGCGACCGATAGAAGGGGCTCAAAAGGGGGTCTATGATACAGCCAAACAATCCGAGAAGAGGCCCAATTCGAGAAGGATTGTATGCCCCATCTCCCTAATAACACAGTTCGTGAAAGTTGTGACCGCATCATCCAGAGAGGTGGAGATGAGGTTGGAGGAAGAGGTGTGGCCAGCGACATGTATTCTGAAGATGGAAGGTAGGAGAAGGGGAAGAGAACGCACTCATTAGAGTTTAGAAACACACCAGGAAGAGAAACGGTTCGAATTAAAGGCACACGGACAGCCGGATGGGACCTGCGCTAGCGGTGATGAGTGTTAGTGGGACAAACTTTTTTTCATTATGTGGCATATTTGCTTACATGGGGGGCTAGGATTTGCTAGAGATGATTGATGAGGTGGACACCTTGCATGTTGAGAGAATTACTTGTAGTGGGTCATTCCTATTTAGATATAGAAGATATCACTTTTATGAGTATTTTTTAAGCTTAATAAAGCGCCTATTTTTTTTTTAAATGGGCGGCGCGCGAGAGAAAGGACGATTCATGGCAGACAAGAGGAAAGGAAGAAGAGAATAGAATATGCTCGCGCGAGGATATACCGACCTAGTGATCAGTAGCATATCAACAGCAACTCAACAAAGCTCCATTGCCGACCCGCCAGGGACCAATCGATGTGATTTTCATCGAGCAGGCGGCAAAAGCACCAAGCACCAAACAATCCTCTCGTTTTCGGCTTAGCTCGAGCTACCAATCCAACAAAAAATAAGAACAGTTCGTCCTAGCTCCTGGACGGCACCAGGACAGCAACATTGCGAAACTACAACACAAACACAATCACAGAATTTGTCGATATGCGGTTGTCTTTCCGTGGACATGTCTAACCTTTGGATGCAGCTCCGTTCGAGATGCCACGTGGATTTCCTACGTATAACAGTTTGTGCATTGCAGGTACATGTTCTACAGATCGATGGTGTGAGAATCTCGTTTTGTGTGTTTTGCCTCTAGCTATCGTATACCTTGTCCTCGGTTGGGACTTTGGTCGTGATGCCATGTGTACTCCTGGTCGACGACGACGACTCCCGGGCTCCGACGGCGAGAGACGGGATGCTCTGAGCATTGCGGAACACATTCTCTGGATCGATGGCGGTCTTTGCGCGGACGAGACGGTCGTAGTTGCTCAGGAAGTACCTCTCGCCCCAGGTCCTCGCCGCTTCTACCTCTGGGTTTGGACTGCCGTCTTCAACCTCTATCATCCTAGGACCAGACCAGTTGTTTGTGCCAAGATCAAGGTCTTGGTAGTTTATGTACGCCGTGCGTGGACTGTTCGACAGGTATGTTCCCATCAAGTCGTAGAATCGTCTCAACCAGTCCATGTACTCCTCCCTGTGGGCGCCATCGTCCTCCGTCGTCCACTCGATCAGATACTGAATGCCGTGGATGTTGCCCTTGCGATGCGGGAATGGTAGATCGGCGGCGCCGATCCTGTCCATGGCGCCGCCGTAGGGGTCCAGGATGACGTACGCCTTGGGCTGCTTCGACAGGAAGTCGACGGCTCCGGTCAGGTCGTCGATGGCCATCGGGCGGCGCACGAAATCGGATTTCGCCTTGAAGTAGTTCTTCCCATGGAGCACCCGGTCCGTGAGGTCCGACGCGGAGCTCCCTTGGGGCAGGCCCGAGAAGAACACGATGGATTCGATCCAGCTCATTTCTCTCGGGTTCAGGTCCAATAGCCCGATCTCCGGAAACCGTGCGGAGAGTATATCCACTGCTTCGTGGCGAGGACCCAGGTAGAACCCTTTGAACGTCACGGAGATGATGCGGGTTTGGTTCGACTCTGGTAGGCCGGCTCCGACGAACGCCGAGAGGTAGAACTCGTCGGGCAGCCACGGCGCGACGTGCTGCCACGTCGACACGAGCCGCGCCACCGAGGCCACGGTGCCGGGACGGTTGACGACGAAGACCGTGACGCGCTCCGGGACTGGGCTGAGCTGGACGCGCCACGCGTAGACGGCGCCCCAGGCGCCGCCACCGCCGCCCCGGATCGCCCAGAAGACGTCCTCGCCCATGCCGTCCCGGTCCAGCACGCGGCCGTCGGCGTCGACCAGCACGGCATCGATCACGTTGTCCCCGGCGAGCCCGTACTTGCGGGACAGCAGCCCGAACCCGCCGCCGGCGATGTGACCGCCTGAGCCGACCGTGGGGCACGACCCGGCGGAGAACGCGAGCGTCCGGCTGGACTGGGCGACGGCGTGGTACACCTGTCCGAGCGTCGCGCCGGACTGGACCCACGCCGTGCGCGATCCGGCGTCGACCTGGACGCGGTCGAGCGCCACGAGGTCGACGACGACGAAGGCGGCCGCGGCTCCATCCGAGGTGTATGAGAGGCCCTCGTAGCTGTGGCCGCCGCTGCGGATGCGCACCAAGAGCCCGGTTTCCCTCGCGCACCGCACGGCGGCGCGTAGCTCGTCCAGCGACGCCGGGACGACCACAGCTGCGGGCCCTCGATGATCGTCTGCGCATCCGGCCGCGAACCGGAGGTTCTGGACGGAGAAGGCCAGCGCGGCGCCGTACGCGGGCGACTGGCGCGTCGTGACGTTGCGCACGCCAGCGGCCGCGAGGCAGGACGTGATCAGGACGCCGTCATCGTCGTCGTCGCCGCTGACGCCGGCGTGTGCCGCGGCTTGCATGGCGAGGAGGCGGAGCAGGAGAGAACAGAGCAGAAAGCTGATGGCCATTGATCGAGCGAAGAGGAGCTAGCTAATAAGTGGAGCGTGGACTGTGGGAGTGTGACGATGCGCGCGTGGGTTTTTATGTGTGGTCGCGAGTGACGGCTGAGGGTTTTGTTGCTAAGCGCAGGGCCGGCGTGATTAGGTTAAGGATTGATTAGCACTAATCGTTGTGGCCGGCAGGCGGTGTTTGTGTTCTTGTGCACCACCGAGTGAACGAAATCAATAGAAAGTCTCTGCATTTTAGGTGCCGGGATAGACTGATTAATCTGCGTTTTCTTGTGAGTTTTTGTTGTCCTAGTGATAATTTTCCGGCAGAATACTTGAAACAATATCACTGTGTTTTCCTCATTTATCCGGACAGACAGAGTACTAATTATTCGGTTGAACTTTGTACCACTAAGTTATTTACCTGCAGTGGCGGAGCTACAGTAGACGCGTTGGGTGCAGATGACACCAACGATTTTTGCTGGTCAAGCACCAGTACGTACGTAGTAAGCTGGCTGAACCCAATCAAAACTGTCGGCTGAACCCATCGACTCACTAGTTGAGCTAATTAAAAGGCTTTTGGCCCATGTATAGCACGTTTAGACCCAAGCACCCGCAAGTAAAACGATCTAGTCTGGACTTTTATACGCATCAGTAAATCGATCCGGCTAGCCGCACGCCTCGAAGAGTCGTTGTCTTTTTCGACTTCTCCCTCGAGTCCTTCGCCAGCGCCGTAATAAAATGGGGATCAGTTTATGAGTGATTGTCTAATTTCCTATGTGAAGAAACATAAGTACCGATGATGTGTTTGGTCTTCTTAAAAAGATAAAAGGTCTGAAACTTTGAAATGTGAGTGACTTTACATGTTTCACTTTATTGTACTTGTTTAAAACTCATGAAATGAAATTAAACTTTCAGTTAAAAAAAACTCATGAAATTAAGTTGTCATGAAATTCCCGCTCTTTGTTTGCCGAGAATTACATGTAAAAACACCCGGCAAAGTTTTCAATTACGCGGGAAAAAACGGCGGGAAGAAATACGAAATTCACGCGTAAATTTTGCCGAGTATCTGCCATTAGACACTCGGCAAACACCCGAGCACCGTCACGGCACCATCCACCCAGCTGACAAGGGACACATTGACTATCCTCTTTGCCGAGTATCGATGTTTGCTAAGTGTGTTTTGAACTTATAGCCGAGTGCCTTTTCAGAACACCTGTCTTTGCCGAGTATTTTTGTGTTCGCCGAGTGTATTTTCAGTATACTTGGTATACAAACCCCTTTACCGAGTATCCGCGATTTGACACTCGGCAAAGCCAAAGATGTCAGCGCAAACTCGTTATCCACTAGTGGCTAGTTCATGACAAATTTCTAGTGAACCCATCGGCAAAAATTTCTGGCTCCGCCCCTGTTTACCTGCTAGTCTGCTAGCCATCCCCATTAAGGATGACAATGGGTAGGGTATGGGGCGGGTAGACCAATACCATACCCATACCCATGTAGTCAATGGGTACAAAACTCTACCCATACCCGTAACCACGGGTAAAAAACTTTACCCGTACCCATACCCGACAGGTACCCATACCCGTTGGGTACCCAACGGTAGATCAAATAATACACATGTTATACATAATTTTCCATTCATCGATAAAACATTGATAAACGAAAAACATTTCTCTCAACTTAATAACATATACTCCCTCCGTTCCCAAATATAAGATGTTTTAGATGTTACACATATTGTCTAGATACATACACAAATGAGTGAACATACACATGTAATGTGTCTAGATACATTTGTATACATGTGTATGTGGACAAAGTCTAAAACATCTTATATTTAGGGAACGGAGGGAGTTTTTGAGTACATGACAATTATCCCAACCTAAGTTGACAATTGATAACAACTTTACCATATATTCACAAGCTAATGAGAATGAAAGTTGTACCTCCATGAGTAAGGTATATAAACGGGCAGGTATGAGTATACCCACGGATACGAGATTATATCCGTGCCCTACCTACGACTTAACGGGTAGGGTATGGGCATAATACCCATACCCTACCTGAAAGGGCATGTGTTGCCCCATGTGTGGTTTTGGTAATTAAAGACAATCCCTATGGACTAATGTTTGCATTGAGCTATCTTTATAGATCTTGTCCATGAAGAAGATTGGAGTTCATGTGTTGGACTCTAGAAGATTATATGTTGACCAAGATTCTATCCAAGGGTTTATATAAAGAATGGTCGTCTAGAGTTGAACTTATTGCAAGCATGGCTTGGAAAAGAAGATTGAGTGAACATTCATGTTTATCTCCAAGTCATCATCTATATCAAGATAAGAAGACAAAGTGCAAGTGGATACATGAAGACAGAGCTAAGCGAGGCTCTCCCATAATGGTGTATGGGGGAGTATTTGGAGAAGTCTTCATCAAGCATGTGCTAGGAAAGCGCAATCAAGAAAGGTGGTCCACTTGAAGAGATCAAGATCGTCATCATCTAGCTCAAGTGGAATGCGCAAGGCAAAGGTATGTTCTTGATAGGGTTTCTATTTTACCGGTCTCATGGTGTAGTAGGAGACCGGGTTATAGGATTGATACCGTACTATCAAGAGGGGCTCTCAAGTGAGTAACTTGATCGCATCGTTGTGGAGATCTCAAACCTTTGCATATTTGGCATATCATCTTTCTTGGTTCTTATTTGGCTTTTATCCATGTGAGAATCTAGAGCTTGTGTTCATCTCCATACCAAGCTCGAGTTCATCATAAACGGATTTCATTTGAATATCTTGTGAAGTTTTTGATGTTGGAGGTTTTACCGGTTTGTCTTTTCTAAGAGAGGTCAAACTCTCTCCTTATGGTTTCCTCCTCACATGATGGACTATGATGTGTATATGCATGATCTTGTGGTGCTTGTGATTATCTTCGGAGCAAGCCCAAGATCATTGAAAACGGAGTCCGGATGGAAAACTAGTTGCGTTATCGGTGTTGGAAATATTACCGGTCCTCCTCGAGATAAGGTCCACACCTCCCATGTGTGGTATCCCCTCTATATTTGTGGACAAGCTCTTGTCGTTACCTTTCCAACGAAATTGGATTCACCTGATTTGGAGTTCGAACGAGAAAGTTATTGCATTTCAGGCTTTGCAGTTCTGCTGGTTTTCCTGACCGGAGTCTCCGGTGTCAGGGCCGGAGTCTCCGCACCTCTGGGTCCGGAGTCTCCGTGGTTCCTGTCCGGAGTCTCCGGTCCCTGGCTTTGTTGTTCTGCTGCTTTTCCTGTCCGGAGTCTCCGGCTCCAGGACCGGAGTCTCCGGTCCCCTGCGTTCGAAGTTTCTCTGCTCCAGGACGGCACTTGCTGTATAGGGTCCGGAGTTGGTCCGGAGTAACCCGGAGTTTCCGCACTGGCCGGAGTCTCCGGCCTTCGTGGTCCGGAGTCTCCGGTTTGAGTTTTCTGCAACGGTTTTTTCCTGCTCTTCCGGGTCCGGAGTCTCCGCCCGGGCCGGAGTCTCCGGCCTTCGTGGTCCGGAGTCTCCGGTGTAAGTTGGCTGCAACGGCTCTTTTTCTGGGAGGGGTATAAATACCCCTCCACCTACCTCCAGCCAGGCAGCCCTGCCCAGCACGATTTACATTCTCTCTTCTCCATTGTTGAAGCTCAAAACTACAAGTTCTCCCAATCCCTCCACCCAAACTCGTTGATCTTTGGAGGATTGAAGGAGAAGACCTAGATCTACATTTCCACCGAGCCGTTTCTCCTCTAAGTGAGTGGAACCCTTTCGATCTAGTTCTTGAAGTTCCATTTGTTGTGTTCTTCTTTGTTCTTCCTCTCTTCTCCCCCCACAAGCATTTGTTGCTTTTGGTGGGATTTGGGAGTGAAGGACTTGAGCACTTCTTGTGTTCTTGCCTTTGCTTTTGTGCATAGGTTTGCCTTTGCTTTTGTGCATAGGTTTGCTCTCTCCACGAGGATTCGTGGAAGTGAAGATTGTGAGCTCGTTACTCTTGGGTCGTTGGACCCTAGACGGTGTTCTTGTGACCTTTTGTGGTCAAGGCCTTTTGTGGCTAGTTGGGACCTTTTGTGGTCCACTTGGGAGCTCCCAATCCTTTTGTGGGTTGTGCCTCAAGATTGTTGTAAGGGACTCGATTTCCGCCCAAAAGGAAATCAATAGTGGAAGGTGAACCGAGCTTTTGTGCGAGGTTCATCGGAGAATAGGGTGAGGCCTTTTGTGGCATCTTGAGTTTGATACTCACACCCCTCCAACGAGACGTACTCCCCTAAAAAGGAGGAACTCGGGAATACATCGTCGTCTCCGCGTGCCTCGGTTATTTCTATACCCAATCTCTTTACTTATGCACTTTACATTGTGGTAGCCTTCGAGCTTGAAGTATTTTATCTTGCTATCACCTTGTTAATTGTCTTGCTTAGCATAAGTTGTTGGTGCACATAGGCGAACCTAGTTTATTTAGGTTGTGTGCTTGATAATTTAAACACCTAGTTTTATTCCGCATTTATCAAGCCTAAACCGGAAAAGTTTTAAACGCCTATTCACCCCCCTCTAGGCGACATCCTTGTCCTTTCACTATCCATGCGGGTACGGTACCCGCGGGTACACGTTCCTGTGGGTAAAATTGCCATCCTTAATCCCCATGTATAAGGCATCGCTGTCAGGATCTGCATCCACATTAGTAGTCGCATCTTGTTATTTTTGGCCATTGTGCCTTGTCGTTAACAGTGAAAACACAAGCTGCCCGTTATCAAGAAGGTGGCGACGAGAAGAGTCGTCTGACATCGATCGAAACGGTGGGTTTTGGAGAGGTTTTCAGGGCGGCGGACGGATATACCTGCTAACTTGTCCATCACCATCCATTCGACAAGTTCCCATCTTGTTAATCTTTCTTGAGCCGGCAGAGGCAGCGAATAAAAAATGCGCCACAATCTCTCTCCGTCTCTTGTCTTGCTATATTTTGCAATTTATTTTGTTTCCACGAGCGGCAGTTGATAAGTTTTCTTTTCAAAAGGCAGTAAACAATTAAGTTCAAGAAAAGGGAAAATGGAGATCGGTTGCGAGAGAAATTCTTGAGATTGCATGGCACCCACTTCTCCACTTGCCGCCTAGCCGTGGTCTTCTTCGTTTTTCTTTTGGGTTGGATCGGATGTGTTTGTGTTGTTGCCCCCAATACTTTTTGTGTTCACACGTTTTTCGAAACGAGGGGCAAAGATTTACCCCATTTCTTTAATTAAAAGAGAGTGTCAAATAAGGGGTAATGCAAGAAAAATAATAGCAACAACACAAATGTCTACTACTCGCCTGACATTATCTCGCCCAAATGCTTCGCACCCACGAGAACCAAAGGTTGGCTTCAAATTTGATCTTGGTGAGGTGTGCTTGTTACGAAATACATGCTGCGTTTCGCTCGTTCCAAACCTCCCAAGAGAATAGGAGAGTCAAGGACGCCCTGTATATGCATGGTTCGTTGTTTTATATTTATAAAGCGTATGAGATCCTATTTCACATTAATGAGAGAAAGACGCAAGCAAAGAAAAGATATTGTAGAGATGGACGAAGCAAGGAAGGACGGGAATGACCATCTATGGCAAACAAGGTGCCAGTACTACTCTCTGCATGAAGGTTCCTCTAAGCCTACGCAAATCCCCTTGAAGCATAACTACAGGCTTACCTTGAGGGACTTGATTTGGCGATGGAATGGAGCGACTATTCGATCATCCTGGAGAGCAATTGTTCAGAAGCTGTGGACATGATTAATGATGGTAATGTCAATATATAACAATGGATTTGTTAGTGAATGGAACTTGAAAGATCTATAGGGGAATAGGTTGTGAGGGAGTGTACTAGGAGAAAGATGAATCAACGTTAGTCATAGCTTAGCTCATATATGCAGGTATCTCCAATGCACTATGTACTAGGCCGAATGAAGTGAAACATAGTTGTATCAACGATGGTACTAAATTTCCCTAATTAATGTATCCCTTTATCCACAAATAAAGTCCAATAAAAGGTAGAAGTTAGTTAACCAATACAACCCACCACCACCTTATGCAGGGGTAGGGGTTCTGATCTTCACGGATTTGGGGCGAGAGGAATGAATGCGAACAATACACCAATGACACAAAAGGAAAATGAGGGACAACGTAAAGGATACCTATCAGAACCTGCAAAGAAGATCAATCGGTGACCGGCCCCGAGAGTAGCCTCCGGTTTTCAAAACTCAAGCCAATCTTACTCTCAGTTGAAACTGTTTCTCTCACCGATTGGCCGGTTCAATAGAATTCACAAGGGAAAGATTGACAAGTAGTAGTAGCAGGAGCAGCTACACAGAGAGGTTTTGATTAATCTCTAAAGGCAGGCCTTGACTCATCTCAAAAGGGAGGATTTGGGGTTTCACATGGGAAAAAGTAGGAGCTAAGCTCAACAAAGTCAATTCATATTTAGTCTTACCCTAAGTTTAGGTAGAGGAAAGGACGAAGATGTAAGTTTGGAGAGGATTACATGGACTTCAGCTGAATTTGCATCGTGGTAGTACGAGTTGTGGCAGCGGCAGTACAGCTTCTGTAGCAGTACGACCATCCGACCATTATTAAAAGTAAGAAGACTGCCTGTATAACAGACACTTGATAGACTTGAAATATAATGGCGATGAGACAAATACCGGAAAGACCCATCAGGTCTAGTCAAGCGGTGGAAATTCAATGAGTCCATGAAACCCATGACCAAGATGCGAGGAGGCCATCCTAAACCGACCGGATCAAACGACATGGCATGAAGATACCTCATAAGTCTAGTCAAGCTCGTGAATTCATTTGCATCAATGAACGGGTGGTATAGAGAATTAGACGAAACTTCCCAAAATTCTTGAGAGTTCCTACACTGTAAACCGAGTTCAATTTCGTAAACGTGCTTACTCAGTTTATTTTTTAACCGGTGCTTACACACCTTAAAGCCATTGTGATCATGGTCATACGTGTCTATGTATTGTGGGCCGTAGTCACGATGCCTCGTCCCGTAGAAGCGAAAAGCAAGCAGTGTGACTCTCCTCCTCACTCTTCTTGGGTCGCAAGTCCTACCAAACCCATTCTTGCAAAACAAGTTGGTCGATGCCTCGAAGGGAAACGAAAAAAAAAAGAGAAAAAGAAATGGAAATGATCCGGGAGGCCGGGACAGCGACAAGCCTATATCACCGCAGGCAGGAATTCCCCATTTTATTTCCAACTCCGCTTCAACCGGGTTCCTCGCCACAAACCCCCACCACTTTCTCCCCCATTTCCCACAGCCGACGCCGCCGATGGCGACCCTCCTCCGGCGATCCGCCGCCCCCGCGCGGCAGCTCCTCCTCCTCCCCCGCCAGCTCGGCGCCGCCCGCTCCATGTCGCGCTACTACGCGCGGGACGAGGTCTCCAGGTGACGCCTTAAACCCTAGCTACCACCGCGCTTCCTTCCTCTCTCCATTCCGGGGCCTGCTCTGCCAGGGTTCTGACAGTTTCGCGCTGCGGCTCTGCAGGTTCGACGCGCTGACCACGCCGGTGAACTGGGGCGTCAGCATCGTGCCGGAGAAGAAGGCCTTCGTGATTGAGCGCTTCGGCAAGTACCTCAGGACGCTCGGCTCCGGGATCCACGCCCTCGTCCCCCTCGTCGACCGCATCGCCTACGTGCACTCGCTCAAGGAGGAGGCCATCCCCATCCCCGACCAGTCCGCCATCACCAAGGACAACGTTTCGATCCAGATCGACGGCGTCCTCTACGTCAAGGTATACCTCGCTGTCGCCTTGCCTATGCGTTGTCACCCGTGGTGTTGCAGTGCTGCTGTTACTTGTTGGTGCCTTCCTGTGGTCGACGATGGATGGTGTATTACTTTGGTGTGTTTTGGTGCAAGTATTGTGTGAAATGTTGTCACGAGTTACTACCATCGCGCTGAATTAATCTGGTTTTAGAAGCATGTGTCATGATGCCCTTTTTTGTAACTTCGATCTGCTGATGTATTGCTGCTGTTACTTGATAGAGGTTTGTCACTCCAGTTTGCAAAGTGTTAGGGTCTACATAGGGCCACAGTAGTGACAGTTGGCGAACAAAGTGTTAGGGTCTACATAGGGCCACAGTAGTGACAGTTGGCGAACTTGTAAAGCGAGTTTGTGTACATGCTACTTTCTGAATTGCATTGGTAGAGGGTACATACATTTGTAGTTTAATTAGGTGCCTTCTTGGTGACTTGCAGCTACAATGTTCAAGTGTTTCACATGGATTACATATATATACTCCCTCTGATTCGAAAAATCTGTTGGAGGTTATACATACACGTTGTACGTGGTAGGTTGTTTTATGGGGACAATTTTAAGGGATCGGAGGGAGTACTTGTTCTTGGCATATTTTGTTTAGATGGTCTAGGGATAAATAGATGGTATAGCTCTGTTGAATGGACCTTTTGTGTTCGTAAAATATAGCGCTCATTACCTTTTCATGTACTCTTTATGGGATCAGTCTTGGTTATATACCTATATTTAAATAGATCTTAAATGCTTCAGGTTGGCTCTAATATCAGTTGCTTGGTTAGTTATTTCTGTATTGCCTCTCTTGCCAGCATTATTCGTAGTATTAGTAATGTTTCTGCAGCAAAGTGTCGAGGAATTTGCTAACCTTGTAAGGGAAAGAAAATCAACATATCTCTTGTAAATTTATATTCATGACAATTTACTTGGTGAAATGTATAGGGATTTGCATTTTTACTGTCAGTCTTCTGAAACCAGAGGCTGTTGCAGGCACATTAGTTGTATTAATTCCAACCTTTACTTTTTTCTGTTAACTTCGCAGATTGTTGATCCTTACGCTGCTTCCTATGGCGTGGAGAATCCAATTTTCGCGGTCATTCAACTTGCGCAGACAACCATGAGAAGCGAGCTTGGAAAGATAACCTTAGACAAGACTTTTGAGGAGAGGGACACATTAAACGTGAAGATTGTGGTATGACAATCTGTTTGCTTATTAGTTATATCACGAGAATCGTTGTAGAGAACAATGCTTAATGTTGGTAGTTAAATAGGCAATGGTCTGTTTTCATGTATTTATTTCCATAGCCTGTACTTCATGAAACCAAAAAATAAGTGGTCTAGTGCCTCAGTTATTCTAATTAGCTAGTAACCTCTGACCCCAAATATAAGATGTTTTGGTGGACTAAAACAGCCCACCTAAACGTCTTATATTTGTGGACAGAGGTATAGTATATTTCAAGCTTGGTTCACCTGGTGGTAAACAAATGTTTATTTATTGAAAAGCCTAGGCAAGGATGAATGAGCTTACTAATTTGAACATGAAACATAAGTACAAACATTTGGAGAGCAGTTGCAAATCCAACATGTACTTGACATTCCCCTTTATACAGTAACACTAAAAGTGACTAAGTAAATATGAGACATGTATTGCATCTATGTTTTAGCAACAACGGTCTGGTTCATATGAACCATTTCTTGTGTACAGCTCCTCTCTGAAGAACAATTGTACAATTCCTTTGAAACTCCGAGTGGGGTCAATGATACGGAGTGCCTTATTTTCTGTAGATCACACCAAATGTTCGTATGCTATGTTTACTATTCATGAAGGGCAAGAACTGCAGTAGCAAGAAGTAATTTGTCCAGTTTACTTCATTAATGTGGTTCTGTATCTGCATTTGTAATTTATGCCCTGAATATAAGTAAAAGAGCAAGAAGCAACTTATGCTTGCTGACGTTCATCGAGAACTTCTCATAAAGTGGCTGTTTCATGTGTGATTGTTTAAGTTATATAATGTACTTTGTTTCATCACAATCTTATGTTCTGATATTTCTTTTGCGCAGAGGTCCATCAATGAGGCGGCGACAGATTGGGGGTTGAAGTGTCTCCGTTACGAGATCAGGGATATATCTCCTCCGAAAGGGGTGCGGGTAGCTATGGAGATGCAGGCAGAGGCAGAAAGGAGGAAACGAGCCCAAATTCTCGAGTCAGAAGGTGATTCCACCTAAGCCCTTTGGTGACATGTATATTTGTTCTAATCTTTAGAATATTTGCTCAAGCTACTTCAATTCATCCCAAATGCTTTCATTTTATGTGATTTACCTCACAATCTGTATGGAATAGTAGTGATGGATTTATTTAACACTTCTCATTTGTTCTACTAGGTGCTATGTTGGATCAGGCAAACCGTGCGAAGGGTATGTGACATGCTTTCTTGAAACTTACCATTTCCTACCTTTGCATTGATAGTCTGATTGTTATGTTACTTCTATTTCTCATTTTTACTGTTTTCTGTCCAAATCTTGTTTTCACAATAGTTTAGAATGCATCCTCTGTTTTGTTCGAGTATCATTGTGGTTGCATGCATCCTTCTCTTTTTTCCTTTTGTTCTCTCATCATCTTTCTCTCTCTGAAGATTGGGTTCCTAGTGTGGTTTGGTTATGTTATTTTGGAACATTCCGTTTCACATTTTTTCCTACTGAAGGGGAATTTCTCTGCCATTGGACCTCATTTGATCATGTTATTAATTTCAGGTGAGGCTGAAGCGATTCTTGCTAGGTCACAAGCTACTGCTGAAGGGATTAGAATGGTTTCTGAGTCCATGACTGCTGAAGGCAGCACTGAGGTATCTTGACTTGCTGACTTGCAAATTATTATCATGTTCGATTTACTATTAGATTTGGTGGAGAAGTTGTATATCAGAACAGTACTTATTTAAGCTGTGTTCCTGACGTGATGTTCATTCTCTCCCTCAACCTCTCTTTTTCAGGCTGCAAACCTCAGAGTTGCTGAACAATACATTAAAGCATTCGCTGCCCTGGCCAAGAATGTGAGATATTTGAAGTTGGATTTACCTGTTTCATAAATCCGTAGCTGTGTTTAATACTGACATCGTGATATTACATGTAGACCACCACGATGCTTCTTCCAAGCGATGCTGGCAACCCATCAGCTATGGTAGCCCAGTGCATGGAGATATACAAGCATGCATTCAAGTCTAGCAGCCAGAAAGGAGGTAGCCACCAGGCAGAAGAAGCTGAGGAAGCACACCAAGATCGTTTATCTGACCTGCCTTCTGTGACCAGCGGGATGCCACCTCTTGGCGTGCAAGCGGATCATGGCAGCACTTTCTCGCTGCAGCGGGGCAGAAACCCCCAGAAGTGATCAGTTCAAGTACCTCAGGGAACCCTTTTTGTCCATCCTTTCTTTTTCCAAATGATGGTGTTAGATAGGTGGGTGTCACTGAAAACACTAGCAGGATTAGCGGTTTCGAGCTTCGGCAGTTGATTCAAGAGAAGTTGAGTTGGTTTAGGATAATTGACATGACATTGGTTATCTGGGTGCCAAGTGCGGAGAGACTGGCGGACTGGAAGGGTTTTGATCGTGGCCTAGGATGGATGCTTCTTTGGGTTACACTCTGAACTTTTAAACCCTGATTTTCGTTCTCATCAGCAGCAAGTACTTTCTGTAAATGAGGGTTATCGTTCATGAAACCAGCTGATGGCAAAATTTCTTTGATGCTTTTGATTCATTTCTTCTGTGCTTTTAGCAATACCCACTTGTGTCGTAGTTCTGTTAGCTGCTATGGTGGTACCACTGGGACATTGGTTTGTTTATTTGAAGTTCTGTGGAGTTTTAGTTCTTTGTTCTTCTTTATGGAAAAAAAAGTATTTACTTCAGTTTGGTTAATTCTTAGTTAAGAACTTTATTTGTGGGATGAAGATTGGGTCAGGAGTCTGCAATTTCCAGGACCGGTTAGTCTCAAAGATTTCAGCTGAAAAATGGCTAATAAAGCTAGGAGAGCGTTCGACAGTCAGCTTACCCTGTCGAGGACAGAACGTAAGAGAATTCGCCTAGTGCAGCGAATGCGCGACAGACGGACAGCTAGCCACATGTTGTGTTAAGTTGTAAAGTCGACGGCACGATTCAACACGGTAATGCAACAACACACGGATCCTTCCAAATTGAGACAGGCTATATCTCCAGTCTGTCTCTAGCGTTGCTCAAAACTAGAAGTATAAAAAGTCCGCATGGGTGTAGGAGTGGGCGCGTTTCTACCTTGTGAAGTTGTGATACACAATTGCAATCTAAAGAAAACACCGGTCGAACTAGGCCATCCTAAAAACTACTCCGTTCCCAAGTAAGGGAAATGCACCTGGTGCAGCAGCTAATCGAGTGGCTTTAGAAGCCTGTGTACAAGCTCGTAACAAAGGGCGCGTTCCCAAATAATAGATGTTTTAACTTTTGTCCACAATCAAATGCACACAAGTGTATCTACACATATTTTATGTGTAGGTTCACTTACTTTATTATGCATATAGATAGCATGTGTAACACCTAAAACATACATTTATGAACGGATGGAGTATTCTTACGTGAGCATTGAGCAGATAATTTTCTCCTATAATAAAATACTGAAGTCAATTCGTGCAGTTCAAGCTAACACGTGTACCCCCGTTACAAAATTGCAGAAGCGTTACAAAATTGCAGAAGCGTTGCACTGAGTACATGATATCTTTACCAACTCTTGTACTCTATTTAGTGTTTACACGATTGCGGGTGACTAGAGGCATCAACCGTCAGCACTGAGTACATGATATCTTTGTATAAACACTCGAATTGGAGATTGCGCCTCTAAGTGAACCGACGGACAGTGCTATATGTTCCCTGGAGTTCATCCTCGCTCTTGTCAACTTTGATCCGAGCCATCTGAGAGGTTAGCAGATGATGCACTCTTTGCTTTAGCTGTACAGAGAGACATAGAGGGAGGATCAGTCTGGGAAGGGTCTTGGCTGTTGAATCGTATAGTTCGGAATGAGGATGTCACTCAGTTTTGCTAACCTCTTCTGTGCCAATTTGGCTCTGCACAGATACTCGGATGGCGTCTTCTGGTCCAAACATTCTGTATCTCCTTACTTCGTCATCATCACAGTCAAAGCTGGAGGGTACTACTTTGTCGAGAAGATCACATTTTGATATAACGTTGATCCACAGGCGATCGCCGAATCGTTCCTTTATGTGCTTGTAAGTGATGTACTACAGAAGAAGAAAGGCATGTTTAGTAGAACCAAAGGAAGTAGGAGAATGCAAAAAAATGCTGGACCTGGACCGACTGATCATGTGATCGAGAATTTTCATTCCGTTTGATCTTTGGAAGTTAGCATAAATAAATGATCATCAAAATCTCCGGAATGGTTGACAAAATATGTACCTGATCAGCCACCTTAGTGCCACAGTCTTCAGATAGATCGTGAACATATAGGACAGCAATTGGTAAGTAAGAAAGGACAGCGAGTGTCAATCTCTCAATGTTATTCCTGTCATCTGTCAACCCCAAATTCGAAATGGATAGAAGGAATGTGAATGTCAGAATAACATAGCTGCAAAGACTCCTAGCACAGGCCATAACATTTTGCTCAAATATGCTTTGGAGCACATCGAAATACCCAGCCTTCTGAGTAGCATGCATATGTGTAGTGCCAGCAAGTTGAAATCTCAAAAGGCTTAAACTTAGCGTTGAACAGATTTATTTACTAGTACATAACATGTGAAAATTGGACTCATGGCACGGCAGAGTTTGCGAAAAATGCGAACGTTGCAAGTTTCTAATTTCCTGTCTTATTCAGGTCTAGGAGGATATTAAACCTCTACCAAGCAGAAGAATAGTAGAAATATCATGAAAGCTGGTGTCTCAAGTAACTACTTCAAGAAGGGAATCTGACTGACCGTCATGTCTTGTAAGAAGTCCCGGAGTGTCAGTAACCTGCAAATATTTGGCAGTGGTGTCAGATCTCGATGGAAAGAGGGAAATTGACCTTGCAATTTCATTTTCTAAGAGTAGAGAAACTGGAATGCATATGTTCGAACCTGAAAACGTTCATGATTGGATACAATATGACCCATGAGAATACCTCTTGTTGTGAAAGGGTAGCTGCAGACCTACAGAAAGGTGAGTAGATCAAGACACCATAAATAATACCTGGCTTTGAATTAAATAAATTTTAATGGAATGAGGCTATAAAAGTACGCAATTGGATTAAGAATAAATGAAGCACATCCTAAACATGGGCTAAAATTAATCAGTTGCATTCTGACCATGGTAGAAAACATCCTAAAAATTCAGGGATATGCTCACCTCAGGTTTTCCCGTTGATAATATGCGAACTAATGATGATTTTCCCACGTTGGGTGATCCAACAAGACAAAGTGTTGGTATATGTGGATCAACAACAGGCATAGAACGCAAAGCCTGAAATAGCTCATTGATCAATCAGAAGTGCTTAATAATGTAATGAATTAAATAGAAAACTCAGAAGCCTAGCGAAGTGTTCATTGTATCCAATTGCAAAGTAAAGTACAGATTGTACCTTTGCAACGTCTATTAAATCGTCAATTGCACTCTGACCACGCTGGAAAACATCCTCTAGTTCCTTTCGACCCTGAAACGTAGTACATGGAAGCAAAGTAACACACCAGAGAAAACACAAACATAAATAAATAAATTATAAACTTGCACAAAATTCTAAGAGAACTAATTTATATGTGCTGAAACTTCAAAACAAACCTCACTGAGTCGCTCCTCTGCTTCACGCTTCGTTAATGACTGTCGATGCAAAAGGTAAATCCTGAATCAGCCGAAAATTCTATGCTACTATTTTGCTAAAAGAAGAAGCCTAGGAGGGCTTCAAAGTAGTTAAAAGAACTTAAATGTCGACAGTTCATAACCTGGTTATACATCATACTCAAATATTAAGAAACCAACAAAATGTATACAAGCTTTCTTATGAGCTGTACAAGGACCATGTATGCATGCAACACATTTTTTTTTTGACAAAAGAGATCCTACTTAATTCTAGTCATGGTTCTGCATCAACAGGACACAACACTGAAAATTGTGAGGCAACAGTCTGCGCAAAGTTTGGTGCTACATACCAACAAGGCACCACCAGGATAAAATTGGTAGAAGAGTTTGGAAATGGATTGGAATGGGATTGATAATAGGAAGAAGAGGGATATGTATCTAGGACCAAAGATAAGAATCTTGGAAGAAACAAAGGATGGGGGAGAAGCAGAGTATTAAGGGAGAAGGCCTAGTTTTCTCTAATATGTCCTATGCCTCGCATCAAGCAAGGAGGTTCTAGCATCCTATTATCATCAAGTTTAATCCATATGGCGACAAGTGCAACGAAGTCAGCCATAGAGAACTCTTGCAACATTTGGGGGTTTGCTATATAGGTTCAGGATCAAGTCTGTAAAATATCAACTGATACATATTTAAAGGAGGATATTAGTTTGGCAAATAACACCTGCAAGCTGTTGTGCGTGTTTCTCATTCCCAGTAAATGACCAAAGTACCTTACTAATCATGTTGAGTGCATATATTAAAAGGATGCAATCACCTTCACTTGTCACATACATGCTCATTTGAGTCATTTCCTATAAGAGTGCTACTCTCTTACATTTCTTGTTGTCTAAGTTCTATATTACATCTTTTCGCAAAAAAAAAAAAAGTTTTATATTACATTGAGTGTGCTAATATTGTATTTTGAACAATAATGGTTTTATTTGGCAGCCATGGTTATTGGTTACGAATGCGCTGGTAAGAATAAGACACATGGAATTTTCGAAGATTGACACCTTGTTATTCATTAACAGAGCAGGATAATTGTCAGTACTGAGTCCTTTAGTAATTGCCATTGTGCAATCAATTTTAATTGAATATTTCACTCTCTTGGCAATTGCTTCTCTAGCTGTTGTAATTTGTTACCTTGTTATGTGACTGTTGGACCTCACAGCAGTGCTTGATCGTATCGAATTTCTTTTATGGGTTTGTAAGAGACACGAGTCACAGGACAATGTTTGGTTTCAACAAATCAAGATGGGGTAGACCTTCAAGGTCTGAAAAAATATACAATCTAATTGGCACCTAAACTGACCTTAGCACAGACAGAAGCATGTTGCTTCCCGACAGAAGTTATCTTTTTTCTGAGAGCATCCACGCGTCCAAGTACCTGTCAGAGCACTACCAACAACATCATAATAAATCAAGAAGTAATATGTGTAGCTTTCATCACAAACACACTTAAAACATATAGGGTTAGCAACATTGCTAATAATCATGAGAGCGACGCTTATACGGGCATGTTATATAAGAAACATACCTTTTCATAATATCCTTCCCCAAAAGTCAACTCAATTAGAGATCTCTCATAAGGATGCAAATCTCTCCTCCTAGGAAAGTTCTCCGTGTACGTTCTCAGTGGCACAGAAAGTTCCTAAAAATATAACAGCTTTCGGTAAGCCACTTCAACTATTTGCATTGGCAATGGCAAGGCAGCAGCACAGATGACTCACTTTCATTAAGGCATCAAGTTGTTTTGCTCCTTTGTTACGTTCACGCTTGGCAATGTTTGTTATACCTCCAGAACATATTGATCGCAAATCAAACTTGGTGACATCGCACACTATGTGAGATGTCATAGCATCACGAGGAAAATGCTACGATAAAGGGTAATAAAGTGAAGAATACCCTTTGTTGGTGGTACATTTCTTGATTTCCTTTGTGCTGACTGAAGTATATCAGTTGCAGGCATGACCATCGGTATTCTTTGAAATGCACCAACCATCTCACTTTTGTGCACAATATCTCCCTGAATACAGACATAACGCAAACAAACAAATTTATGATGCATCCTGTAGAAAAGATACAAAATATGCTCTTGAAAGAGAAGAAAATCTTCTTCTGTGAAATTGCATAGGATGTCCAGCATCATGGTTCTTGTAAACTAGGCAGTATAGTATGCTCAGGAAGTTGGAATGAACCAATAAACAGCCACACTTCTAGGTATCCAGATATAGCTGCACTCATTGTCATATAAGCACTAAGCAGAGGAGAAACTCTGCACTGATGTATCTAATTTCGAGTAAAAGGCACATGAAGCTAGATAATTTAGTTTTCCCTCTGCCTAGCGCCTATCTCGCCTAAGCGTATGTCTAGCACGATTAAGCACCAGGCATTCTGCTGTTCCCTCACGCCTAGGTGCACTATTTAAAACCGTGATCAAGGTTTTTAAGGCATCGCCTTATGAACGCTTAGGCGCTAAGGTGCCCTAGCAGCGCCTTCACATTTTGTCTGCCTTGCGTGCTTAGGCGTTGCTTAAGCGTCAAGGTGGGACGTGATCTCCTTATGACACCTTACCCCCTTAAAAACCTTGACCGTGATAGGCATTACGCATTTCCAAGTACACACAAAGAAGCCACAGAACTACATGAAGCTAAAATATGGATGTTACTGCTTGTGCAAGGATCCGAAAATCCACAGAACTATAGCAAGCTAAATATCCTAATAAATACTATATGTTCTGAAAAGAAAAATTGCAAGCAGGACTCTCGATAATTTAAATATCCTAAGCATTGTTTCAAAATGATGCCTACGTGCAAAGGCAGGAAAAAACAGGTCAGTACATACGTAAAAGTACTGTTTGCGTTTCAGCATTGCATGGTACAAAATGCAACTCTGAATATGTAACACTTTTTTTCTGAAAAGACGTGCTTGGTGAAGGATTGGAAAAAGAATGTACATTTGATGCATCTGTTAATACTGCTTGTGACCTGTCATCTAAGGAAACACTACATGTTGCCGAATGGACCCGACGGCACATGTAGACTGTAGAAACTCCCCGCTCCAGAGTTGGCAAAAAACCTGAGTTGCAAGGATCAATGGTAAGGACATATTAAGAACAACATCATGGAAAGGAATAATAGACCGATTACAGGCATGCTCTCATCAGCAGAGTTGTTGTTTTTTCGTTTGTACAAGCATATCAAAGTGGAGAAGCCCGGGCCAGCAGGGGCGGACCTACTTATAGCCAACGAGGTAGGGAAAAAAACTTGCATTTAGACTCAAAATTAATGTGTGCACCCGTCTAGCATATGATTAGTGCACGCCTATGGCTTAAATCTGGCCCTGATTCTGCATAGGTAATGAGTAGTGCACCATGATCAAGATTGGTCTAGCTCCACCGCTGCCGGCTAATGATCCCCCTTTCATCAAAAACTTTACAGGCAATCACTGAGCAGGATAAAGGAGGAAGATCCACACGGGGGGATTAAAAATATCCATGTGGTCTCATTTTACAAATAATTTTTCAAGCAGGAATCGTTTTGTTTGCCTTTGTCTGTTCATGTGCAAAGAATAGCACACCAGGAATAGAAAAAAATACCCAACAGTAAGAGGAAGCGTAGGGCTAGGAAGCGTTCGACAGAGTGGCGCATGGGAGCAGAGATGCGGCAATGGCATGCCAGTGTCTTCCTCTACCAAAAAACATGATACGCTGGCTGCGGGAATTTGGTCGAATACCCTGAGGGCAGGTGGGTGTGCGAGCGGCCGCAGTGATGGTTTACTAATGCAGAGGAACCAACCTATGGGGAGGCGACCCGAGGGAATGGAGTGGGAGAGAAGCGCGGCTGCGGTGGTGGAAGGAGAAGGAGGTCTCCATGGCCGGCGCGGGCAGAGGAGGTGGAGCTGGAAGGCGCGGCCGCCTGCTGCTGCTCGCATCTCTCTCTCGCCCTTGGTCGCGAAAAGGGATAGCTGGTGGGTTCGGAACTTCGGATAAACGAGGTCAAATTTTGGATTCTATCCACACGACCCTTTACTAGCACTACGAAAATGCCCGTGCGTCGTAACAGGAGAGAGAAAATTCATCGAGAAGACGCATAAAATAATGATACAACACAACTATCCAGTTGCTGATAATGATAGAAAATTTAAATTTAAAATTTAAATTAAGTTTACATTATGTTTTAGTTTGATCTAGTAATTGCATTATTATTACTAGGAAAAATACCCGTGCGTTGCCACGGAGGAATATCAACTATTGTCGGAAAATGTCGGCGCAACCTAAATTTTAACTCAAAATCGACGAAGACATGGGGAAGGAAAAATCAATTTATTTTCAAATAAGCCGGTACAACCTAAATCTTGCCCTTACATTGATCGACCAGAAAACCCTAGCCTCAGTTTGCCCTTTCGTTGCTAGCAAATATGTACCGGGAATTGTTACGGTTTGTATTTTGTTGAATTTTTTTCATAGAGAAATTAAGCAATGGAAAATAAGATATATTTTTGTTCAGCTCCTTGCAGATAATCAATATAAACAAAAAAAACATGACAAATACTGAATATTCAGTACCTAAATGTGACAATGACTTATGAACGTGAGCTCTCTTTATACTTGCTGAAAAACGAATGCAAGCAACTGCTGCTTTCCATTTGTTCAGTTTCAGCGTATGCCTCCCTTTTCAACTCTAAATCTCACTAATCACCCAAAAAAAATCGTACGGCAGCTAACTATTTTAAATATTTAGCTCAAACATATGGCAATCAGGTCCAAAAGATTGAAATACGAGGGATGATTGGAACGTGGCAGAGTAATGGGGCATGCCGAAAAAGATGACTATCTTGCTCTGGATGGAGTACCGCGGTGCTAATCCCTGTGAGGCACGTGCATGGCTGGAATCTGACCGTGGTTCCGAGCCTCGATCCCCTTGCAGCACAGTATCTTACCATGATGGCTTGATTAACCTCTATGCCTCAGTACTTAATACTCCAATCATCTGAGTACATGGTCATGATCCAAGCACAGGGAGCGAGATTAGATGCGATTTGACGGAAGGAGCATCGTCCACCTTGCGCGCTCGCCGTGCGACCCTTGACGAGTTGCAGGACTCGGCCATGGGGCCGCATCACAGGGCGACTACGCCGGCGACAACTCGATCCAATGGTTCGTTGGTTCTGTGTGGAACACGTGGTCTGCATGTTTATAGGTGATGAATCGATACGAGCCGAGCTGAATCCGGACACAACACATCAGATCCGCCAGTACAGTTTGAGTACGATACGGCAATGCAGAAGACACAACGGCCAGCGGACGCGATACAGACAAGCTGAATCATTTTTTTAACTTACCCGGTGGCATAGGTGGGTAATTAATTGCAACTTTAGGGGCAAATCACATGACATACCAAACCAAACAAATTTGCGGAAGCCTTAGTGCCTTTATTATTAGGTATAGATATAGATTTTTAATTTGTATTATCTCTATTAATTGATTTATTCTTGGGCGCTTAATTTTAAATTTGTTTTTTGTTATCTACTAAATCGAACATACTCAGAAAATAAATGTTATATGAAACATAGGTTAATAGTTATTTCCTTTCAATATATATATATAATATATATATATATATATATATATATTGTTATGAAGATTTTTAAAGAAATAGATATGTTGCTAAAGACATATTAATCAAGCCAATTTAACCATATCCATAGAAATCTGTACCACACATCATCTTCGTGCAAGAGAGTACTGACCAGAAAAGAAAGAAACTTAGGAACTTCGAGCAACAAAAATAAGATTGTTCCCTCTGATATGAATAGCTCCCGTCGACGCACATAATCGAGGAGTGAAGGAACGCAAAGCATCGACACGAAGCTCTTCGAGCGCAGTCGGGGCTTCGCCTGTGCAATTATATCATCTAAATCCAGCACCGGTCGACCGAGTTGGGGCGAAGTTGGTAGAACGGCGAGACAGCCGCAATGTCAGCATGGACTGAACTTGAGAACTTGTCCGGCTACAACCCTGCTTATCCTCGTATTGGCCATGGCGAGCCAATGGCGGCATGGCCTCCTTGAGCAGCCCGACATCGTCTGGCTCCAATCCTGACTCTCCTTGTCTTCCTCGCAGTAGTCGTTGTGGCTTGCCATTGCGAGCCGCCGTGCCCCAATACAGATTAGGGAGCGAGCTGGGCAGGAAGACGTACGTGGCTGTGCCTTGATCGTGGGGAATATTTCTTGGCCTGTCAAACGAACTGTTTCTTTCACAAACCGGCGTAATCTCTCCTCCGAGATAGTCGGCCACAAGGGGCGCGTTTGGTAGCATGCAGCAAGCCGGGCCAGGCCCGCTGGCTGCAGAATCAGGCTGGTTGTTTGATTGCCTGCAGCTCAAAACTTGCATAGCGCGCTTCTTAAAGCACCCTCGTGCCAGGCCCAGTGGGAACGGCCGAATCGGCCGTATCCACGGAGCCATGCGCGTTCCTCTTCTCTCTCTTCTCGTGCAGATTCTCCATCCCGCCTGCAGCCGCGGCGCTCGATTTGGAGATGGCGGGAGCTCGCGTGGTGCAGCCGAAAACTCGGCGGGAGAGTTTGCGTCACCTCCCGGCCAAAACCCTCCCCTATATACACCCTCTACTCTCACCGCTGGTCGGAGTCCACCATTTTCATCAGTTCGAGGTATTCGGTCGGAGCTCGCAGGTAAGCGGCGGCGGTAGTCTTCATCGGCAGGCAGTAGCGGAGCGGCGGCGGCACCCTCGTCGGCACGGAGTGACCTCGTCTTCGTTCGTCCGCATCCATGGCTGTAAGTTCCGAAACTTTGGCTACCATAGTGTTCATGCGTGTAGTATGTTCTAGATCCGAGCTGTGTTTTTCGGTATGCTCTGATGTATGTATGATCCATGCTTGTAGCTGAGGAGTTAGGATGTGTAGATCTGTTAGATTCCATCTAGGTTCTCACATGTGGCCATGCTCTCTAGATCTGTTAGCTTCGATGTCACTTCATTAGTTCATACACATGCTTGCCTTTGCTTACGGGGTTCACAATGTTAGATCTGGTAGGCTCATAAGGTGTGTTATCGTGCTCGATGTAGGAGATGAAGAACGAGGATTTTAGTTTGTCACTTGTACCTATTGGGGACTCCCAAATCCCATCATCGTATGTCGACGACTCTCAACCCATCATGGACTTCGGCATGACCGAGAGCACGTACGGTGCTGTGAACGACGTCGTAGGCTCGTTAGCTACGACGTTGAACCAGCAGATTGCGAAGAACAAGGCCCAGGCCAAAGCAACCATGAAATGGCTCCCTTTCATGTCCACCTTCGTGCTCAAGCACATGATCACTCTCATCAGGACATGGGTTAGGATAGACAAGTGTTTCAAAGAGGTGCATCTGAAAGCTTGTGCTAAGACTCTCTTTGCTCACTGTGGGGCAGAGGTGACCTCAACTCAGGTGTACAACCACCTGAGGAAGTGGAGGCTGAGGTGGGTTCAGGTGAGCAAGCTCAGAGATTTGAGCGGCGCTCAATGGTGTGAGGAGACCCACACCATCATCCTGGAGGACGCACACTACACGTGCCACATCATGGTGAGCACCTGTGTACTAACAGTCGGTTCTTTTGAAACTTGTGCTAACCATCCTGCTCTAACACACTCATCTTCCAATCGTAGGATCACCCCAAGGATGCTGAGTTTCTTAACAAGCCTATTCTGAACTACCCACAGATGCAAACGATCTTCTCCTTTGGTTTGGCCACCGGCAAGTATGCCATGGGGTCAGGTAATCCCCTTGGCACTCCTATGCCAGAGGATGCCGACACGCAGGAGTCTCAGAGCGTGCTCCCTGATGGTCCTCCGGGCAGGAAGGGGGATACACCCAGCCACGCCCATGGACTGAAGAGGAAGAGAGGTGCCCTTGCTGAGGAGGAGATCCAGCCCTTTGCCAGCATGACTGAAGCTGTGAAGGAGGTTTCCCAGGCCATTAGGGAGAGCAAGCCGACGGACATGCACCCTGACCTGTACAATGCCGTCATGGACTCTATTGGGTTCACTGAGGAGGCTCTGATGGTGGCTCTCGGCCAGCTCGTCGACCACAAGGCACAGGGTGTCAACTTCGTCGGCATGACAGAGCAGCACCGGACCCTCTGGCTGAGGAACTTCATGGGCAAGTACTACAACGAGTGATCTCGCACTATCGAGGTGGGGAGGGGTGGCAGCAGCAGATGCATGAAGAAGTTGAACTGATGAAGTCGATGTATATTTTGGCTTAGCTAGGGCTTACAAACTACTCTTATGGCTTGTATATTTTGATGAGGTGGTATATACTAACCCCTCAGATGATGGTGAACTTGTTGGTGGTGCTGGTGGTAGGATGACACCCACTTTTTGATGTGGTGGTAGGTTAACACCATAGGTGTAGGATGAACTTGTGATCCTATTTTTGTAAGTATCATGCATGCTGCACTAGTTCTATGTTAGAGACGCGTTCTTAAGCTTCAGTTGATGTTGTTCATGTGTCTAGTTATCATGATATGATCTATCCCTTCATCCTTGTATCCTTTGCAGATGAACTGGTACGTTGTGTACAGGGGAAGGAGTCCAGGAGTGTACAATTCTTGGCGGAGCTGCCAAGAACAGGTGGCAGGGTTCTCCAACAACAACTATCAAGGGTTCGACACTTTGCAAGAGGCTCAGGCGAACTACATGAACTATCTGAACACCACCCCCCTTGGAGATCACGACGTGATAGAGCATCAGGTCATTGCTCAGGCCATACCCAACGTGGGTAATCAAGTGGGTAATCAAGTGGTAGGTTCTAGGATGAAGGACTTCATAATCATCATCCTAGTTGTGGTGATTGTGAAACTCCTTCTGTTCTAGTGTATGATCATCGTAGTGTATGATCATTGTAGTAGTGTATGATCATGACATGGTAATCGCACCATGTTTGACCTGTGGTAACCGTAGCCGGCTGCTTGCAAGCAACCAAATAATGCCCTTTGTTTAAGCGCAGCCGAAAAACCCAGATTTGGACGAACCAAACAAAGAGCTTATGTTCTCTCATCCCATGCGACTAACCCGGCTGCAGGCTACCAAACATGAGCACCAACATGGCTCCCATCCGTTTTTCCGTGGCCATGCCCTCCAGGGCATGCCCCCAAGAAAACGAGATGGCCATGCAGGCTACCAAACGCGCCCAAGGTCTCGGCGAGATTGTTTTCGTAGCTCTCATCTGCGTGTGCGGCAAGTTGTGCGCGCAGCGCGCGCGTCTCCTCCGATCCTAAAACCAGGAACCGGATGACGTACCTGACCGGATCCGAGACGAACCCAGGGAACCTCACGCAACGTACGAAACGAACCTATGGATCAACCGTGACGACGTACGTTACGTACGGTTGTTAGGCCACATTATAGTTTAGATAATAATAACACATTTGACTTTATTTGACTTGTTTTTTCTATTCTTGTGAACCAAACACTCATGTATTTTTCGACCCTCAAACCAAACATGCCTGATTGTTTGTGCTAAGCTTAGGGTTCCCCGTGTGCACGGTCGAAGTTCCAATAACCGACAGGTGTCTTTGCCGTCGGAACAAAGGTGAGGGGAGCGTAAGATTTCCATACCCTTTCTTAAACAGCCGGAAAAGTGGAAAAAGAGCACCGCCGGAGAAGAGACGGAAGGAGAGCACCGACACAACCCGATGCACCACCGTAGACGATCTTCGTCTCCCCCGCCACTAACACCGACCGAACCATCGGACACCGCTACTAGTAGCCGTCATCGTCGCTCCCACTATCGACCGAATCTAAAAGCACACTGAGAAAAAAAGACAAATCCATTTTTCAATTTGTATTCTCCATTTGGACCTAATTTTTTTTGGAGGTTGTAGACACATTCCTAGTCCACGTTCACACTTCTTCTTTTTTGGAACATTTAAAATTGATACTTTTGAAATGGTAGTGGCAGAAGTAGCACCTAAGATATGGTAACACAAGATTTAATATCCAGTGACTTAATAGAAAATGGAAAATTGGGGTTAGCTGGGTGGCCCGCGTAATTGCGCGGCTAGTATCTATTATCGTTGTTATTTTCTTAAAAATATATATAATACTTTTTTCAAATGATCTATGTTAGTCGCTTTATTGAGCTTCCAACCATTTCCACGTTTCAAGCTTGGTGAAACATATGCATGTACGTGCGTATTGTTAATTCAAAATCAAAATATATTTGTTGTTTAAATGGCTTCCATGTTCTCGTATGCGCAGTAGACTATACTTCCACTATTATTAATGTTTAAAACTCCAGCAATCAATTTATCTCGGTGCGCCCGTGAGTGTTTCCAGATCTTGTAATAACACTACTCCCTCTGATCTGAAAAAACTGTGACTCCTACATGTACTGACTCACGCGTGTAGCGTTCATTCTGTCCCAAAATTTAATCGGAGCGGAGGGAGTATGAAATATCGGTTATGTACCAGTACTTGGATATATATTAGACACAACACCCTGCAGATTATAGAAGAGTGCAAACTAAGATACTCCCTCCGATCCGTTAAATAGTCGGGAGAAAGCAACTTAGCCAGCACAAATCGTACGTACACAGTGCAAACCTTTTTTCGGATCAGAGGGAGTATATGAAATTTATTTCCATTGATATATAGGGTAATCATGTAAGGTTTAAAAATTCCATTTAGTATGTATGAATAAATCCACAAACCGATCTACTGGTCTCGTTTGTTTCTGTGTGTGTCCGTGAAACTCCAGTTGTAATATCGTCTGCAATAATCAAGTTCTACCATCGTAAACAAAACATTAATTATAGCCTATCTTTTTTACTATTAGCCTGGCAACCTGACATCATAAGTCTGGAAGTGTTGCCCACAATATTTTTTCTTAGACAACAATTTAGGAAAACCTTTACCTGTGGTATTTGAATATAACTTATTTATCACTGACAAAAATATTGTTATCTAATGTAACATTTTAACTCGCTACTTTAGTTTAATTAAAATTTTATTGTACAAAAATAATGTAGGATAATTAGTTTGTTGATCTTCCAACTGCTTCCTCGCTTCTATCTACATGATAAGACATATGTACGATGCAGAACCTATATACCTTCATCGTTTAGGCTTCCAAGTCCTCTTATGTACCATTAAGTTTCTCCTCGTTTCAGACATCAAAAATCAATTGTGTCTCAGTGCTCGTGGAGTGAATGTGCCATGCCACGTAGCATTAGAAAATATCTGTTATGTACCTAACATGAATACATGATGAACAACACCTATGGATTATGTATGGTCCTTGATCAGTCGTCTGACTTATAATATCTCTGGAGGTGTTTCCAATTTCATTTATTATTATGATAGAAACATATAAACCAATACACTGAAATTTCCTTTCACACAAATGGTAAACTATTCAAGGTTAAAAAACCATAATGGATGGATGATTAAATTAAGGGACTGATCGATAAAGATTTTTTTCAATTGTGTCCATGAAACTCGTATTATATATATCGTGTCTTCTGCATTAATCAAGTTTTGCTATCATGAATCGAAAGTAAATCATAGCATATATTTATACTATAAGTCCGACACATTACCTGAATCATAAGCCTGAATAAGTTGTCCACAATTAATGTGTTTCCTCTGATAACAATTTACGCAACCTTTACATCCCCAATTTGAATCTAATTTCCTCACTCCTCAATTCTATGCATCCCCAAAGCTCAAAAAAGAACATTTAAAAAATATTTGAAATGAGTATGTACAAACGTTAGGAAATAATGTACCCTATGGTAGTATGGTCTGGACATCTTTTGATTAATTGCACATATATAAGCTTTATAGAATGTCAACATTTTCTGTATAATAGTGCACATCTTCCGATTACTTTATTCAAAATTTCTCAATACTTCCTCCATCTGATCCTTTCACGTGCTTATCGGAGAACACAATACCACAAAATGTGTATATTGATGTTTAACAAAACACTCGCAATCAAAAAGCTATTATTTTGAGAAGACAAATGAAAACAAAGAAGTAAAATCTACCTCATATCCGCCTGTAAGATTTTATAGTAATTCTATTGTCATATATTCCGCAAACCTTGATCGAAATGGGTCTGACTCTAGCAAAAATGAAGACCAGATAAATAAATATACAAACGATGAGTATAGTGATTAATATGACTGAAGCACTAACCTATTTTTTGGAAGCTGAGGTAGTAGGCTTTAGTTAAAGCTCTGCGGTTGCAAAAAGAAGTAGCAACGATTTTATGATCTCTCTCAATACAAAATTGATAGTAGCTTTCACGGAGTCAACTGCAAGTAAATGGTCTTTCTCTGCAGCATACAAAGTTGCGTTATTTAGCAATAATGGATGTAAACATATTCGAACCATGAATCTAGTGACTCATATAATAATTGATCGAAGCCCTTGGATGTTCACAATTCTATCTAAACACGATCTAGACAATTCTTCTTAATCAAGTGGATTTTGTATGGAAATACCAACACGGTGGCCTATGCAAAAACAAAGATGTACTTCACAACCAAATGATCGCACACATGCTAGATGAATAAATTTCATCTACAAAATTAAACCACATGCATATATATATCTCACGAACGCCAGGTGTTACCTAGTTGCAGCTGGTAAACATTTCTTGGTTCCACATGTTTTTTGGAGAGCAAGAACCCTGCTAGACATTGTCGCTTGCGATACTACGTATGGTGCCATGCCGCCGTGCCAGCATAATCAAAAAATTATATACAGGACGTGTTGACTTGCGCAGGATCATGTAGGCTCCTTCAGAAACCTGGTAGCCAACAAACTTATGCATTGTCTCGGTGTCCTTAAAATATATCTGATTGCTTGTCTCCAGATTTCAATCCCATGTAGGGTATGCTGGATAGGTATTGTGTGTTCTTTCCACTTTGTCCTTGCCTCCGATTCACTGGGTGACGGCCAACCGACGATATATGGATTTGCTTCGTTAATTAATTCTGCTGCGACGGCGATTGATCAATCTAAGAATTTTCAGCCGATCGATTGTATACTGTTCCTTGCATCCATCCGGGGATAGGTCCTTGAAAAAAACCTGTTGATGATGCGTGGAGCTGGCCCATTAGTGTCTCGACCATAGGCTTGTTGAATCCTTGCGCATCTCCGGCCGATCGATGGAACATCGTGGACTGCCTGAAGTGTCGAAATCCTCTAGGCCGAGCTTCTCAATGTTTTGTCGCTCTGTCTTGTGGTCGCCGGAGATATTGCCGTCGTCGGCCGGCAGGCGTCGTCCCACAACTTCTTCTTGACGTGCAGCTTTCTTGCATGCGGTGTTGTGCCGGAGACCGGAGGTGTGCGAGTTTGTGCTTTTGCCATTATGGGTGCGATATTATATGTAAGCTATCACGCACACCTTCTTTTTTTTAACCCAATGAGATGTTTCCTTATGGCTCACGAACTGGAATCGGCAAGTACACAACTGTTTTTTTTCCCTCGTGCACGTATATGCTGCGACGTACCTCTCTTGGATTTCTCATCAAGCTAATTTATGCGTGTCACGACAAAATATTCATGTTGTGCACGGTGCACAATGAACTTTCCTTCGTTGCCAGCTCGATACGTTGGTGAATTCTACGTGAGCTTGGAGGATGTTTTTATAGCAGTCCGATCGGGACTCTTGAACGTGATTTTTTATTTGTCTCTTCCGGCTAACGTGGAAAGCCAAGGGATATTTTAAATCACAGCCGTTACTTTACTCGGTTAAATCACATCCGTTGGTTATCCTGTGTTTTAATTATATAATAGATGGAAAATTGCAGTGGGAGCCTTTCCCACTGTTTCGCTTCAAAAAAAAAATCCATTGACTGTGCACCTCAAGTGATATCATGACATCACTTCTCAAAATTCAAATTTGCAGTTGTCAAAATTCCGGAAACAAATTTTGTGGGTGTTCACAAGATGTGTGTTTTTTTCTTAGAATTTTCATAAGAATCAAATTCGAAATACAAAAGGAGAAACAAAAAACACAAGTTGCTATGTGAATTTTGTCATTTGTGTTCTCATTTTTTAACACTGGTCATGTTAGATTTGTCTTTTTTGTTTTTCTGCGCGTATTTCGAATTTGGTAATGCAGATTTTATGGATTGTAAACACATATTTTATGAACACCCACATATGTATTTCAGTTTTTTCTAAAACTTAGAAAGAAGGAATTTTTGTGAGATGTGGTATCTCTTTGGGAGCTCACTCACGCGTCATCAGTGTGTACCGTTGGCAGTACCAGTTGGCGCATTGCTATTTTGGCAGACTCGACAATGAATGTCAATGCAAACCATCTCGATCAAGAGCGCTCACCGACTAACTTCTTGCTACCTTAGCCCTTAAGCAACGCATGTCCCTTGTATATTTAGCACCTTCGTCTTCCAAGTTCCAACTACTCAGAACAAGTCGGAGCAAAAATAAAATGGTGGCCGTGTACCCAAAAGCAGTTCCCTCGGCCACAGCCGTCCATCACCAGTTCAACGTGGCCATCGACGGCACCGAGACGACCATCCACGAGGGTGTGCAGCGGTGCAACGGCGGCACGCTCACCGTGATCAGCCCGGGCGTGCTCGAGGCCACCAGGTTCCAGCACGTCGTGGTTCGCGGCGGCGGAAGCGGCGACGTCCGCTTCTCCCGGTGCGGCTTCGCGGCGGCGGAGGCCTGCGGCGCCGTGTCGTTCCACAGGTGCGCCGCGGTGCGCGTGGACGGGGCGGCCGAGGTGGCCGTGCGGCGGTGCCGGTCCGCGGACGTGGAGCGCGCGGGCGCGGTCAGCATCCGGAGGTGCAAGGGCGCCGCGCGCGTGCACGGCGCCGGCGAGCTGCGCGTCGGGCGCTGCAGGGAGGCCGAGGTGGGCAGCTGCTCGGACGTGGCGCTGGGCCGGTGCCGCGAGGCGCGCGCCGACTGGTGCGGCGCGCTCGGCATCGAGCGGTGCCGGTCCGCGGACGTCAGCCGGTGCGGCGCCGTGCGCGTCGGCCGGTGCGGCGCCGCGAACGTGGCGAGCTGCGGCAGCGTCATGGTTCGGCGTGGCAAGGTGAACATGGTGGATGCGCATCAGCAGCACCAGCAGCCCGCGTGTCAGAAACCAGAGCCAGCCTGCACCCTACCGATGGAAATCATGAGTAAGTGAAGAACCTATACCTGATGAAATTATCCGTATGGCGTTACTATTTGTGCACTGTTTACGTGCAGTATGTAATTATGTGATCTGTATGTTTCTGTTGTATTCGTTATGTTTCGGACATGTTCGGTTTGTATCATTGTATGGAACAGTGAAGTATTGGAGCGCTAGCTTGTGTAATATATGTTTTTTCATTTGAAAATGGAGAACGTTGTAGTACATATTTTGATAGCAAGCAGATTTACATCGACATATGGCGCCAAGAGGAAATCTGGTCCGTCCGTTTTGTCCATCCGACGGACGAGATTCATCGTTGATCGACGAACGAAAACGGACAAATCTGAGCAAATTTGTTCCTTTTTTTTAGGTTCATAGTGTGCAGAACAGATTATAAAATATTTTGTCAACGCCAAGTATGACTCCACAATAGAAGTAACTGAAATGTGAGTTTGAGATGATGAGATCTCCAATAATTGACAAAGCAATCAAATAGGTAGTTCTCAGTCGATCCTTTCTTCCCCATCTCTGGCGGCCACCTCCCCGCAGCCACCGCCGGCCGTCCACCCTGCCCGCGGCCGGCGTGCCGCCGCGACGCCTCGCCGCCCCGCCCTGCCCCAATATCCTCCTCCGCCGGTCTGCCGCCACCCTGACCGTCCCTCTAAGCCCCACCCCTTCTTCTACCGCGACCCCGCACTCCTGCACCCCAGTTAAGTCACTCCTCGCCTCCGCCGCGGCTCCGGTTCAGCTTGGCGCAACCGCCGTCCCAAGGAAGAAGAGACCCTAGGGTTAGGATTAGCACGAATCTTGGCGCGTTGATGAACGGTGGATAAGGGTGACTCCAACGGGGCGACGCAAACGGACGCGCGTTTGGTCCGTTTGCGTCGCCAAAAGGACCCATGTCCGGCCCACGTCCGCCCCTTTCCGGCCACTGCCCCCAACGGGGCGACGCATCGAGTCCGCCCTCTGTTTTTTTTTTCCAGGTAAGCAGGCCCTATATGGGCCATTTTCATTGATACATAGGGGAGGTGGGCCACAAACGGACAGGGTTTTTGATCATTCTGAATAGTTCATCAAAGCTCAAATAATACAATTCATAAAAGCAATCCGAATAGTTCATCAAGTACTTATTATTACAATCCAAATAGTTCAAACAAACACAAACAAACAGTTTCAGAAATAATAAATTGTTTCATGCATTACAAACCAAATAAATAAGACAAGTAGTTCATCAAATGGAACTACTGCCCCTGATCACCCTGGTCACCCTGGTTACCGTGGTGCTGCCAGACATGCTCCACCAAATCATTTTGGAGCCGAACATGGGACTCCTTCTCACGAATGTCACGGTGGAAGTCGAGGAACTAAGCAAATGTGGACGGTCCCTGGGGCTGAACCAACTCACCCCGGAACTGCCATGCCTGATCATTCAAGCCCTCGTCGCGTTCGTCCTCCACGATCATGTTGTGCATGATCATGCACGCTGTCATCACCTCCCACAGCTGGTCCTTGTCCCATGTCCGAGCAGGATGGCGCACAATAGCCCATCGGGACTGTAGAGCACCGAATGCACGCTCTACATCCTTTCTTGCGCTCTTTTGCTCCTTGGCAAACCTCTTCTTCTTCTCATCATTGGGATTGGAGATTGTCTTGATAAATGTTGTCCATGTGGGGTAGATCCCATCAGCAAGGTAATAGGGCTTGTCATATTGGTTACCATTGATCTCAAAGGTCACCTGGGGTGCCAGGCCATTGGAGAGCCTATTGAACACCGGAGACCGCTGGAGCACATTGATGTCATTGTTCGAGCCGGCCATGCCAAAGAACGAGTGCCAAATCCAGAGGTCCTGGGATGCCACAGCCTCAAGTATGACCGTGCAGGCCCCAACATGGCCCTTGTACTGCCCCTGCCAAGCAAATGGGCAGTTCCTCCACTCCCAGTGCATGCAGTCTATGCTCCCGAGCATCCCAGGGAAGCCTCTTGACTCGTTGATTGCCAGGAGGCGAGTCATGTCGGCAGCATTGGGCTCCCGCAGGTACTCCGGACCGAACACCTGCACCAAGGCCGCGCAGAACTTGTACATGGCTTCCAGGCACGTGGACTCGCTCATGCGCACATACTCGTCCACAAGATCGCCGGCAATCCCATACGCAAGCATGTGAATGGCGGCGGTGCACTTCTGGTACGACGAGAAGCCCCTCATACCACATGCATCGGGCTTGCACATGAAGTAGTCATCAAAATGCATCACGCCCACCCGGATGCGGTTGAACAAGGACCTCCTCATCCGGAAACGGCGCCGGAAAACCTTGGGAGGGTATGTGGGCTTGTGGGGACGAAGTAGTCCCCATACAGCTGGATTTGGCCAGCTCGTCGGTTCCGGTCAAGAGCAGGAGAACGGCCCGGCAAGGAGCCAAGGAACACCGGTCGCATCCTCTCTATGTACTCGTTGACGATGAGGGTAGCAACCAGGCCGTCACTGTCATCATCGTCGGAGGAATCGTCCGAGGATGAGCGCTGCATGATGTGGTTCTTGTAGAACCACTCATCCGAGCTATCCATGGCCGAGGGACGTACCTGAGTAGCCGGGGCGAACGGCCGAACACCTTGTGGGCGGCGTGTCTATCGCGGGGCGCTGTGGACGCTCCTGGCCGCAAGAATCACCGGTGACGGTGGGGAAGCACCTGCTCCGGTGACGGCGTCCCCGGAATGGCCTGCGGTGTCAAATCGAGGGTGCGACGGCGGGTGGCGGCGAGAGGGGCGGAGGAGGAGGAGATTGGGGTTGGGATGGTCTGATTTGCGGGCCAGGGGCGGACTAGGGGAGGACACAAAAGAGCTCCGTTTCGCGTCCGGGGCCGACGCATCGGTGGCCCAAATTTGGGCCAGGGATGCGTCGCGGCGGACCAAAAAACGGACCGCGGTCCGTTTGCGTCGCCCCGTTGGGCCGTGTTTTTGGCCCTCGCGGACACGAACGGATGCGCGCGGACTCGATGCGTCGCCCCGTTGGAGTCATCCTAAGCGAGGAAGGCGATGACGTCAGCCGACTGAGAACTAAGAAAGTTCTTAGTCGACTGAGAACTAACAAAACTATAAAACTATCATCAACTATGAAATTCTCTAACGTCACTTCTCTGAAAGAAATGCAGAAACACCCAACTGAATATTCTACACTCTGAAGTTTGTCACATGTGTTGCCACTAAGGAAAGCATGTCACTATTGTATGGTAGCTTGCATAGCTAAAAACAACTTAGGACCTCTTTGATTCATAGGGTAGGAAATTGAAAGGAATTGAGGGCTCCTTGATTTGGAGAAAACCTGGAGGAAACATATTGGGCTAGAATTTTTTCCTAAGTTGACATTGTTCACTCCTTTGATTCATAGGGGTGCAATGAAAAAGTAGAGGAAATTTTCTTTCAGATTTCACTTCAAGGCAAAACGTAGAGAAAACAAAAATCCAGCCACACCTTTTTGGATCCTATGCACAAGGAGGAGAGGTTTGCATATGACATCTTTTCTTTTCCTATTCCTTTTCAGGACCTCTTTGATTCATAAGATTGGATTTAGGAAAGACTGTAAGGCTGTATGTGTGCGTGTTTTTTTGGGTCCTTTCTCGATTTATTATCTTTTTTATTAGAGCGTATTCCTGTTTTTTTATTGCGAATGGTATTCCTGTTTGAACGGACTCGTACTGCGTGCGGAATCGATCGAATGCGCAGTACAGATCCCAAATATGCGTACGTAGTCGCGATCTATCTATAAATCAAACAACGCAATCTTCTCCAGCTGCTGCGGTGCGGCGGCGCTGGAGTCGTGTCGCTCGTCCAGGGCTGGACGGGATCTCCAGCTTCTTCCTGCGGCGGATCCGATGGCGGCCGAGGCAAAGCGGGGAAGCGGTGCCAGGGGGGCGTCTGCCCTGCGTGTTCATCGATAAGGGGTCCGTCGCGGCGCGGCGGGCAGGCTAGGCGGCGTCTCTCAAGGGTTTGAATGTGCCCAGGCAGTGGTAAGGTGGTTGCTGACCTTCATCTTCGTCGCCGGCGGAGCTGCGGCTCTCGATGCTGGCTCTGGATCCTCCTCGTATTGTGTTTCTTCCTTTGTTTTCGATCTATGTACTGTGTATGTGGATGATCGGTAAATATACGTGGAAGTTGGATGTGTCAAAAAAAAATCAACGAACATGTACACACCACAATGCACGTCGAGCAAGAAAGGCATACATCCGATCACGCGATGGACGACGACCACGTCGACGTGGAGGCGCAGCCAGGGCCGATCTACGACGGCGAAGTCTACCCGGAGCAGTCGCCGCTGACGTGCGTAGACGTCGCCTTCTTCGGGGCCTTTGTCGCCTTGTCGCTCGGGATGGTCGCCGGCGGCGCGGTGATCTTCATCCTCGCCGTGCCCACGGCGGCCGCCGAGTCCACGGAGGGCGTGTACGTAGCCAACGTCGTCTGCGGGGCCGTGATGGTCTTCTTCAGGGTCGTGCTGACGGCCACATTCGTCGTCGCGCTGGTGCTCGAGTGGTGAAGGAGCCGCCGGATCAGCGCCGTGTCTCGCCTGCACATTGCGCCCGCCGTGGCTCCAAAACCCACCATAGAATGTGTCACTTCACCATCGATGGCTAGGTAGTACTGTACTACGGATTTTTCTATTGTTTTATTTCTTGTCAAAATTCATTCGTCCTAAACCACACTATGTGCAATGTAAAGAGGTCACCTTGGTGCCACGGTAGTCCTGCAGAATAATTTGAGGAAATAGTCGTTTAACCATAACGATCGAATTAATTGTGGGGTAGATACTCGAAATAGGCTTTCGCCCCGCTATATTAATATAGCAACCACACGATACAAGTTTGAGAGCACTGCTGGGTAAACAACACAAACAAGTCCAAAAGAAGAGAAAGAGAAAACAAGGCCGACACCGGCGGATCAAGGAAAACGAAAATGACTCGCGTCCGTTGCGTCCTCTCCGGAGTATTCGCACCACGATCCAAGCACTCTAAATCGTCACATACCAAACAACACCTCCAACATGGAAAGCGACGACGACATTGCTGCCCGAACTAATCTTGGGGTTTGTCCCGGTACGCTACAAGGAGTAGGGAAGATGTACACCCGACGCCCCTTCCTTAAAGCATAATGATCGAATTAATCGTGGGGTAGATCACACAGGGTTAGGCTTAAGAGCAGAGATGTAGTAGCCATTGTCGAAGAGTCATGCATGTATATAGACACATATTTGGTGGGTAGATTCACTCGGTTTGATCCCTATACAATCCATATTGAAATATCGATATTATAAAAGAGTGCTCTAAGACAACAGAGAAGTCACTATATACGACATCAAATTCAGCGATGAATCTATCTATATATGCAAATCAAACTTCATGGCAAACAACTCTAATTTTTTGTGCAAGATCCACCTTCTGCCTATGTTGCATCAGCTAGGCACAAAATGTCCCATAAATTATTGAGATTGGTCGCAACGACTTCTTTATGGTGTTTGTAGACTTTTGCATTTGTCTCTCTTAATATGAGGTAGCACCATTGCTTACGAGGATTTTCTTATGCTACATTTGTCTTTGTTGAATGTGAGGAAGCACCGTTGATAATCACCTTCCAGTGAAGGAGAAGTGGAGTGAAGGAAGAAAAAAAGTTTTCGCCGAGCTTTATGTTTATTCAAGCTCCGCGCGCACGCATTCTAATGAATGTCAATTTTGACTTCTTGTGTTAGGGTTTGCTATTGGACCCAAGTTTCTCTTAGGGTGTATCTTTCATACTCTAGTTTAGTGCCTATTTAGGTTGGAGGATTTTCAAAATAATTATATAGAATTTCCACCGATTTTTCCTGCAGAGTGCATTTGGGTCAAATGATTGAATCCTCAAAAAAAAAAAAAAAACTATGGATTACTTTTCTACACTACAATTTTTTAAGATTACTAGCATGTCTATGACAACTATGACATGCACTCAACTCATATACAAATTTCTACGTTTTTCTGCGGGGCAACCAAAAAACACATACTCACTCTGTTCACAAAAGGATATCTCAAACTAGACGATGAAGACATCCTTTTGAATTCCTGCAAACAGAAAAACGCCCTTATTTTGAAACAATTGCTCACTGATAATCTCTAATATATATGTACGAGAAAACGACTGAGCATACGTTTGCGGTCTCTTGATGAATGAAATTTTCGAAAATCCATGTATTTGGACATATTTTCCCAGTTTATGAATGTGAGAACGAAATCTATACAAACCGCAACCTGCGTGGTGTGGTTTCACCGTTCCTTCACCGTCTGAAACTGCTACCCCGCATCTTGCTTCTCTGCTCCGTCTCGACTTCGGCGCCGACTCCTGACCTCGCCGCAGCCGCCACCGGCTATGGAGTTCATCGACGACGACTGGGATTCCCAGCCGCGCGCGCGCGTCGTCCATTCCCGTGCCAACGCCGTCGCCAACTCCTCTTCCACCACGGCTAACCCCGCGTCCCGCTCCCTCCCCCACGTCGCCGCTTGCGTAGCATCGGCCGTGCTCCTCCTCGCCGCCGCCTACTCCCTCGACGCGGCCTACCAGGTCTTCTCCGCCGTCTTCATCTGGATCGCGTTCTCCCTGATCATCGCCCCCTTCGCGCCCTCCTCCGCCACCGGCGGCGACATCTCCGTCGGCCGCGGCAGCCTCCTCCCCTACCAGGAACCGTCCCAGGAGCCCTCCCCGGACCCCCTCCCCACCTCCCGCCGGGGTCACCGCCAGAACGCGGCCCCGCCGCCCCCAAAGTCGTCAGATCCGATCGCTTCTCCCACCCAGATGCGTGCGCCGCGGCAGGAGGCAACGGGTGCGGGGGCTGCTGTCCTGGACGCTGGGGAGAAAGAGGAGGATGTTGGCGGGTGGACCGACCAAGAAATGGAGCTTCTCCGGCGGCAGATGTTGAAGCACCCGGCTGGGGAGCCCCAGCGCTGGGAGAAGATCGCCTCCGTGTTCGGCGGCCGCCGCACGCCGGAGAGCGTCATCCGCGCGGCCAAGTCAGGCGGCACTGCGGCAGCAGGGGGCTCATTCGAGCAGTTCCTGCGCAAGCGCAAGCCGCTCGATCCAAGGGCTGAGGCGGCCGATGCCGACGCAGGTGGCAATTCCGGAGGAGCGGATGGTGTCGATGGTGGTTGGACTGCCAGTGATGACCGTGCTCTGGTTAACGCGCTCAAGGAGTTCCCGAAAGACACAGCAATGAGGTGGGAGAAGGTGGCTGTGGCAGTGCCTGGGAAGACGAAGGCCGGGTGCATGAAGAGGGTTACTGAGCTCAAGCGTGACTTCCGGAGCAGCAAGGGACCGTCAGAAGCTTGAATGCGTCCTTCATCCTTGGCCGTAACTGCAGTTCTCGGCGGGCTAGACTGGTACAATCCTACCTGCTTCTGCATTTTGATGCCAGTCCTGGTATCACAAGCTGGTGATCTTTATATGTTGCTACTTGAGAATAGATTTATGTTTATTCGCTGTGAGCTAACGATCTTGAGTCAATGCTATATTTTGGTCGGAGAATAAATACTATATTGGTGCAATTTTGTGAGAATTGATCATAGTGAGCAATCAGATTTATTAAAGGTGGTGTGGTGTACATGTCTTTTGATTGGTGTGCCAGCTGAACCTAGCCACCTCATGATATGCTTCCAGTTTTGTTTATGTCGCTTGCCTCGTAAACCCGTCACTAGTCTTTACCTGGATTATTAGCATTTTTATGTCACAATTACCGCAAACAGTAGAATGTCTTGTAAATGGATGAAACCTAGATGTTCCCCAGCTAAGCAATGGAAACAATATCAGTACAATTTTTAAGAATTGATCATAGCGACATAGCGTATTATCATGTTTACTAGTGCTGTTGAATGTGTCACTTGCCACACTAGATGGCGTGATACTCATCTGTAACATTTGAATGTTGTAATTACTGCAAACAGAGCATAATTTCTTTCTTTGCCACTGTTTACCTGGATTAATTCTTTAGGAAGAAATGCCATAAGAGGTAGCTTACCTGGTAATTAGTTATTTGCTGCCACCACTATGGCAATTAGCCAAAATACATCATGTTTGACGTGCCATGAATTTGATGCTGTTTGTCCCCATTTCCTTTTGATACTCATACTACACAGAGATACTCCTGCATTAGTGAACTTGTCAGTGAAGATGTTAAATGCTGTCCTTCTGTGAGAAGTAATATAGCTCAGTAAATTCTGGATCAAGGCGAGATGATCCGCTCTCCATGTGAGGTTGAGTGGGCACAGTTTCTCGCCTTCTAAAAGTACCATCGGGCTGACCGGGTTTTTAGTCCTGCAAGTGTTAGAATCCTGGAACTAGGAACTGACTTTGCTTTTGAATTAAGATTTTTTTTCGTAAGGAGCTTCCTGTAATTTTCATGTAATTCCAAATGAAGTTTTCCACACGATCCTTCAGAATCTTTCGTGTTCTCAACTTCTGTAAAATTCACCATACTATGACATCTTGTTTATATAGGTTTTCCGTGTTCTCGTGTTCTTTAAATCGTGATGACCAAAGGAACCCTAATCCTTTGCAAAGTTAACTTGGGAAAAAATTCTAGTCCTAATATTTCGGCTATAACTAATATTTGGACATCTGAATAAAGAGCTTAGCACTAACACCTACATTTTATTAGGTTGACATGTGAGTATGTAACCCAATTCAAGATGGAGAAAATCAAACGGGCAAGATGGAAGAGTAAAGATCAAACCCCAATTCAAGATGAAAGAGTAAATCTAACCGGCAAAATGGAAGAGTAAAAGTGAATCAACCCAGCCGTGGGAAAATTAAATAGCAACGTGCTAATGACTGAAAATATCAGTGAAAATGTCAAATGTTTGTTCTTATTGGAGAACTAATGTATATGAGTGTATTCTGGATTAAAGAGATAAGGATCCCTCGCCACGTGGGGTTGAGCGGGACGTGCGCGGTTTTGGGGTTTCTCGCCTTCTAAAAGTAATATGGGAGCTGTCTTCTCCCTGCAGGCCAGCTTGTTAGTCCTGCAACTAATATGCATCTTGTTGGAGTCCTGGAATTAGGAAGTGACTTGTTTGCTATTGAATTTCTGGAAGGCCCTCTTAATTCAGTTATAATTCATTGGGAACTTTACATAAGAAGCTTCATACGATGACATCTAGTTTGCATGTTCTAATTTGCATGAATTTGCAATGAAGTTTTTGACCTGATCCTTTAGAATCTTTTGTGGTCTCAATTTGTGTAGAACTAAACATACTATGACATCTAGTTTGCATGTTTCCCTGGTTCTTCTGTTCTTTTAATTCTGATGACCAAAGGAGCCCTAATCGTTTGCAGTTTAACTTGGAATAAACTAGTAGTACTAATATTTGGAAAAAAAATTGGTGAACTGAAATATGTATATTCAAACTAAAGATCTTAGCACTAACACCTAAATTTGATCAGGTCTACATGTAAGTATGTGACCGAACTAAAGATGGAACAGTAAATTGAACCGTTAAGATGGCAAAATATAACCGGCTTGTGGGAAAATTATAAAGCAATGTGCTAATGTCTAGCACCCCTCCACAGGTGCAATTTTTGTCCTGCGATCCGTAATTTTTTTTGTAAGTTGATAGCAACTTTGTAACGCTGTGCTCTCTTTGCGACATTTAAAGTGGACCGGAGGGAGTAGAACATTTTCGTGGCTTTGAGCCTTTTATTTTTGAATGGCCATGTGCCTTCTTTCCTCACTTTTTTTTTATCTCTCTTCCTTTCCACTGATGCTCTCTCTTTTATTCTTTTTTCTTGAGCGGTTTTATTCTTCTTTTCTGTGTGCACTCTTGTTGGTAAAGCAGAAGTCCTCCTCCCTAGCTCCAGGCGATCTGTTGTGCAAAACATATTTGCCGCCTTTTGCAGCATTAGGATGGCTCCAACGGGGCGACGCATCGAGTCCGCGCGCCTCGTTCCTATCCGTGAGGGTCAAAAACACGGTCTAACGGGACGACGTAAACGGACTGCGGTTCGTTTTTTGTCCGCCGCGATGCATTCCTAGCCAATTTGGGCCACCGATGCGTCGGCCGCGGACGCGAGCGGAGCGATTTCGTGTCGTGCCCTAGTCCACCCCTGGCGCACAAATCAGACCTTTCCCAACCAATCTTTCTCGCCCCTCTCGCCGCCACCCTGCCAGCGCACCCTCGATTTGGCACTGCAGGTGTAACATCCCAAAAATTTGGAATGTTTTAAAAATCACTAAAATTAAAAACTTTTGTTTGAATAAAATAAATTACTCGAAATTGAAATTGAATCTAATATATTACTTTCAATTACTTAACAAACCCTATTTACAGATTGTTTAGAGTTATTTTTAAACATACTCTAATTTTCAAATTTTGTTTTGATCCATTCCTATGATTTGGAAATGAGTTTGTAGCTCCTTTTCAAAATTGTATTTGTGGTAGATTTCCTAGATTTCCTTCAAAACCACAAATGATTTTATTAAAACCCTTTTTCAAAGTTTAATAGGCAATCATACAATATTTTTGAAATCTGATTTTGAAATGTATTTTAAATAATTACTTACCTTCTATTTTCAAGAATTAAGGATTTTGAAGTAAAACATCTATTTTGATACTTCAAATGATTATTTGTATTTAAAATGAATTATGAAACTCTTTTTAAATAAAATATTTTGTATCAAAGTATTTTTATTGGGTTTATCATATTGAGTGATATTACTCATATATTTTTCTAGATTTTAGTTTTGCTTCAAAAGGAATTTGTAAAACCCCATTTTATAAAATGAACACAAAGGTCCTAATAAACATTTATGCATTATTTTGGATGTTCAAATTTAAAAAGGTTTGGAAAAGTATGTTTGTAAGTTTTAAAAGAAAGGTTTTGATTTTTCAAATCTATAGAAATTGGTTTGAATGGATTTGAATATTTAAAACAAAAATTATAAAAGAAATAAGAAAAACATAAAAAGAAAACAAAAGAGAAGAACAAAAAAAAAGAGGAACAAGCCAAATGGGCCGAGCCCAGCCCAGCCCCACGTCCCTCTCACTCACTGACGCGCCTGGCCCACCAGTCAGCCACTCCCTCTCGCTTACAGCCCGGACCCACCTGTCGGGGTCGTCACCCTCGTTTAACCGCCGCCTGACCACGTCCACGACGCCGTCGCCCACGCCCCGCGCCCTCCCCACTCGCGCACGCCCCCTCGACCACGCCGTTAAAACCCCCGCGCCCGCGGCTTCAGTTTCCCCCTCGCGCCCTTCCGGTTCATGCCCCCAGTCCGCCGGGATCGCTCACCGGAGCACCGCACTGCCGCCACCGTCTCCTCCCTTTTCTGGCCACGGTGACCTGCCCGCGCCGCCCATTCCTAGTCCATCGGGTTCCCCTTGACCTCGCGCGTCCCTCTGACCCCTTCCTCGAATTTTCGGTAGCCGGTTCGACGAGCCCGTGCTCACCCGAACGTCGCCGGCGCCGCTCCGGCCGTTCCTCCCTGCCGTTCGAGGACGAGATCGAGCACTCTGCCACCTCCATCGAGTTCCCCGCGACGCGCCGCACCTCGTCGTGGCCTCGCGCGGGCACAAACGTCACCGGAGCCGCCACCACGTCCACGCCCGAGCCGCGACGCCGTCGTCTTACTCGCCTCCGGCCACCAGCGCCGCCAGTTTCGGGTCGAACGCTTCCCAGCCGTCCGATCTGAGTTCCACGGCCACGATTAGATCATCCAGGCGAAGAGGTATCTTCTGATTCGAACCGTTAGATCTAAAATCAATGGCCCACGTTAGATCACTTAACGAACCGATACTGACAAATCACAGAGCGCCACGTGGCCCAGGATTTTCTGAGGAGTATCCCAAATTTATTTTAAAATGGCTATTTTGCAGAAAAGCCCCTGCACATTCAAATCATCACAACTTTTTACTGGTTTGTCCAAATGTAACAAATTTTATATTTTTGAAAACCTCTGGACTTGTAGAATCTTTTGGCTTTATTAGTTTTCTGTTTTGACAAAGTTTAAAAGATTCAAATTTCAAATGAGAGATTTAAGTATATTTGGCATAACTTTATTTCTATAAGTCCAAAATTTGCAAATAAAATATTTTTGGAAACCTTAGGTCCTGAAGAATAACTTGGTCACTTTTAAAAATATTATAGAAGATTTTCTAAATAATTTTAAAAAAAACGAGATACTCAACTGGAGTATTTTGGTTATAGTTTAAATCCTAGAAATTATTTCAATATGGTTTCTTTTTGAAAAGTGACCCAATTAGTTGCCTCTGGCCAGAAATACCAAAACCCATATTTTAGAATTATTTAATAACTCAAATTATTAAAGTTGTGTTTAAGATCCTACTAAAATGCTGTATGCAAAGTTCTTTATTATAAAAATGTGTTAAACCTTTTTAAAAACTCCTTATGTGACCATTTGATCTAGACCAACCTTTTAGAACCTATAGAACACCACAACAACTTATGTATGACATTCATGATGTTCATACTTAATTGCTTGACCAACCTTTTACCACAATGGAAATCCCTAAACCTAATCACATTAATTCTTTTTGCATATTGAGTTATGTGAAAATCCTCGACCAAAGTTTTGTGAAGACCTTGATGTGCATGTTTGCTTTTGTATGCAATGATGTTGTTGAATTGTTTGTTTATTATTGTGTTATCTTTATGTCTAGATTGTACGGAGTGCCTTACGTGTTGTGAAGAGTGTAACTTCAACTCTTCAGTTGGCCAAGGCAAGTGACACCATAAAAGTCCCACTACTTTTACTACTATGCATTTAGTGTTTTCAGTAGTATGCATGATAGACTTGTTGCTGAATACTATATTAAGCTATGCTCCTATTAGTGTGTAGCCATCCCCACCCAGAACTTTGTAGTATGAAACTTGGTATTTAAGATGCTTAGTCATGCTATGAAAAATGTTGTGATTAGTTGGATAGTGATGAAAATTAATAACTAATCAATGAACTACCTGGGTGCTGGTTGGAGGACCATGGTGGGTGACTACTCAGGGGGTCCATGTCTATGGTTCATGTCTATGGTAATTTGCCCTTGGTGGAAGTACACACTTGTGGAAAGTCACCCATGCTTAAAGAGATTGTAGACTCTCCTTGTTCAGTAGCTTCTAGTGCTGCCACGTGTCATATGGGCTCTGTCTTGATGGAGTAGGTTGTGAGACCCTGAATTCCTCGTGACCAGCAGATGTAGTGGATGTAGGTTGGAGTGGATCCGAGGTAAGGGCAATTGCTTCTGAAAAGTCTCGTCCTGGTCTTCTCTTTTCCATTGCATAATTGGTTGCAATGGAGGATGGAATGATTGGGTCTTGTGGTGAAAGTGCACACCCTCTCGAGAGATAAAACTAAGAATTCTTAGCCGTGTCCCCGGTTATGGACAATTTTGAGCAACTAGACAGGGAAGCTGTTGAAGATCTCCTCATCCCAATTTCTAAATTAAAACTTGATTGTGAACAAGGGTTTGGGAGCTCACTGATGTCTATCGGTGGTGCTTGTTGTGAGTAGTTGTCAAAGGTGTTCACTGATGTCTATCAGTGGTACTCTTTGTCTATGATGAAAATTGTTTTACAAATGATAGGATAAAACTGGCTTTATGCAAATTAGCCTCAAAACTCCACTTAGCCAAATATTCATGTAGAATATAGGTTGCCATTTATATGCACATAAGTGTCATCTTGCCATCACAATTCAATTGTGCTGACCCATATAGTTGGGCTGTAACTCACCGTTGCAGGTCCGTCAGACGATGAGTGAGGTTTCGACAGGGTTCCGAGTCTACAACCAACATGCTTGCCTGTGGCACATGAAGATGATGGGCTCACTGTATCATTTTCTTTCCGTTGTGTGTTTACTTTGGTTTGAGCTAGCCTTCGGCTATGCACCTTGTATCGAACCATTTATAATTCTGGATCATCGTGTAATTGACTTTGATGCAATGTTATGGTATTTCATCTTAAATTGTGTGTGCTAGCAAGTTGATCCAGGGACTAGCACGAAGCACAGGAATCCCAACCTTTAGTAAAAGGTGGGGGTTTTAAAGATGGTATCAGAGCACTGTGTTGCCTGTAGGTTCGAGACCCTAGGTTTGGATAGAAATAGGTTTTGACCATAGGATTGAAAATCTATTTTTTCTGTTTTCTGAAATAAACAAATAATTCATTTTACTATTTCTTATCCTCTTAGCTACTCTCTACCTTCTGAAAATGTCTTCTCTCATTCTATATGACCTATCTCTTGTATACACCAAGACATGTTGTCCATATCCTTCAATTGTGAGACTGATATTTCATATGGAATGCTACGATTCAACACGAAGCACTATATGCATGGAAGATCATCGAAGAACTCAGAGTTAGCTGATTTTGAAGAAAGTTGAAGAAGAACTTGAAGCACTCAAGAAGGAGATAGACTAGAGACCACCATCTATTTAGAACAACGATATCGTGTTAGTATATTGATCATAGTAACTTAGATTGTATGACAATACTGGATTGTTTATTTTTGTTTGAACCAGGTTGTTTGTTGTTTGTTAGGTGTTGTTTGTAAGATGATTTGCCTTGATATACTGTGTTTGGGCAGGATTTCTCCTTAGTATCTTTCTATCTCTATTCTCATCTATGCTAAACCCGAACAGATGCCTCACCAAGGTGCCAACAACAATGAGACCCCAATAGCAATTCAACAGCTACTAGATGCTCAGGCTAAGTTGGTGCAACTTATGGTCCAGAATCAAGTCAACAACCCCAATAAGGAGTCACCCCCAGGAATGCATCAACTGTTAGTTGGCCAATCTGAGTTAGTGCAGATGATGTCCCAGAATATGACCAATAATGAAAACAACCAACCACATATACACCATGACAACAAGGAGATCCAAATAGATGTGGGGATAACACTTAGAGCCTGCAAGACTTGTGGGGAAATAGGACACACATCCAAGGAATGTCATGATAGTGGCCCGATGTTGATGCACCCAGTTCGACCGAGGGATACCCCACAACTCAAGTTACTTGCTTTTTATGTGAAGGAACACATCACATCCCGCACGATGCCACCTATACTCCATAGTGCAACAAGTGCATCAGCAAGTTCGGGATGGGATGCGCCAAGCTTTCAAAAGGAGGAAGAACCTGAGCCACAACACTTGCTACAAATGCAAGAACAAGGGACATTATGTCAACAAATGCCCGGAGAGAAAACACGTGATGGAAACCAAATTTGGTGTAGTGATTACAAGGAATCAGGGCATGATGAGGAAGGTTTCTCAGATGAAAGGAATAACCCCAAGATATGACCATGAAGGGAACAGAGACATGTCTACGGTGTTTTTCCACCATTGTAGGGAGACAGCAGGACACTTCACCGATGATTGCCCAACTTGGAAGAAGGATCACACAAGTGTTAATGCATGATGATTTTTATTAGAACATGTAAGCAGTAAGATAAGTAATCTATAATGTAAGAGTGGCATACTTACCTATGTAATGGAAGTTATGAAAATGAATGAAGATCTTATGTTCTTGATTCATAGAATCCTTTTGGGGAACCTTGAAAGAGAAGTATGGATAACCACAAACCCAAGGTGTTGTACGTGGAATGAAAGGATTCAATCCTTATGAAAATCTAGTACGTGCTAGGTAGAATAAGGATGATGAAGTAACACCCAATGGCTAAAGGACTACCAGACAAGGATTTTATGAAAACTCATATGTGACCTTATTTGAATCCAAGACTCAGACGACCAACAAAAGTTTCTTTTAAGGGTGGTAGCCACAAGGATACCCCAAACCGATCCCTTTTGCTAGCCTCTCCGAATCTCGAGGACGAGATTCCTTTTAAGGGTGGTAGTCTGTAACATCCCAAAAATTTGGAATGTTTTAAAAATCACTAAAAATTAAAAACTTTTGTTTGAATAAAATAAATTACTCGAAATTGAAATTGAATCTAATATATTACTTTCAATTACTTAACAAACCCTATTTACAGATTGTTTAGAGTTATTTTTAAACATACTCTAATTTTCAAATTTTGTTTTGATCCATTCCTATGATTTGGAAATGAGTTTGTAGCTCCTTTTCAAAATTGTATTTGTGGTAGATTTCCTAGATTTCCTTCAAAACCACAAATGATTTTATTAAAACCCTTTTTCAAAGTTTAATAAGCAATCATACAATATTTTTGAAATCTGATTTTGAAATGTATTTTAAATAATTACTTACCTTCTATTTTCAAGAATTAAGGATTTTGAAGTAAAACATCTATTTTGATACTTCAAATGATTATTTATATTTAAAATGAATTATGAAACTCTTTTTAAATAAAATATTTTGTATCAAAGTATTTTTATTGGGTTTATCATATTGAGTGATATTACTCATATATTTTTCTAGATTTTAGTTTTGCTTTAAAAGGAATTTGTAAAACCCCATTTTATAAAATGAACACAAAGGTCCTAATAAACATTTATGCATTATTTTGGATGTTCAAATTTAAAAAGGTTTGGAAAAGTATGTTTGTAAGTTTTAAAAGAAAGGTTTTGATTTTTCAAATCTATAGAAATTGGTTTGAATGGATTTGAATATTTAAAACAAAAATTATAAAAGAAATAAGAAAAACATAAAAAGAAAACAAAAGAGAAGAACAAAAAAAAAAGAGGAACAAGCCAAATGGGCCGAGCCCAGCCTAGCCCCGCGTCCCTCTCGCTACAGCCCGGACCCACCTGTCGGGGTCGTCACCCTCGCGTAACCGCCGCCCGACCACGTCCACGATGCCGTCGCCCACGCCCTCCCCACTCGCGCACGCCCCCTCGACCACGCCGTTAAAACCCCCACGCCCGCGGCTTCAGTTTCCCACTCGCGCCCCTCCGGTTCATGCCCCCAGTCCGCCGGGATCGCTCACCGGAGCACCGCACTGCCGCCACCGTCTCCTCCCTTTTCCGGCCACGGTGACCTGCCCGCGCCGCCCATTCCTAGTCCATCGGGTTCCCCTTGACCTCGCGCATCCCTCTGACCCCTTGATGGCCCTTGAAGAGGTTGATCTACGACGCCAGAAAACACTTTGCTTGATCTCCGGTGTGTAGTTACCTGCGTCAAAAGTAAATGGGTTAGGTTGAGACTCCAAGTGCAGAGTGTGTAGTAGTGGAAGACGTGTTTTCGCCATGAGGGTGACTCGAGGGTTTAATATCGAACTCTCGGGGAATCAGTAGTGAAGGTATATCTTCTTATCATTCTTTTGGTTACCTACAAAACAAAGTTAAATGTTTTGGTCCTCAACCTCACCTGTGGTTGTCAAGCACTAGGTGTAAGAATGATATCAAGATAGTTATGCAATGCAAACAAGGAATAAATATGCAATGGTGGTGGATGCAATGGTAAATGATATTTTTGGGTTTTTTAATGATGTATGCAAGATGAAAAGTATTTTTGTATTTTCGGATTTAATGATGGTTGAAAATGGAAAAATGGTATATGGTGTTGGATAGGTGTTTCTTATGATTAAAAATGGACCGGGGTTCATGGTTTCGCAAATGCACTCTCTCTTTATAAAGTGGCAGACAATGGAACACACACAGAGTTAACATATGAGATTGATTGCAACACAAAGTTTGATAACAAGTTACTTAGATATATGGGCATCACGTCCTAACATAGAGACCTTTTGGTTATTTGTCTCTCTTATACTCCACCAAGATGCGAACCAAATCATAACACCTCAGTAATTAAGATGACTCAGAGTATAGCAATAAGTTTCATGACATGAAGTGAAAATAAGAACATGCTGGATCTAGTCATAGAGAAGAGGCTTGATCACCCTCAACCCCGGCAGCAGTTTATTTTTGTTTATCCCTAGTGAGGTAACAAAGTAAGGTAAAAACCCAAGTGGATCGCGATATTTCAGTTGTCAGCTTACCACACTCACCACTCCCCGTTACTCCAACTAATGCACACATCACCCCACACACGCTCTCATAAACATGCTTGATCATAACAAGTAGACAAGAACGGGGTACATAATATGCATCTATACTCATAACTGAAACAAACATTGCAATCTCAAACATATATTAACTCATAGAAAGATCCACCACATAGGTATTACAAATATGACCATAATCATGTTCAGCAGCTCATACGGTACTAATTAGTGAAGCTCAAGAGAGGAGAGATACATAAGTTACTTTCACAAACCCATAGTCCAGAGGTGGACTACTCCCTCTTCATCATGGAGACGGTGGAGAAGTCGATGGAGAAGATGGAGACCACGCTGGCAGCGCCCTGCGGAGTTTTCCCCCTCCAATCTGCAGCTCCTGATCTCCGTTTCGGTGTTTCTGTGTTTGTGTGGCGCTCTCTTCGCGAAACGCCAGGGGACCTTTTTTATAGGCGTTTTTAGGTCAAGACGGAGTCGGTGGACGAAAGATCGACGGCAGCGGAGCCACGAGGCCCTAATGAGTGGGCCCCACGCGGCCACAGTACCTGGCCGCGTGGGCCACCCCCTTTCGGCCTACTGGCCTCCGTTTGCTTGCTTCCTTCGCTCCGAGGTCTTCCTCCTTCCAAAATACGGATGCCTGTATTTTTCCATAATTTTTGGACGTCGTTTGGGTCCCTGAAACATAAAAGGAAAGAAATAGGGTTTTGTGCATGCGCAGAGTTAATTCCATAAAAATAGGAAACAATTGATTTATTTCCTAAAATCCTTAAATAACAGTAATATAACCCTTATATGATGCAAATATGAATGGAATATGTGTGATATAGTGCAAAGTTCATGTATGCATTTTACATGCATCACCCCTTCCTCGAATTTTTCGGCAGCCGGTTCGACGAGCCCGTGCTCACCCGAACGTCGCCGGCGCCCGCGCCCTTCCGGCCATTCCTCCCCGCCGTTCGAGGACGAGATCGAGCACTCTGCCACCTCCATCGAGTTCCCCGCGACGCGCCGCACCTCGTCGTGGCCTCGCACGAGCACAAACGTCACCGGAGCCGCCACCACGTCCACGCCCGAGCCGCGACGCCGTCGTCTTCCTCGCCTCCGGCCACCAGCGCCGCCAGTTTCGGGTCGAACGCTTCCCAGCCGTCCGATCTGAGATCCATGGCCACGATTAGATCATCCAGGCGAAGAGGTATCTTCTGATCCGAACCGTTAGATCTAAAATCAATGGCCCACGTTAGATCACTTAACGAACCGATACTGACCAATCACAGAGTGCCACGCGGCCCGGGATTTTCTGAGGAGTATCCCGAATTTATTTTAAAATGGCTATTTTGTAGAAAAGCCCCTGCACATTCAAATCATCACAACTTTTTACTGGTTTGTCCAAATGTAACAAATTTTATATTTTTGAAAACCTCTGGACTTGTAGAATCTTTTGGCTTTATTAGTTTTCTGTTTTGACAAAGTTTAAAAGATTCAAATTTCAAATGAGAGATTTAAGTATATTTGGCATAACTTTATTTCTATAAGTCCAAAATTTGCAAATAAAATATTTTTGGAAACCTTAGGTCCTGAAGAATAACTTGGTCACTTTTAAAAATATTATGGAAGATTTTCTAAATAATTAAAAAAAACCAGATACTCAACTGGAGTATTTTGGTTATAGTTTAAATCCTAGAAATTATTTCAATATGGTTTCTTTTTGAAAAGTGACCCAATTAGTTGCCTCTGGCCTGAAATACCAAGACCCATATTTTAGAATTATTTAATAACTCAAATTATTAAAGTTGCGTTTAAGATCCTACTAAAATGCTGTATGCAAAGTTCTTTATTATAAAAATGTGTTAATCCTTTTTAAAAACTCCTTATGTGACCATTTGATCTAGACCAACCTTTTAGAACCTATGGAACACCACAGCTACTTATGTATGACATTCATGATGTTCATACTTAATTGCTTGACCAACCTTTAACCACAATGGAAAACCCTAAACCTAATCACATTAATTCTTTTTGCATATTGAGTTATGTGAAAATCCTCGACCAAAGTTTTATGAAGACCTTGATGTGCATGTTTGCATTTGTATGCAATGATGTTGTTGAATTGTTTGTTTATTATTGTGTTATCTTTATGTCTAGATTGTACGGAGTGCCTTACGTGTTGTGAAGAGTGTAACTTCAACTCTTCAGTTGGCCAAGGCAAGTGACACCATAAAAGTCCCACTACTTTTACTACTATGCATTTAGTGTTTTCAGTAGTATGCATGATAGACTTGTTGCTGAATACTATATTAAGCTATGCTCCTATTAGTGTGTAGCCATCCCCCACCCAGAACTTTGTAGTATGAAACTTGGTATTTAAGATGCTTAGTCATGCTATGAAAAATGTTGTGATTAGTTGGATAGTGATGAAAATTAATAACTAATCAATGAACTACCTGGGTGCTGGTTGGAGGACCATGGTGGGTGACTACTCAGGGGGTCCATGTCTATGGTTCATGTCTATGGTAATTTGCCCTTGGTGGAAGTACACACTTGTGGAAAGTCACCAGGCTTAAAGAGATTGTAGACTCTCCTTGTTCAGTAGGTTCTAGTGCAGCCACATGTCATATGGGCTCTGTCTTGATGGAGTAGGTTGTGAGACCTTGAATTCCTCGTGACCAGCAGATGTAGTGTATGTAGGTTGGAGTGGGTCCGAGGTAAGGGCAATTGCTTCTGAAAAGTCTCGTCCTGGTCTTCTCTTTTCCATTGCATAATTGGTTGCAATGGAGGATGGAATGATTGGGTCTTGTGGTGAAAGTGCACACCCTCTTGAGAGATAAAACTAAGAATTCTTAGCCGTGTCCCCAGTTATGGACAATTTTGAGCAACTAGACAGGGAAGCTGTTGAAGATCTCCTCATCCCAATTTCTAAATTAAAACTTGAGGGTGAACAAGGGTTTGGGAGCTCACTGATGTCTATCGGTGGTGCTTGTTGTGATTAGTTGTCAAAGGTGTTCACTGATGTCTATCAGTGGTACTCTTTGTCTATGATGAAAATTGTTTTACAAATGATAGGATAAAACTGGCTTTATGCAAATTAGCTTCAAAACTCCACTTAGCCAAATATTCATGTAGAATATAGGTTGCCATTTATATGCACATAAGTGTCATCTTGCCATCACAATTCAATTGTGATGACCCATATAGTTGGGCTGTAACTCACCGTTGCAGGTCCGTCAGACGATGAGTGAGGTTTCGACAGGGTTCCGAGTCTACAACCAACATGCTTGCCTGTGGCACATGAAGATGATGGGCTCACTGTATCATTTTCTTTCCGTTGTGTGTTTACTTTGGTTTGAGCTAGCCTTCGGCTATGCACCTTGTATCGAACCATTTATAATTCTGGATCATCGTGTAATTGACTTTGATGCAATGTTATGGTATTTCATCTTAAATTGTGTGTGCTAGCAAGTTGATCCAGGGACTAGCACGAAGCACAGGAATCCCAACCTTTAGTAAAAGGTGGGGGTTTTAAAGATGGTATCAGAGCACTGTGTTGCCTGTAGGTTCGAGACCCTAGGTTTGGATAGAAATAGGTTTTGACCATAGGATTGAAAATCTATTTTTTCTGTTTTCTGAAATAAAGAAATAATTCATTTTACTATTTCTTATCCTCTTATCTACTATCTACCTTCTGAAAATGTCTTCTCTCATTCTATATGACCTATCTCTTGTATACACCAAGACATGTTGTCCATATCCTTCAATTGTGAGACTGATATTTCATATGGAATGCTACGATTCAACACGAAGCACTATATGCATGGAAGATCATCGAAGAACTCAGAGTTAGCTGATTTTGAAGAAAGTTGAAGAAGAACTTGAAGCACTCAAGAAGGAGATAGACTAGAGACCACCATCTATTTAGAACAACGATATCGTGTTAGTATATTGATCATAGTAACTTAGATTGTATGACAATACTGGATTGTTTATTTTTGTTTGAACCAGGTTGTTTGTTGTTTGTTAGGCGTTGTTTGTAAGATGATTTGCCTTGATATACTATGTTTGGGTAGGATTTATCGTTAGTACCTTTCTATCTCTATTCTCATCTATGCTAAACCCGAACAGATGCCTCACCAAGGTGCCAACAACAATGAGATCCCAATAGCAATTCAACAGCTACTAGATGCTCAGGCTAAGTTGGTGCAACTTATGGTCCAGAATCAAGTCAACAACCCCAATAAGGAGTCACCCCTAGGAATGCAGCAACTGTTAGTTGGCCAATCTGAGTTAGTGCAGATGATGTCCCAGAATATGACCAATAATGAAAACAACAAACCACATATACACCATGACAACAAGGAGATCCAAATAGATGTGGGGATAACACTTAGAGCCTGCAAGACCTGTGGGGAAATAGGACACACATCCAAGGAATGTCATGATGAGTGGCCCGATGTTGATGCACCCAGTTCGACCGAGGGATACCCCACAACTCAAGTTACTTGCTTTTTGTGTGAAGGAACATATCACATCTCCGCACGATGCCACCTATACTCCATAGTGCAACAAGTGCATCAGCAAGTTCGGGATGGGATGCGCCAAGCTTTCAAAAGGAGGAAGAACCTGAGCCACAACACTTGCTACAAATGCAAGAACAAGGGACATTATGTCAACAAATGCCCGGAGAGAAAACACGTGATGGAAACCAAATTTGGTGTAGTGATTACAAGGAATCAGGGCATGATGAGGAAGGTTTCTCAGATGAAAGGAATAACCCCAAGATATGACCATGAAGGGAACAGAGACATGTCTACGGTGTTTTGCCACCATTGTAGGGAGACAGTAGGACACTTCACCGATGATTGCCCAACTTGGAAGAAGGATCACACAAGTGTTAATGCATGATGATTTTTATTAGAACATGTAAGCAGTAAGATAAGTAATCTATAATGTAAGAGTGGCATACTTACCTATGTAATGGAAGTTATGAAAATGAATGAAGATCTTATGTTCTTGATTCATAGATACCCCAAACCGATCCCTTTTGCTAGCCTCTCCGAATCTCGAGGACGAGATTCCTTTTAAGGGTGGTAGTCTGTAACATCCCAAAAATTTGGAATGTTTTAAAAATCACTAAAAATTAAAAACTTTTGTTTGAATAAAATAAATTACTTGAAATTGAAATTGAATCTAATATATTACTTTCAATTACTTAACAAACCCTATTTACAGATTGTTTAGAGTTATTTTTAAACATACTCTAATTTTCAAATTTTGTTTTGATCCATTCCTATGATTTGGAAATGAGTTTGTAGCTCCTTTTCAAAATTGTATTTGTGGTATATTTCCTAGATTTCCTTCAAAACCACAAATGATTTTATTAAAACCCTTTTTCAAAGTTTAATAAGCAATCATACAATATTTTTGAAATCTGATTTTGAAATGTATTTTAAATAATTACTTACCTTCTATTTTCAAGAATTAAGGATCTATTATATAATTAAAACACAGGATAACCAATGGTTCAGATTAGCTTGGCGTAATCAAACAAAGAACAACGACCAAGATTTGCTTGGGCGAGACAGTCCGAGTTGGAAATAAAGAACCATCGTGATTCTGTCCTGCATGCATACGATTGGTTTCAGCTTCCATGAATTAACAAAACCTAAGGGTCAGCCTCATCTTCACGTCGGCGCAAGTTTCCTCGCGCCGCTAAATCAACGCTATCACGGTTTCTGGCAGCGCTGGTCTAGAGCACTTCGTCGCTCCGGCCGCCGTTCATCACCTACCATCCAATCAGATCATTATTCCTGATGTTGCTTGGCTGAGAACGTGATGTTAGCTTTGGCCTGATCTATAGATGCAATCAGCGACTTTCCGGCGAGTCTGACCCACGTAGCACAGCTCCTCGGTCGGCGACACGCGCACGTACCAAGCTAAACAAGCAGACAAGCCCCTCAATGGATCGATCTGTTGCTAGCTATAGCTAGCTGCACGTACACGTGAGATCTCACCATGGTCTTCCCATTGTGGATTTTGCAGCAAGTAGATTATTACGTTCAAAATTGTGTTTGTCTCTTCTATTCCAGATGAGTGATCAACTTCCTGCGTCGTCAACCCCTCGCTCTCGCGTCATATGGGCATGATATGTTGCAGTAGCTCCTCAGCTGCCAGGATACAAGGTCAGCGGACAATGAGTGCTTCGTGAAGCCTGCTAGAAGCGTACAACACAGTCTCAGGTTTGGTTGTTTCTCCCATCTCATCATTGCATAAGAAATCAAAATTTCCGTTTTTATCTAGGGCTAGATGAAATTGATGATTATAAGTGACCACACATGTTGTACGTAATTGCTCTACTGTATATATCACTTCAGATTATTTAAGCCGGAAAGTTCTTTGCACATGGAAAATCTGAATATTACTTCGTAGGCATCGTCATGTGATCGTTGGTATTTATTTAGAAGACCACATTTAGGATTATGTATGGTGATTCCTAAAGGGCCTCATGGTTGTTGTTTCTAGCCAAATGAAATTGAGAATCAAGGTGATTATCCTAATTATTATGGTTGAACAAGAAGGAATATCTTATCAGCTGATCAAATATATTATTCAGTTTATTACACAATTAAGGTAATGATTTTTATTGTAAATTTTTACCGACCCTAGAACATATGGTGGTTTCAATGAAATTTGAGGTTTCATGACCATATTGATCAAAACCTTGATTTTGGCAGCCTCGGGCATCAGGATGGGCAAGATTGTTGTCACATTTGTGGATTTGTTTGCAGCACAATTAATATTGTCGCGAGGAGCAACCATGAAAATTGATGGTCTTATAATAATAGGTAAGAAGTTGTATTTGTAACATCTTTTTTCTATTGCACATGCGACTGGTGAGGTTATTGAGGTGCACAATTGCTCTTCTCTCTTAGTCACATACAAAAAGTTCATCACGTCAAGTTTGATAATGTTAAACAAGGAGTTGTGGCATTTGGAGCCACTAATTAAATTGGGTTACGCATACACAACTGCGTACAAGTTACAACGTCATATATGAATGGTATTCTTAGCTAAGTATCAGTCCAAAGTAATGACTAGATTGACGTACACCATGGCGATCTTACTAAACGATACAATAAAGAATTAAACGAGCAGCTCAAGTAAGTTTCTTTTTGCTGTACAACACGCAGGCTCAAGTATGCAGCTATATATTAGAGACTTTCCTGGCCTCCTGGGGCATACGTACGCACAATGGCATCTGGTTTAGACAATTGGTCTTCTGTGAGAAACATCGACGCTGAATTTGTCATTAAAATTGATGGGGGGTGTGATAGATAACATAGATACACAGCGGAAGAGAAAACACTGAGATAAAAAACGTTGCCTCTACATGGCTAGAAAATATCTCAAGGTCATTGGTCTTGACTTGCTATTCTGACTGTTTAGGACTGCATAGTAAGGTACTCATTCCATTGTTCTCTATTTTTTTAGGGAATTTATCTTGATGATGCATTCTGGAATGAGGCGAATGCTGTTTTTGAGGAGTGTAATGCTCAGATGCTGCCAAAAACCATGACGAGGAGCTGAACGAAATGGAGGAAGAGGATAGCTTGGAGTTGTCGTATGGTGATGGTTCCTTTCTGCCAGCTATTTCCATCGCAGATGACGGCGTCAAGGTGTGCTAATATCCGTGGGGTATGTCGTTTTTTTTCTTTTATTGATATATGGGGAACAAACTTGGGAAAATTCCACAAAGTGCTTATTGTACTGTTAGGTTGGGCCGTTGGGGAAACCCGGTTCCTTCAAATTGGAGAGCACGTGTAATTTCTTTCAACTCATGCTTTCCCCTACCGAAAACTAAGAAACTAAAGAAAATAGTCGATTTTTTCCTACCAACAATCTAACAATATGATTTATAGATAAACATTTAGCAAAATGCTGATTTAAGGGCCAAGACGTATACTTTAGGTACAACTAACTCTTTGTATAAATTAATTGCATACTAATTCTATTAGAGCGACATATTAGATCAGTTAACAATTAGTGTAAGGGTCACACAGAAGAAAATGGAATATATAGATGTACTTTTTGAATCTAGCCGCGCAAATGCGCGGGCCAACCAGATGTTCGACAACCACAAGTTGTATTATCTTTTTGCGGGTGGTACGCAAGAAGTTGTAGATTCACGTGGAGTAGGGAAAGTAATTATTTCCAGGTAAGAAGTCGACACATGAACTAACAGGAAAAGAAGCACCAGAATTGATTACGTGAGACTATCCATCAGTTATTCGTGTACAAGAAGAAGACATCACATTCGACAACGCCTAGGAATAGTATGCACTTGCAGCATTGTGCGATAGGAGGTATAGTTTGCATCATGCTTTACTATTTCAATTTGCATCTAGCCATTTAATAATTGTCAGTTGTGTGCAATTCTCACTACAGAGCTGATCCAAATTGTATTTTCTTTTGCTAATATATCAACTGCAGATCTGTGATTTGAAGGGTTCAAACAAATCCACGGTGGTATATGCCACAATTGCGAGAACATATAGGAAAAGTTATGTCACGAGTACTAGCCCGTCCAGCATGTGAACTAACGATGCCTGAGCAAGGATGGCGCGTCAGAGTACATACTGATCTGTTCCAGGTATAATTTGCATCCTGCTTATGATTTTGGTTTGCCTCAGACATCTAATAATTGACCAGTTAGACATTTAGTTCTCACTACAAAGCTAATTTAAATTGTATTGATTATTGCTAATATAGCTACTGTAGCTTTACGTTTTGAAGGGTTCAAACAAATATGCAATTGTATATGACACGGTAGCGAGAATGAATAAGGAAAGGTATATCATGATATCTGCTTTATCATATATAGTTCTCAGGTTTCTGTTTGTATAACCCGGTATTGCTGATTTAGGTATATGTTTAATGAACCGATACTATTTTTGTATATTCAGTTCATATCACTCTAATGGACCTAGGGTCATAGATTTGAACTCTCAGATTCCTCGACTTATTCACATGTGTTTTTGGGAAATCATGTTCACGCGAGAAATCAAACTCAAAAATTTAATAATACACTCGAATTATATGAATTTTTCTTTGATCAACTACAGAAGCTTTGTAAACATTAAATTGCATCCTGATAAACATGTATTCATTGGTTGTTTCCTGAAAACCAGTGAGCTCTTAGTTTATAGGGTTCGTCCTCCTTAGTAATTTGGTATAGCATTTGGCATTACATTTATTTTGCTCTATTTTTTTCAGATACATTTAGCTGAACTCCCATTTACGTATTAGGATTTGTCAGCGTGTGACTGCAGTATGAAGGACAAACGAATGTGCTATATATCCTATCCAAGCAGTGCAAGAATGATCGAAATTATATCTCTGCAAGTATAATTGATGCCTTATTTTACTACGTAGACTTATTTTGTTCTATGCAGGGGGTCGTCGGTAATGACTTCTGTGTACAAAAGATAATCATTCAGAATTCATGGAAATATAACTTTTAACCATGAAAATTTTAGGCACTGAGCACTTTCATTTTTTCTTAATTTTTTTACTGACTTTTTATGCGTCAGTGTTAATATATGTACAGTTGGCGAATTAGATTGGCAAAACATCTTTAAATAGGGTTCCAATTCATGTAAGCTGCATCATATAACTCGATTCTCATTTTATGCACCATATCATATATTTTGAGTTCTAAAAATAACAGCCAACGATCTAATATTTTCCATGCATGCTTAATGATAAGACAGAAAATTATGACTGTCATTCAGAAATTACAACCTTCTTTCAAATATAACAATTATTTTAATTTCGCTAATATTCAAAACATGAAATCTGTAAATATTCTCAGGCTCAAAAGGAACTTATAGGAAATTAACTACACAGAGTGCACTATCGATTGTGCTTATCACACTGCCCCAGCTCTTAGGGACATAGGACTATCGGCCAATGTAAGCTAGAGTCGATACTTGAATTGGCAGGTATTACTACTCATCTAAATACTATGTATTTCAATGCTTGACATTATATGATACTTCTATGCACTTAAGAGAGCTAGAGGCGTATGCTACAACTATTTTGAATATGCGCGAGAGTCACGTAGATTTAATTTTCTTTTATGAAAATCAATAGTAGACACAACTCTGGGTCATTACGAATTAAGAATTAACAAGCATCGATGAATAGAATAAGTGGTTTATATACAAGACAATGATGTTTAGATCTAATTCTTAGTCGGGATTTCTCAACTAAGTATTTTTGTTTAAGGATACACCACGAAGAGAAGAGAAGTTGACCAAAGAGGGAAAATATGATGATTTCCAGGAAAGTTGTATATGTTGTAGCATCCATCTTTTACCGTCGCATAATATTGCATGAAAAGTAAACTTTATTATAAAGTGTTTGTTCCTCGGAACTTCGAAATTTTAGTCAATTTATATGTATATTTACTGGTGATTTTAAAAGTTATAGTTGAGCGTGAGGTCATGGTTAGAAGAGCATATATTTCTGAAGATAAAGTTCACAAGAAATCTAGCCGCGCAAATGCGCGGGCCACCCAGCTAGTTTTGAAGTAAAACATCTATTTTGATACTTCAAATGATTATTTGTATTTAAAATGAATTATGAAACACTTTTTAAATAAAATATTTTGTATCAAAGTATTTTTATTGGTTTATCATATTGAGTGATATTACTCATATATTTTTCTAGATTTTAGTTTTGCTTTAAAAGGAATTTGTAAAACCCCATTTTATAAAATGAACACAAAGGTCCTAATAAACATTTATGCATTATTTTGGATGTTCAAATTTAAAAAGGTTTGGAAAAGTATGTTTGTAAGTTTTAAAAGAAAGGTTTTGATTTTTCAAATCTATAGAAATTGGTTTGAATGGATTTGAATATTTAAAACAAAAATTATAAAAGAAATAAGAAAAACAGAAAAAGAAAACAAAAGAGAAGAACAAAAAAAAAGAGGAACAAGCCAAATGGGCCGAGCCCAGCCTAGCCCCGCGTCCCTCTCTCTCACTGACGCGCCTGCCCACCAGTCAGCCACTCCCTCTCGCTTACAGCCCGGACCCACCTGTCGGGGTCGTCACCCTCGCGTAACCGCCGCCCGACCACGTCCACGATGCCGTCGCCCACGCCCTCCCCACTCGCGCACGCCCCCTCGACCACGCCGTTAAAACCCCCACGCCCGCGGCTTCAGTTTCCCACTCGCGCCCCTCCGGTTCATGCCCCCAGTCCGCCGGGATCGCTCACCGGAGCACCGCACTGCCGCCACCGTGTCCTCCCTTTTCCGGCCACGGTGACCTGCCCACGCCGCCCATTCCTAGTCCATCGGGTTCCCCTTGACCTCGCGCATCCCTCTGACCCCTTGATGGCCCTTGAAGAGGTTGATCTACGACGCCAGAAAACACTTTGCTTGATCTCCGATGTGTAGTTACCTGCGTCAAAAGTAAATGGGTTAGGTTGAGACTCCAAGTGCAGAGTGTGTAGTAGTGGAAGACGTGTTTTCGCCATGAGGGTGACTCGAGGGTTTAATATCGAACTCTCGAGGAATCAGTAGTGAAGGTATATCTTCTTATCATTCTTTTGGTTACCTACAAAACAAAGTTAAATGTTTTGGTCCTCAACCTCACCTGTGGTTGTCAAGCACAGGTGTAAGAATGATATCAAGATAGTTATGCAATGCAAACAAGGAATAAATATGCAATGGTGGTGGATGCAATGGTAAATGATATTTTTGGGTTTTTTAATGATGTATGCAAGATGAAAAGTATTTTTGTATTTTCGGATTTAATGATGGCTAAAATGGAAAATGGTATATGGTGTTGGATAGGTGTTTTTATGATTAAAAATGGACCGGGGTTCATGGTTTCACAAATGCACTCTCTCTTTATAAAGTGGCAGACAATGGAACACACACAGAGTTAACATATGAGATTGCAACACAAAGTTTGATAACAAGTTACTTAGATATATGGGCATCACGTCCTAACATAGAACCTTTTGGTTATTATTCTCTCTTATACTCCACCAAGATGCGAACCAAATCATAACACCTCAGTAATTAAGATGACTCAGAGTATAGCAATAAGTTTCATGACATGAAGTGAAAATAAGAACATGCTGGATCTAGTCATAGAGAAGAGCTTGATCACCCTCAACCCCGCAGCAAGGTATTTTTGTTTATCCCTAGTGAGGTAACAAAGTAAGGTAAAAACCCAAGTGGATCGCGATATTCAGTTGTCAGCTTACCACACTCACCACTCCCCGTTACTCCAACTAATGCACACATCACCCCACACACGCTCTCATAAACATGCTTGATCATAACAAGTAGACAAGAACGGGGTACATAATATGCATCTATACTCATAACTGAAACAAACATTGCAATCTCAAACATATATTAACTCATAGAAAGATCCACCACATAGGTATTACAAATATGACCGTAATCATGTTCAGCAGCTCATACGGTACTAATTAGTGAAGCTCAAGAGAGGAGAGATACATAAGTTACTTCCACAAACCCATAGTCCAGAGGTGGACTACTCCCTCTTCATCATGGAGACGGTGGAGAAGTCGATGGAGAAGATGGAGACCACGCTGGCAGCGCCCCGCCGGAGTTTTCCCCCTCAATCTGCAGCTCCTGATCTCCGTTTCGGTGTTTCTGTGTTTGTGCGGCGCTCTCTTCGCGAAACGCCAGGGACCTTTTTTATAGGCGTTTTTAGGTCAAGACAGAGTCGGTGGATGAAAGATCGACGGCAGCGGAGCCACGAGGCCCAAATGAGTGGGCCCCACGCGGCCATAGTACCTGGCCGCGTGGGCCACCCCCTTTCGGCCTTCTGGCCTCCGTTTGCTTGCTTCCTTCGCTCCGAGGTCTTCCTCCTTCCAAAATACTGATGCCTGTATTTTTCCATAATTTTTGGACGTCGTTTGGGTCCCTGAAAGGTAGAGTTAATTCCATAAAAATAGGAAACAATTGATTTATTTCCTAAAATCATTAAATAACAGTAATATAACCCTTATATGATGCAAATATGATTGGAATATGTGTGATATAGTGCAAAGTTCATGTATGCATTTTACATGCATCAACATCCCCAAGCTTAACCAATACTCGTCCTCGAGTATGAAGGTGATAAAACTAACATGGGCTTTGCAATATAGCACTAACAATGGATATCAAAGATGATTGCTACTGCTACATAGAGTCAAATGATTCATTCTTCAAAGGAGTAGCAATATGCAAAATAGTTTATGAAGTGATATCAAGTATTCAATGCAAGGATGTTCAATGATAGTTCACAAAGTGTAACATAACAGATAGAAGTATGGACATTCTTACTTTTGCATACATGTGGTCCATAGATGATGATGAAAATCTGAATATGTTTGGTGGACACTTTGGAAAGATGAATAAGTGAGTAGAGGTAAAGCATGCATAAGTTTCATCTAACCTCCAAACTCTCCTACTTAAGTTAATGATTGCAATGTGGTAATACTTGGTGTCAAGCTCTCATTCCCCTATCATAGCATCTTGAATGATTATAGTTTAATGTGAGAGCAAATATGAGTAGTGTGCTTGACAAAGTAAAGGTTGGATGTCTCATGCCCCTTGAATACAAGTACCTACACCATGAGTTACTCAACTTGGGAAAAGCAAGTTCAAGTTATCTATCATTGTAAGTAATAATAGTATCATCAAGAGCGTCAACTGGGGTACCTCTTGTCCCAGGATATGGAACAAGCCCATATCAAAATGACAAGACAAACAAACAAGATGAAAACCTCAACACCCTTTTTATTTACCATTGGAATAGCTTTTTATTGTAAGGTGTGTCATAGATAATTCACCATAGCATGTAAGTAAATTTCCACCATGAATAATGCATGGCTTAGATTAGCGGCCCAGGCGTCTCTCTAACCATTTATACAAACTCATTCAAACTAAATCTTTTCCCCCTTATTTCACCATGATAGGCATCCATAGACAAAAGCACATGATATCAACTAAATGGAGCATGTTGAAAGCTTTGCATGTGACAGCACATATGGGCTAACTCCCAACCTCGGACATTTATCAAGCCACTAGCATCATAATCTTAATCACAATGGGTCATGTTTTATTTATACAATGATAGTAAAAATGTGCATCAAGTTCATGAGAGCTATATAACCAACTTTTCCCATGGCAATCAATAACATAATCATTTTCATTCAGAGGTATAGATAACACAAATATCATGATGAACATACTCGGAATAGCATATAGCTAGTAGGTAGATATGGTGGACTCACTGGAATAACTTTGGTTGAAGGTGTTGGAAACAAGTTTTGACTTGTTGGAATGTTTGGGCTAGCAAAAGGGAGAAAGTTGACCATCTAGATGCATGCATGAGTGTCCATAGAACTAACTAATCCATGTTAAACCAAGTAAAATAACAATCAGCACCAAAACATGAATAAGTTATAGCTCTTCAAAAAGGATTTGCAAACTATTACTCATAAACAAGCTCATGAATCATGCAACTATATGTATCATTAAAAATCAACTCAAACATCCCTTTTCCCAATCTTATAAAAGCATCCAACATATTTCAACCCATATTTCCAGTAGCTCTCCCATATATAAATGATAGTGTGGTGGTCTCTCAAAACAAATCAAACCAAAACAAAACAAAAGACGCTCCAAGTTTATGCGATAAAGTGTTTCGATCGAAAAACAGAAGTTGGACGTGCGCAAACCGAGAGTGTGTAGGTCCAGCGGGGTTGTCTTCACATCCCCAAGCTTATGGTCTTCACCATCCTTGGATAACTCTTGGTGCATCTCCTCCAATCCCTGTGAAAAAACTTCAAAACACCGTTTCTCCCATTTCTTTTCTGTGGGGTGCATTAATAGTGATAAACAAATAGTTTCTTGCTGCATATAATCCTTGAACAAAAATTCATATGAGATGTCCAGAAAGTGTATAATGTTGTATGCCTACTCATAAACTCAATTGGATCAAAAAGATTCAACTTAAAAGCTCAAAGCATGCATCAAACAAAATGGGACAGAATCTGTCCAGAAAAACAGCAGCAGCAAAACGTATTTTTCTACCCTACCAAACTTTCTCGAAAAATTCCGAAAAAATTCATGCATACAGAGGATGAAAAGTTGCAACTACAGTTCAAATATGAGCTCATTCGGAGTTACAGAATAAGAATTAAAAATCATACCGTGCACTGATTCGTGCAGGAATAAAATCTCCGAACGCTATAAGCAACTTTTTCAAACCAAAAAGGGTAAAACTTGGCACTTTATTGAAAATTCCAGAACCTAAACTAGACACAAAGTCTCTTGTTACAGCAAGAGGACACAAAGAAAATCACACAAAAAATAACCGGGTTGCCTCCCGCAAAGCGCTTTCTTTATAGCCATATAGCTAGGCTTCTTACTTGTTGTTTATTGTGGACGAAGCTCATGAGGGAGCTTGAACTTTGGTGGTTCCCTCTTCCTTGGGAAGTGTTCCATGCACTTCTTGTGTGGGAACTGAAACTTCACATTCCCTTCCTTTGAATCAATGATGGCACCTGTGGTACGAAGAAAAGGTCTTCCAAGAATAATAGGACTAGAGGTTTTATTCCCCATATCCATGATTAGAAAATCCACAGGCACAAAAGTCATATGTAACTCCACCATAACATCACTTACTTTTCCTAAAGCATGTTTAATAGAGTCATCAGCAAGTGCAAGTTCAATGGAGCATTTTTCAAGATTTTTCAATTCAAGCACTTCATATAGTTCTTTAGATAAAACAGAGACACTAGATCCTAGATCAAGTATAGCATGGTGTGTCTCTTTTCCAATAGTTACTAGTACCTTAGGAATCCACATATCCCCAAGCTTAGGTGGTATCATAGCCTCTTGGTTGTACCTAGCAATCTTTTCTTTCAAGACATGATTAGCAATATAAGAACCAAAGCCAGCTTGATTAGTGTTGATGGAAGGATCACTTGCAAGTTTTTGTAAGATAGATATTAATTCATGCAAGCTACAATTTTCTAAGTCAAGCAAAGGATCCTTGACTTCACTAAGCATTTTAACTTCCTCAACTTCTACCCAAGCAAGATTCTCATTCCTTTTTCTTAAAGCAGGATTCAAGGCTATTTGGAGGTCATTCTCCTCTTCAACATGATTCTTAATATCCCTGTCCAAAGGTTCCAACATAGAAGATATTCTTTCATTTAATTCCCTAGTCAACTTCTTTTTAGACTTAGCATAGTTCAATATCGTTTCCATTTTAAAGAGATTCCAGAAAGAGTGTTATTTGTCTTTTTCATCCTAGATTTGGTATGAAGGATAAATGAATGCATCTCATTTTTAGTAGGATAATCCTCCATATAAGTTTGTAGACATAATGTTGACCTATCCATAGAAGCTTTTAGTTGTTTGATCTCAGTTTCATCTTTGGATTCTATAGAATTCCCAAATAAATTTTCCATCAAGTTATTAGCATGTGAGGGATTTCCAGAAGCAAATTTTCCACAAGTCAATGAGTCTAGAAAACATTTTGACCAACCATCTATACCTTTATAGAAGTTTCTTATCACAGTGGCAGGAGTATATTTAATGACACCATTTTTACTAGTGTCCTTAATTCTATACCAAGCATCCATTAACGACTCTCCATAGTATTGACCAAAGTTGTTCATTTCAGCACTAGGATTCATTTTAGCAAGGTTTTTTTTGTATTTTTTTATTTTTTATGCAAAACTGAAAATAAATATGCAAGCGGAATATGATATGCAATGACACTAACAAAACAAATAAATTGCTTTGTAAGTAAAGATGGATAAGATGGTGCTCACGTAGGTGCAACCTCCCCAAGCTTAGGTGTTAGCACAAGTTGGTGAAGTTGACTTCGTTGTGAGATGAATGCGATGATGCACACCTTGGATAAATCTCTCAGCTATGATTCCCGGCAACGGCGCAGAAAACAGTCTTGATGGCCCTTGAAGAGGTTGATCTACGACGCCAGAAAACACTTTGCTTGATCTCCGGTGCGTAGTTACCTGCGTCAAAAGTAAATGGGTTAGGTTGAGACTCCAAGTGCAGAGTGTGTAGTAGTGGAAGACGTGTTTTCCCCACGAGGGTGACTCGAGGGTTTAATATCGAACTCTCGGGGAATCAGTAGTGAAGATATATCTTCTTATCCTTCTTTTGGTTACCTACAAAACAAAGTTAAATGTTTTGGTCCTCAACCTCACCTGTGGTTGTCAAGCACAAGGTGTAAGAATGATATCAAGATAGTTATGCAATGCAAACAGGAATAAATATGCAATGGTGGTGGATGCAATGGTAAATGATATTTTTGGGTTTTTAATGATGTATGCAAGATGAAAAGTATTTTTGTATTTTCGGATTTAATGATGGCTGAAAATGGAAAAGTGGTATATGGTGTTGGAAAGGTGTTTCTTATGATTAAAAATGGACCGGGGTTCATGGTTTCACAAATGCACTCTCTCTTTATAAAGTGGCAGACAATGGAACACACACAGAGTTAACATATGAGATTGCAACACAAAGTTTGATAACAAGTTACTTAGATATATGGGCATCACGTCCTAACATAGAGACCTTTTGGTTATTAGTCTCTCTTATACTCCACCAAGATGCGAACCAAATCATAACACCTCAGTAATTAAGATGACTCAGAGTATAGCAATAAGTTTCATGACATGAAGTGAAAATAAGAACATGCTGGATCTAGTCATAGAGAAGAGGCTTGATCACCCTCAACCCCGCAGCAAGGTATTTTTGATTATCCCTAGTGAGGTAACAAAGTAAGGTAAAAACCCAAGTGGATCACGATATTTCAGTTGTTAGCTTACCGAACTCACCACTCCCCGTTACTCCAACTAATGCACACATCACCCCACACACGCTCTCATAACATGATTGATCATAACAAGTAGACAAGAACAGGGTACATAATATGCATCTATACTCATAACTGAAACAAACATTGCAATCTCAAACATATATTAATTCATAGAAAGATCTATCACATAGGTATTACAAATATGACCGTAATCATGTTCAGCAGCTCATACGGTACTAATTAGTGAAGCTCAAGAGAGGAGAGATACATAAGTTACTTCCACAAACCCATAGTCCAGAGGTGGACTACTCCCTCTTCATAATGGAGACGGTGGAGAAGTCGATGGAGAAGATGGAGACCACGCCGGCAGCGCCCCGCCGGAGTTTCCCCCTCCAATCTGCAGCTCCTGATCTCCGTTTCGGTGTTTCTATGTTTGTGCGGCGCTCTCTTCGCGAAACGCCAGGGGACCTTTTTTTAGGCATTTTTAGGTCAAGACGGAGTCGGTGGACGAAAGATCGACGGCAGCGGAGCCACGAGGCCCAAATGAGTGGGCCCCACGCGGCCACAGTACCTGGCCGTGTGGGCCACCCCCTTTCGGTCTTCTGGCCTCCGTTTGCTTGCTTCCTTCGCTCCGAGGTCTTCCTCCTTCCAAAATACTGATGCTTGTATTTTTCCATAATTTTTGCACGTCGTTTGGGTCCCTGAAACATAATAGGAAAGAAATAGGGTTTTCTGCATGCGCAATGGAAAACCCTAAACCTAATCACATTAATTCTTTTTGCATATTGAGTTATGTGAAAATCCTCGACCAAAGTTTTATGAAGACCTTGATGTGCATGTTTGCTTTTGTATGCAATGATGTTGTTGAATTGTTTGTTTATTATTGTGTTATCTTTATGTCTAGATTGTACGGAGTGCCTTACGTGTTGTGAAGAGTGTAACTTCAACTCTTCAGTTGGCCAAGGCAAGTGACACCATAAAAGTCCCACTACTTTTACTACTATGCATTTAGTGTTTTCAGTAGTATGCATGATAGACTTGTTGCTGAATACTATATTAAGCTATGCTCCTATTAGTGTGTAGCCATCCCCCACCCAGAACTTTGTAGTATGAAACTTGGTATTTAAGATGCTTAGTCATGCTATGAAAAATGTTGTGATTAGTTGGATAGTGATGAAAATTAATAACTAATCAATGAACTACCTGGGTGCTGGTTGGAGGACAATGGTGGGTGACTACTCAGGGGTCCATGTCTATGGTTCATGTCTATGGTAATTTGCCCTTGGTGGAAGTACACACTTGTGGAAAGTCACCATGCTTAAAGAGATTGTAGACTCTCCTTGTTCAGTAGCTTCTAGTGCTGCCACGTGTCATATGGGCTCTGTCTTGATGGAGTAGGTTGTGAGACCCTGAATTCCTCGTGACCAGCAGATGTAGTGGATGTAGGTTGGAGTGGGTCTGAGGTAAGGGCAATTGCTTCTGAAAAGTCTCGTCCTGTTCTTCTCTTTTCCATTGCATAATTGGTTGCAATGGAGGATGGAATGATTGGGTCTTGTGGTGAAAGTGCACACCCTCTCGAGAGATAAAACTAAGAATTCTTAGCCGTGTCCCCAGTTATGGACAATTTTGAGCAACTAGACAGGGAAGCTGTTGAAGATCTCCTCATCCCAATTTCTAAATTAAAACTTGAGGGTGAACAAGGGTTTGGGAGCTCACTGATGTCTATCGGTGGTGCTTGTTGTGAGTTGTTGTCAAAGGTGTTCACTGATGTCTATCAGTGGTACTCTTTGTCTATGATGAAAATTGTTTTACAAATGATAGGATAAAACTGGCTTTATGCAAATTAGCCTCAAAACTCCACTTAGCCAAATATTCATGTAGAATATAGGTTCCATTTATATGCACATAAGTGTCATCTTGCCATCACAATTCAATTATGCTGACCCATATAGTTGGGTTGTAACTCACCGTTGCAGGTCCGTCAGATGATGAGTGAGGTTTCGACAGGGTTTTGAGTCTACAACCAACATGGTTGCCTGTGGCATATGAAGATGATGGGCTTACTGTATCATTTGCTTTCCGCTGTGTGTTTACTTTGGTTTGAGCTAGCCTTCGGCTATGCACCTTGTATCGAACCATTTATAATTCTGGATCATCGTGTAATTGACTTTGATGCAATGTTATGGTATTTCATATTAAACTGTGTGTGCTAGCAAGTCGATCCAGGGACTAGCACGAAACACAGGAATCCCAACCTTTAGTAAAAGGGGGGTTCTACAGCAGGCCATTCCGGGGACGCCGTCTGCTGCTCCTCTCTCCCGCCGTCATCGAAGCAGGTGCCTCCCCGCGATGGCCGGTGAATCTCGCGGCCATCAACTCTCGTAGCCCCCGCGACATACACGCCGCCCACAAGGTGTTCGGACGGTCGCACCGGCAACAACTCAGGTACGACCTCGGCCATGGATAGCTCCGATGAGTGGTACTACGAGAACTGCATCATGTACCAGTCATCATCGGACGATTCCTCCGATGATGACAGTGACGGCCTGGTTGCCACCCTCATCGTCAAGGAGTACATAGAGAGGATGCAACCGGTGTTTCAAGAGTTCTTGCTGGAACGTTCTCCTGCTCTTCACCGGAACTGGTGAACTGGTCAAATCCAGCTGTATGGGGACTACTTTCGTCTCCATAAACCCACGTATCCTACCAAGATTTTCCGGCGCCGTTTCTGGACGAGAAGGTGTTTGTTCAACCGCATCCGGTTGGGGGTGATGCATTTCGATGACTATTTCATATGCAAGCCCGATGCACGTGGTACCCTTGGCTACTCGTCATACCAGAAGTGCACTGCCGCCGTCCGCATGCTTGCATATGGAATTGCCGGTAATATTGTGGATGAGTACGTGCGGATGTGTGAGTCCACGTGCCTGGAAGCAATGTACAAGTTTTGCAGGGCCGTGGTGCAGGTGTTCCGGCCAGAGCACCTGCGGGAACCCAATGATGCCGACATGACCTGCCTCTTGGCCATCATTGAGTCAAGAGGCTTCCCCGGATGCTCGGGAGCATAGATTGTATGCACTGGTAAAGGAGGAACTCCCATTTGCTTAGCAGGGGCAGTACAAGGGCCATGTTGGGGTCTGCACGGTAGTCCTTGAGGCCGTGGCATCACAAGTTTTGTGATTTGGCACTCGTTTTTTTGCATGGCCGGCTCACACAATGACATCAATGTGCTGCAGCGGTCTCCAGTGTTTGATACGTCTCAAACGTATCTGTAATTTCTGATGTTCCATGTTGATATTATACCAATTGTTACAAGTTTTACATACACTTCATAGCATTTTTATGCATTTTCTGGGAATAACCTATTAACAAGATGCCAAAGTGCCAGTTCCTGTTTTCTGTTTTTTTTGTATTTCAGAAAAGTTATTCTAGAAATATTCTCGGAATTGGACGAAAATCATAGTGACCCTCCTCTTTTTCCAACATGTACACGAAGTCAAAAGGGGAAATAGTGAAGCGCCAGGAGGCGGTCACGCCAGGGCACGGCGCGGGTCCCCCTCCTGCCGCGTCGTGGGGTGGCGTGGGCCCCACGGGCGTCTTCAGCCGCCGCCCTTTCGCCTATGTATTCATCTTCACGGGGAAACCCTAGACACCTGAGTCATATTCCACAAAAATTTCCATAGCCGCCTGATGCCCACAAGTATAGGGGATCGCTGAAATCTTCGTTGCGAAGTATTACCCAAATTTATAGTTCGACACGATGGGAACACAAGAATACCAATAAGACTTTAGCAATTGAGGCGTCACTCTCAACCACACTTGTATATCAATAACTTGTAGCAGTAATAGTGATGGCAGTAGTATGATTCAAGTAACAAATAGAACAGCAACAGTAAACAAGTGTTTCCCAGTTTTCACCGGAAAAGTAAAAGTGTAACTCAGCGATTTAAAACGTAGGTATGAGGTGATAGCGGGGTGTTGCATGAATAAGATTGATCATATAATGAGATATAACTAGCAATGGGACTTATCTCTAACTCCGATATATGTAGGTATGTGTTACATAATTAGTTGTGCGTACTAACCAAGAGAATTTGCACAACATCTATTGTCCTACCTGCCCATTTCACTTAGGCCAATTTGGAACTACAGGTAATTAAGGTCTACCCTTTCAAATAGACCGGAACAATGCATTAACACTTCATGAACACATAGAATCCTCAAACTAAAACATCTCCCCCTTGTTTTCCCTATATGCCACTTTTAGGGTTCGCAGGTTCAACATAATAGCAGGTGATACACTTTGCAGATAAATACCAAACTCAATTATATGATGAGGCAAAATAAGTTCAGTACTGAAATCATGCCACTCGGGCCCTAGTAGCAAGCATTAAACATAGCATAAGTGCATCAACACAATACAAAAATATCCTCAAGATAAACCCCTAAAATCTCGAACGACGGGTATCATTACATGATCAATCTCATCCAATCCCCATCCACCTCACATGCCTACAGCAGACTAATCATACATGGTGATGGAGGAGGAGCTTATGGTCGATGGAGATGAAGGCGGTGAAGATGGCGGTGAAGACGGCCTCCGGATCCCTCCATCGGAGGAGAAATCCTGGATCGATCTGTCTCCGAAACGAAGATCACGGTGGCGGCGGCGCTCTGTTTCGCGAAAGCTCCTCCCCTTCAAGGGCAAGCATTTTTCTGTATATATGAGGGGGTACATCGAAGACCAAAGGCAAGGCGGTGCCCGAGGCCCAATTGGGGTGGGCCCACGCAGCCAGGTACAAGGGCCACGTGGGCCCCTCTTTTGGCCCTCGAGCGCTCCCTCGTGTCCATCCTTTGCCCAATGTCCTCCTTTTCCATAAATATTGACGTGGTATTTTCCCCGATTTAATTTCCTGCAAAAATAGCCAGAAAGGAGACTTTGCTAAAAACAGCGTCAGATTCAGCAGTTTTATTCAAATATGTGAAGATTCCGGAACAAATTATGAAGCAAAGTGCTTGGAAAAGTGCAACATCCCAATTTTCAAAAAAATTAAAACTTTCAAATTGCATCATGCATCATGTCATTGCATCCTTGTTTGTATAATGTTTAAATTCAAATTGTGAAATTTAGAGAAAATATTTCAAAACCTAGTATGCAAAACATCTGCAAATACTATTCAACTATTTCGAATGTAAAATATAATTTTATTGTAAATTATATCCCCAAGTCACACTAAATATGTGGGGCATGTTTTTCAAAATATTTGAAAGTGGTTTGAATTGATTTGGATTTGAAATTCAAAAGTTATTTGATTTTGAATAAAACAGAAAAGAAAATCGTTTTCTGGAAAAAAATGCGCAGCCTAGTTAAATGGGCTAAGCCCAACTACTAACTACCGCGCACGCGCAGCGCCTAGCAGCCCACAGCCCAGCCGCGTGCTCCCTCTCTCTGACAAGCGCCCCCCACTTGTCATCTCCCTCCCGTGACGAACACGGAGTCCTCTCCGACCCTAACCAAAATCGGGACGAATTCGTTAGCACCCGCACGCAATCACACGCGTTATCGAGCCCTATATAAGCACCCCGACCCCCTCGTTCTTTTGCCCCACGCAAACCACCACGAGAGCCACCAAGCCGTCCACACGACACCCGCCGCGCCGCCATTATCGACGACGAGTTCGCCGAATTCCGGTGAGCAAATGCCCTCATTGCCTCCCTCTCCACTTCCTCTCGCTTCCCCGTGGTCTTGCGCACGTTTTAACATTGCGGCCGATTTTTATCCTGCACTAGATCGACGACGCCGTCTGCGACCGGAGCAAGCCGCCGCCCACGCCAACTCCGACGAGCGATCCCAGGAGGAGAAGGAAGCCCGCGACATCCTCGACCCCTTCATCAGCTTCGCCTCGACGCCCCGCTTGTCTCGTACTAATCTCCGATCCCCGCAAGCCCCGTAGTGTAGATCGCATGTTTCCAGCGATGGCGCCGCCGTAGTTTCAGGTCACCGGCGTAACTCCGGCCAGCCGCACCGCTACTTTATGGTCCAGTAGATATAGGCCGTCAGATCGTGTTTGTACGGTGGATATTAGATCGCGTCGCGAAGCGGTACCGTCCAACCAGAAGCTGCCACGTCATCAAGTTTCCCACTTCTGCCCGCGTCACCCGTCCGCGTCCGCACGCGTCCGTCCGCGCCCGAATCCGCCCGCATCTGCCCACGACGAAGGAGCGTACCAATCGGAGGCCGCCGCGTGGACAACCGTCGCCAGGAACTTCAGCGCGAAGATTTTATTTGTTTTCTCTACAGTTTAGCCCCTACGCTTTACATATTAGTCCCTGCGTTTTAGATCTATTATTAATTTTTACTCCTTTATACAAATTTTATGAACTTTATATTTTTGGATAGCTTATGACGTGTAGAAACTTTTGGCATGTTTAATTTTAGGTTTTGTCGAATTAATTTTGTTCAATTTAAAAAGTGGCTTAATTAGTATTTTGAACATAACTTGAATTTAAAAATTGATTTTTGATCAAACCCTTTTGCTATTAATTTGTATGTCTAAGTATTGGCTGTAAGTTTACTCTACTATTTTTGTAAGTAATATTGATTAAATGCTTTTTAGGTGTTATTTTAATAATTAAAATTGATTAAAATTAATTTTCTTCATATATTCGACTAATAAAATGACTTAGTCATATTTTTGATCAATTTAGTTACAAAACTACTTAGAAATATTCTGCCTCTCCAAAACAAAGTATTTTCTTCCTTAGAAAATATTTGACAAAATTATGACAACACTTTTCCTTAGATAAATTTCAACATCTTAAAAGTGCTAAATCTTTTCCTTAGAAAAATTTCAACATCTTAAAAGTGCTAAATCTTTTCATTAGAAAAATTTAGCATCTTGAAAACTCAGTGGTTTTGGAATTTTTCCTAAGTGTTATTTTGACAAGTGTTTGCCCTTAGAAAATTTATCAACTATTGTTTTCCTACTTTTCCTTAGAAAATCGAGCACCTCTTATTTTGTTTACTTTCCTTAGAAATTATTTTGACTTGTTGTGTTAGCTTCTAGTCCTTAGTTAAATTTCGCCCAAGTGTTATGACCTTGGTCCTTAGTCATTTTTGGACCATCTTACTTGCCTTGCATTAACTTAGAATAATTTCATGGCATGGCATGCATCTCTAGTCCTTAGAAATATTTTGCACATCATGCATGACATATTTTCCTTAGAAGTTTTATGAAACTTGTTTGTTCATTATGTATTGTTTGTTGTGTTAGAATCTCCGGAGGGAAACGAGGACTGTTGCAGCTGCTGTTGCTATTCTGCTTGTTGCCAAGGCAAGTGGCACACCCCCATAAATTTCCTAAGTATTTTCTATGCATGACTTAGTGTATTTCTTATATGCATGTGTTGATAGTATTGCTATGCTAAAACACTATCCCTTTACTAGTTGTGTCTAGAATCCTATTGATAACTTAGTAGAATTATTGATGCTATGCAAAAGTGTTTTATTGAAAAGCTAAATTCTACTAAGTTAATTTACACCTGGGTGGATTTGGGCTTGACTGGCTGTTAGAGTTGAGTGTTGTCCTGAGGGATATTCACTTGTGGATTGCCACCCAGGAATAAAGGGACCAATGTTTCTCTAAGTGAAGTTGCTTACCGTGCAGCCATTAGTCATATGGGCTCTGGCTAGATGGATTAAGTTGCGTGGACTCGTCCCGACTTGACAGGTGGTAGAATGGTTAGAATGGAGCACGTCAAGTCGGTATGGGATGGGAAAATGCTTCTGAAAAGTCTCGTCTCAACTCTCTCCTTTTCCTTAGCACAAATTGAGTGCTTGAGGATAGTTTGGGTTTGTTGGGTCTAATGGTGAAAGTGCACAACCTCTGCAGAGTTAAAACTAAGTACTTAGCCGTGTCCCCGGTTACGGACAATTCAAGCAGCTGATCAAGGATGTCAACGGAGGCTCCCAACATCTCAATTTCTTTAAGTAAAATTTTGATGGGTGAACAAGGGTAGATGAGACTATGGTTTTCATGCCATATCTGTCTCAATTTGAGAAATGTTTTACAAAGTGTTAGGCAAAATTGGCTTTATGCAAAATAGCCTTGAACTCCACCAGCCAAATATGCATATAGGTTATAGAGTTATTCCACTAAGTGTCCACATAGTGTCACTTGCCAGATCCATTTTTAATGGTATCTGACCCACTCTGTTGCAAATTTTAATTGTTGCAGAATTTTCTGACGATGAGTAAGGACTACGTTTGGGTTTCGAGTCTACAACCAACATGTTTTCGCCTGTGGCGCATCATGAAGATGGAGGCTCATTGAAGATTTATTTCCGCTGCTTTATTGTTTTAAGCTAGCTTTAAGCTATGCAAAGATGTATCGAACCATTTATTTTTCCAAGTCTGGATCATTCGTGTAATAATTGATACAATGTTGTGATATTCATCTTAAACTGTGTGTGCAAATGAAACGATCCAGGGGTTTGCACTATACACAGGTACCTTGCCATTTTCTAAGTGCAGGTACATTACAGATGGTATCAGAGCATAGTGTTGCCTGTAGGATCGAAACCCTAGGTTTGGTTAGAAATAAGTTGGCCAAAAACTTAATTTTTTACTAAGTATAAAATTCTATGAATATTCTTGCTTTTTCTTCTAAGTACTCGTAATTCTTTACTTATGCATTTTATCTCATACTTGTTCTTCCTAACTAAGGATGAAGAGGTTCGAGTACATTGTGAGGAGGACTACCCGGTGACCCGCTTCGGCAGCATCATGTTCGACATCCTCAAGCACCTGAAGCTACCTACACCCATGATCAAGGATGCATCTTGAAGAAGTTCAAAAGAGAAGACCTTTGGGGAATCAGGGTGTTCAACAAGGACGTGAAGGCGAAGCACCCATTGAGTACAGAATAATGGGAGTCTCCATGGAGAGAGGAATCGACGTCATCATGCAACACGTGATAGCTTGCCTTTGTGGACGCTACTCCAAGGAATTGGAGGGGCACTACTCCTTCCCTTTTGGAAGGCGTGACGATGAAGGATCACCCTTCTGCTATGGCACCGAGAACATGGGCAAAGATGAGTTCGTGAGCGATTATTTCCAAGGCTTGGAACTCTTAGTCCATGATCTTTACTTTGATACCAATGAAGAACTCCACAAAAATGATGAGCTTTGCGCCCAAGTCCAAGTGAATGATGAGAAGATAAAAGAGCAAGAAGAGAAGACCAAGGAGCTAGAAGAGAAGTTCAAGGCCCAAGAGAAGAAATTCATAAGTCAAGAGAAGAGATCAAGCAAAGAAACAAGCAAATAAGGGACTTGAAGGAAGAACTCTCCACCAATGATGTGGAGCTTGAAGCTGATTGTGACTTGATCAAGCGACTTCGTGCTGAGAAGAAGGAACTCCAAGAGAGAAACTCAGAATTGGAGAAGGAAGTGAAGGATCTCAGAAGCGTGCTCATTCAGGAAGGCTTTGAAATCCAAGAATTTGAAGAGAAGAAGATGAAGCGCCATGATTGAGGACTAGGATAGTTAGAGAGACTACCATTTTACTTACGCTTTAAAATTTCGAATTTTAGTTTTGGATCTACCAACTTGTGGTAGGACAATACCTAGTTTACCCTTTGTTGCTATTTTCGACGAAGTGAAGACAAGTGAAAAGTGAATAAGTGAAAGTTTAAGTTGTTGAAGTGTTGTTTGTTTGATTGTTGAATGCTTGTATGGGTAGAATTATTTCTCATAGACCTGTCTATCTTTTACTCATCTATGCTAAAACCACAGATGCCTCCCCGTCGTGCACCTGAAAACAACAACAACAACAACAACAACGAAGCTATGATGCAACAGATGATGGCGGCCCAGACTCAGCTGATGACCATGATGGCTCAATTCATGGCAAATCAACATGGACCTCCACCACCACCACCTCCTCCCCAAGTGGACAGACTTGCCAGGTTCCTTAGGCTTAGGCCAAACAAGTTCTCAACTACAACTGACCCAATTGTGGCTGATGACTGGCTGCGTTCTGTGCAAAAGGATCTGGTGACAGCTGAATGTGAAGATGCTGAGAAAATTAGGTTCACCGCACATCTGCTTGAAGGACCTGCTGCCCAATGGTGGGAAACTTATCAGATTACTCACCCATTGGACACTTTGACTTGGGAGGAATTCAAGGAAGGATTTCGTAATGCTCATATCTCCACAGGCATTATGAATCTGAAACAGGAAGAGTTCCGCAATCTGCGTCAGGGGAACAGAAGTCTTAAGGAGTACATGGATGACTTTCATGCCTTGTCTCGATATGCTCCTGAGGACATTGACACAGATGTAAAGAGGAAGGCTAAATTTCTCAAGGGACTAAGTGATGAGCTGAAGATACCTTTGACTGTGGCTTATGCTCCAACTATCAGACACTTCTTGATCAAGCAATCACCCTTGAGATAGCATGAAGAAAGCTGAAAACAGGAAGAGGAAGATGAATTCAAACAAGCACCACTCTGAACCCTCATTCAAGAAGCACTTTGTTCATGATGGGAACCATGGTCATAAACATGGGAACCACAATGGGGGCAACTTTCACAAACCCCATGCTCACAATCACAATGGAGGATTCAAGGGAACAATGGAGGATCAAATGGAGGACACAGGGGAAATGGACATGCTGGACATAACCATAACAATGGACAGCATCGCCCAAATTCTGAACCCAAGAAGGATCTCAGCCAAGTGCTTTTTCAAGTGCAACAACAAGGGCCATTATGCCACAGATTGCCCTGAGAAGAGAGTGGACACTCCTACCAAGCCCAATCCTTTCAACAAGGGACATGTGAACCACATCAATGTTGAAGAAGTCTAGATGAACCTGATGCTGTGATTGGTACGTTCCTAATCAACTCTTGTCCAGCATTAGTTTTATTTGATACCGGAGCATCTCATTCATTTCAAGAGAATTTGTTAACAAACATGGGCTAGATGTTGAAAATGGGGTGTCCAATTAGAGTCAGTTCTCCGGGAGGAGAAATGATAGTGTCATCTGGGTGTAGACAACTAAATCTTGAGATTGGAAAACATCAGTTTCCAGCAGACTTAATCATCCTAGAAACCCAAGGTCTAGATATCATTCTAGGGATGGATTGGATGACTCGTTTTGAAGGATCATAGACTGTGCAAACAGAGCAATCACCCTCACCACTCCAGAAAAGAAAAGATCAGATTCAAGTCAAAATTCGAAATGAAGAAGGTTAGGTTAATTCTCTTAAGGGGGTTAGCCTCGGTGATGTGCTCATAGTAAGGGAATACCCAGATGTGTTTCCTGAAGAACTACCGGGAATGCCACCCGATAGAGATGTTGAGTTTCTCATTGAGCTTAAACCAGGCACAGGCCAATAGCCAAGAGGCCATACCCAATGGCAACAGATGAACTGAAAGAACTCAAGAAACAGTTAGAGGAACAGTTGCAGAAAGGTTTTATCCGTCCAAGTTCTTCACCTTGGGGAGCACCAATCTTGTTTGTTCAGAAGAAAGATAGTACTCAGAGGCTTGTCACGGACTATAGAGCTTGAATGAAGTAACCATTAAGAACAAATACCCACTTCCTAGAATCAATGACCTCTTTGATCAATTGAAAGGAGCTGTGTGTTCTCAAAATTGATCTCAGATCTGGATACTTTCAGATGAAGGTTAGGGAGTTAGACATACCTAAGACTGCTTTCACCACCCGATACGGTCTGTATGAGTACACAGTTATGCCTTTTGGCTTAACCAATGCGCCGGCATACTTCATGAATATGATGAATAAAGTGTTCATGGATTTCTTAGACAAGTTTGTCGTTGTGTTCATCGATGACATCTTGATCTACTCCAAAAGCCACAAGGAACATGAGGAACATCTACGTCAAGTTTTGCAAAGGCTTAGAGAGCACAAGTTATATGGCAAGTTCAGCAAATGTGAGTTTTGGCTGGATCAAGTTGGATTCCTAGGACACATTGTGTCTAAGGATGGAATAGCAGTAGACCCTGAAAAGGTTTCGGCTGTAACCAACTGGGAGTCGCCCAAGAATGTGGGAGATATCCGTAGTTTCCTGGGACTAGCAGGATACTATAGGAGATTCATTGAAAATTTCTCCAAGATTGCCAAGGCTATGACTGAACTACTAAAAAGGGTAAGAAGTTTGAGTGGACAGAAGCCTGTGAGACTAGTTTCCAAGAACTGAAGAAGCGCTTAGTATCAGCACCAGTCCTGTGTTGCCGACCTAGAGAAAGATTTCCAAGTGTATTGCGATGCTTCACATCGAGGTCTCGGAGGTGTGTTGATGCAAGAAGGCAAAGTGGTGTCATATGCTTCAAGGCAGCTCAAGAAGCATGAAGTCAACTACCCCACCATGACCTAGAATTAGCAGCTGTAGTACATGCTCTGAAGATTTGGAGACCCTATCTATGGGGAAAACGTTGTGAAGTATTCACAGACCATAAAAGACTCAAGTACTTCTTTACTCAGAAGGAAATGAACCTACGTCAAAGGAGATGGCTGGAATTGATCAAGGACTATGACCTGAGTTTGCAATATCACCCAGGAAAAGCCAATGTAGTAGCAGATGCCTTAAGCCGTAAAACTTATGTTAACGGACTCACGGCAGGGGAATTGCCAGAAGAACTATGCAAGGGATTCAAGGATCTTAGGTTGGAGATAGTACCTGAAGGTTTTGTAGCATCTCTAGAAGTGCAACCTTGTTTGATGGACAAAATCAAAGAGGCTCAGAAGGAAGACAAAGTGATGGAAGAAATCAAGAAGAACTTAAGTGAAGGCAAGGCCAAAGGATTTCGACTAGATGAAGAAGGCATAGTATGGTTCATGGAACGAATTTGTGTTCCAGAAGATATTGATCTCAGAAAGTTGATACTTCAGGAAGCCCATGACTCACCTTACTCCATACACCCGGGTAACACCAAGATGTATATGGATGTGAAGGAGAGGTTTTGGTGGAACAATTTGAAAAGAGATATTGCTGAATATATTGCCAAGTGTGATGTGTGTAGCCATGTGAAGGCTGAGCATCAGAAGCCAGCAGGGTTACTTCAACCTTTGCCAGTACCCGACTGGAAATGGGATCAGATTGGGATGGACTTCATCACAGGTCTACCCAGAACCAAGTCTGGTTATGATTCTATTTGGGTTATTGTTGATCGTTTGACCAAGGTAGTCATTTCGTGCCTGTAAAGACAACTTACACCAGTGCCAAGCTATCAGATATCTACATGAAGAGAATAGTATGTTTGCATGGAGTTCCTAAGAAGATTGTGTCAGATAGAGGCACTCAATTCACTTCACATTTCTGGAAGCAGTTACATGAAGTCCTTGGAACTAGGCTAGAGTTTAGCACAACCTTTCACCTACAGACTGATGGACAGACTGAAAGAGTAAATCAAATTTGGAGGACATGCTGAGAGCATGTGCATTGGACTATAAGTCTAGTTGGGATGACAATCTCCCATATGCTGAGTTCTCTTATAACAATAGTTACCAAGCCAACATAGAGATGTCACCATTTGAAGCTTTGTATGGAAGAAAATGCACTACCCCACTTTTGTGGAGTGGAGTAGGAGAAAGAAGTCTGTTTGGTCCTGATATAATCGAAGAAGCTGAAGAAAGGTTAGGCTGATTAAGGACAGATTGAAGACAGCTCAATCCAGGCAGAAAAGTTATGCTGATTCCAAACGGAGAGAAGTCACTTATGATATTGGAGACAGAGCCTATCTTAGAGTCTCACCCCTTCGTGGAATGAAGAGGTTTGGAATCAAAGGGAAACTGTCACCAAGATTTATTGGACCCTATAGAGTTTTGTCGCGTAGAGGAGAAGTAGCATATGACTTGGAACTGCCGGAAGCACTTTCCGCAGTTCACAATGTTTTCCATGTTAGTCAGCTGAAGAAGTGCCACCTTGAAATGGCAGAAGCTCCGCTGAGAGATACAGTGCCACTAGAAGAAGTTCAGCTGGAAAGTGATCTCACTTATGAGGAAAAACCCATAAAAATTTTGGAGACAGCAGAGAGGATTACCAGAACCAAGACCATCAAATTCTGCAAAGTACAATGGAATCACCATTCAGAAGAAGAAGCAACATGGGAAAGAGAAGATGACCTCAAGGAAGAACATCCTCACCTATTTGCTAGCCAATCTGAATCTCGAGGGCGAGATTCATCTTAAGGGGGTTAGGTTTGTAACATCCCAATTTTCACAAAAATTTAAAACTTTCAAATTGCATCATGCATCATGTCATTGCATCCTTGTTTGTATAATGTTTAAATTCAAATTGTGAAATTTAGAGAAAATATTTCAAAACCCTAGTATGCAAAACATCTACAAATACTATTCAAACTATTTCGAATGTAAAATATAATTTTATTTTAAATTATATCCCCAAGTCACACTAAATATGTGGGGCATGTTTTACAAAATATTTGAAAGTGGTTTGAATTGATTTGGATTTGAAATTCAAAAGTTATTTGATTTTGAATAAAACAGAAAAGAAAATCGTTTTCTGGAAAAAAATGTGTAGCCTAGCTAAATGGGCTAAGCCCAACTACTAACTACCGCACACGCGCAGCGCCTAGCAACCCACAGCCCAGCCGCGTGTTCCCTCTCTCTGACAAGCGGCCCCAGCTTGTCATCTCCCTCCCGTGATGAACACGGAGTCCTCTCCGAACCATAACCAAAATCAGGACGAATTCGTTAGGATCCGCACGCAATCGCACGCGTTATCGAGCCCTATATAAGCACCCCGATCCCCTCGTTCTTTTGCCCCACGCAAACCACCACGAGAGCCACCAGGCCGTCCACACGACACCCCACAGCGCCGCCATTATCGACGACGAGTTCGCCGAATTCTGGTGAGCACACGCCCTCATTGCCTCCCTCTCTACTTCCTCTCGCTTCCCCGTGGTCTTGCGCACGTTTTAACATTGCGGGCGATTTTTATCCTGCACTAGATCGACGACGCCGTTTGCGACCGGAGCAAGCCGCCGCCCATGCCAACTCCGACGAGCGATCCCAAGAGGAGAAAGAAGCCCGCGACATCCTTGACCCCTTCACCAGCTTCGCCTCGACGCCCCGCTTGTCTGGTACTAATCTCCGATCCCCGCAAGCCCCGTAGTGTAGATCGCATGTTTCCAGCGATGGTGCCGCCGTAGTTTCAGGTCGCCGGCGTAACTCCGGCCAGCCGCGCCGCTACTTGGATCGTGTTTGTACGGTGGATATTAGATCGCGTCGCGAAGCGGTACCGTCCAACCAGAAGCTGCCACGTCATCAAGTTTCCCACTTCTGCCCGCGTCACCCGTCCGCGTCCGCACCCGTCCGTCCGCGCCCGAATCCGCCCGCATCTGCCCACGACGAAGGAGCGTACTAATCGGAGGCCGCCGCGTGGACAACCGTCACCAGGGACTTCAGCGCGAGGATTTTATTTGTTTTCTCTACAGTTTAGCCCCTACGCTTTACAGATTAGTCCCTGCGTTTTAGATCTATTATTAATTTTTACTCCTTTATCCAAATTTTATGAACTTTATATTTTTGGATAGCTTATGACGTGTAGAAACTTTTGGCATGTTTAATTTTAGGTTTTGTCGAATTAATTTTGTTTAATTTAAAAGTGGCTTAATTAGTATTTTGAACATAACTTGAATTTAAAAATTGATTTTTGATCAAACCCTTTTGCTATTAATTTGTATGTCTAAGTATTGGCCGTAGGTTTACTCTACTATTTTTGTTAAAGTATTTTCTATGATTTTTGAAAGTAATATTGATTAAATGCTTTTTAGGTGTTATTTTAATAATTAAAATTGATTAAAATTAATTTTCTTCATATATTCGACTAACAAAATGACTTAGTCATATTTTTGATCAATTTAGTTACAAAAGTACTTAGAAATATTCTGCCTCTCCAAAACAAAGTAATTTTCTTCCTTAGAAAATATTTGATAAATTATGACAACACTTTTCCTTAGAAAAATTTCAGCATCTTAAAAGTGCTAAATCTTTTCCTTAAAAAAATTTCAACATCTTAAAAGTGCTAAATTTTTTCCTTAGAAAAATTTAGCATCTTAAAATTTAGTGGTTTCGGAATTTTTCCTAAGTGTTATTTTGACAAGTGTTTGTCCTTAGAAAATTTATCATCTATTGTTTTCCTACTTTTTCTTAGAAAATCGAGCACCTCTTATTTTGTTTACTTTTCCTTAGAAATTATTTTTGACTTGTTGTGTTAGCTTCTAGTCCTTAGTTAAATTTTCGGCCCAAGTGTTATGACCTTGGTCCTTAGTCATTTTTGGACCATCTTACTTGCCTTGCATTGACTTAGAATAATTTCATGGCATGGCATGCATCTCTAGTGCTTAGAAATATTTTGCACATCATGCATGACATATTTTCCTCAGAAGTTTTATGAAACTTGTTTGTTCATTATGTATTGTTTGTTGTGTTAGAATCTCCGGAGGGAAACGAGGACTGTTACAGCTGCTGTTGCTATTCTGCTTGTTGCCAAGGCAAGTGGCACACCCCCATAAATTTCCTAAGTATTTTCTATGCATGACTTAGTGTATTTCTTAATATGCATGTGTTGGATAGTATTGCTATGCTAAAACCACTATCCCCTTTTACTAGTTGTGTCTAGAATCCTATTGATAACTTAGTAGAATTATTGATGCTATGCAAAAGTGTTTTATTGAAAAGCTAAATTCTACTAAGTTAATTGAACACCTGGGTGGATTTGGGCTTGATTGGCTGTTAGAGTTGAGTGTTGTCCTGAGCGATATTCACTTGTGGATTGCCACCCAGGAATAAAGGGACCAATATTTTCTCTAAGTGAAGTTGCTACCGTGCAGCCATTAGTCATATGGGATCTGGCTAGATGGATTAAGTTGCATGGACTCGTCCCGACTTGACAGGTGGTGGTAGAATGGTTAGAATGGGAGCGCGTTAAGTCGGTATGGGATGGGAAAATGCTTCTGAAAAGTCTCGTCTCAACTCTCTCCTTTTCCATAGCACAAATTGAGTGCTTGAGGATAGTTTGGGTTTGTTGGGTCTAATGGTGAAAGTGCACAACCTCTGCAGAGTTAAAACTAAGTACTTAGCCATGTCCCCGGTTACGGACAATTCAAGCAGCTGATCAAGGATGTCAACGGAGGCTCCCAACATCTCAATTTCTTTATGTAAAATTTTGATGGGTGAACAAGGGTAGATGAGACTATGGTTTTCATGCCATACCTGTCTCAATTTTTAGGAAAGTGTTTTACAAAGTGTTAGGCAAAATTGGCTTTATACAAAATAGCCTTGAACTCCACCAGCCAAAATATGCATATAGGTTATTAGAGTTATTCCACTAAGTGTCCACATAGTGTCACTTGCCAGATCTAATGGTATCTGACCCACTCTGTTGCAAAATTTTAATTGTTGCAGAATTTTCTGACGATGAGTAAGGACTACGTCTGAGTTTCGAGTCTACAACCAACATGTTTTCGCCTGTGGCGCATCATGAAGATGGAGGCTCATTGAAGATTTATTTCCGCTGCTTTATTGTTTTAAGCTAGCTTTAAGCTATGCAAAGATGTATTGAACCACTTATTTTACCAAGTCTGGATCATTCGTGTAATAATGATACAATGTTGTGATATTCGTCTTAAACCGTGTGTGCAAATGAAACGATCCAGGGGTTTGCACTATACACAGGTATCTTGCCATTTTCTAAGTGCAGTTACATTACAAAAAGTAGATGCATTTTGGATGCATCAACACCCCCCAAGCTTAGCTCGTTGTTTGTCCTCGAACAACTCAAACATAGTGCAGAAGCGATGAAAAGACTTTGACAAGAACTTTGCATTACATATGTTACACCGTTTAATACCAACAAGTATTCAAAACATAGCTTCAGTAACAAATAACAAAATGCTAGCAAAGGTATATCTAGTCAATGTTAAAGCATTTATATTTGCTGCAAGAGAAATAACACGTAGTGTCAATACTTGGATGAGTTTGCTCAACTGTAGAAATAAAAAAAGGTTTTTGCATCTCTATTGATTGAATCATGTCAAGATTTTTGAGATCTTTTGATTCTTTCTTTTATTGACTAGTGAAATCATTGTGCGTACAACCTTGCTCTCAGTTTTATCAAACCATTTGGTGTTCCCTATTATGACCCACATGCTTGACCAGCTCATGGCTGAAAGCCTCATGCCCCGTGAATATGAGTACCTACACCACGGCTACTCAACTCGGGCCACTAGGCAAATTTGAATTTTTCAGTCATCGCAAGTAATAAAAGCGTCATCAAGAGCGTCAACTGGGGTACCTCTTGTCCCAGGACATGGACTAAGCCTATGTCCAAACAACAAGACAAACAGACAATGAACAATCTCAGCACTCTTTTATTTACTATTTGTGTAGCTTTTTATTATGATGTGCATCACTGAATGTCCACTATGGTGCGCTGCAAATTTCCACCATGAATGATGCATGGCTTAGGTTGGCGGCCTAGGCGTCTCTCTAGCCAATTATTCTCACTCATCAAACTTACTAAGTTTCCACTTTTATTTCACAATGATAACCATCCATAGACAAAAGTACATGATATCAACTAAATGTAATTTAGTGCAATGTTGAAAGCTTTCCATGTGTCAGCACATTTCAGCTAACTCCCAACCACTAAGCCTGTCAAGCATATGACTTCATGTTTAACATTTGAAAAATTCTTTTACTTTCTTTTGGTTGGCAAGTTTAGCAAGAACAATGGGATGCGTAGACCTTTGTTTAGAGCCACAATTATTCAACCCACAACCAAGTATTTGTCACTAAATAATATCTCACTTGCATCACCATATAACATACTAGAACATGGAGAAGATAAACATTTACTACCACTTCCCTAGATGTTAAAGAAACCATGATGTGCTCACTTGATGTTATTAAAAAGTCTACATAAGCACGGCAAAGGTGTCATACCTTTCATCCAATTCATGCACATCAACTCATCATTGTTGTTCTCCTCTCCCAACTTGAACTGCGCAATAAAAACTCAAATCTGCCATAAAATATCACTACATACATTACTGCTTTTACCCTACCTAAACACCTCAGAAAAATCTCCCAATTTACAGGTGTGTGGGTTATGATATGTTGCAGCAGTGGTTAAAATTTTAGCTCATTCGGAGTTACAGAGAAAAAAAAATGAAAAATTGAGCAGATTTTAGCACTTCTGTTTTTGCGTTTGTTTCAAGAAAACGAAAATATTTTTGTTCTTTTTAATTTTTAGATGCATAAGATAAATAACCAGAAGTAAATAAGAAAAAGAAAAAATTAAATCTTTTTGTATTTTTGTGATTTTCAAAACAAGAAACTAAACATAACAATATAACGGTGATATAAAACAACGAATGGAGTGGAAAAGAAGCACTCCCGCAAGCTTGTGATCAAGCTAGTATCCCGGGTACTGGTTGTATCCACCACTTCCACCTCCAGCGTAGTATCCATATCGATAACCTTGCATCCTTGGGTCTTGTGGCGCCTCTTGAGGTTGGTAGCCTTGCATCTCTGGTGCTTGTGGCTCTTCTTGAGGCAACGTCTCCTCCACTGTCCACTTTCTGATACTCCTGTCAAAAAGGTCAGTATGAGGGAGCATAATGGACATTCTTTGTCCATTAGTACTCAAATAGTTATACAAGTAATTATCCCCATACATCAAACTTATGTCCATGCGAGTGGTCAAAGCAAAATGAACGAAATTAGACTCTCCCACACGAGTACACATGTTATCATCATAACCTCTCTCATCTTTAATGTATTTATACACTAAAGTAGAAATAGCACCAGCATATATAGGAGTTTGATCAGTAATATTTCTACTCACAGCAGTATGCAATGATCTAGCAAGAATGACTCCCAAGTTGTACCCACATGGTGTGTTTTTCTTTTGCACCTTTAAGTAGATAAACCATTGGTCCAGTGCGAGCAGAATTGTTGTCCCTAGCAAGAAATCCTCTTGCAAGAAACAACGCAAAGTATCTCAAATTTGGGTGTTGTATATGAGTAAATTTAGCCCTGTTCAATCTATCATGAGAGTTAACAGAAACAACATGTCAAAAGTTAACAAGATCCGGGTTGGAATCAGCACCGATTTCATTCCAACTCCCGGTGTTTTCCACACCAATAGCTTTGCAAAATTCTTCCAAACACATAACAAGGCGCTCCCCTCTCATAGTAAACTTAACAACAAAGGTAGGAGAGGGTGCCTTACTTTTCTTACTGTGCTTGTGGAGCTCAAGACCCTCAAACCTGAATGTAGAGAGGAATTCTCGCGAGAGTTCCTCATATGTATCCTGTGGGCTCTGAGCAAACCCAAGCAAGCCGGTCGCGGCGGCGAAGATGTCAAAGTCCTCTTTGATCCCCCACTATTCAAGAACATGGGGATCTTGCCATCTAGTTGTATGGATCTTCAACTTCTCCCCCACATAGTATGCCTCATCCTCCCAAAGATGGTCGTCATCATAGTTGAGGGAGCCTTTGCATGCTCTTCTCCTTAGTCTTGAGTTCATCCCAAACAATGCCTTGCCCTAGCTAAACATGACCTTGCTGCCCATAAACAATATCCAATAAAAATCAAGATGTAACACTCTAAAACAACATTAAGCCATCCATTACAAGTCTCCACATCAATATCATGCATCAATATCAACTAGAAAACTTAAATCTATGGATTTCCCAGCATAATAGGTGACACCTAGTGCAGCAAAATACTTCATACATGAGGCACAAGAAAAAAAAAATGATTGGATGGGTGGAGGAGTCACATACCAATGAGCAATCCCACCAAGCAGATTTGAAAAATCTGCACTAAACTTGGAGATCCGAGGATAGCAGGAGGAGAGCACGGGAAAATTTCGGAAAATACCTAGGGCTGGTTTTCTGTCGAGGGGAAGGAGATGGGCATCGACCCCCCACCTAACTCCCTCTGTGGGCCAAAGTAGTAGGTCCCACGCGGCCAGGTACTGTGGCCACGTGGGACACCCTATTCTGGGCCCTGGTGGCCCTCTGGTGTCCCCCTTTTGGCTGTTAGTTCCCCTGGTGAAATAACTTACCTCCAATTTTTTCTGGAATTTTTCGAGAAAATTTTCTGAACAGAATTTTTCAAACTACATTTCTGGAATTTCTGAACTATGAAATAATTTTTCTATGCAAATACTTTTAAAATTCTAAGATAAATAAAATTAAAATGCAATGTAAATTTTATGGGAATCAAGTTTGCATCATTTCCACGTTAGTAATGAGGTTGATCAAGTCTCATTAATAATATGTAAAAGATATAACACATGGTTCTTATTTTATATGTGTATAGAAGAAATTCAAGATACCTCATATTTGATTGGAATAGTTCCAACCATCATGGTAGCATATTTTGGTTGGTGGTGGTAATGCAAATTCAAAGCTTCCAACTATAAGAGTATTTATTTTAATGAATTCACACTTTGACTCACCATTGTAATATTTCTTCTTGGGGAAATAAATAGTATGCTCATTTCCTTTGACATTGAATGTAACTTTGCTTTCAGTGTAATTTATCACAGCTCCTGCAGTGTTCAAAAAGGGTCTTCCAAGAATAATAGATAGATTATCATCTTCAGGCATTTCTAATATAACAAAGTCTGTAGGAATTAACACATTAGCAATAGAGATAGGAACATCCTCACATATTCCTATAGGCACATCAGTTGATTTATCAGCCATTTGCAATGAAACTTCAGTTGGAACCAATTTGTTTAGGTTAAGTTTCTTATATAAAGAAAAGGCATAACACTAACACCAGCTCCTAAATCACATAATGCATATTTCACATAAGTTTCTTTAATATGACAAGGAATAGTTGGTATACCAGGATCTCCACGCTTTTCAGGCATTTTCCCTTTAAAGGAATAATCAGCAAGCATAGCAGTAATTGCATCAGTAGGAATCTTTCTTTTATTAGTGACAATATCTTTCATATATTTTGAATATGGAGGATTTTCATAGCATCAACAAGAGGAATTTGCAAATACAAAGATTTAATCAACTCAAATAATTTCTCAAATCTAGCATCATCCAAAGTTTTTATTACCTCTTGGGGATATGGTATGGGTCTTTGTACCCATGGATCCCTCTCTTTACTTTTTGTGGATTTGGATGGCTCTTCTTCTTATTCTTCTCAATAGATGGTTGAGGGTCTTCTTTATCATTAGGTTCGGTTCTTCATTATTTCATCCTCATGTGGTTCTTCTTCAGGTGAAGATGATTCCTCTTCTTCATTATTATTATCTTCAGTCTCAGCATCAGAAATTGAAATATCATTATCTTGTTCTTTAGAGTCATCAATATCTTGTTTTCATTGGGAGATTTTCCTGCAGAAGATTTATTCTTTCGATCCTCTTGCTCTTGCCTCTTGGGATGGCCTTCAGGATAGTCAGGATCCTGAGTACTTGCACCTCCCCTAGTATTAACTCCACAAACCTGTTTCTTCACCATAAGACTTTCATACAATTGATTTTGAAGAGAAACCATTTGTTCAACTTGATTATTCATCATCTCACAGTGTTTAACAATTCTTTTTACCTCTCCCACACTAGCATGTAAACTTTCACGAAGAGATTTAATTTTGTGAGAGTTCTCCATAATAGTCATTCTAATATTATGCTCCTCAGGATTATGATAATAAGCAAAATCATTCACGTATGATACATCAATGGAGGTGTTACCTTTTCATTACCTTTCATGGAGCTAATAGCATTGACTTGATTGGAAAACATGGTTGATCATCAGGAAGTTTAACACCCATTTCAGATAATTCCTTAAGATGAGAGGTTTTAATTCCCTTCTCTTTGATATCCTTAGAAGCTTCTTTCATTATTTCTTCGTCTAAATTGAGAATGCCTCTTTTCTTCTCTGGAAATATCTCTTCAATATTCCAATCTTCATAATTTCTAGAGATAGTCTCCAATAGTTCAGTTGCTTCATCAACGGTCCTTTCCCTGAAAACATTACCTGCAATACCATCAAGATAGCCTCTGGTGTTTTCGGTTAGTCCATTGTAAAATATATCAAGTATTTCATTACTCTTGAAGCCATGGGTAGGACATTTCCTAACCATCTTGCTGAACCTCCCCCAAGCTTGGGGTAAATCCTCCTTCTCTTTCTGTGAAAAGTTGCTAATCTCAATAGTTAGACCATGAATCTTATCAGCAGGGAAATATTTATTATAGAATACCTGCAAACATTCTTCCTTGCTAGTAATACATCCAGGTTCTAAACGATTATACCAAGTTTTAGCACTTCCTCCCAAAGTAAAAGGAAACAACTTTAAGAAATAATAGCGTTGGTGGATTTCATCTTTACCAAATAACACAGATAGATCATGCAAAACAGCAATGTGTTCAAAAGGAAAATTGTCTCTCCCATAAAACTTATACTTCTCAGCCTTTTCAATTATTTCAGGATCAACACTAAACTCATAATCTTTATCTTTAATTTTAATAGCTGGAGCATTCATTTTCTCAGTAACAGGGAAATAATCATCAAGAGGAGAATTTTTATAGCTATCAAGTTTATCCAATTTATCAAAATCGAATCCATAAAAGCCATAGCAAATGCATCTTCTTCCTCAGAAGAAGTTTCCATCTCATCATCACAATATTCATTATCTTCTAACTCAGATTCCACATTTTCAATAATAGAAGATTCAAGATTTTCAGGTGTTTCAGTTATCTCAGATGTTTCAGGTGTTTCAGGTGTCACTTCTTTGTCTATGCTACCACATATTAAATCATTTTCATTACTAGTAGACATTTTAGACAATGGTGAACTAGATAAAACTTTTCCTTTTTTCTTAGGAGCAACAGCAGAAGCAACATTAGGTGAAAAGTTTGGCCTACTTGGCAAATTCTTACCTCCACGAGTAGTTGAAGGCCTCACTTCCTTCGGAGTAATCTTTTCCTTTCCCATGGTTAGGAACAAGCAAAAGCAGCAAATAAATGATAACAAGTTGTCTTACCAATAAAGCTAGGCTCCCTGGCAACGGCGCCAGAAAATGTCTTGATGCCCACAAGTATAGGGGATCGCTGAAATCTTCGTTGGGAAGTATTACCCAAATTTATAGTTTGACACGATGGGAACACAAGAATACCCATAAGACTTTAGCAATTGACGCGTCACTCTCAACCACACCTGTGTATCAATAACTTGCAGTAGTAATAGTGATGGCAGTAGTATGATTCAAGTAACAAATAGAACAGCAGCAGCAAACAAGTGTTTCCCAGTTTTCACCGGAAAAGTAAAAGTGTAACTCAGCGATTTAAAACGTAGGCATGAGGTGATAGCGGGGTGTTGCATGAATAAGATTGATCATATAATGAGATATAACTAGCAATGGGACTTATCTCTAACTCTGATATATGTAGGTATGTGTTCCATAATTAGTTGTGCGTACTAACCAAGAGAATTTGCGCAACATCTATTGTCCTACCTGCCCATTTCACCGGGCCCAATTTGGAACTACATGTAATTAAGGTCTACCTTTTCGAGTAGACCGGAACAATGCATTAACACTTCATGAACACATAGAATACTCAAACTAAAACATCTCCACCTTGTTTTCCCTATATGCCACTTTTAGGGTTCGCAGGTTCAACATAATAGCAGGTGATACACTTTGCAGATAAATACCAAAATCAATTATATGATGAGGCAAAATAAGTTCAGTACTTAAATCATGCCACTCGGGACCTAGTAGCAAGCATTAAACATAACATAAGTGCATCGACACAATACAAAAATATCCTCAAGATAAACCCCTAAAATCTCGAACGACGGGTAGCATTACATGATCAATCTCATCGAATCCCCATCCACCTCACGTGCCTACAACGGACTACTCACACATGGTGATGGAGGAAGAGCTCATGGTCGATGGAGATGAAGGCGGTGAAGATGGCGGTGAAGACGGCCTCCGGATCCCTCCACCGGAGGAGAAATCCTGGATCAATCTATCTCCGAAACGAAGATCATGATGGCGGCGGCGCTCTGTTTCGTGAAAGCTCCTCCCCTTCTAGGGCAAGCATTTTTCTGTATATATGAGGGGGTACGTCGAAAACCGAAGGCGAGGCGGTACCCCAGGCTCAATTGGGGTGGGCCCATGCGGCCAGGTACAGGGGCCGCGTGGGGCCCCCCTCTTTTGGCCCTCGAGCGCTCCCTCATGTCCATCCTTTGCCCAATGTCCTCCTTTTCCATAAATATTGACGTGGTATTTTTCCCTGATTTAATTTCCTGCAAAAATAGCCAGAAAGGAGACTTTGCTAAAAACAGCGTCAAATTCAGCAGTTTTATTCAAATATGGGAAGATTCCGGAACAAATTATGAAGCAAAGTGCTTGGAAAAGTTGATGAATTTTGGATGCATCACCGTCGTCGTCGTAAACCTTAACTCGGGAGGGTTCAGAAGCTCTTCCCGGCACCCTGCCGGAGAGGGGAATCATCACCGGAGGGCTCTACATCATCATGCCTGCCTCCGGAGTGATGCGTGAGTAGTTCATCCTTGGACTACGGGTCAATGGTAGTAGCTAGATGGTAGTCTCTCCACTTTGTGCTATCATGTTTAGATCTTATGAGCTGCCTATCATTATCAAAATCATCTTATTGTAATGCTACATGTTGTGTTTGTAGGGATCCGATGAATATTGAATACTATGATCAAGATGATTATCAATCTATCTTATATGTTATTTATGATCTTGCATGCTTTCCGTTACTAGTAGATGCATTGGCAAAGTAGATGCTTGTAACTCCAAGAGGGAATATTTATGCTAGATAGTGGGTTCATGCCTCCGTTTAATCTGGGAGAGTGGCATCAACTTCTAAGATTGTTGATGTGCTTTTGCCACTAGGGGTAAAACATCAATGCTTTGTCTAAGGATAATTGTGTTGTTTACATTATGCACTTTTCTTAATACAATAATGTGTTGCTTGCAACTTAATACCAACGGGGAACACGGAAGTCAACCTGAAGGTGGATCATTAGTCACAGATGCTATTGGATAAAGGTCTATGTATCATGTTGTAATGCCCAATTGAAGATCATAGTAGTCATCTTGTCATATATATGCATTGTCATGCGCTCAATATTTTGTCAATTACCTAGCTGTAATTTGTTTACCCAGCATGTTAGTTATCTTTTATGGAGAGACACCACTAGTGAACTGTGGACCTCGGTCCATTTTTTACATTTGATAAATACAATCTACTGCAATCATTGTTACTTTTCATTCACTGCAAGCAAACACTATTTTCCACACCATACATTTAATCCTTTGTTTTCAGCAAGCCGGTGAGATTGACAACCTCACTGGTTCGTTGGGGCAAAGGAGTTTGATTGTGTTGTGTGTAGATTCCACGTCAGGTGCCGGATTCTCTGGTGTTGCGTCGTGCCACGTTCCGCCGCCAACAACCTTCAGAAGTGATTTCTTACTCCTACTGGATTGATAACCTTGGTATCTTACTGAGGGAAAACTCGCTGCTGCACTACATCATACCTTCCTCTTGGGGTCTCCCAACGAACGTGTGCTTTACACGTCATCAAGCTAGTTTTCTGGCGCCGTTGCCGGGGAGTAAGAGGATTTCTGCAAGGGGAGTCTCACACTTTCAATCTTTTTTACTTTGCTTTTGTCTTGCTTAGTTTATTTTTACTTTGTCTTGTTTACTTTTATCTATCAAAAATACAAGAAAATAGTTTCCTATATTTAGTTTATTTCGGTTTGTTATTATGTCTAGTTGTTTACTTGTTATCAATGGTTTCTCTCTTTGAAGCAAAATCTTATTGGCTAAGTGGGTTCATGGAGGAGCAACAAAATTATTATAAGGAATACCATTTGTCTAAAAAGGGAAATATTTATGGGAACAAATAAGTAGATTTAATTATTTTGCTAAAAACTTGTGCTCTACTTATGGTGAATCCTACTGCTTTAATGAGTCTTTATGTTGTAGAAGGCATAAACACCTCCCTTTCCAATGTGATTATAATGATAATGAAACCTTGACTGCTTATGCTAAAGGACTCTATGACTTTGTTAATCTTGAAAGAATTGAAGAATTTTTTGTTTTCAAGGGTGCCTATGAAATTGCTGGTTATATTCAAGATGATGATGCTACTTGTAGAATGGAAAATATGCTATACTTGGTTATTGCCTTGAATATTACAATGATAATCCTTATATTACTGAATTTCTTGAGACAACTTTTTCTCCAGAACAACTTGCTTCCTTTCAGGAACATGTGGGAGAAGAAACTTCTGAAGCTGAAAGCTCATTTGAAGAAAAAGAGGAAATTGCAGAAAGTAAAAATGTGCTACCTAATGTTATATATCATAACTCTCTTGATGATGGTCCTATGTTGCCTAATGATATTAATTATGCTACTATTGTCAAAAGTGGATTTAATAACCCCAATGTTTTTAGCTTAATAAAAATTATGTGTTTGTAGATCATGAAAAGCATGCTTTATGTGATAGTTATATTGTTGAGTTTGCTTATGATAATGCTGAAAGTTATTATAAGATAGGAAAATATGGTTGTAAAAGTTTTCAAGTCACTAAAATACCTCTCGCTATGTTGAAAGTTTTGAAGTTGCATTTGTTTGATCTTTCTATGCTAGTTTCTTTATGCTTCAAATATTTATTTTGTTACAAGATTCCTCATGCGCGTAAAGCACGCGTTTGTTGGGAGACCCCAAGAGTAAGGTTTGATGTAATTTAGCAGCAAGTTTTCCCTCAGTACAAAACCAAGGTTATCAATCCAGTAGGAGTGAATGCACTTTCCGAAGGTTGTCGGTGGAGGAATGTAATGCAGCGCAACACCAGGAAAACCAACACCTGACGTGGAACCTGCACACAACACAATCAAAATACTTTGTCCCAACGATACAGTGAGGTTGTCAATCTCACCGGTCTTGCTGATAAAAAAGGTTAAATGTATGGCATGGAAAATGATGATTAAATGCAGAGAATGAAAAGAAACAATGATTGCAGTAGGTTTTATTTATCAAGTGTAAAAGAATGGACCGGGGTCCACAGTTCACTAGTGGTGTCTCTCCATAAAAGATAACTAACATGTTGGGTAAACAAATTACAGCTGGGCAATTGAAAAAATATTGAGCGCATAACAATGCATATATATGACATGATGACTACTATGATATTCATGCGGGCATTACAACAAGATACATAAACCGTTATCCAACAACATCTATGACTAATAATCCACCTCCAGGTAGGCATCCGAGTTCCCCCTTGGTATTAAGTTGCAAACAACAGATTATTGCAGTAAGTAAAGTGCATAATGTAAACAACACAATTATCCTAAGACAAAGCATTGTTAGGTTATCCCTAGTGGCAACAGCACATCCACAACCTTAGAGGTTGCTGTCACTCCCCCAGATTCAATGGAGATTGAACCCACTATCTAGCATAAATACTCCCTCTTGGAGTCACAAGCATCTACTTTGCCAAAGCATCTACTAGTAACGGAGAGCATGCAAGATCATAAATAACATATAACATAGATTGATAATCAACTTGATCATAGTATTCAATATTCATCGGATCCCAGCAAACACAACATGTAGCATTACAATAATATGATCTTGATCATGATATGCAGCTCACAAGATCTAAACATGATAGCACAAAGTGGAGAGACTACCAACTAGCTACTGCCATGGACCCGTAGTCCAAGGATGAACTACTCACGCATCACTTCGGAGGCAGGCATGATGATGCAGATCCCTCCGGTGATGATTCCCCTCTCCGACAGGGTGCCGGGAAGAGCTTCTGAACCCCCCGAGCTAGGGTTGACGACGGCGACGTCTCTAGAACTTTTCGTGGAATATGGCTCGGGTATCTAGGGTTTTCCCGAATAGATGAATATATAGGCGAAAGGGCGGCGGCTGGAGGCTCATGTGGGCCCCACGCCACCCCACGGCGCGGCAGAGAGGGGGGCTGATACGTCTCCAACGTATTCATAATTTCTGATGTTGCATGCTTATATTATGCCAATTGCTACATGTTTTATTTACACTTTATATCATTTTAATGCATTTTCTGTGACTAACCTATTAACAAGATGCCACAGTGCCAGGTCCTGTTTTCTGCAGTTTTTGTATTTCAGAAAAGTTGTTCTGGAAATATACACGGAATTGGACGAAACAAAAGCCCACGGTCCTATTTTCCTGTCACGTATATGGAGTCTAAAGGAGACACGAAGGGGACCGAGGAGGCAGCCACATCACGTGGCGGCGCGCCCCGCTTCTGCCGCACCACGGCATGTTGTGGGCACCTCAGGTCTCCACCGACGTCGCCCTTTCGCCTATAAATTCATCTTTTCGGGAAAACCCTAAACACCCGAGTCATTATCCACGAAAAGTTCCAAAGCTGCTGCCGCCGTCAACCCTAACTTGGGAGGGTTCTGAAGCTCTTCCCGGCACCCTGCCGGAGAGCGGAATCATCACCGGAGGGCTCTACATCGTCATGTCTGCCTCCGGAGTGATGTGTGAGTAGTTCATCCTTGGACTATGGGTCCATAGCAGTAGCTAGATGGTTGTCTTCTCCTCTTGTGCCATCATGTTTAGATCTTGTGAGATGCCTATCGTGATCAAGATCATATTATTGTAATGCTACATGTTTTGTTTGCTGGGATCCGGAGAATATTGATACTATGTCAAGTTAATTATTGAATTATCATGTGTATGTTATTTATGATCTTGCATGCTCTCTGTTGCTTGTAGGTACTCTGGCCAAGTTGATGCTTGTGACTCCAAGAGGGAGTATTTATGCTAGATAGTGGGTTCAGTCTCCATTTAATCTGGGACAGTGGCAGAAAGTTCTAAGGTTGTGGATGTGCAGTTGCCACTAGGGGTAAAACAGCGATGCTTTGTCTAAGGATAATTGTGTTGCTTACATTATGCACTTTACTTAATGCAACTCAACACTGAAAGGGGTGCGGATGCTTACATTGTGAACTGTGGACCCTGGTCCATTCTTTTACATCTGATAATACAACCTACTGCAATCATTGTTTTCTTTCATTCTCTGCAAACAAACATCATTTTCCACACTATACGTCTAATCCTTTGTTTTCAGCAAGCCGGTGAGATTGACAACCTCACTGTTAAGTTGGGGCAAAGTATTTTGGTTGTGTTGTGTGCAGGTTCCAAGTCAACCGCCAGGACCTCCCCTTTGACGCGGACTTTTTCTGGCACCATTGTCAGGAAGAGGAAGCACTCCCTCCAACAACACTTTTTCTGGCGCCGTTGACACCTTCAGAAGTGTCTTCATCTCATACTGGTTCGATAACCTCGGTTTCATACTGAGGGAAAACTTGCTGCTGCACTCATCATAACTTCCTCTTGGGGTTCCCAACGAACGTGTGACTTTCACGTCATCAAGCATTTTTTCTGGCGCCATTGCCGGGGAGTCAAGCCTTCTGCAAGGGGAGTATCTCACTTCCAATCTCTTTACTTTGTTATTGTCTTGCTTAGTTTATTTTTATTTTGTCTGGTTTGCTTCTTTTATAAAAAACACAAGAAACTTAGTTACTTGCATTTATTTTAATATTTCGGTTTTGCTTTAATTTTGCTAAAACGAGTACTCCTGAGAACACCAAGTTGTGTGACTTCACTAGCACAAATAATAATGATTTCATATGCACTCCTATTGCTCCACCTGCTTCTAAAGCAGACTTTTATGAAACTAAACCTGCTCTGTTAAATCTTGTTCTGAAAGAGCAATTTTCTGGTGTTCATACTGATGATGCTGTTGCTCACCTTAATAATTTTGTTGAACTTTGTGAGATGCAAAAGTATAAGGATATAGATGGAGATTTATTAAACTTAAATTATTTCCTTTCTCTTTGAGAGGAAGAGCTAAAGAATGGTTGCTATCTTTGCCTAGAAATAGTATTGATTCATGGACTAAATGCAAAGATGCTTTCATTGGAAAATGTTATCCTCCTGCTAAGATTATATCCTTGAGAAGTAGCATTATGAATTTCAAACAATTTGATAATGAACATGTTGCCCAAGCATGGGAAAGGATGAAATCATTGGTACAGAATTGTCCCACCCATGGACTGACTGCTTGGATGATCATCCAAACCTTTTATGCAGGACTGAATTTTTCTTCAAGAAACCTTCTGGATTCGGCCGCTGGAGGTACCTTCATGTCCATCACTTTAGGTGCTGCAACAAAGCTTCTTAATGATATGATGATTAATTATTCTGAATGGCACACCGAAAGGACTCCCCAAGGTAAGAAGGTTAATTCTGTTGAAGAAACCTCTTCCTTGAGTGATAAGATTGATGTTATTATGTCTATGCTTGTGAATGGTAAATCTCATGTTGATCCAAATAATGTTCCTTTAGCTTCATTGGTTGCTCAAGAAGAGCATGTTGATGTGAGCTTCATTAAAAACAACAATTTCAACAACGATGGTTATAGGAATAATTTTGGTAATAACAATTATAAACCTTATCCTTCAAATAGTGGTAATGGTTATGTCAATTCCTATGGTAATTCCTACAGAAATAATAGAAGTGTACCCTATGATCTTGAAGCCATGCTCAAGGATTTTATTAGTACACAAACTGCTTTTAATAAATCTGTTGAGGAAAAGCTTGGTAAAATTGATGTTCTTGCCTCTAAAGTTGATAGCCTTGCTCTTGATGTTGATCTTTTGAAAATAAAAGTTATGCCTAATGATGTTAAAGAGAACAAGACTTTTGCTACTGCCAATGCTATCCAAGTTAAAATTGACAACAATATTAGGATGTTGGCTGAATTGCATGATAGATGGGAAAGAGAGGATAAAATTGATAAAGAGAATAGTATAGCTAGAGTTTGTACTATTACCACCACTAGTAATGCTGATGTTTCACATTCTAGTAAACCTCCTACTATCAATGGTAACATAATTGGTGTTGGCAATGTTTCTACTATTTCTGCAAAACGTTTAAAATTGCCTAAAACCACTTAAATTGTTCCTGATAAAAGTGCTGAATTTTTTCGAAATATGGGAGACAATGGTTCCATTACCATTGATCATAATGATTTTGATTTTGATGATTGTAATATTTCTGAAGTAATTATGTTCTTACAAAAGCTAGCTAGAAGTCCTAATTCTAGTGCTATAAATATGACTTTGACAAAACATATTACAAATGCTCTCATGCAAGTTAGGGAAGAGAAATTAAAACATGAAGCTTCCATCCCTAGGAAGTTAGAAGATGGTTGGGAGCCCATCATTAAGATGAAGGTGAACGATTTTGATTGTAATGCTTTATGTGATCTTGGTGCTAGCATCTCTGTTATGCCTAAGAAACTCTATGATATGCATGATTTGCCACCTTTGGAACAGTGTTATTTGGATGTTTATCTTGCTGATAATGCTATGAAGAAACCTTTGGGGGAGAGTTGATGATGTTCTCATTATGGTTAACAATAACCTTGTCCCCGTTGATTTTATTGTTTTGGACATTGAATGCAATGCTTCTTGTCCTATTGTTTTGGGAAGACCTTTTCTTAGAACTGTTGGTGCCATTATTGATATGAAGGAAGGAAACATTAGGTACCAATTCCCACTTAAGAAAGGTATGGAACACTTCCCTAGAAAGAAAATGAAGCTACCTTTTGATTCTATTATTAGAACACATTATTCTGTTGATGCTTCTTCACTTGGAAACACTTGATTTTCACTTTCTGCTCCTAGCTGAAAGGCGTTAAAGAAAAGTGCTTATGGGAGACAACCCATGGTTTTATTTCTATACGTTTTCTTTTATTTGTGTCTTGGAGCTTGCTTACTTCTGTAACAACTCCTTTGTATCTTTATTTTATTGCATTGTTGTGCCAAGTAAAGTCTCTAATAGAAAGTTGATGCTAGATTTGGATTTCTGCGCAGAGACATATTTTTGCTGTCCACCGTTTTGAGCTGTACGCACTCCAGAAAAATTGAAAAATTCTGAACAAATTCACCCGTGATCCTCAGATATGTACGCAACTTTCATTAGTTTTGAGTTTTCTGATCTGAGCAACTTAAGTGCCTCGGAAAAATTCGTCTTTACGGATTGTTCTTATTTTGATAGATTCTGCCTTTTATTTTGCATTCTCTCTTTTACTATGTTTGAGTGGATTTCGTTGCTCCACAAAACATCAGTGGCTGTGGCTAATGTCCAGAAGTATTGGAGATGATTGTGTCCTTACATAACATGTGCATTTTTGATTATGCACTAACCCTCTAATGAGAATTACTTTGAGTTTGGTGTGAAGGAAGTTTTCAAGGATCAAGAGAGGAGGATGATATGATATAATCAAGAAGAGTGAAAAGCCTAAGCTTGGGGATGCCCCCGTGGGTCACCCAAGCATATTTCAAGAAGACTCAAGCGTCTAAGCTTGGGGATGCCCAGTGCATCCCCTTCTTCATCAACAACTTATCAGGTCATCTCTAGTGAAACTATATTTTAATTCTTTCAAAGCTTATGTGCTTTACTTGGAGCGTCTGTGTGCTTTTATTTTTGCTTTGTTGTTTTTATTTTCTTAATAAATTGGATTCTAGCATTCTTGTGTGGGAGAGAGACACCTCCGCTTTTTCATATGAATACTCGTATTGTTCACTTATATTTGTTGAGTATTCTTGACTAGCTACTTCAATGCTTTTAGCTCCCGTTTTTCATGCATCTCTTGTTCAGAGCTTTTAGTTCTTGTAGAGAAGTACTCTCTTGTTTCATTGATGAATTATTTGGAGAGTTTGTGTTGAAATAAGTTGATTAGTGGTTAGTTGGAAACAGAAAATGCTACATGTGGTAGATGGTATATTGAAAAGACATCCTCATTCTTGTAGATCATTGTCTTTGATAATTTGATGCTTTGCAATTGTTTTGAGCTCTCAAGTAGATCATGTTTAAGCTCTTGCATCATGTAGTTAAAACCTATTAGTGAAGAACTACCGTAGAGCTTGTTGAAATTTGGTTTGCATGTTTGGTATCTCTAAGGTCTAGATATTTTCTGGTAAAAGTGTTTGAGTAACAAGGAAGTCTTGCTGTACCAGTTGATATCTTGTGTTTGCTTCAAACAACCTTGCTAGCCTAAACTCTATACTGAGAGGGAATGCTTCTCGTGCATCCAAACCTTGAGCCAAAACCCATGCCATTTGTGTCCACCATAACTACCTATTATGTGGTATTTCCTGCCATTCCAAGTAAATACTTCATGTGGTACCTTTAAACTATTCAAAAACTATTATCTCTTATTTGTGTCAATGTTTTATAGCCCACGAGGAAGTTATGTGGAGTTTTCTCTATCAACCTTGTCATTTACTCATAACAGACTTTCACCAATGGACTAGTGGCATATACATCCGCATATCCAATAATTTTGCAAAAAGAGCTGGCAAATGGGGTGCCCAGTCCCAATTAATTACAACTATAACTGCTTAATTCTCTTCACATGTTTTGCCATGATTTATCAGAAGCAAATTTCAAAGTGTTAAACATTATCAAATAGGCACTCCTCCATGGTATGTGATTGTTGGAAGGCACCCGAGGATTTGGTTAGCCATGGCTTGTGTAAGCAAAGGTTGGGAGGAGTGTCATACCAATTTATAAATATGCATGTGTAAACAAAAGAGAAGAAGGATGATCTACACTTGGGTAGAAATAACGTCCTTCATGGGAGCCGCTCTTGAAAGTCTGGGTGACAAGGGGATAGAGTGCCCACTTCCATTCGTTGAAAACAACAAACACCTCTCAAAAACTTACTTTATGCTCTCTATATGATTTTAAAAACCTAAAAACCTCTAGCACATGATTTAATCCCTGCTTCCCTCTGCGAAGGGCCTTTCTTTTACTTTTATGTTGAGTCAGTTTACCTACTTCTTTCTATCTCAGAAGCAAACACTTGTGTCAACTTTGTGTGCAACAATTCTTTTATGCTTACTTATTGCACTTGTTATATTACTTTGTGTTGACAATTATCCATGAGATATACATGTTGAAAGTTGAAAGCAATTGCTGAAACTTAAATGTTCCTATGTGTTGCTTCAATGCCTTTTACTTAGAATCTATTGCTTTATGAGTTAACTCTTATGCAAAACTTTTTGATGCTTGTCTTGAAAGTACTATTCATGAAAAGTTTTTGCTTATATGACTCATGAAAATGCCTTGAGTCACTTCATTCATGACATGAGCCTTGCAATATTATTTGATCAAGATTCTATGAAAGCATGTCTCCTCATAAATTATTTTGTTGTTATCGTTTTACCTACTCGAGGATGAGTAGAACTAAGCTTGGGGATGCTTGATACGTCTGCAACATATCCATAATTTTTGATGTTCCATGCTTATATTATGCCAATTGCTACATGTTTTATTTACACTTTATATCATTTTTATGCATTTTCTGGGACTAACCTATTAACACGATGCCACAGTGCCAGTTCCTGTTTTCTGCTGTTTTTGTATTTCATTATTCATGAAAAGTTCCAAAGCCGCTGTCGCCGTCAACCCTAACTTGGGAGGGTTCTGAAGCTCTTCCCGGTACCCTGCCGGAGAGCGGAATCATCACCGGAGGGCTCTACATCGCCATGCCTGCCTCCGGAGTGATGTGTGAGTAGTTCATCCTTGGACTATGGGTCCATATCAGTAGCTAGATGGTTGTCTTCTCCTCTTGTGCCATCATGTTTAGATCTTGTGAGCTGCCTATCATGATCAAGATCATCTTATTGTAATGCTACATGTTGTGTTTGCTGGGATCCGATGAATATTGATACTATGTCAAGTTGATTATTGAATTATCATGTCTATGTTATTTATGATCTTGCATGCTCTCTGTTGCTTGTTGATACTCTAGCCAAGTTTATGCTTGTGACTCCAAGAGGGAGTATTTATGCTAGATAGTGGGTTCAGTCTCCATTTAATCTGGGACAGTCATAGAAAGTTCTAAGGTTGTGGATGTGCTGTTGCCACTAGGGGTAAAACAGCGTTGCTTTGTCTAAGGATAATTGTGTTGCTTACATTATGCACTTTACTTAATGCAATAGTCTGTTGCTTGCAACTCAATACTGAAAGGGGTGCGGATGCTAACCTGAAGGTGGACTATTTAGGCACAGATGCATGCTGGATTGCGGTCTGTGTACCATGTTGTAATGCCCAAGTAAATCTCATAGTAGACACCATAACTTGTACATGCATTATTATGCACTTCTCGATATTGTCAATTGCCCAGGTGTAATTTGTTTACCCAGCATGTTAGTTATCTTTATGGAGAGACAACACTAGTGAACTGTGGACCCTGATCCATTCTTTTACATCTGATAATACAACCTACTGCAATCATTGTTTTCTTTCATTCTCTGCAAACAAACATCATTTTCCACACTATATGTCTAATCCTTTATTTTTAGCAAGCCGGTGAGATTGACAACCTCACTGTTAAGTTGGGGCAAAGTATTTTGGTTGTGTTGTGTGCAGATTCCAAGTCAACCGCCAGGACCTCCCCTTTGACGCAGACTTTTTCTGGCACCATTGTCAGGAAGAGGAAGCACTCCCTCCAACAACACTTTTTCTGGTGCCGTTGACACCTTCAGAAGTGTCTTCATCTCCTACTGGTTCGATAAACTCGGTTTCATACTGAGGGAAAACTTGCTGGTGCACTCATCATACCTTCCTCTTGGGGTTCCCAACGAACGTGTGACTTTCACGTCATCAGGGGCCACGCCGTGCCCTAGCGTGGGCGGCCCACGACCCTCCTGCTTCTCCCCTCTGGACTTCGTGTACGTGATGGAAAAATAGGGACTTGTGCTTTTGTTTCGTCCAATTCCGAGAATATTTCCAGAACAACTTTTCTGAAATACAAAAATAGCAGAAACAGGAACTGGCACTGTGACATCTTGTTAATAGGTTAGTCCCAGAAAATGCATAAAAATGCTATGAATTGTATATAAAAAATGTAGCAATTGGCATAATATCAACATGGAACATCAGAAATTATAGATACGTTTGAGTCGTATCAATTCCTTTGCATAGAAAGTGGGTTAGACTTAAATGTGTTTGATATTTGCCTCTTGATGCTCTCATTTGTTTTTCAACTCATATTCTTATGAGAGCATCATTAAAATCTTTAAGCCTAAATAAAAGGCATTAAAGAAAGCGCTTTTGGGAGGCAACCCATTATGTTTTATTTTCATTTTAAGTTTAGGTGATGTTTACTTCTGTAGCAATGCCTTTGTATCTTTACTTTATCGAATTGTTGTGCCAAGTAGGGCCTCTAATAGAAAGATGATCCTAGATTTGGATTTCTGCGCAGGAACAAATTTTTGTTGTTCACTGTTTCATTTTTATAAAATTGCTAGAAAATTGAAAAATTCTGCAAATTGTTGCGCGTGATCCTCAGATATGTACGCGTCTTTCGTTAGTTTTGAGTTTTTCGATCTGAGCAACGTAAGTGCCTCGAAAAATTCGTCTTTACGGACTATTCTGTTTTAGACAGATTTTGTCTTTTATTTTGCATTCTCTCTTTTACTAGTGTTGAGTGGAATTCTTTTTTGGGTGGAAGAGCTCTAAATAACATCAGTGGCTGTAGCTAATGTTTAAAGTAAAGGTCATATTTTATCTATATAGAACATGTGAGTTTTTGATTGTGCACTAACTCCCTAATGAGAATTACTCTGAGTGGTGTGGCGGAAGTTTTCAAGGGTCAAGAGAGGAGGATGATATAATGTGATCAAGAAGAGTGAAGAGCCTAAGCTTGGGATGCTCCCATGGATCACCCATATTTCAAGAAGACTCAACGGCTAAGCTTGGGGATGCCTCGGGCATCCCCTTCTTCATCAACAACTTATCAGGTCATCTCTAGTGAAACTATATTTTAATTATTTCACATCATATGTGCTTTACTTGGAGCGTCTGTGTGCTTTTATTTTTTGCATTGTTATTTTATTTTCTGAGATCAACTTCATTGGATCATAGCATTCTTGTTTGGTAGAGAGACACGCTCCGCCTTTTCATTTGAATACTCGTATTGTTCACTTATACTTGTTGAGTATCCCTTTTAGTTCCTTGATACGTCTCCAACGTATCCATAATTTCTGATGTTCCATGCTTATATTATGCCAATTGCTACATGTTTTATTTACACTTTATATCAATTTTATGCATTTTCTGGGACTAACCTATTAACAAGATGCCACAGTGCCAATTCCTGTTTTCTGCCGTTTTTGTATTTCAGAAAAGTTGTTCTGGAAATACTCTCGGAATTGGACGAAACAAAAGCCCACGGTCCTATGTTCCTTTCACGTACACGGAGTCCGAAGAAGACACGAAGGGGACCGAGGAGGCGGCCACACCATGCCACGGCACGGCCCCACCCTCTGCCGCGCCGCCTCGTGGTGTGGGCCCCTCAGATCTCCACCGACGTCGCCCCTTCGCCGAGAAATTCATCTTTTCGGGAAAACCCTAGACACCCGAGTCATTATCCACGAAAAGTTCCAGAGCCGCCGCCGTCAACCCTAACTCGGGAGGGTTCTGAAGCTCTTCCTGGCACCCTGCCGGAGAGGGGAATCATCACCGGAGGGCTCTACATCGCCATGCCTGCCTCCGGAGTGATTGTGAGTAGTTCATCCTTGGACTATGGGTCCATAGCAGTAGCTAGATGGTTGTCTTCTCCTCTTGTGCCATCATGTTTAGATCTTGTGAGCTGCCTATCAAGATCAAGATCATCTTATTGTAATGCTACATGTTGTATTTGCTAGGATCCGATTAATATTGATACCATGCCAAGTTGATTATTGAATTATCATGTCTATGTTATTTATGATCTTGCATGCTCTCCGTTGCGTGTTGATACTCTGGCCAAGTTGATGCTTGTGACTCCAAGAGGGAGTATTTATGCTAGATAGTGGGTTCAGTCTCCATTTAATCTGCGACATTGATAGAAAGTTCTAAGGTTGTGGATGTGTTGTTGCCACTAGGGGTAAAACAGCGATACTTTGTCTAAGGATAATTGTGTTGCTTACATTATGAACTTTACTCAATGCAATAGTCTGTTGCTTGCAACTCAATACTGAAAGGGGTGCGGATGCTAACTCGAAGGTGGACTATTTAGGCACAGATGCATGCTGGATAGCGGTCTGTGTACCATGTTGTAATGCCCAAGTAAATCTCATAGTAGACACCTGATGGCCCTTGAAGAGGTTGATCTACGGCTCCAGAAAACAGTTGATGTCTTGGTGCGTAGTTACCTGCGTCAAAAGTGAATGGGTTAGGTTGAGACTCCAAGTGCAGAGTGTGGTGGAAGACGTGTTTTCCCCACGAGGGTGACTCGAGGGTTTAATATCGAACTCTCGGGGAATCAGTAGTGAAAGATTTATCTTCTTATCCTTCTTTTTGGTTACCTACAAAACAAGGTTAAATGTTCTGGTCCTCAACCTCACCTGTGGTTGTCAAGCACAATGTGTATGAATGATATCAAGATAATTATGCAATGCAAACAAGAAATAAATATGCAATGGTGGTGAATAAATGTGCAAGGGTGATGATAACAATGATGAATGATATTTTTGGGTTTTTTATGATGAATGCAAGATGTATTTTTTTTGTATTTTCGGATTTAATAATGGCAGAAAATGGAAAAGTGGTAAAAGTAATTGGAAAGGTGTTTCTTATGATTAAAAATGGTCCAGGGTTCATGGTTTCACCAATGCACTCTCTCTTTAATAAACTGCCAGATAATGGAACACATAGAGTTGACATATGAGATTGCAACACAAAGTTTGATGACAAGTTACTAATTATATGGGCATCACATCCTAACATAGAGATCTTTTGGTTATTAATCTCACTTATACTCCACCAAGATGTGAACTAAATCATAACACCTTAGTAATTAAGATAACTCAGAGTATAGCTTTAAGTATCATGACATGAAGTTAAAATAAGAACATGCTAGATCTAGTCACGGAGAAGTGGCAAATCACCCACAACCCTTGTGGCATGGTATTTTTTTATCCCTAGTGAGGCAACAAAGTAAGGTAAACACCCAAGTGGATCGCGATATTACAGTTGACAACTTGCCGCACTCACCACCCCCCGTTACTCCAACTAATGCACACATCACCCCACACACGCTCTCATAAATATGCTTGATCATAACAAGTAGATAAGAACGGGGTACATAATATGCATCTATATTCATAACTGAAACAAACATTGCAATCTCAAACATATATTAACTTATAAAAAGATCCACCACATAGGAATTACAACGTTGACCGCAATCATGTTCAGCAGCTCATACGGTACTAATTAGTGAAGCTCAAAGAGAGGAGAGATACATAAGTTACTTTCACAAACCCATAGTCCAGAGGTGGACTACTCCCTCTTCATCATGGAGATGGTGGAGATGTCGATGGATAAGATGGAGACCACGCCGGCAATGCCCCACTGGAGTTTTCCCCCTCCAATCTGCAGCTCCAGATCTCTCTTTCGGTGTTTCTGTGTTTCGGCGGCGCTCCTTCCAGAGAACGACGGGAGGCTTTTTTATAGGCGTTTTTAGGTCAAGACGATATCGGTGGAGAAAAGATCGACGGCAGTAGAGCCACGAGGGCCAAAAGAGTGGGCCCCACACGGCCAGGTACAGAGGCCGCGTGGGCCACCCTCTTTTGGGCCTCCGGCCTCCGTTTGCTCGCTTCCTTCGCCCCCAAGTCTTCTTCCTTCCAAAATATTGACGCTCGCAATTTTTCAGGTCATTTGGACGTCGTTTGGGTCCCTGAAACTTAAAAGGAAAAAATAGGGTTTTTTGCCTGCGCAGGGTTAATTCCATAAAAATAGGAAATAAATATAACTAGCGGAGTGGCCCGCGCATTTGCGCGGCTAGGATCAGTAATATTATCATAACTGATATTCTTCTGCAGTAAGATAATATTCAGTTGTTATTTAAACTAGTAAAGTGGCCCGCGCATTATTTGCCATATATTTGTTTTAAATTTATTTGCTTAAAGATTGTGGTTTTAAGTCTATTTACTTTCATACTGTGCTAGTTGAATGAAAAGAGGAACTGGAAAAAATCTAAGGAGTTCTTGTTTGGAATAATCATAGAGTTGATTAACCATTTAAAATTATGAGCATCTTGACTGAATCATGATGTCACAATAGTGCAAATATACTGGAGATGTGTTCAGGTAACATGACAGTAACTCTATTACACGCTGGCTTCTTAGAACTAATTTAATTGTGTTCTGTATGAAATATAAATATAAAGCAAGATAATTATTATAGCTGATATCGACAATGATTGACAAGAAATTAATTGTAGCTTTTAATATTAAATAATACATAACCAAGGTCCCTTATAAATATTGCTTTTGTTATTGAAGTTGTTGTGCATAATGCATATATGTTGGAATCGCTCGATAAAAACCAAGTAAATCCTTCCAATTATATCTATAGGGAACTCGCAGAAAAAATCCATAGAAACAATCACTACGTTTGTGATAAAATTTGAACTTATGGAACATAGATGTAACTCAAAATAAAAAGTGGCCACATGGATCATTTAAACGAAGAAGACTTTAGCAATTCATTAATCTACTGGAGGTCCTAGGTAGGTAAACTGGAACGACTATATATGCGGCTTAGGTGCTTAAACACCACTTTATTGCCTTCCTGCCTTCCTGGCTATGCGTGAGAGCTACGCTGCCATCTCAGCATAGGATCCACACCATGCACGGCGGAAATACTCAAATGAACACAATTACCATGCTTGCCTACATGTTCTCATGCATTTCATAATGATTTGACACAAAACGTAATTATCAGACTCAATAATTAAGATGTGAGTGTATACTTTATAAGATTTAATATTAAATAATAGATAACCAAGGTCTCTTATAAATAGTGTTTTTTTATTGAAGTTCTTGTGCATAATTCATATATGTTGGAATCGCTCGACAAAAATCAAGTAAATCCTTCCAATTATATCCATAGGGAACTCACAAAAAAATCCATAGAAACAATCGCTACGTTCGTGATAAAATTTCAACTTATGAAGCGTAGATGTACATCAATATAAAAAGTGGCCACATGGATCATTTAAACGAAGTAGACTTTAGCAATTCATTAATCTACTGGAGTTCCTAGGTAGGTAAACTGGAACGACTATATATGCGGCTTAGCTGCTTAAACACCACTTTGTTGCCTTCCTGCCATCCTGGCTGTGCGTGAGAGCTACGCTGCCATCTCTCCACAGGATCCACAGCATGCATGGTGGAAATACTCAAAATGAACACAATTACCATGCTTGCATGTATGTTCTCATTCATTTCTTAATGATTTGACACAGAACACGTAATTATCAGATTCAATAAGTTGTGAGTGTATACTTTATAAGAAATAGAGAGTAGAGATTTTACCTGCAGCTTCATATCAATTAAGTAAAGGTTCTGATGAAATTTGACAACCACCGGTCAATCCACATTTAGCCGGCTCAAAAGAGGGGCATCATGATTTTCACATCGTTTACTACAACATATCCTACTATATATAAAAGACGGCACAATCCCGCTCCTCTCAGCCCTCCACGTCGCAGGGCGTCCCACAGCCGTCCGATCCGCGAAATCGACGGCCGAGATGCGCCCACGTCGCCCCATCTCCGCGAATCACTGTTCATCTCGATTATCTACCAATCACGGCGCGCCACGTGGCCCGGTCACCACGTCCTTTTGCAAAAAAAACCTCCCATTTTCAGATATTTGCATACTTTCCATGCTTTTCCTCTGCGCGGGGTCTAAATGCAATATCCAGCAAAGACAGGGGCTTATGTGCAAAACGACCAGCGAGCACTCCTCTCCCCCGCGCGACGTTGTGGTCGCCGGCGCCGCCGTCACGGCGCGCCGCCGCTCCATCCCTCCCCGCTCAAATCGGAGCCCACCACGGGCTCCGCCGTCGCCGCCTCGCCCTCCCGCCGTCGTTCGGCCGCCGGGACGCCGCCCACGAGCCGGGATCGGCGCGGCCGATCTCGCCGTCCAACGCCACTTTCGGCCGTCGCCGACCGCTCTCCGGCGACCTACGGGTGGCGGCGCCGCCACTTTCGGGCTCCTCGCGTCGAGGCGCGCCCGCCGCGCCTACGGGCGTATCCCCGAACGCGCCGACGCGTCGCCGGCGTCGCTCGCCGTGCCGCCTTGACCGCTCCCGCTGTGGCCATCGATGATGTCATCCTGGCGTCATCGGTGGCCCACCCGTCAGGATTTTCCAATTCCCAGAAAATAGATGCAAAAATGCCCAAAAATTACAAAATTGATTTCTTTAAATCTAACCATCTGAAAAATATGAAAAAAAAATATCAAAATGACCAGAAAAATACATGCTACCTATTTATGGCAAAATACAAAAAATATTTGACTATTTCAAATTGGTATATATTTAATGCATTTCCTCTAATTATGTAGTTCAATTTAAAAAGCTCATATACTGCACTCCCTCTCTAATTATGGAGTTACATTAAATATTTAAGGTAAAATACAAACATATTTCTCTTTTTGAACTCGGTAAACACTTGGAGATAATATAAATGCATTCCCACCTATTTATTTGCATATTTCAGCTCGACAAGCAATTTTTCAATGTAGGCACTTCAAAAATTGATTTTCCCCGAAGAGTTATTTCCTCTTCGGACGACAATTTAATCCGCCTAACATTTTCGCGCTACCGAACAGAGTTGAAATCCGAACAATTTTCAAATGTGGCCACTTCCAAATTTGAACTTCTTATTCAAATACATCCATTCGAAAATATTTCAAATACCTTCCCAAATTTCATCATTTCGTTCACATTAAAAAATACAAATTTTAGTACACCCAATAAGGACCATTTCCAAAATCTCAATATTCTTTTAAACGCAACCTTTTCTGAACTAAACTACCGTTCATATTTGAACATCTTCTAAAAAAAAATGAAATTTATCAAGAAGCTTTCCAATCCAAATTTCAAATTTAATCCCTCCAAACAAACTAAAATCTTTCAATTCCACGGGCGCGGCGGAGTCCACGCTTATTCCCCTAGTCAAGAATTAACCACCCGCAGCAACACTTCAAATCATGGTAGGCTATCTATGCATTTCAGCCAGAAATATTTAATTGACCGCGGATTAATGGAACACGTACATACGCCTGATCAATATGCACGTGCATGTGCTCACAGTAAAAAATTGGATACAGACTCCATCGAAAGAAAAAGCGATCTACGACCTGCCCTAGCTAGCGTGTGCTCACGCACGCAGCCGTCACCGCCGTACTTTCCTCGGTGCCGTCGGCCGGCCGGACGACCTCCACGAAGTGCATGCACATTACCGGCCCATGTTTTAATCTAGATTGGATCATGAAATACAACGGGCAAAATAGGTAGTGGGCATGGGGATTTGATGGATCGGTGCAGTAGCCATAATTAATTAGCAATGGAATAAACTTGCATGCATGGATGGATCAGCTATAGTTACCTGAGAGTCTGAGAGAGAATCGGAATTGAATCTGCGTCATGGTGAGAACATACTCGTTCGGAATAATCATTGCCGCCTCCGGACTGATCAGAAGGGATCAGGCCATAGGGACATATACGATGACTTCATGCACGTCGGGCGGGGCATGCAGACGCCTTACGTTGATCATCAGCGGCATCCATCGCCGCCTCGTGCATCCATCTAATCCTGGCCAGCGGTGCATCCCCGTCTAGTAGATCGATCTAGTAGTCCAACGCAGCCGGGCAGAAAGTTGTTTTAATTTGTATGCAAGCAAGAAGAAACGAAGAGGTATTTTACATAATGGCAGAGGTGGGTAATTTACCTGTACTTAACAAATCCATTGGTTGTGGTTTACTGCGGTAAAAATAAACGGCCAAATGTTTCTGTTTTTTGTGGGATTTTCTAGTCTAATTCTCTAATTTCTGGTTAGCCCGTAATTTACTTTTAATATATAATAGATTAGTTAATAGGAGTATGTTGCGATATTATCACTAAATTATAAGTCAACATAACTTTCTGCTGTTGTCAGCATAATGCGTAGCACCCATTAATTTTCTTGGGTCTTCTAGTCCGGGAAAATACATTTGTCCGGGAAAATACATGCTTTGCCCAGACATTAAAAATTCTTGGGTCTTCTAGTTTCTAGCTCTGCAAGTGAGAACAACTGGTGTGTCTTTCCTTGTCACAGTTGTGTTGACCTATATTTTATACTATTGAGTTCACATGTAAAAACCAATCTAAAAATGTGTGCCGGGCTGATCATGTTAGTTTTTGTCCTTGTTCGCCAAATTGAGCATTGAGCAGTACATTTGTTCCATGTAAATGTGTTGTTAGAAGTATCTTCAAGTGATCTGCATCCCAACAGCAACCTCTCGAACAATTGGTTGATCTCTGCTGCATTCTGATAATATAACCAACTTTATGCGGAACACTCAAACACTGGAACATCTTATAATTCCACAATTTCACGTCTTAATATTATTTGAACATCTGATCAACTAAAATAAAAAAATGTAAAGCAAAAGCAGTACTCAGTAACTTGTAAATATCATGCTGCGAAGTGAACTTAAGTGCCATTTATGCAGACAAAAAGGCTGCATCGTTGGACTATCCATTAATTCTAAAACTAACTTTTGTACAACGGATTGATTCTTATATCCCAAAGTGTGCAGAAAATTCTTGGTAAATACAATTATTCGAGTGCTTGAGCCTAATGAAGGCAAAACATCAGCTCGTTGTGTGCTTGCTGTTTTGTGAACCATGCTGATATGGACAGTCAAGATACTTTATTGGTGAATGCACAAAAATACATATCACATACTCTTTTCATCCCTGGACTTGATGCTCACATATTGGATGGTTGTACAAACTTGGCGCCGGTTATAGCACAATATTTGATAAGTAAAGCACACTCACCACTACTGGAATTATATAATTTAAACAGATAGATATCCTTAGCTTGTTTAAAAATAATAGATAGATATCCTTAGATGGTCTAGATGGTTCATCCAATTCTACACACAATTTCAGAGAGAGAATATAAACACTGACCTCGGAAACAGCAGCAGATCAAAAAGATTTAGATTGGTTGGCTGTATGTACGTGGAGAATAGAGGATTAGCAAACATAATGTATTATTTCACAAATACTTTTCTAAGATAAGCATAAAACACAATTAACTGAGTATACACACTTTGTGCTCCTGTTAAGTAATACTAAGATGGCGAAGAATAATAAATGTCCTAAATTATTCCTAGCATTGATGTTCTAGTTCTCCAATAGCATCATCGGATCTTGTAAGTATTCTACTTACTTCTGACATTCGTATGGTCTTTGGTTAATTTCTTACATTGTTACTGGTATGGCACAAATAAAAATGTGATTAAAAAACTAAATGCAAGCAATACACATGGGGAACATTTACCTTTATAATTACACTACTACATGCCAAACATCTACAAAAACTGGACATCTTTTTTGATGAAACCTCACCAAGCAAACCTGAAAATTTTCATTTAAATTCAGTTTTTCATGTGTAAGAGGAGGAGAGACTAAATTATGTACACTTGGAACAGAAACTACCACCGAAGATCAGTGGAAGATTTCTTAATATTCCTTGAATAGATAAGTTCTGATGTTCACATCAAATTATGCTGAGAGGCCAACCAAAATTGATACATATATACGCTCTGATTTGCTAGCAATTATGATAATGATGAATTCTTTGGAAACTTCATAAACTTCAAAATAATACTAGAAAAGGTATGTTCTATAGTCTAAGATCAACAGATCCGACAACCGCCTAAACTAAATTGAGACAGTCGCTGGATCTGCTCCATGAAAAGAAAGCGCTTACAGTCCACCTTGAGTACAACATGGAATTGCCATGCCTCGCCTAAGCGACATGGAGCGCTTCCGTCCGACGCGTCCTCCACTCGAATTGCTCACGCGGTTCTTATGAGTAATTCATCAGACAAAGACTGAAATCTACTATAGATGTATTAATTATATATAAACACATGCAAGAAAACAAATTCATATAGCGCCATTAGCTAGTATCACCAATACAGAAAAAAATGGGACTACAACGATTAAGACTACATGGTAAGCTCAATTTTACCTAAATCTTAAACTAATACACAGGTGGGAGTTCTAGTATTCCATGACCGACCCTATCATGTTTTATGGTCAATTCGAAAGAAAAGACAAAAATTAAAAAGAGCATACTTTATCGTTTATTGTAATGTCCAAATCTTACTTCATGACCACTCCACAAATTCCTGCAATAGTGCTCCACAGATTCGATCTCAGCCTGAATAATGGTCTAGAGTTTCCTGTCTAAAAATAATAAGGAAAGAAGGATGAGATTTCTCTACCATACGGGTTCATTGTTGCTTCATGCACATTTACAGAAATTACAGATAAGAAGTCCTTGTTAAAAAGAAGATATAATCTGGACAAAGGAGATGAAAGAACAACGGTAGTTTAGCAGCCGATCAGCCCATGCCTAATCTGCACTTTCTCAGACTTTGCTCTAGCGCTACAAAGGTGAAGCTCCCGTCGATACAATTATTTGTTGTGTCCTTCTGATTAAACACCCGATCGTTCGTCGCTTTCCGCTCAAGGCAGCTTCAGATTGCATCCTAGCTTGCCCCACACAACCTGGGAAGTTCTGCAGTGATGTGCTAGGTGTGGTGGATTGATTCAAGCACCGTTCAGATATCGCAGCCTGGATCAGTCGTCCAGCACTTGAAGGTCATATTATCCCTTATGTACATGATGTTCCCGGTAGCCAAGCCACGCGGATATTTTTTGCCGGAGCCTCAAATCCAGTCAGCGGGTTGCCAACGCATACCTTCGTGACGTCCGCCGGCCGCCATGCAGCTATGCTTTGATGCCTGATTGAGTGCTCCAGGCCGACGACCTTCTCTCCGATGCCTGCCGCGAGCATAGGACGGGAGATCGCCGCGCTCACCTCTGAAAAAAGGCGAAGGGGAGGAAGATTCTTTTAATTATTTCTCTTGTACCCGCTGAATCCATCAAAATTCTTAAGGCAGGCTAGTAAGTTAATCTATCTATTATATTATATTATTAAAACAACAAACAATCAGCGGTGGAGATTTTCCAGACTAAAACTAAGATGTATAAACGGTGGAGATTTGCCACGCACGGCAATTTTGGAAAGTACAAGGCTTACGCGCATAGATGTCCAACGTCAACACGCAGATGCAATCTGAAAAAAATAGGACATCTATCCATAGCCTTGCTAGCCTAATCACGTACAATAATTTTGGAAAGTCCACGACTTGCACACAAAGAAAAGGACACCGCCCGTAAAAGCCTTCGTGTACGTAGACTAATCAATCGGATGTAGCATAATTTAATTCCTAGGGGATTCATGCCGTTGTCCACGCCTGCCGGCGGCCGGCCGTCGCCCTCCGCAGTAGCCCAATCGCCTTTCGGATTGTCGATCTACACACGAAGGAAGGAAGAAGTGGCCGTACTTGCCAGCGGCGGTGGCCTTAAGGGTACGAGCTCATAGCCGTGATTGGTGTTGCTTTGCTAGAATCAACTCCATGTCGATTTCGATCCACATGTGTACGATGGACAAGTTGCACGCCGCCGCGTGGAGAAGTAATCACAATGGACGTTGCGTGGATCTGATCGGCTACTACCATTCCCCGGCCAGCATGAAGCCTCAGATCGATGAGGTCGAAGCAACTACGTCGATCTCGCTCTGATCAAACTAGCTCCAGGGAAGGAAGCCGATCTCACGCCTTGGATGCCGATGAACACACAAGGTACCGTAAATTTAAGGAGACATGATGGAACTATACGGCCGTCTGTCCTACGGTCGTCGGCTTTCTATGTTCCTGGAGAAACTGGTACCGAACAATGAATCGCTATGAGCCTATGACGCCGGCGCATGCAATCAGCCACGAGCCCACGACGCACCACCGCCGCTTATGACGCGCAGTCTCGCAAGCACACGTACTATTTGGATCAAGTACAAGTGGTCGTGCACTCGGCCAAGTTAGGGAAGAAGATGATAACTAACGCATCACACTCCAGATTCGTCCTTCAACTGCCCTGAATAATCGAGTCAACACATGACTGCTTCGGGACCATGCCGGCATATGCTGATCCATACCGTGCATCGCCGCCGCCGCCGCAACTATGCTTAGCCCACCGTCACGCAAGCAATCGATTTGCTGCAGGGCATAATCAGGTGCACAAAACAAACACCAAGATTCAGATTATACAGTTGATTTATGACAGCCACGCCCAGGTTATCATGGTGCGCTGGTATGCAAGGAACGCACGATCGGCAAACTGAAGACACGATACGCGGCATCCATGGTGGCCTTTGATCGAACCAACGATCGGACAACTCAAGACACGAGGCACCGCAGCCACGGTGACCAGGCAGATGTTTCGATCAATGAGATGCATGAGACGGGACAGATACAAAGAGGCAAGCACAAGTGGTATGCCCACGGCAGTGGATGATTTGGTTATAAAAAATGCGATGCTTGATTATTTTCAGATCAGGGACGGCAGTGCTGCAGGCATTAGTATTTCCTTGCAGTACCAGCTATTCTCAGGTGTAACCTTGCTATAGCCTCAACAAAGCAGGACTTCCATAGCCGAGGGCCCGAGAGTCCGAGACACATGCACGTCCTATCTGAATCTATAAGGCTGTACGGCTGCACCAAATAAGAGTAGCTAAACGTTCACCACCCATGTTAGCCGCTCAGGAATTGGTAGTGCAACTCTTCGCATGCATAAATAATGCAAGAATGGATTTGAGGTACATGTGGCTGGACGCCTGCATCAATGCAAATACCAGATGGATAGCACACCACTGGGGAAAAAATTCTTAATTAGTAGAATCACATATATATAGTCACCCATATAATAAAGTACTCCCTCCCCTCCGATCAATCTTTTGGAGATTCCAATATGGACTCCATACGGAGCAAAAACGAAATTTATCTACACACCAAAATATGACTATATAGTGTTTCGCAAAAACAAAATATGACAATATACATCTATATATGTATGAATTAAGAAAATCCTAATAAAGGCTTATGTTTAAGAACAGAGGGAAGAGGCTTCTAGAGTACTATTTTTTTTACAATCCTCTCTGTATCTCTTTTCAATATTGATTACATTTGCCTACGAGCATATACAAAGATGTTTGATTTCATTTGGGAGTAAACTGCTCTCATTTTTTTGATGTCTCTACCTATTCACATAGGAAAAAGAACTGCACAAGCAATTATAATTAGCTTATTATATTTCCTCTTAAAGGTATCATTGTGAGTCTGACAACAAGCACGGTAGATGATGTGACTCTGTAATAGTTGTGTCCTTTAAGTGCACTCTTTCTGTAGGTGAAAATCCTGATATCCTGAAAGTGAAGTCTTGGACTATTAATGGCAGGTGGAACAGAGTGATTAATTAGTATGTGAAATATGGATATAGCCTTTGAACTCCCATATGCGTGTACAATCTATCAGTTCCAATGCAAACTTGGTGCGCATTAAATTATCATATTGTGATGCCCCGTTCGTCAGAAGTTGGAAACAATGCTAAAACTTACTTCCTCGGGTTATGGAAAACAATAAAGCCTTTTCTTTAGATGTTTCAATGTTACCTTATATTTGCAAGTGTCAAATCCTTAAGGTAATGGCTGTGGAATGAGTGAAGATTTCATACTTGCTCTGTTTCAAAAAATTGAAAATATAATTTTAAAAAATTATTTGAAAAATTATGGATGTTTTTAATTATGTATATAATATAAGCGTGTAAAATTACAATGAAAAATATTTGTATTATAACCTACACAATAATAAGACAATTGGAAGTACTAATAAATCTTTATTAACGTTTCCATAGATGCAAGCGAGAAGTCACAATGAATTTCTAGACATTGAAGACAAAATACAAATTGATGTGTAGAGTCCATTCCTGCATAATAAAAATTAATTAGTTTGTGAATATTTGTCATCTAGCCGCGTAATTGCGCGGGCCACCCAGCTAGTTCTATTATAAAGAGGTTAGTGAATCAATTGGATTCAGGTGAAGAGATCGGGTGTGCACCTGGTTTGTCCGTGACCATAACTCGAGAACGATGTGCGTGACTTACGCCGGCCGGAACGCAGGTAATGGAATTTGGACGGGCTGCTCAAGCTGATGGATTAAAACCTATTATGGTCCTGGCCAACTATATCTGGCAAGGATCTGCCGCTAGATGCAAAGCTTGCTGCAAAGAAGAATCAATTGATGGACCCGATGCATCACCTTAGAGCTCAAAGAGAGAGAAGTATTGCCGAAGTCACATAACCTAATAAAAAAGAAGGCGATGAGGACAGGACGACTCACCCGCGTGCAACGGAAGAGCACCATAGAAATTTTCTTTTGACGTGCCATAGAATGGCGTGACTGCTGGTTGTCCTAGATTTAGTGCAGGCTTGACGATTCTTTGCTTGTGCTTCCGATTAGCTGGGCGTCAATGGCGTCGTCGCTTTTGTTCGAGCTCTCAATGGGGTCGGGTGTGCGTTGTAGCTTTGCCGGCGAGGAGCCTGCGGTGTGCTGGTCGCAGATGCATATTTGTATACCATCAGGCAATGTTTTCCGTATGCCTGCCATCTAATCAATTTTGACAGTGCCTATTAGCCTATATATATGTTCCGCTCGTGCAAATCGGGGCTCGTCCAAATTGTTTTATCTCGGTGTACTTAGTCAATACTTGTACGACTCCCTCCTTCTATATGTGCATGCATTGGGGTAGTAATTAACTTGAACAGCACGATGAATCCTTGAGTCCATGTTCAAGACAAACTGCACAGAGTCCGTCTCGTACAAACTTTGATATTAATCGACCTGCTGTAGCTGCCCGCGGGATAGATTTGGTTTTCCTTCCGACGTGAGATCTACGTGATTAATCTCCACCTTTGATATGCTTTAACTTAAAACAGATAAATCATGCCCGCGGGATAGATTTGTTTTTTCCTTCCGACGTGAGATCTACGTGATTAATCTCCACCTTTGATATGCTTTAACTTAAAACAGATAAATCATGACCATTGGTTATCCTGTGTTTTAATTATATAATAGATATTCTCAAAAATCATTATATAATAGTGATATAACCCTTAAATGATGCAAATATGATTGGAATATAAGTAATATAGTGCAAAGTTCATGTATGCATTTTCCATGCATCAACACCATAACTTGTACATGCATTATTATGCACTTCTCAATATTGTCAATTGCCCAGCTGTAATTTGTTTATCCACATGTTAGTTATCTTTAAGGAGAGACACCACTAGTGAACTGTGTACCCTGATCCATTCTTTTACATCTGATAATACAACTACTGCAATCATTGTTTTCTTTCATTCTCTGCAAACAAACATCATTTTCCACACTATACGTCTAATCCTTTGTTTTCATCAAGCCGGTGAGATTGACAACCTCACTGTTAAGTTGGGGCAAAGTATTTTGGTTGTCAACCGCTAGGATCCCCTTCGACGCAGACTTTTTCTGGCACCATTGTCAGGAAGAGGAAGCACTCCCTCCAACAACACTTTTTCTGGCGCCGTTGACACCTTCAAAAGTGTCTTCATCTCCTATTCGATAACCTCGGTTTCATACTGAGGGAAAACTTGTTGCTGCACTCATCATACCTTCCTCTTGGGGTTCCCAACGAACGGGTGTCTTTCACGTCATCACTCCTGTTTTTCATGCATCTCTTGTTCAGAGCTGTTAGTTATTTTAGAGAAAGTACTCTCTTACTTTTCTTTATAATTGTTTAAAGAGAGCTTTTGTTGAAATAAATTGATTGGTGTTTGGTTGGAATAGAAAATGCTACATGTGCTAGATGGTATAATGGAAAAAACTTACATATTCTTGTAGATCACTGTCTTGTATAATTTGATACTTGTCAATTGTTTTGAGTTATCAAGTAGTTCATGTTTAATCTTTTGTATGACGTGGGTTAAAACCTATTAGTAAAGAACTACCGTAAAGCTTGTTAAAATTTTGTTTGTATAATTGGTGTCTCTAAGGTCTAGATATTTTCTAGTAAAAGGTTTTGGTTAACAAGGAAGACAGTGTAGAGTCTTATAATGCTTACAATATGTTTTCAAATGAGTCTTGCTGTACCGGTTGATATCCTGTGTTTGCTTCAATAAACCTTGCTAGCCTAAACTCTGTACTGAGAGGGAATGCTTCTCGTGCATCCAAACCTTGAGCCAAAATCCATGCCATTTGTGTCCACCATAACTACCTATAGGTGGTATTTCCTGCCATTCCAAGTAAATACTTCATGTGCTACCTTTAAACTATTCAAAAACCATTACTCCTTATTTGTGTCACTGTTTACTAGCTCATGAGGAAGTTATGTGGGTTATTCTTTATTTAACTTGTCAGACAGACTTTCACCACCAGACTAGTGGCATATACATCCGCTTATCCATTAATTTTGCAAAAAGAGCTGGCAAATGGGGTGCCAAGTCCCAATTAATTATAACTTTAACCAAAAATTCTCTTCACATTTTTGTCCTGATCCAATCAGTCAAGAATGTTACCAGTGAATAACTGCATTTGTAAACAAAAGAGAACAAGAGGGATGATCTACCTTGCTGGTAGAAATAATGTTCTTCAGTGGGAGACGCTCTTGAAAGTCTGGTTGACAAGGGAAATATAATTTTCACCCACTACCAATCGTTGACAACGACATACAAAGCTCAAAACTTATATTTTTACTCTATATATGATTTCAAAAACCTAAAAAGATTTAGCACATGATTTAATCTCTGCTTCCCTCTGTGGAGGGCCTTTCTTTTACTTTTATGTTGAGTCATTTTTCCTACTTCTTTCTATCTTAGAAGCAAACACTAGTGTCAACTTTGGTACAACAATTTTTATATGCAAGTATATTGTGCTTATTATATTGCTCTGTGTTGAGAAATATCCATGAGATTATATATGTTGAAGGTTGAAAGCAAATGCTGAAACTTAAATCTTCCTTTGTGATGGTTCAACACCTTTTAATTTGAATCTATTGCTTTATGAGTTAACTCTTATGCAAAACTTTTTGATGCTTGTCTCGAAAGTACTTTTATGAAAAAAAATTGCTTATATGATTCAGTTGTTTGCTCATTATCTATTTGTTAGCAAACTATAAACCATTGACTTGAATCACTTCATTCATAACATGTGTTTTACAATACTATTTGATCAAGATTATGATGGTAGCATGGCACCTCAGAAATTATTTTGTTTTTATTGTTTTACCTACTCGAGGACGAGAAGAACTAAGCTTGGGGATGCTTGATACGTCTCAAACGTATCTATAATTTCGAATGTTCCATGTTGATATTATACCAATTGTTACATGTTTTACATACACTTGATATGTCTCAAACGTATCTATAATTTTTGATGTTCCATGTTTATATTATTCGAATTGCTAAATGTTTTACATACACTTTATATCATTTTTATACATTTTCCGGGACTAACCTATTAACAAGATGCCACAGTGTCAGTTCCTGTTTTCTGCTGTTTTTGAATTCCAGAAAAGTTGTTATGGAAATATTCTCGGAATTGGACAAAATTATATCTGGAGGTCCTATTTTCACCGACACGTTCACGGAGTCCAGAGGGGAGATGGAGCCGAGAAAAACGAGGCGGCCACACACGGGCTCAGCGCGGCCAGCCTAGGGCCGGCGCCGAGGGTGTGTGTGGGCCTCTCGGGTGCCCTCAGCCGCCGCCCTTTCGCCTATATATTCCCCCAGAAGCAAAAACCCTAAATACCCGAGTCACATTCCACGAAAAGTTCCAGAGACACCACCGTCGTCAACCCTATCTCGGGAAGATTCAGAACCTCTTCCTGGCACCCGGCCGGAGAGGGGAATCATCACCGGAGGGCTCTACATCACCATGCCCGCCTCCGGAGTGATGCGTGAGTAGTTCATCCTTTTACTATGGGTCCATAGCAGTAGCTAGATGGGTGTCTCTCCTCCTTGTGCTATCATGTTTAGATCTTGTGAGCTGCCTAACAAGATCAAGATCATCTTATTGTAATGCTATATGTTCTATTTGCTGGGATCCGATGGGTATTGAATATTATGCCAAGTTGATTATCATTATTTATCATATGCTATCTATGTCTTGCATGCTTTCCGTTACAAGTAGATGCTTTGGCCAAGTAGATGTGTGTAACTCCAAGAGTTAGTATTTATGCTAGATAGTGGGTTCAGTCTCCAGTAATCAGGGATAGTGACAGCAACTTCTAAGGTTGTGGATGTGCTGTTGCCACTAGGAATAACCTAACAATGCTATGTCCAATGTCATATGTGTTGTTTACATTATGCACTTTACTTAATGTAATTATATGTTGCTTGCAACTTAATACTGATGGGGAACTCGGATGGCAACCTGGCTGTGGATTATTAGTCATAGATGTAGTTGGATAACGGTCTATGTATTTTTTCGTAATGCCCACATATATATCATAGTAATCATCATGTCATGTATTTGCATTGTCATGCACTCAATATTCTATCAATTGCCCAGCTGTAATTTGTTTACCCTTCATATCTATCTTTTGGCGAGACACCACTAGTGAACTGTGGACCTCGGTCCATTCTTTTACATCTGATAAAACAACCTACTGCAATCATTGTTCTCTTTTATTCTCCGCAATTAAACATCATTTTCCACACCACACTTTTGATCATTTGTTCAGCAAGCCGGTGAGATTGACAACCTCACTGTTTCGTTGGGGCAAAGTAGTTTGATTGTCTTGTGTGCAGGTCCACGTTGGTGATCGAGTAAACGGCGCCACCAAGAACCTACAGACGAGCTTCTACTCCTACTGATTCGATAAACCTTGGTTTCATACTGAGTGAAACTTGCTGCTGCACTGCTTCAAACCTTCCTCTTGGGGTCTCCCAACGAACGTGAGAATTCACGCATCGACACTTCACAGCATTTTATGCATTTCCTGGGACTAACCTATTAACAAGATGCCACGGTGCTAGTTCATGTTTTCTGCTGTTTTTGTATTTCAAAAAAGTTGTTCTGGAAATATTCTTGGAACTGGACGAAAATCATTGTGACTGTCCTATTTTTCCAACACGTACACGAAGTCAAAAGAGGAGACGGAGAAGCGCCAGGAGGCGGCCACGCCAGGGCACGGCGTGGGTCCCCCTCCTGCTGCGCCGTGGGGTGGCGTGGGCCCCACGGGCGTCTGCAGCCACCTCCCTTTCGCCTATATATTCATCTTCACGAGAAAACCCTAGACACCCGAGTCATATTCCACAGAGAGTTCCGTAGCCGCTGCCATCGTAAACCCTAACTCGGGAGGGTTCAGAAGCTCTTCCTCGCACCCTGCCGGAGAGGGGAATCATCGGAGGGCTCTACATCATCATGCCCACCTCCGGAGTGATGCGTGAGTAGTTCATCCTTGGACTATGGGTCCATGGCAGTAGCTAGATGGTAGTCTCTCCACTTTGTGCTATCATGTTTAGATCTTGTGAGCTGCCTATCATGATCAAGATCATCTTATTGTATACTACATGTTGTGTTTGTTGGGATCCGATGAATATTGAATACTATGATCAAGTTGATTATCGATCTATCTTATATGTTATTTATGATCTTGCATGGTATCCGTTACCAGTAGAAGTGATTTCCTGGTCTTGCGCCGCGCCACATTCTACCGCCAACAACCTTCAGAAGTGATTTCTTACTCCTACTGGATTGATAACCTTGGTATCTTACTGAGGGAAACTCGCTGCTGCACTACATCATAGCTTCCTCTTGGGGTCCCAACGAACGTGTGCTTTACACGTCATCACTTTTCAATAGGCTCTCCAATGGCCTGGCACCCCAGGTGACCTATGAGATCAAGGGTCGCCAGTATGACAAGCCTTACTACCTTGCTGAAGGGATTTACCCTACATGGACTACATTTGTCAAGACCATCTCCAATCCCAATGATGATAAGAAGAGGTTCGCAATGGAACAAGAGAGTGCTAGAAAGGATGTAGAGCGTGCATTCGGTGCTCTCCAGTCACGATGGGCTATTGTTCGCCACCCTGATAGGACATGGGACAAGGACCAACTATGGGAGGTGATGACAGCGTGTGTGATTGATGTCTACGCACGCTTATATTCTTGTAGACAGTGTTGGGCCTCCAAGTGCAGAGGTTTGTAGAACAGCAGCAAATTTCCCTTAAGTGAATCACCCAAGGTTTATCGAACTCAGGGAGGTAGAGGTCAAAGATATCTCTCTCAAGCAACCCTGCAATTAAGATACAAGAAGTCTCTTGTGTCCCCAACACACCCAATACACTTGTCAGATGTATAGGTGCACTAGTTCGGTGAAGAGATATTAAAATACAAGTGATATGGATGATTATAAGTGGTAATTGCAATCTGAAATAAAAATGGCAGCAAGCAGACATGTAGTAGAAATAAGAGTAAACAATGTTTCAATGCTTGGAAATAAGGCCTAGGGATCATATTTTCACTAGTGGACACTCTCAACAATAATAATATAATTGAATGCATAAATATTACATGGGGATCTTGCCATCTAGTTGTATGGATCTTCAATTTCTCCCCCACATAGTATGCCTCATCCTCCCAAAGATGGTCGTCATCATAGTTGAGGGAGACTTTGCATGCTCTTCTCCTTGGTCTTGAGTTCATCCCAAACAATGCCTTGCCCTTGCTAAACATGATACCTTGCTGCCCATAAACAATATCCAACAAAAATCTAGATGCAACACTCTAAAACAACATTAAGCCATCCATTACTAGTCTCCACATCAATATCATGCATCAATATCAACTAGAAAACTTGGAGATCCGAGGATAGCAGGAGGAGAGCACGGGAAAATTTGGGAAAAAATACCTGGGGCTGGTTTTCTGTCGAGGGGAAGGAGATGGGCATCGACCCCCCACCTAACACCCTCTGTGTGCCAAAGTAGTGGGTCCCACGCGGCCAGGTACTGTGGCCGCGTGGGACACCCTATTCTGGGCCCTGGTGGCCCTCTGGTGTCCCCCTTTTGGCTGTTAGTTCCCCTGGTGAAATAACTTACCTCCAATTTTTTCTGGAATTTTTCGAGAAAATTTTCTGAACAGAATTTTTCAAACTACATTTCTGGAATTTCTGAACAATGAAATAATTATTTCTATGCAAATACTTTTAAAATTCTAAGATAAATAAAATTAAAATGCAATGTAAATTTTATGGGAATCAAGTTTGCATCATTTCCACGTTAGTAATGAGGTTGATCAAGTCTCATTAATAATATGTAAAAATATAACACATGATTCTTCTTTTATATGTGTATAGAAGAAATTCAAGATACCTCAAATTTATTGGAATAGTTCCAACCATCACGGTAGCATATTTTGGTTCAGGTGGTGGTAATGCAAATTTAAAGCTTTTAACTATAAGAGTATTTCTTTTAATTGAATTCACACTTTGACTCACCATTGTAATAGATTTCTTCTTGGGAAAATAAATAGTATGCTCATTTCCTTTGACATTGAATGTAACTTTGCTTTCAGTGCAATTTATCACAGCTCCTGCAGTGTTCAAAAAGGGTCTTCCAAGAATAATAGATAGATTATCATCTTCAGGCATTTCTAATATAACAAAGTATGTAGGAATTAACACATTAGCAATAGAGATAGGAACATCCTCACATATTCCTATAGGCACAGCAGTTGATTTATCAACCATTTGCAATGAAACTTCAGTTGGAACCAATTTGTTTAGGTTAAGTTTCTTATATAGAGAAAATGGCATAACACTAACACCAGCTCCTAAATCACATAATGCATATTTCACATAAGTTTCTTTAATATGACAAGGAATAGTTGGTATACCAGGATCTCCACGCTTTTCAGGCATTTTCCCTTTAAAGGAATAATCAGCAAGCAGAGCAGTAATTGCATAAGTAGGAATCTTTCTTTTATTAGTGAAAATATCTTTCATATATTTTGAGTATGGAGGGATTTTCATAGAATCAACAAGAGGAATTTGCAAATACAAATATTTAATCAACTCAAAGAATTTCTCAAATCTAGCATCATCCAAAGTTTTTATTACCTCTTGGGGATATGGTATGGGTCTTTGTACCCATGGATCCCCTCTCTTTACCTTTTTGTGGATTTGGATGGCTCTTCTTCTTATTCTTCTCAATAGATGGTTGAGGGTCTTCTTTATCATTAGGTTTGGTTTCTTCATTATTTCCATCCTCATGTGGTTCTTCTTCAGGTGAAGATGATTCCTCTTCTTCATTATTATTATCTTCAGTCTCAGCATCAGAAATTGAAATATCATTATCTTGTTCTTCAGAGTCATCAATATCTTTGTTTTCATTGGGAGATTTTCCTGCAGAAGATTTCTTCTTTCGATCCTCTTGCTCTTGCCTCTTGGGATGGCCTTCAGGATAGTCAGGATCCTGAGTGCTTGCACCTCCCCTAGTATTAACTCCACAAACCTGTTTCTTCACCATAAGACTTTCATACAATTGATTTTGAAGAGAAACCATTTGTTCAACTTGATTATTCATCATCTCACAGTGTTCAACAATTCTTTTTACCTCTCCCACACTAGCATGTAGACTTTCACGAAGAGATTTAATTTTGTGAGAGTTCTCCATAATAGTCATTCTAATATTATGCTCCTCAGGATTATGATAATAAGCAAAATCATTCACATATGATACATCAATAGGGGCGTTACCTTTTCATTACATTTCATGGAGCTAATAGCATTGACTTGGATTGAAAAACATGGTTGATCATCCGGAAGTTTAACACCCATTTCAGATAATTCTTTAAGATGAGAGGTTTTAATTCCCTTCCCTTTGATATCCTTAGAAGCTTCTTTCATTGTTTCTTCGTCTAAATTGAGAATGCCTCTTTTCTTCTCTGGAAATATCTCTTCAATATTCTAATCTTCATAATTTCTAGAGATAGTCTCCAATAGTTCAGTTGCTTCATCAACGGTCCTCTCCTGAAAACATTACCTGCAATACCATCAAGATAGCCTCTGGTGTTTTCGGTTAGTCCATTGTAAAATATGTCAAGTATTTCATTACTCTTGAAGCCATGGATAGGACATTTCCTAACCATCTTACTGAACCTCCCCAAGCTTGTGGTAAATCCTCCTTCTCTTTCTGTGAAAAGTTACTAATCTCAATAGTTAGACCATGAAACTTATCAGCAGGGAAATATTTATTATAGAATACCTGCAAACATTCTTCCTTGCTAGTAATATATCCAGGTTCTAAACGATTATACCAAGTTTTAACACCTCCTCCCAAGGTGAAAGGAAACAACTTTAGGAAATAATAGCGTTGGTGGATTTCATCTTTACCAAATAACACAAATAGATCATGCAAAACAGCAATGTGTTCAAAAGGAAATTCATTGTCTCTCCCATAAAACTTATACTTCTCGGCCTTTTCAATTATTTCAGGATGAACACTAAACTCCTAATCTTTATCTTTAATTTTAATAGCTGGAGCATTCATTTTCTCAGTAACAGGGAAATAATCATCAAGAGGAGAATTTTTATAGCTATCAAGTTTATCCAATTTATCAAAATCTGAATCCATAAAAGCCATAGCAAATGCATCTTCTTCCTCAGAAGAAGTTTCCATCTCATCATCACAATATTCATTATCTTCTAACTTAGATTCCACATTTTCAATAATAGAAGATTCAAGATTTTCAGGTGTTTCAGTTAGTTGATACGGTGATAAGGAGGCGTGTTGATGTCCTATGCGTCCAAGAGACCAAATGGGACAGAAAGCGAAGGAGGTGGAGGATACTGGCTTTAAGCTGTGGTACACGGGGACAACTTCAAACAAAAATGGGGTAGGCATCTTGATCAACAAGAGCCTCAAGGATGGAGTAGTGGACGTCAAGAGGCAAGGAGATCGGATTATCCTAGTCAAGCTGGTTGTTGGGGACTTAGTTCTCAATGTTATCAGCGCGTATGCCCCGCAAGTAGGCCACAACGAGAGCACCAAGAGAGAGTTCTGGGAAGGTCTTGAGGACTTGGTTAGGAGAATACCTACTGGTGAGAAGCTCTTCATAGGAGGAGACCTCAATGGCCACGTGGGTACATCTGACATAGGTTTTGAAGGGGTGCATGGGGGTTTTGGCTATGGCATCAGGAACCAAGAAGGTGAGGATGTCTTAAGCTTCGCCCTAGCTTACAACTTGGCCATAGCTAACACCCTCTTTAGAAAGAGAGAATCCCACCTAGTGACTTTCAGTAGTGGCCAACACTCTAGCCAGATTGATTTTGTCCTCTCTCGAAGAGAAGATAGACGTGCTTGCCTTGATTGTAAGGCGATACCTGGAGAGAGTGTTGTCCATCAGCATAAGCTGGTGGTGGCTGACTTCCGTTTTCGGATTCGTGTCCAGCAGGATAAGCGCCCAAAAGTTGCTAGAACAAAGTGGTGGAAGTTAAAGGGAGATGCAACTCAAGCTTTTAAGGAGAGGGTTTTTAAGGAGGGCCCTTGGGAGGAAGGAGGCGATGCAAACATTATGTGGATGAGGATGGCGACTTGCATTCGGAAGATTGCTTCAGAGGAGTTTGGGGTGTCTAGGGGAAGTAGAAGGGATGCTAAGGATACCTGGTGGTGGAACGTTGAGGTCCATAAGGCTATTAAGGAGAAGAAGGACTGTTTCAGACGCCTATACCTGGACAGGAGCGCAACCAACATGGAGATATATAAGGAGGCAAAGAAGGCCGCAAAGCGAGCGGTGAGCGAGGCAAGGGGTCTGGCGTATGAGGATCTCTACCAACGTCTTAACACGAAGGAAGGTGAAAGGGACATCTATAAGATGGCGAAGATGAGAGAAAAGAAGACGAGGGATGTCAACCAAGTCAAATGCATAAAGGACGGAGCGAATCAACTCCTCGTGAAGGACGAAGAGATCAAGCGTAGATGGTGCGAGTACTTCGACAACCTGTTCAATGGAGAGAATGAGAGCTCTACCATTGAGCTAGACGATTCCACCGATGGTACCAGCCGAAACTTTGTGCGGCGGATCCAGGAGGCTGAGGTTAGGGAGGCTTTGAAGAGGATGAAAGGAGGCAAGGCAATGGGCCCTGATGGTATCCCCATCGAGGTGTGGAGAGGCCTTGGAGATATAGCGACAGTATGACTAACTAGACTTTTCAACCTCATTTTTCGGTCAAACAAGATGCCCGAAGAATGGAGGCGGAGTACATTAGTGCCAATCTTCAAGATCAAGGGGGGTGTTCAAAGTTGCACTAATTACCGTGGAATCAAGTTGATGAGCCATGCAATGAAGCTATGTGAGAGAGTCATTGAGCACCGTTTAAGAAGATTGACAAGTGTAACCAAAAATCAATTTGGTTTCATGTCTGGGAGGTCTACCATGGAAGCCATCTTCCTGGTACGGCAACTTATGGAGAGATATAGGGAGAAGAAGAAGGATCTTCATATGGTGTTCATTGATTTGGAGAAGGCGTATGATAAGATACCACGAAATGTCATGTGGTGGGCCTTGGAGAAACACAAAGTCCCAACAAAGTACATTACCCTCATTAAGGATATGTATGATAATGTTGTGACAAGTGTTCGAACAAGTGATGGCGACACCGATGACTTTCCAATTAAAATAGGACTGCACCAGGGGTCAGCTTTGAGCCCTTATCTCTTTACTTTGGTGATGGATGAGGTCACAGGGGATATAGAAGGAGATATCCCATGGTGTATGCTCTTTGCGGATGATGTGGTGCTAATTGACGATAGTCGGGCGGGGGTTAATAGAAAGTTAGAGTTGTGGAGGCGGACTCTAGAATCGAAAGGTTTTAGGCTTAGTAGAACCAAAACTGAGTACATGCGGTGCAGTTTCAGTTCCAGTAGGCACGAGGAGGAAGAGGTTAGGCTTGATGGACATGTGGTACCTGAGAAAGACACCTTCCGATATTTGGGGTCTATGCTCCAAAAGGATGGTGATATCGATGAAGATGTGACTCATCGAATCAAAGCTGGTTGGATGAAGTGGCACCAAGCTTCTGGCGTCCTCTGTGATAGGAGAGTGCCACAGAAGCTAAAAGGAAAATTCTATAGGACGGCGATTCGACCTGCGATGTTGTATGGCGCAGAAAGTTGGCCGACCAAGATACGACATATCCAACAGTTAGGTGTAGCGGAGATGCGCATGTTGAGATGGATGTGTGGCCACACAAGAAAGGACCAGGTTAGGAATGATGATATACGTGAGAGAGTTGGGATAGCACCGATTGAAGAGAAGGTTGTCCAACACCGTTTAAGATGGTTTGGTCATATAGAACATAGGCCTCCGGAAGCGCCTTTGCATACCGGACGGATAAAGCGGGATGAGAATGTTAAGAGGGGTCGTGGTAGGCCAAACTTGACATGAGAGGAGTTGGTTAAAAGAGACCTGAAGGATTGGAATATCACCAAACAATTAGCCATGGATAGGGCTGCGTGGAAGTTAGCTATCCATGTGCCAGAACCATGACTTGGTTTCGAGATCTTATGGGTTTCAACTCTAGCCTACCCCAACTTGTTTGGGAATAAAAGGCTTTGTTGTTGTTGTCAGTTATCTCAGATGTTTCAGGAGTTTTAGGTGTCAGTTCTTTGTCTATGCTACCACATATTAAATCATTTTCATTACTAGTGGACATTTTAGAGAATGGTGAACTAGATAAAACTTTTCCTTTTTTCTTAGGAGCAACAGCAGAAGCAACATTAGGTGAAAAGTTTGGCCTACTTGGCAAATTCTTACCTCCATGAGTAGTTGAAGGCCTCACTTCCTTCGGAGTAATCTTTTCCTTTCCCATGGTTAGGAACAAGCAAAAGCAGCAAATAAATGATAACAAGTTGTCTTACTAATAAAGCTAGGCTCTCCGGCAACGGCGCCAGAAAATGTCTTGATGCCCACAAGTATAGGGGAACGCTGAAATCTTCGTTGGGAAGTATTACCCAAATTTATAGTTCGACACGATGGGAACACAAGAATACCAATAAGACTTTAGCAGTTGAGGCGTCACTCTCAACCACACCTGTATATCAATAACTTGCAGCAGTAATAGTGATGGCAGTAGTATGATTCAAGTAACAAATAGAACAACAGCAGCAAACAAGTGTTTCCCAGTTTTCACCAGAAAAGTAAAGTGTAACTCAGCGATTTAAAAAGTAGGCATGAGGTGATAGCGGGGTGTTGCATGAATAAGATTGATCATATAATGAGATATAACTAGCAATGGGACTTATCTTTAACTCCGATATATGTAGGTATGTGTTCCATAATTAGTTGTGCGTACTAACCAAGAGAATTTGCACAACATCTATTGTTCTACCTGCCCATTTCACCGGGACCAATTTGGAACTACAGGTAATTAGGGTCTACCCTTTCGAATAGACCGGAACAATGCATTAACACTTCATGAACACATAAAATCCTCAAACTAAAACATCTCCCCCTTGTTTTCCCTATATGTCACTTTTAGGGTTCGCAGGTTCAACATAATAGCAGGTGATACACTTTGCAGATAAATACCAAACTCAATTATATGATGAGGCAAAATAAGTTCAGTACTGAAATCATGCCACTCGGGGCCTAGTAGCAAGCATTAAACATAGCATAAGTGCATCAACACAATACAAAAATATCCTCAAGATAATCACCTAAAATCTCGAACGATGGATAGCATTACATGATCAATCTCATGCAATCCCCATCCACCTCACATGCCTACATCGGACTACTCACACATGGTGATGGAGGAGGAGCTCATGGTTGATGGAGATGAAGGCGGTGAAGATGGCAGTGAAGACGACCACCGGATCCCTCCACCGGAGGAGAAATCCTGGATCAATCTGTCTCCGAAACGAAGATCGGGGTGGCGGCGGCGCTCTGTTTCGCGAAAGCTCCTCCTCTTCTAGGGCAAGCGTTTTTCTGTATATATGAGGGGGTACGTTGAAGACCGAAGGCGAGCCGGTGCCCTAGGCCCAATTAGGGTGGGCCCACGCGGCCAGGTACAGGGGGCCGTGTGGGCCCCTCTTTTGGCCCTCGAGCACTCCCTCATGTCCATCCTTTGCCCGATGTCCTCCTTTTCCATAAATATTGACGTGGTATTTTTCCCCGATTTAATTTCCTACAAAATAGCCAGAAAGGAGACTTTGCTAAAAACAATGTCAGATTCAGCAGTTTTATTCAAATATGGGAAGATTCCGGAACAAATTATGAAGCAAAGTGCTTGGAAAAGTAGATGCATTTTGGATTCATCACCGCCGTCGTCGTAAACCCTAACTCGGGAGGGTTTAGAAGCTCTTCCCGGCACCCTGGCGGAGAGGGGAATTATCACCGGAGGGCTCTACATCGTCATGCCTACCTCCGGAGTGATGTGTGAGTAGTTCATCCTTGGACTACGGGTCCATGGCAGTAGCTAGATGGTAGTCTCTCCACTTTGTGCATCATGTTTAGATCTTGAGAGCTGCCTATCATGATCAAAATCATCTTATTGTAATGCTACATGTTGTGTTTGCAGGGATCCGATGAATATTGAATACTATGATCAAGTTGATTATCAATCTATCTTATATGTTATTTATGATCTTGCATGCTTTCCGTTACTAGTAGATGCTTTGGCCAAGTAGATGCTTGTAACTCCAAGAGGGAGTATTTATGCTAGATAGTGGGTTCATTTCTCCGTTTAATCTGGGAGAGTGACATCAACTTCTAAGATTGTTGATGTGATGTTGCCACTAGGGTTAAAACATCAATGCTTTGTCTAAGGATAATTGTGTTGTTTATATTATGCACTTTAGTTAATGCAATAATCTGTTGCTTGCAACTTAATACCAACGGGGAACACGGAAGTCAACCTGAAGGTGGATTATTAGTCATAGATGATGTTGGACAACGGTCTATGTATCATGTTGTAATGCCCAATTTAATATCATAGTAGTCATCTTGTCATATATATGCATTGTTATGCGCTCAATATTTTGTCAATTGCCCAGCTGTAATTTGTTTACCCAGCATGTTAGTTATCTTTTATGGAGAGACACCACTAGTGAACTGTGGACCCCGGTCCATTTTTTACATCTGATAAATACAATCTACTGCAATCATTGTTACTTTTCATTCACTGCAAGCAAACACTATTTTGCACACCATACATTTAATCCTTTGTTTTCAGCAAGCCGGTGAGATTGACAACCTCACTGGTTCGTTGGGGCAAAGTAGTTTGATTGTGTTGTGTGCAGATTCCACGTCAGGTGCCGGATTCTCTGGTGTTGCGTTGTGCCACGTTCCGCCACCAACAACCTTCATAAGTGATTTCTTACTCCTACTAGATTGATATCCTTGTTATCTTACTGAGGGAAAACTCACTGCTGCACTACATCATACATTCCTCTTGGGGTCTCCCAACGAACGTGTGCTTTACACGTCATCATGCTAGTTTTCTGGCGCCGTTGCCGGGGAGTAAGAGGATTTCTGCAAGGGGAGTCTCACGCTTTCAATCTTTTTAATTTGCTTTTGTCTTTCTTAGTTTATTTTTACTTTGTCTTGTTTGCTTTTATCTATCAAAAACACAAGAAAATAGTTTCCTATATTTAGTTTATTTCGGTTTGTTGTTATGTCTAGTTGTTTACTTGTTATCAATGGTTTCTCTCTTTGAAGCAAAATCTTATTGTCTAAGTGGGTTCATGGAGGAGCAACAAAATTATTATAAGGAATACAGTTTGTCTAAAAAGGGAAATATTTATGGGAACAAATAAGTAGATTTAATTATTTTGCTAAAAACTTGTGTTCTACTTATGGTGAATCCTACTGCCTTAATGAATCTTTATGTTGCAGAAGGCATAAACACCTCCCTTTCCAATGTGATTACAATGATAATGAAACCTTGACTGCTTATGCTAAAGGACACTATGACTTTGTTAATCTTGAATGAATTGAAGAATTTTTTGTTTTCAAGTGTGCCTATGAAATTGCTGGTTATATTCAAGATGATGTTGCTACTTGTAAAATGGAAAATATGCTATGCTTGGTTATTTCCTTGAATATTACAATGATAATCCTTATATTACTGAATTTCTTGAGACAACTTTTTCTCCAGAACAACTTGCTTCCTTTCAGGAACATGTGGGAGAAGAAACTTCTGAAGCTGAAAGCTCATTTGAAGAAAAAGAGGAAATTGCAGAAAGTAAAAATATGCTACCTAATGTTATATATGATAACTCTCTTGATGATGGTCCTATGTTGCATAATGATATTAATTATACTACTATTGTCAAAAGTAGATTTAATAACCCCACTGTTTTTAGCTTAATAAAAATTATGTGTTTGTAGATCATGAAAAGCATGCTTTATGTGATAGTTATATTGTTGAGTTTGCTTATGATAATGCTGAAAATTATTATAAGAGAGGAAAATATGGTTGTAAAAGTTTTCAAGTCACTAAAATATCTCTCGTTATGTTGAAAGTTTTGAAGTTGCATTTGTTTGATCTTTCTATGCTAGTTTCTTTATCCTTCAAAAAATTATTTTGTTACAAGATTCCTGATGCGCGTAAAGCACGCGTTCGTTGGGAGACCTCGAGAGTAAGGTTTGATGTAATTTAGCAGCAAATTTTCCCTCGGTACGAAACTAAGGTTATCAATCCAGTAGGATTGAATGCACTTTCCGAAGGTTGTCGGTGGAGGAATGTAATGCGGCGCAACACCAGGAAAACCAACACCTGACGTGGAACCTGCACACAACAAAATCAAAATACTTTGTCGCTACGATACAGTGAGGTTGTCAATCTCACCGGTCTGGCTGATAACAAAGGTTAAACATACGGTATGGAAAATGATGATTAAATGCAGAGAATAAAAAGACACAATGATTGCAGTAGCTTGTATTTATCAAGTATAAAAGAATAGACCGGGGTCCACAGTTCACTAGTGGTGTCTCTCCATAAAAGATAACTAACATGTTGGGTAAACAAATTACAGCTGGGCAATTGAAAAGATATTGAGCGCATAACAATGCATATATATGACATGATGACTACTATGATATTCATGCGGGCATTACAACAAGATACATAGACCGTTATCCAACAACATCTATGACTAATAATCCACCTCCAGGTAGGCATCCGAGTTCCCCGTTGGTATTAAGTTGCAAGCAACAGATTATTGTAGTAAGTAAAGTGCATAATGTAAACAACACAATTATCTGTAGCACCCCAGATTTCAACCTTACCTGAGATGCTACTACGCTACAACAACTTCTATCAAGTCCGGAGATTATTAGGAATTTCGACAGAGTTTTCCTTGTATATACGGACATCCACGACAGGCAGTTATCAGTAAGAAGATAGGAAGCGGTAAAATAACTAGAAAGAAACACCAAGAACTATAGAAAGCCACTAAAAAGAAATGGCGTCCACTGATTATTATTTGAAGTTATGTGACGTGCTCAATGAAGTAGAGGTGCTACGCCCAAATCCCATACTCGTCGCTTATTAGTACCTGAAAACCGGATGAAACACAAGAATGAGTATAAAAATACTCAGCAGGTAAAATACAAAACATCAGAATAATAATCCCATCATGTCAAGTACATAGCTAGGGGTTACCAATTTTCAACATCCTACACCACTGAACCCAACCAGGACCATCTGAAAATACTGATAATGTCTTTATGAACTAGAAGACTGAAACCGAATATCTGAATATGTAACTGAAACTGAACATCTGAATATGTAACTGAAACTGAACATCTGAATATGTCGCCCGGACTAGCCCACGAGCTGACAGTTCTCACCGAACTCTATCGGAGTAGCCACTCGGGATAGTCTCTCACCGGACTAACAGAAAGGGTGAATATGTCGCCCGGACTAGCCCACGAGCTGACAGTTCTCACCGAACTCTATCGGCGTAGCCACTCGGGACAGTCTCTCACCGGACCGACAAGAAAGGTTAGCCATCGGACTAGCCCACAAGCTGACAGTTCTCACCGAACTCTATCGGAGTAGCCACTTGTGAACAGTTTCTCACCGAGTTAGCTATGAAAGTAAGAAGTGTGATATCTCTGAGCATGAACGAAGGAATCGAATCGAATGAACTAAATAGGTTTTAAGTGAACCAACTGAACAAGGGATCTCAATCCGTGAAAGCAATCAGTTGAACCATCACACAATGGACAACATAGAGAACAAGGGTTCATCATGCACTTAACTTTACCGATGGAGAAGACGTTAATTGGGAATAATCCCACACCTGTGTGGCTAATCACATTTCCGAGGGAGCAACCCCTTTGCTGTCCCTTCACGAAAGGATTCACAACTCGAGCTAGAAAGCTCCAAAACAAGCAAATGGTATGCCTATGGATTCATATGGAACTTAACTACAAACAACTACTATTCGAACTCAAAATAAGGAGCTATGAGGGTCATAACCAACAAATACTACCCTGCTGCTTCTAGTTTTCAGAATATCGAGTAGCTACCTTCAGGGATACATGGTAGTAAGAATACTCATGGGAATTAATGTGGGGACCCCGGACTAGCTGTCCGAAATACCCGATTATGCTTAACACAACGATCCCGTGATCAGTCTGTCGTTGCACATAATCCGAATTGGATACCAAAGTTTACATCCATTACAGTACCGAATAAAAGTCTTACATAAATGGTCATTTAGACCAAGTTCTTACATAGGTGCCTTCATGGGCCAAACCAAATATATCAGCGGAAGCTACGGCGTAATCGACATCATATTCTAATGATGACAACCCGATAGGCAGCTGACTTGTGGAGATCCTTAGTTGGCGTAGAAGTCGCCATATTCCTGCTCTGCGTAGTGTTCCTCCTCGTAGTCTGGCTAGGACAATAGCCAGGGACGAAACCAATATGAGTACATTTGAATGTACTCGCAAACTACCCCAACATGAGTATGCACCAGTTTTATTTTAGTTGACAACTTTTCTTATTTAAAACATCTCTATATCTTTATTGAAAAAGGTAAGAAGAGTTTTATAACTATTTTTAAAGAAGTCACCGTTTTCATCTGTTTTTCCAAAACTCCTCCTTTCTCCCGACCATAGCCCGTCATGGTCCACTTTCATCCCACCACCTCATACCGATCCGTTGGTATAGGTGTAGGAAACATTCTCCACTCCATTTTCTTTAAAAACTCAAAGCCTTTTTAAAACTTGCACAAGGTCTTAGGACAGCCTCCCAATTGTCCATATCCGAGGACTCGGCTATTCGAATAGTTTTAAACACTCTGCAGAGGTAGCACGCTTTTAACCCACATCCATCCGGCAACTCATCGTGTCTGCCACGTCTCGCCATACCAGGTGTATGCGAAGTAAGCCGCCGGCCATAGCCTCTTATTTGCTCATGCTAGTATAGGATCCTTCCCATATGACACTTTCCATCGACACCCAGTCCGGTTTCCCGTCAGAAACCCTAAGTGTGAGGACTCATAGTTTTGTCCGGCGGTTTATGGTGGAACCTTCTATCCTCCCCACCAACTTGTGTGAGGACCCGGGTCAGGGGGTAGGTCCTCGGACCATCCCCTCATGCATAACGGAGTCATCTCCGTTGATGAGGTATCCCATACTAATAAGAGCAAACTACATGACTACGCCTTTTTCCCATATGTGGTAAATGTGGTCGCACAGGGTAGGATTGGTTTCCATAGTACTAGGACACTGTGCATTTTTCATAAACATCACCATTTTTCCACCTTTCCACTCCAACACCGACATCTCGGTATTTCATAAACTCATAAGAAATTTCAAAGGAGTTTTGAATAAACAACATTGTTTTCCCATCCTAAAGTTTTATATAACTACTACATAGGGTGGCAAAATAATATCCATATATTTTTGAAAGGGGTTTTGTAAATCCTGCTTTGAGAGTAAACATGTTATGAAAGTAGATGCATATGTTGGTAGTGCAAGCTCAGAGAATAGCTTGCCTTGCTTGGCAAAGTGATCTTGCTCTTGTTCTTCAAATTCAGCAAACTCTCCTTCCTCGATATATCCGACAACGTTCTCGTCTAATTAACAAACAAACAATGCAAACAATCACTAAGCTATACAAGCAATCACCTCAACATAACCATCATCAACATCACAATTAGCTACTGCACACATCAAACCACACAATTTGATTTTCAAACAAAATTGAATTAAACATTTTTTTATTACTTCTAAATTATGGCAGAACTAGTTATTCATGTTTAATTCCACAACTTGAGTTCTGTTGGTCACAAAAATACAAACTAAAATTCTATGGAAAGCCACTGATGTGTAGAATACAACCCAATTTGAATTGGATCATTTGGAGTTACCAAACTCCCTACACATTGGATTGAATCCAGTAGCTTAATAATCAAGTTTTAGCTACCAATTAAATTATATTGTTCCAAAAATTAAACCCTTTAGGGGTAACTAAACATGGATATATGTGAGCTAACAAAATTGGTCCTAACTCATTTGGATCAACCAATAAACATAATGGTCTGTTTTAGTCCAGAAGGGTTTATCTTAAATTACACAATTTATACTACTTAATTAATTCTACCAAAATTAGGGGAGCTAACACAAGGCATTACTAAGCTAGCAAAATTGGTTTGGAATTATTTGGACTAACAGAGCATCAGAAACAAACAAGTTTAGAATTTAAACCTTCTGTAGCATTTTCAATAATACTTTTTACTCATTTAATTAAATGACATGAGACCAATTGTGTTGGTTAAACAATTTCATAAGATTTCCAGAACAGTTGAGTTTGATTTATTTGGATTCCTAAATCTCGAGATATTTAATTTCAAAGTTGACATCAGTACTGAGGATTTCAGAGAATTTGAATTAGAAAAATCCACTGTTGTGGATAATGTTGAAATCCCTGACGGGTGGGTCCTACCCGTCAGTGACTCAGCGAAACGGTACGCGCGCGAGGGAAAAGATTAAAATTATGACAGCGGGACCCACATGGCAGTCTAACTTAATACAAAGCGGTACGTGGCCGTAGATCTTCGATCCAACGGCTCACGGAGGTCGCCATCGGCGACGACCTAAAACGAGCGGCGCTGCCGCGCCGGCGACGGCGAGGTGGACGGATCTCTCACCTAGGGGCTCGGGAGGAAGCGGCGATGACGCGAATCGACGGCGGCGGCTCGGGGAAGACGATGGTGCGAGCGGCAGTTGCTGGGGAAGTCTCTGTCGACGGCGGCGATGTCGCGCTCTTCGTCGGCGTCGGGCAGCAACTTCGGCGGAGCTTCGGGGTCGCGTCCGTGCACTAAAAAGAGGGAAAAGAAGCCTGGGTGAGTGCGGTGAGCTTGGGCAACAGCGTAGAGGGGTCAGAGGGAAGAATGGGAGGGTGTGGCGTTGTGGTGGTGCTCGACCTCAACGGCGGCGTCGGGTGCGGCAGTGCACTGCCCTCCGGCGGTGCACAGACGAAATTGAGGCGAGGGAAAGCTCGAGGGAGAGGTGTGGTGTTCCAGTGAGGTCTTGGGGTGGCTTTATAGGGCTCGGGGCGGTCCATGGTGGTCGAGGTCCACGGCGGCGGCCATGGCGCGTCTACGGTGACCAATTCCTCGGCTACGCGGCGAGGGTGCAGAGGCTCGTGGCGGCTTGGTGCTTAACGGGGTCCGGACACGTTCTAGAAGCGTCTAGAGGAGCTGGGCGTGTCGAGGTGCAGAGGGCTGGGCCAATTTGGCCGGCGACGCCGCGGATGCCACGGCGATGCATCGGGGCAGAGGGCGGCGTAATGGCGCGGGGAGGGGCTCGAGCGCTCTCTCCTGCACGCAGAGGCAGCAGAGGCACCGGGCGCGCGCGCAGGGGGGGCCTGGGCGGCTCGGAAACGGTGAGGCGCAGCACGGCGACACGGCGGCACGTCGGGGCGAGGGAGAGAGGTAGGGGATGACATTTTCGCAGAAAACCCCCTGCCTCCTCTCTGCTCCTTTTTTTATTTCTGTTTTAGTCCTTCTGTTAAAACCAGAAGGTTTTCTAGGATTTAATTAGTGCATTTAAACCTTTTAGAAAAATTTGCAAAAATTTGTGGGGCCTTCCCATAATGTACAGAAGCTCCACAAAAATTGGCATAAAATAATAAAATGTTTTGAAACAATTTCTTTTATAGTACTTTGTTTATGTTATTTGAATTTATTTCAATTGTTTTTATTTTAGAATTTCAAAACTAGTTCAAAAATAATATTTGAGAGGGGAAAGTGGTAGGAACAAAATGGGGAGTGTTTACATTACAACTCCACTGACTTTGGTTTGAAAATAATTGAGTTTGTCACTTGGAGATTTTCATGTGACCACTTGTCACTTTTATTTTTCTTGCTTTGATTTTATATCTTGTTTTCTTTCTTTCTTACTAGTGTTTACTAGTGCAAACACTCACACAAACAGCAAGAACAACAACTCAAGTAACAAAAGCAATTATCACACAATAAACAACAAAAGTTTTTGTTGGCTCTCATTTTTGGAATATAAACCTGATAATAATTTTGGGATGTTACAATCCTTCCCCCCTTAAAATAAATCTCGTCCGAGATTTGCTACGCTTCGGTTTTAAGGAGGTCTGGGAATTCGCTTCTAAGATAATCTTCGCGTTCCCAAGTTGCTTCCTCTTCAGAGTGGTTAGTCCACTGGACTTTGTAAAACTTGATCGCACGTCTTCGGGTAACACGAACATCTTCTTCGAGAATTTTGAGGGGTCTCTCACGATAAGTCAAGTCTTGGTTCAGGTCGATGGAGAGGTGGTCGATGTTTTTGAAAACATCAGGCTGGTCAGGAACTTCAAGACACTTCCGGAGCAAGGAAATGTGGAAAACATCATGATAATCTCCTAACTCTCGGGGTAACTCCAGCTGATAGGATACTTCTCCTCGACGAGAAATGACCTTGAAGGGTCCAATATACCTTGGTGCTAACTTTCCTTTGACATGGAAACGCTGCATTCCCTTGAGGGGTGTCACTCGGTTGCGTGCCTCTATCAGATACAATCTTCTTAGGCACACCATGCAGGCTCACTATTCTGGAAATATACAGGTCTGCTAACTGAGCTCCGGTATGAGTGGTCTTGACAGGAACAAAGTGGGCAACCTTGGTCAGTCGATCAACGATGACCCAGATTGAATCATGGCCTCGGTTGGATCTTGGAAGTCCGGTAATAAAATCCATTCCAATCTCATCCCACTTCCACTCGGGAATTTTCAAAGGTTGAAGCAATCCAGCGGGTCGCTGATGTTCAGCCTTGACTCGCTGACAGATATCACACTTGGCTACGAATGAACCAATCTCTCGCTTCATTCCATGCCACCAAAATCTTTCTCGAAGGTCTTGGTACATTTTGGTTCCGCCGGGGTGGATTGAATAAGGGGTCTCATGGGCCTCCTTCAGGATTAACTCCTTAAGTTCCGTGACATTGGGCACACAGATACGGTCATTGAATTTCAGCACTCCTTCAGCATCTTCGGTAAAACCGGGTGCTTTGCCGAGGGAAATTTCTTCCTAATTCCCTCTATGCTTTCATGACCTTTCTGGGCTTCTTTGATTTGATCCATCAGGGTTGGGGTTAACTCTAGATTGGCGAGATAACCATGGCTAACAAGCTCTAGTCCAAAATCTTGGAAGTCTTTGAACAAGGCTGGCTGTTCGGCTTGGATCAGGGCATTCAGGGTGCAAGGTTTGCGACTAAGGGCATCGGCAACTACATTAGCCTTTCCGGGGTGATAATGGATTCCAATATCATAATCCTTGATTAATTCCATCCATCTCCTCTGTCGCAGGTTCAGATCTTTCTGGGTGAAAATATACTTCAAGCTTTTGTGATCTGTATAGACCTCGCAGCGATGTCCCGCAAGATAGGGACGCCACTTCTTAAGAGCAAAGACTACAGCAGCTAACTCCAAGTCATGGGTTGGGTAATTCTCTTCATGCGGTCGCAACTGCCGGGACAGGTACGACACAACTTTGCCTTCTTGCATCAGAACGCAACCAAGTCCGAGGCGTGATGCATCGCAATACACGTCGAAACTCTGGGTGACGTCTGGCATGATCAGGATTGGGGCTGAGGTTAGTCTCTTCTTCAGTTCTTGGAAACTATCCTCACACTTCTGAGTCCATTCAAATTTCTTGTCCTTCTTCAACAGTTGGGTCAGAGGTTTGGCTATACTGGAAAATCCTTCAACGAACTTGCGGTAATAACCGGCAAGTCCGAGAAAGCTTCGGATTTCAAAAACATTGGTTGGGGATAACCAGTCAAGAATGGCTTGTATCTTCTCAGGGTCAACAGAAATTCCTCCGGGATACAATATGTCCGAGAAATGCCACTTCACTGAGCCAAAACTCACACTTGCTAAGCTTGGCATACAGCTGGTGCTCTCGGAGGGTCTCCAAAACTAGACGCAGGTGTTCAGCATGCTCTTCTTCGGTCTTGGAATAAATAAGGATGTCATCAAGGAAAACTACCACGAACTTGTCGAGGTACTCCATGAAAATCTTGTTCATGAGATTCATGAAATAGGCTGGGGCATTGGTCAGACCAAAAGACATCACGGTGTATTCAAACAACCGTAACGAGTGGTGAAGGCGGTCTTGGGAATATCTGTCTCTCTGATCTTCAACTGATGGTAACCTGTCCGAAGATCGATCTTTGAAAAGACTCGGGCTCCGTTCATTTGATCGAACAGATCCTCGATCTTGGGAAGAGGGTACTTATTTTTAATGGTCACGTCATTCAGCTTGCGATAATCCACACACAGGCGTGTGGTACCGTCTCTCTTGTCCACAAATAATGGGTGATCCCCATGGTGAAGCGCTTGGGCGGACAAGACCTTTGCTTAGCATATCAGCCAACTGCTTCTTCAACTCAACCAGTTCTTCCGGATTCATCCGATAAGGCTTTTGGGATATGGGGGATGTTCCTGGGATAAGCTCAATTATGAACTCAATATCCCTATCTGGCGGCATACCAGGCAATTCTTCTGGGAAAACATCCTTGAACAGATGAACAACACGGATCTCATCTAGGGCGGGTCGAGCTATGCTCTCATGGCAGCCTGGGTGAGGTTGACTAGTTTCAGACACATACTCCACTTCTACTTCTTTGTCGGTGGTGATGGATACAGCTCTTCTGGCACAGTCAATTCGACCATGGTACTTGGCTAACCAATTCATACCGAGTATAACATCGATGCCTTGGGTTCCCAGAACAATTAAGTTAACTGGAAACTTTCTCCTTTGATCTCAAGGGGTACATCGGAGCAAAACATCTTGGTCTCTACGGTGGATTCTGGGATTTGGATGACCATGGGTTTGGGTAAGAGGCTCTTAACTAAACCTCCCTTAGCAACAAATTCTTGGGTAACAAATGAATGGGTAGCACCAGAATCAAACAGAACAGTTGCAGGTACTGAGTTGACAAGGAACGTACCCAGCACAACATCCGGAGCATCCTGAGCTTCTTCAGCATTGATGTGGTGCAGACGACCCTTGGCAACAGCAGCATTTCCGCGAGGTGCGGCATTCTTGCCATTTCCATTTCCATTGCGGCCTTGACCATTGTTCTGTGCCGGCGCATTGGGGCGCTGGACATTCCTCTTGGGATTGGGACATTCTTTGGAGTAGTGACCCTTGTTGCCGCATTCAAAGCAGATCACATTGGGATTGCGGGTGAAGTTGTTGAAGTTTCCTCCGGGACGGTTATTGTCATTGGGGCGGTTGAAGTTGTTTGGGCGGTTAGGGTAATTTGGGCGTGGAGCTTGGGGTGGACGATAGGCAGGCCTGGTGTTCTGCTGAAAGATACGAGGTTTCTGGCTGCTCGAACCTTCCTGAGCATTCATCCTCCTCTTGCGACCTTCATACATCGACTTGCGCTTGGTCTCCAGCTGGATGGCTTTGTCCACAAGTGACTCCAGATCACGGAAGTCATGGATAACCAAAGCACACTGAAGTTCATCATGAGTCCACTCATGAAACGCTCCATCTTCTTCTCTTCCTTGTCGGTGTCATCAGGAGCATACCGAGATAAGTCGGTAAACTCCTCAAGATAACCGACCACATCTCTACTTCCCTGCCTCAGCTTACGGAACTCATCCTTCTTCCTCTCAATGAGTCCACTGGGAATATGCTTCTTGCGGAACTTCTCCTGGAACTCAGCCCAGTTGATGACATGACCAGCTGCTGGAGAGTCTTGGTAGTTTCCCACCAAGCTCTTGCAGGTCCAGCGAGATAGTGGGTTGCATACAGCACTTCTCATTTTCTCCCACAGCAGCAACTTCAAGATTATTGCCGATGGTGCGAAGCCAATCATCGGCTTCTAGTGGGTGAAGTCCCTTGGAGTAGGTGGGTGGGTTGGTCTTCTGAAAATCACCCAAGGTAGATCGCTGGTTTCCATCGCCATTGCCGTTACCACCATTGTTGTTGTTGTTGTTGTTGTTGTTGTTGTTGTTGTTGTAAGCGGCTGCGAGTTGTTGTAAGGCAGCGAGATGAGCTTGGCGCTCTTGCCGGGCATTTTCACGCTCCTCCATGATAAGTGCGAGAAGTTGGGTGGGGGTTGGGTCCGGTGGTGGTGGTGCTGATCCTGATCCTTCCGCATTGCTGCGACGGGGTGGCATCCTGAAGCACACCGGGTATAAGAGACAAGGCAAGAAAAGTTCGACTAAGGGAAAAGATGATCTCTCAAGCGGTTGATTAATCCTAAGAGTTATATGAAAATAGTTCACACAATTTAAACAAGACAAACATACTTATATTTCACAAACAACACATCAAGGAGTTCACATCAACATCAAGCTTACAACCTCAAGCTTACATCATACATCTAGATACATAACATCTGGTTTCCAAAAGAACCACTACTACTACTCGACTAGCTATAGGGGTCAACCTAATCCTGCGGTAGTGATCAAGTCACTCGCCTACTGAGGTGGAACCTCCAGCTCTAACACGTCAGCATCTGACTGGTAGGCTGGCTCCTCGGGATCCTCCTCCTCGTCCTCGAGAACTGGCTCGAGTGGCTCCTCCTCCTCGTCAACTAACTCCTCCTCATCATCCTCCTCCTCACAGTCCATCTCCTCCACGAAGTCATCATCGTCACTGAGGAAAGCGTCGTTCTCCTTGCGGAGATCCTCGCCCTCCTCCTCCATCTCGTCAGTATGGTGCTCTAGATCCTCAATCAGTCCATCCTGCTCTGCCACCTTCGTGCGGAGCTTCACGATAGTCTTCCTCAGCTGGGCCCTCTTCCTGAGAAGAGCAACCTTCTCCACCATCAGCTTCATCTCGTTCTCGCGAAGCTCAACGAGCGACTCGCGGTCGAAGTGGAGCTGAATCCTAGTGCGCAACAGATCATCCTGAGTGCACTGAAGTAAGATCTCCATGTCCATGATGTAGCTCCCAAACATCGGGTGGTAAGGTGAAGGAGTAGGGTGTCCATCACAGTTGCGCCTCCCGTAGAACCGGAACGGGAGTCTACTAACTCCGCCTTGTGCTCCTCACAAAGTCGGGATAGCATCCTCTGTGTAGCAGTACAGAGACCGTCAACCCAGGTGGCCTCCTTGGTGGTGAAGATGAGCGTCCTGGAATTGGGAGACTTGATGTTCCTGCGAACTGACGACTGATGAGCCAGCTCAGCCTTCCAACACCGTGAACATCAATCTGAGCTCCCTCAAACTCTGGAGCGGGGCGACCTAACAGCTTGGTCAACTCGAACAAGTCCCTCTCAAACGTCAGCTTGCTGTCCTTCTCCAGCTGAACGAACTCGGTCCAGTGGAGTGCCATCTACAGTTTTTAAGCAAAATTTTAAGTTAGTTAGGTGACAAGTATATCAAAATTTTAATATAGTAGGGCAACAAGTGAGTCAAATTTTAAACTTAATGAGAGGTGTACAAAATTTTAGGGATACTAAGGAAAATGTAATATTTAATGAGAGTAAAATTTTGCATAAGTAAGAGGATTGGAGATAAGCAATTTTCGAAAATACTTCATTCCTTTCTTTTTAGAAATTCATCTTTTGTAACATTTGACAAACGACCATGCTAACTAAGGTTTCCTAAAGTCAGGATGGCTCTGATACCAAGTCTGTGGGGACCCCGGACTAGCTGTCCGAAATACCCGATTATGCTTAACACAACGATCCCGTGATCAGTCTGTCGTTGCACATAATCCGAATTGGATACCAAAGTTTACATCCATTACAGTACCGAATAAAAGTCTTACATAAATGGTCATTTAGACCAAGTTCTTACATAGGTGCCTTCATGGGCCAAACCAAATATATCAGCGGAAGCTACGGCGTAATCGACATCATATTCTAACGATGACAACCCGACAGGCAGCTGACTTGTGGAGATCCTTAGTTGGCGTAGAAGTCGCCATATTCCTGCTCTGCGTAGTGTTCCTCCTCGTAGTCTGGCTAGGACAATAGCCAGGGACGAAACCAATATGAGTACATTTGAATGTACTCGCAAACTACCCCAACATGAGTATGCACCAGTTTTATTTTAGTTGACAACTTTTCTTATTTAAAACATCTCTATATCTTTATTGAAAAAGGTAAGAAGAGTTTTATAACTATTTTAAAGAAGTCACCTTTTCATCTGTTTTTCCAAAACTCCTCCTTTTCCCGACCATAGCCCGTCATGGTCCACTTTCATCCACCACCTCATACCGATCCGTTGGTATAGGTGTAGGAAACATTCTCCACTCATTTTTCTTTAAAAACTCAAAGCCTTTTTAAAACTTGCACAAGGTCTTAGGACAGTCTCCCAATTGTCCATATCCGAGGACTCGGCTATTCGAATAGTTTTTAACACTCTGCAGAGGTAGCACGCTTTTAACCCACATCCATCCGGCAACTCATCGTGTCTGCCACGTCTCGCCATACCAGGTGTATGCGAAGTAAGCCGCCGGCCATAGCCTCTTATTTGCTCATGCTAGTATAGGATCCTTCCCATATGACACTTTCCATCGACACCCAGTCCGGTTTCCCGTCAGAAACCCTAAGTGTGAGGACTCATAGTTTTGTCCGGCGGTTTATGGTGGAACCTTCTATCCTCCCCACCAACTTGTGTGAGGACCCGGGTCAGGGGGTAGATCCTCGGACCATCCCCTCATGCATAACGGAGTCATCTCCGTCGATGAGGTATCCCATACTAATAAGAGCAAACTACATGACTACGCCTTTTCCCATATGTGGTAAATGTGGTCGCACAGGGTAGGATTGGTTTCCATAGTACTAGGACACTGTGCATTTTTCATAAACATCACCATTTTTCCACCTTTCCACTCCAACACCGACATCTCGGTTTCCATAAACTCACAAGAATTTCAAAGGAGTTTTGAATAAACAACATTGTTTTCCCATCCTAAAGTTTTATATAAACTACTACATAGGGTGGCAAAATAATATCCATATATTTTTGAAATGGGTTTTGTAAATCTTGCTTTGAGAGTAAACATGTTATGAAAGTAGATGCATATGTTGGTAGTGCAAGCTCAGAGAATAGCTTGCCTTGCTTGGCAAAGTGATCTTGCTCTTGTTCTTCAAATTCAGCAAACTCTCCTTCCTCGATATATCCGACAACGTTCTCGTCTAATTAACAAACAAACAATGCAAACAATCACTAAGCTATACAAGCAATCACCTCAACATAACCATCATAACATCACAATTAGCTACTGCACACATCAAACCACACAATTTGGTTTTCAAATAAATTGAATTAAACATTATTTAATTAAGTCCAAATTATGGCAGAAACTAGTTATTCATGTTTAATTCCACAACTTGAGTTCTGTTGGTCACAAAAATACAAACTAAAATTCTATGGAAAGCCACTGATGTGTAGAATACAACCCAATTTGAATTGGATCATTTGGAGTTACCAAACTCCCTACACATTGGATTGAATCCAGTAGCTTAATAATCAAGTTTTAGCTACCAATTAAATTATATTGTTCCAAAAATTAAACCCTTTTAGGGGTAACTAAACATGGATATATGTGAGCTAACAAAATTGGTCCTAACTCATTTGGATCAACCAATAAACATATGTCTGTTTTAGTCCAGAAGGGTTTATCTTAAAGTCACAATTATACTACTTAATTAATTCTACCAAAATTAGGGGAGCTAACACAAGGCAGTACTAAGCTAGCAAAATTGGTTTGGAATTATTTGGACTAACAGAGTATCAGAAACAAACAAGTTTAGATTTAAACCTTCTGTGGCATTTTCAATAATACTTTTTACTATTTAATTAAATGACATGAGACCAATTGTGTTGGTTAAACAATTTCATAAGCTTTCCAGAACAGTTGAGTTTGATTTATTTGGATTCCTAAATCTCGAGATATTTAATTTCAAAGTTGACATCAGTACTGAGATTTCAGAGAATTTGAATTAGAAAAATCCACTGTTGTGGATAATGTTGAAATCCCTGACGGGTGGGTCCTACCCGTCAGTGACTCAGCGAAACGGTACGCGCGCGAGGGAAAAGATTAAAATTATGACAGTGGGACCCACATGGCAGTCTAACTTAATACAAAGCGGTACGTGGCCGTAGATCTTCGATCCAACGGCTCACGGAGGTCGCCATCGGCGACGACCTAAAACGAGCGGCGCTGCCGCGCCGGCGACGGCGAGGTGGACGGATCTCTCACCTAGGGGCTCGGGAGGAAGCGGCGATGACGCGAATCGACGGCGGCGGCTCGGGGAAGACGATGGTGCGAGCGGCAGTTGCTGGGGAAGTCTCTGTCGACGGCGGCGATGTCGCGCTCTTCGTCGGCGTCGGGCAGCAACTTCGGCGGAGCTTCGGGGTCGCGTCCGTGCACTAAAAAGAGGGAAAAGAAGCCTGGGTGAGTGCGGTGAGCTTGGGCAACAGCGTAGAGGGGTCAGAGGGAAGAATGGGAGGGTGTGGCGTTGTGGTGGTGCTCGACCTCAACGGCGGCGTCGGGTGCGGCAGTGCACTGCCCTCCGGCGGTGCACAGACGAAATTGAGGCGAGGGAAAGCTCGAGGGAGAGGTGTGGTGTTCCAGTGAGGTCTTGGGGTGGCTTTATAGGGCTCGGGGCGGTCCATGGTGGTCGAGGTCCACGGCGGCGGCCATGGCGCGTCTACGGTGACCAATTCCTCGGCTACGCGGCGAGGGTGCAGAGGCTCGTGGCGGCTTGGTGCTTAACGGGGTCCGGACACGTTCTAGAAGCGTCTAGAGGAGCTGGGCGTGTCGAGGTGCAGAGGGCTGGGCCAATTTGGCCGGCGACGCCGCGGATGCCACGGCGATGCATCGGGGCAGAGGGCGGCGTAATGGCGCGGGGAGGGGCTCGAGCGCTCTCTCCTGCACGCAGAGGCAGCAGAGGCACCGGGCGCGCGCGCAGGGGGGGCCTGGGCGGCTCGGAAACGGTGAGGCGCAGCACGGCGACACGGCGGCACGTCGGGGCGAGGGAGAGAGGTAGGGGATGACATTTTCGCAGAAAACCCCCTGCCTCCTCTCTGCTCCTTTTTTTTATTTCTGTTTTAGTCCTTCTGTTAAAACCAGAAGGTTTTCTAGGATTTAATTAGTGCATTTAAACCTTTTAGAAAAATTTGCAAAAATTTGTGGGGCCTTCCCATAATGTACAGAAGCTCCACAAAAATTGGCATAAAATAATAAAATGTTTTGAAACATTTTCTTTTATAGTACTTTGTTTATGTTATTTGAATTTATTTCAATTGTTTTTATTTTAGAATTTCAAAACTAGTTCAAAAATAATATTTGAGAGGGGAAAGTGGTAGGAACAAAATGGGGAGTGTTTACATTACAACTCCACTGACTTTGGTTTGAAAATAATTGAGTTTGTCACTTGGAGATTTTCATGTGACCACTTGTCACTTTTATTTTTCTTGCTTTGATTTTATATCTTGTTTTCTTTCTTTCTTACTAGTGTTTACTAGTGCAAACACTCACACAAACAGCAAGAACAACAACTCAAGTAACAAAAGCAATTATCACACAATAAACAACAAAAGTTTTTGTTGGCTCTCATTTTTGGAATATAAACCTGATAATAATTTTGGGATGTTACAATTAACCTAATCATTTTGTATTAGAACATATGCAACACAAGCAAGCTAGGAAGGAACACATTATGAATTTTATTGAATGGGTAAAGCTCCTCAAGCCCATGGGAAAACTCTATTCTTTGCTGTTTCCAGAATTCTGAAATAACAAGTAGCCACCTTTGGAAACTCCTAACAACAAGAATAGTCATAGGAATTAAGTAAATCAAGTTGATCTATGAAGTATAAGGTATCAGGTAGCTGAACCATGGTAGAAACAATTTAATCATCCCTCAAAGAGCATGGAAAGCTATGGACAACAGCTACAAAAAATACTGTTTAGCAAAAACAGAACAGAAACTTGATTTCGTTGCTGCGGCTAAACCGCTGAACCAAATTGAGTGATTGACGGCTCAAAACGATCGTGGGAACGAGGGCAACAAAACATTCCAAAGGATGCCCATCTGATTTTTCCATATAGGGACTCGGAATTGATGATCTTCACTGCTGTATGCACAGGAACAGCACCACCAACGAAATTTGTTCCAATCCATTATGGATCTGCTACTCCCCTTTCCTAACCACCATGAATCCCTCACCTACAGCACCTTGGTACAGGTAAGGAAAGGGAGGACCTCACCTTGCTAGTGGAATTGAAGGGGATTGATGGAGAAAGTGTTGGGAGACCTCCTCTTCCCTTGTTCTTCTCTTGCAACCGCCTCTTCTCCTTCTCTTCTTGTCTCCACTTCTTCCCTCAAGAACAGGCCCAGGCTGCCCAAGGTGATGGAGGAGGACGAGCTGGACATGGCAGGGGGAAGGGCTTGGGCTCTAGGTGAAGGAGGAGGTGAGGCGCCTTGGGAGGAAGAGAGATGCAAGGGGGCTTCGGCTTGGAGCATAGAGGAAAGGGAGATGGAGCTCTCGGCTTGGGGATGAGGATGAGCTCCTCACGAGGTGTTGAGAAAGGATAAGGTAAGAGGTTGTCCAGCATGTTTTTATTTTCCTTTTATTTAATCCATTTTCGAAATACAATAAATAATTTTGGGCATTGAATTAGAATAAACCATCGAAGGTACATCCGGAGTTCGATTTGGGAAAATGAGTAGTCAATTTCAACTAGCTCGACGAGTCCGACTCAACCATGGACTCGGATCTTTGAGAAGAGGCTTATTTTTGAAAGGTCACAAGAAGATGGCCATGAAAGAGATAATTTCACGATACTATCTTAGAATAAAAGAGTACTCCACGATCGAATGTCTCGGCGAGATGCCCCCAAATATCGTCTCTGATTTGAAATTCAAGAATGACGGATAAAATGGGCTTCAGCGGTGATGACAAGAACCTCGATGAGAATATCCAATAAATTACGGGGTATTACATTATCCTAAGACAAAGCATTGTTAGGTTATCCCTAGTGACAACAGCACATCCGCAACCTTAGAGGTTGATGTCACTCCCCAAGATTCAATGGAGATTGAACCCACTATCTAGCATAAATACTCCCTCTTAGAGTCACAAGCTTCTACTTGGCCAAAGCATCTACTAGTAACGGAGAGTATGCAAGATCATAAATAACATATAACATAGATTGATAATCAACTTGATCATAGTATTCAATATTCATCGGATCCCAGCAAATACAACATGTAGCATTACAATAATATGATCTTGATCATGATATGCAGCTCACAAGATCTAAACATGCATGATAGAATAAAGTGGAGAGACTACCAACTAGCTACTGCCATGGACCCGTAGTCCAAGGATGAACTACTCACGCATCACTCCGGAGGCAGGCATGATGATGCAGATCCCTCTGGTGATGATTCCCCTCTCCGGCAAGGTGCTGGGAAGAGCTTCTGAACCCCCCGAGCTACGGTTGACGACGGCGGCGTCTCTGGAAGTTTTCGTGGAATATGGCTCGGGTGTCTAGGGTTTTCCCGAATAGATGAATATATAGGCGAAAGGGCGGCGGCTGGAGGCGCCTATGGGCCCCACGCCACCCCACGGCGCGGCACAGAGGGGGGCTGATACGTCTCCAACGTATCCATAATTTCTGATGTTGCATGCTTATTATGCCAATTGCTACATGTGTTATTTACACTTTATATCATTTTAATGCATTTTCTGTGACTAACCTATTAACAAGATGCCACAGTGCCAGTTCCTGTTTTCTGCTATTTTGTATTTCAGAAAAGTTGTTCTGGAAATATTCTCGGAATTGGACGAAACAAAAGCCCACGGTCCTATTTTCCTGTCACGTACATGGAGTCGGAAGGAGACACGAAGGGGACACCCTAGACACCCGAGTCATTATCTACGAAAAGTTCCAAAGCCGCCGCCGTCGTCAACCCTAACTCGGGAGGGTTCTGAAGCTCTTCCCGGCACCCTGCCGGCTCTACATCGCCATGCCTACCTCCGGAGTGATGTGTGAGTAGTTCATCCTTGGACTATGGGTAGCTAGATGGTTGTCTTCTCCTCTTGTGTCATCATGTTTAGATCTTGTGAGCTGCCTATCATGATCAGATCATCTTATTGTAATGCAACATGTTGTGTTTGCTGGGATCCGATGAATATTGATACTATGTCAAGTTGATTATTGAATTATCATGTCTATGTTATTTATGATCTTGCATGCTCTCCGTTGCTTGTTTGTCGGAGAATAGTCCCCGAGAACCAGAATCGAGAGGGGCCGAACACGACACTTAACAAACTCTCGTCAACCTTGGTGACCAAGCTCAACGAACTTGATGGAAAAATCACGGCAGAGATGGACACGAGCTCGTACCCAGGTTTAGGCCCTCCTTGAGGAGTAAAGACCCTACTTCCTGCTATGTCGTATTGCACTGCTCTCCTTTCTATGTGGAAAGTAGTCTCGGGTGTTGAATCATCGATCCCCTTCTCCAGTGGTGCTCCTCCTCCTTAGATAGGCGTAGGGGTGGAAACTAGGGTTCCACCATGGCGCCGGTGCTGGAGTGCGGCGCACCCCTGGTCCAAGTCCTCGTGGACACGGTCCACCGTGATGGTCCTGTCAGTCTCGTCAGGCTCTGCCACTGTCCGGCCTGGGCAGTGGCCGACGCTCCAGAGATCCATTGCGCCACCCCAGTGACGTCGTCGTTGGAGCGGGGCGGCAGGCTGTCCCCTTAGCACCAAAGCGGTATGCTTGGTAATCCGCTTTGCTAAGGGCAGCTTTGTCGCTCCCGTTTAATCACGAAAATGGCAACTGCGGCCTCGCCGTCACCATGCGCAGAGGCGCGCGTCACTCTGCAGCGGGGGCAGGGCCCATGTGCGCTCTGCCGTGATGGCAGAGCCTCGCCAAGCACTTCGAGTGCTCCGACGCCTTGGGAGGAGAATGCTTCCCGAAGCAATTCCTCGGATGTGGGGACTTAGTCGTTTCCTTCAGCGTTGAGGCCCTCGCGAGGCGGAGACCCTCACGAGGCTCTCCAGGCGGGCTCGCCTGGTCCTTCGTAGTTCTTGGCCAAGTGCAGTGCGTTGAGGGCAGCAAGGCCGGCCCATGGTACCCTCGTTTCTATTGGGCCAACAGTAGCCCCCGGGCCTACGGCAGGCACGTTGTAGTCCAGGTGTGTAGACGAATCGTCGTGGGCCCAAAACAACCGCTCTGGGCCGAGACACGTGGCGGGCAACCGTCGCTTGGCACCATCTCGAATTCTTCGGCGATGCTGGTCGTAGTGGCGGGCCCCGCCACAGCTGACAGAACTGCTCCACGCGGGGGTTTAAGGCAGGGGAACTGGCGCAGTTCCCCATCACTCGTCACATTTGCTTTCATCTCCACCGCTCCGTGCTTCCCTTCCTCTTCCGAACCTCCGCCTCCCTGTTGCCATGGCTCCTAGGAGAGCTTCTGCAGCCCAGAAGGGCAAGGGCGTAGCGCCCATGGGCGAGGCGGCCTGGCCGAGCTCTGATGGAGGTTACAAGGCGGCCTTGGAGCCCAGCCGCGTGGCGACTGCCGCGCATTTGGAGAAGGTGCGCCCTCTGGTGGCCACCGCATTCAACGAGCGGGGCGCGACCAAGCTGAGGCCAGGAGGCGCTCCTGGTGTACTCCGCGCCCCTTTCTATCCCATTTTCCTTCACACCATCTTCGCGGGGCTGGTCCCGCCATTCTCCGCTTCCTCCTCGCTATCTTGGAGCATTATCAGATTCAGCTCCTCCACCTTCATCCCAATTCCATCCTCACTCTTGCCATCTTCGCTTATTTCTGCGAAGGGTATGCCGGGGTCATGCCATCGGTGGACCTCTTCCGGCGCATCTTCACGCTCCGCTCTACCGCCCCCGGAGAGACCTCAGGGTGTGTCTCATTCCGCATTGTGGACGGCATGTCGGAGCGTTACATCCCCATCGCCTGGGATGATGGGGTTGCCGTCACTAGGGTGACCAAACGGGTGGACGATTTCCGCAAGCGGTGGCTCTACGTGGAGGTCGCGGAGAGTTGCCCTTTCCTTGAGGTCCCTTCCGGGCCTCCGTCAAAGCATGATGGCTGGAGTAGCCAGCCCCTGGAAGACCCATCTCTCGAGCTTTTCGAGAAGCGCCTGCTAGAGGCTCGCGCCCACGGGCTTACTGGCCAGATGGTGGCGAAGGACTTCGTGGTGCAGCGCATTGCGCCACTGCAGTCGCACCTGGAGCCAGTGTGGATGTACTCCGGCGGAGCGGACCGGATGCGGCTGAACGGCGAGGTCTTCTCGGTGGAGGTGCTAAAAAGCATCATGGACATCCTCTTCACCTACCCGCGGATCCCAGAGACGGCAAACAACTCCTCCAAGCCCCTGCGCCGCTTCGTGAAGAAGGCGCGTCTCAGGTTCTTGGCGGGGATGCCCGCGTTTACCGCATGGGGGCTGGTCTCGCGAGGACGCAGGGGCCTCAAGAGGGCCCAGCCTTGGCGGCTATGGTGATGTCAGCGCGGTGCGGCGTGATGTCCTCGGGCTCCCCCTGAAAGTGCATGGATGCCCCCATGTGTGGTTTTGATAATTAATGACAATCCTTATGGACTAATGTTTACATTGAGATATTCTTATAGATCTTGTCCATGGGAAAATATATGAGTTCATGTGTTGGACTCTTGAAGATGACATGACGACCAATGCTCTATTCAAGGGTTTATATGAATAATGGTCATGTGTAGAGTTGAGCTCATTGCAAGTATGGCTTGGAAAAGAAGATTGAGTGAACAATCAAGTTTACCCCCAAGCCATCATACACATCAAGAGAAGAAGATGAAGTGCAAGTTCAACATGATGCATCTCGGAAGATATCATTTGATTGAAGCTTGCAAAGGAGACATGAAGACGGAGCTTAGCGAGGCCCTCCCATAATGGAGTATGGGGGAGCATTTGGAGAAGTCTTCATCAATCATGTGCTAGCAAGCACAATCAAAAAGATGTTCCAACTTGAGGGAGTCAAGATCGTCATCGTCGAGCACAAGTGGAATGCGCAAGGCGAAGGTATGATCGTGATAGGTTTTCTATTTTACTGGTCTCAAGGCGTTAGTGGGAGACCGGGTTTTAGGATAGATGGCGTACTATCAAGAAGGCTCTCAAGTGAGAAACTTGATCACATCTTTGTGGAGAAATCAAACCTTTGCATACCTGGCATTTCATCTTTCTTGGTTCTTACTTGGTTTTTCTCCTTGTTGGGTTTTGGTGCTTGTCGTGATCTTCATGACAAGCCCAAGATCTTCAAAAACGGATTTCGTATGGAAAACTTGTTGCATTTTAGGTTTTGGAGGTTTGCCGGTTATTCCTTTTTAGAGAGGTTTTACCTTTCTCCATTAGGTTTGATCTTCCATTATTGGACTATGATGTTTCTCTGCATGATCTTGTAAAGCTCTTCGTTGTGATTCCAACGAGCCCGAGAACATCGAAAACGGAGTCCGGATGATCAAGATTGTTCGTTTTCGTGTTGACGTTTCAGTAGTTTTTTGTAGGCCAGATTCTCCGGGTAATCACACCGGAGTCTCTGGCCCGGACCAGAAAACTCACATTGGTTCAGCCCCCTGGTCTAGGCCAGAGTCTCCGGCCTTTGGTGCAAAGTCTCTGGTCCAGACCAGAGTCTCCGATCACTTTGGCCGGAGTCTCTAGTCTGAGTTTTTCTGCAACGGCTCTTTGTCTTGGGGACCTATATAAGGCCTCCTTCTTCCCCAAAGGGTCAAGCTTCTTCCCCCTTCTCTCTCCTCCATTGTTGACCTTGGAAAAGCCTGCCTCCTCTCTATTCCTCCATGATTCTTGCCTCAAATTAAAGGGAAAAGAGAGAGGAGATCTAGATCTACATTTCCACCAATCCATCTCTCCTCTAAGTGAGGGGAACCTAGTAGATCTTGATCTTAGAGTTCTTGGTGTTCCTCCTTTGTTCTTCCTCTCTTATTCCCGCATAAGCATTTGTTGGTTTGTTGGAATTTGAGAGTGAAGGACTTGAGCACTGGTGCTCTTGCCTTTTGTATTTGGTGCATCGGTGTGCTCTCCACGAGGATTCGTGGAAGTTGAAAGTTTGTGAGCTTGTTACCCTTGGGTCCTTGGACCCTAGACGCCCGTGTGGTGGTTGGACCTTTGTGGTCACTTGTAAAGCCATTCGGGAGCCCCCAATCCCGTTGTGGGTTGTGCCCCAGATTGTTGTTGAAAGCCGTTCGGGAGCCCCCAATCCAATTGTGGGTTGTGCCCCGGATTGTTGTTGAAAGGCTCCGGATTCCGCCTCGAAGGATTCCGATAGTGGAAGTTGAACCAAACCTTTGTGGTGTGGTTCATCGGAGAAGAAGGTGAAACCTTTGTGGTTGTTGAACTGTTGTGTCGGTTCACACCTCTCCAACGAGACATACTCCCTTAACAAGGTGGAACACAGGAATACATCCTCGTCTCCGCGTGCCTCCATTATTTCTATACCCGAGCCTTTTACTTATGCACTTTACATTGTGATAGCCTTCGTGCTTGAAGTATTCTATATTGCTATCACCTTGTTGCTTGTCTTGCTTAGCATAAGTTGTTGGTGCACATAGGTGAGCCTAATTTATTTAAGTGTGACGGCTTGTTAATTTAAATACCTAGTTTTATTCCGCAATTAACAAGCCTAAACCGGAAAAGTTTTAATCGCATATTCACCCTCCTCTAGGCGACATCATTGTCCTTTCAATTGGTATCAGAGCCTCAGCTCTCTTTTGGGCTTTACCGCCTAGGGAGTAAAAGATGTCGTTTAGAGAATTAGTGCACGGTCCCACTTTCATATTCGATGGCACAAATTATGATGTTTGGAAAATTCGCATGCTTAATCTTTTTAGGGCCATGGGTCCAAATTATATTAAGAGGATTGTAGATGTGAGTTTATCTCCTCCAAAGGATTTCCAAGAATTATCTTTAGAGGATAAGATAAACTCTCATCTCGAGACTCAAGTTACTAATGGTCTTATATGTGTTTTGAGCAATGTAGTTCTTGCTTCAATCATGCCTTTTCGGAATGCTCATGATTTGGACCAAGCTTCAAGATATATATGAAGTGTCCAAAATTATTGAGGATGATTGTTCTCCCTCCACCTCCGGCCGTGATGAGTTCACATCTTCTTCCACTTCACCACATGTGATTTGTCACAAGGTAATGATATGGTGAGTGGTGATAGAAATTGCATATGGTGAACTTACTATTGACTATACTTCTTCTCTATCACATTGCAATGTTCTATCTTTGGACTTGAACTCTTCTAGCACTCCAAATGTCATACATGCTAGAGTTGATGGTCCTTGCATATCATGTAATAGTTGCTTAACTAAATCTAATGATGATATGCTTTCTATGTCTTGTTGTCATGAAAATAATGCTCCATATCCTCTAGTACTTGCATGACTAACAATGTAGAGGAATCCCAACATTTGTTGGAACAAGACATGGACCTCAATGGTGCTTCAAGTAATTCTTCATCCTCCTCACCCATTAATCATATTTGCCTCATGGCTAAGGATTCCAAGGTAATTTCTACCTCGAATCCCGAGATATGTGATGATGTGGTTGAGGATCCTCATGGAGAAGATTTTGACATTGAAACCTAACCAAGAAGGGTGAGATTGTTCTTGGTGCTCTTCCCAAAGGTAGTGAAGCTATCTCTTCTCTATGTGAAATCGTTGCTCATGGTATTAAATGTATAGAAGTCATTGAGGATTTGGATACTCAATTTGAGGAAAAAATGTAAAATTGAGAGAGAAGATGCCGATGACAAAGCACCTTAGAGAATGCCCTTGAGGAAGAGCAAGAGCTTCGAGTGTCTCTTGAGGAGAAACTTGAATCTCTTGATGAATCAAATGATCTTACAATTGCTAAAATCATTGACGGAAGAGATCATGCTATTGCTAAATATAAAATGCTTAAGAAGGAAAAAGTTGAATTTGGTGTTGGCAATGCTAGGCTAAGTGAGGACATAGAGAAACTTGACAAAGCTCATAAGGCTTTAGAAAGTGAACACTCTCTCCTTATCAATTCTCATGATCAACTCCAAGCTCAACTATCTAAGAATGATGAGCTTGTCAAGTTGTCTTCTTCCATTTATAATGATAATGATGCTTGTGCTATTAACTCCACTTCTTGTGAAGCATCTTTTTGAAGGAGAATGTTGAGCTAAGGGCCCAACTTGAGTTGCTAACTAGCAAGTATCGAAAATTGGAAGAAATTCATGAAAAGTTCTCTAGCTCAAATGATGATCTTCTAGCATCTCATGCTAAGCTAAAGTTAGCTCATGAGGCTATTATGTCAAAGGTAATATCTTGTAAGCCTCATGTGGACTATGGCACAACTTCTTCTCTTAATGCTATATCGTCTTGTGCTAGTCCTTGTGATTCATCCACTCACGATGTTGCTACATCTTGTGATGAATTACTTTCCATACCTTGTTGCTCTAACAATGAAGCTTCTACTTCCTCTAGTATTTGTGTTGATACTAACCATGTAGAGGAATTAAAAGAGCTCAAGGCCCAAGTCACTTCTTTGAAGAAAGACTTGGAAAAGTGTCATGTTGGGAAGTCCACACTTGACAATATGTTGAGTGTTCAAAGACGCCCCAATGACAAGAGTGGACTTGGATTCAACTCCAATAACAAGAACAAGTCCAAGATCAACAAGAAGAAAAAGGGTTAAGAACAAGTCAAAGATTCTTCCAAGATTGTTTGCTTCAAGTGCAAAGTTGAAGGGCACCATGCTAGATCTTGCCCTTTGAAGAAGAAGCGTCTTAGTGAGAAGCAACAAGGGAAGAAGCATCAAGTTCAAACTCAAGTTTCTCAAGTTGAAGAACGGCCTCTTCCCAAGAAGAATCAAGCTACTCCTCCTCAAGTCGAAATTACAACCAAGAAGAGAGGAGGAAGTCGATGTTGCTACCTATGCCGTGAAAAGGGTCACCTTGCTTCTTCATGCACAAATGGTACCTTATCCAACGCATTATAGTTGATGATGTTTATTCTCTTCGGAAGGATAAGGTTGGCAATGTGTTTGCCAAATATGTTGGTACTCAAAGTGGTGTCAAGAAAAGAACCATTTGGGTTACCAAACCTATTGTGAATAACCTCTTAGGACCCAACTTGGTTGGGGACCAACAAGCAAAAACTTGATCAATAGGTGTTGTTGGAGGACATTGGAGACTTGGCTACATCATGAAGAACTAAGGGATCTTCATCAATTATATTCTCTCAGGCCAAGTCATTTGGGTTACATTGTTCTACCTCTTATCCAATGTTCCTCCTTGCGGTAACTTTTATTTAATCATATATTCATAGCAAGTTGCTTGCACCCTTGCATGTGTTAGGTTTTGTACCTTGCTAGTGTTTGTATGTGTTGTGCTCTCTACTTACTTATCTTGAGAAATCAAGTATGTGTATTTTGGTTTGTAGACAATTTACTTGTTTTGAGCCTTATTGCCTTTATTTGCTATCTTATCTTGTTGTCTCTCTTTGAGAGATTAATGGACTATCCATTTTTGAAGAGTGATATGCTTCGTGCACTTCACAATCCTAAATATGTGTGTACATGAGTAATACCACTTAGTGTTGATATATCAATATTATCTATTCTCTATGTGGTATGTCATGCTCATGAGAAATTCAAATTCTATAATGTCCATTAATTTCTTGAGTTGGTTTTGTTTGCCTCTTGTTTTCAAATAATGGATTATCACATTATGGGGGAGTAATAAGCTATGTGCATATTACAAGCCTAGAAAATGTGAACATGTGAGGTTTTGCCACCTAGAATTGATATTGTCCATTATCTTGTTCCTATGTGGCATGTTTCTCAAACAAGTTTCATATTTGCTTAAATGTCTTTTATCTCTCATCTTTTGGATCTTGTGTGTGTGAGAGTTTCTTGGTGCTTTGCATGATCGTTGATCAAATTGAAGCCGTCCAGAATCTCTATCTAAGCATGTGTTCAATTCCTATCCTTTGACATATGCTTATTTGTTGTGAAGTTGGTCTTGTATTTCATTCCTATTTACCACCGATAAATATCTCCATACTCCTTGTCCATGACAAGTGATACTCATATTTGTGGTGAAACTTGAAGACCAGCTTGATTTTGGCTATTGCTTTGAATTGCCTTATTTTGTTGCCAAAATGTATTTTATCAAACTCTTTTTGTCTTCTTTGTATCCTATGGATCTTATTGCTCTTCTTAAATTTGACTAGTGTTTGTATAATATATATGGTGTGTGATGATCCCATTGGTGTGCATTTTATTCAAATGCAAAATCATAAATAATGCACACATATTAGGGGAGCTATCCTATATGTTTTTGAACACTACTTGTCTTTAATTGGTTTTAGATCCCGATGATATTTCTCTTTGAAGACAAGCATTTTTCGTCTTGGTACTTTGTGCTATCATGAAAAATGTAGAGGGTTTGGTTATTCCTTGACCATATTTTCATTTGGTATCTTCAATCTTGTGTTGATTTGGGTATTTGATATAATTTGGAAAATTTCTTTTCGTGTCACACTAATGTGTGCTCTCTTGTTTTAATTGATGTTTTATCCAAATTGTATCTCTTTTGGTTCTTGAAAGTCTTGTGCATGCATATTTACTATATGTATATCTTTGGCATGCTTAATTTCGTTGATCCAATATATAGGATAAACTCCATCAAATCCTATATAGCTAAGATGTGCATGAAATTCAATTTCACATTAATATGCACATATTTATGTGGAGTTTGTCCTATGTGTTGTAGTTGCTCTAACTACTTTGGACCAATGAGTTTGGGTACCATGATGTACTTGAATTTGTTTTAGGTACATTGGAGATGAATTGGAAACTTGTCTCATTTACAAGGAAGGTGGTGTCACCATGTGTTCATTGGAGCCAAGTTTGGATGATCGATAAATTTTATCTTCTACATCACCAATGCTATCTCGGTAACAAGTATCTACCTCATGCTTACGTTTCTAGCTTTCAACCTTGTGTAGGTTGTATCTTGGCATGATCTTTTTGTTGCAATTAATTTGGTTCTTGCAAAATGTTTTTATTGCAAATGTGAGTAAGCCGGGATGATTACATATAAGGGGACTATATATTCATTTTTATGATTCATCGATCTCAATTATGTCAATCTAGCACTTTCTACTTAAAGTCTCTCATGTGCAACATTGATGAATTTTCAAATCATTTGCCTTTTGATACTGTGGGGACCCGGACTAGCCGTCCGAAATACCGATTATGCTTAACACAACGATCCCGTGATTAGTCTGTCGTTACACATAATCCGAATTGGATACCAAAGTTTACATCCATTACAACACCGAATTAAAAGTCTTACATAAATGGTCATTTAGACCAAGTCTTACATAGGTGCCTTCATGGGCCAAACCAAAATATCAGCGGAAGCTACGGCGTAGTAGACATCATATTCTAACGATGACAACCTGATAGGCAGCTGACTTGTGGAGATCCTTAGTTGGCGTAGAAGTCACCATACTCCTGCTCGGCGTAGTGCTCCTCCTCGTAGTCTGGCTAGGTCAATAGCCAGGGACGAAACCAATATGAGTACATTTAAATGTACTCGCAAACTACCCCAACATGAGTATGCACCAGTTTTATTTTAATTGACAACTTTTACTTATTGAAAACATCTCTATATCTTTATTGAAAAAGGTAAGAAGAGTTTTATAACTATCTTTAAAGAAGTCACCATTTTCATCTGTTTCTCCAAACTCCTCCTTTTTCCCGACCATAGCCCGTCATGGTCCACTTTCATCCAACCACCTCATACCGATCCGTTGGTATAGGTGTAGGAAACATTCTCCACTTCATTTTTCTTTTTAAAACTCAAAGTTCTTTTAAAAACTTGCACAAGGTCTTAGGACAGTCTCCCAATTGTCCATATCCGAGGACTCGACTATTCGAATAGTTTTTAACACTCTGCAGAGGTAGCACGCTTTAGCCCACATCCATCTGACAACTCATCGTGTCTGCCACGTCTCGCCATACCAGGTGTATGCGAAGTAAGCCGCCGGCCATAGCCTCTTATTTTCTCATGCTAGTATAGGATCCTTCCCATATGACACTTTCCATCAACACCCAGTCCAGTTTCCCGTCAGAAACCCTAAGTGTGAGGACTCATAGTTTTGTCCGGCGGTTTATGGTGGAACCTTCTATCCTCCCCACCATCTTGTGTGAGGACCCGGGTCAGGGGGTAGGTCCTCGGACCATCCCCTCATGCATAACGGAGTCATCTCCGTCGATGAGGTATCCCATACTAATAAGAGCAAACTACATGACTAAGCCTTTTCCCATATATGGTAAATGTGGTCGCAGAGGGTAAGATTTGTCGCCATAGTACTAGGACACTGTGCATTTTTCATAAACATCACCATTTTTCCACTTCTCCCTTCCAACACCGACATCTCGGCATTCCATAACCACACAAGAAATTTCAAAGGAGTTTTGAATAAACAACATTGTTTCCCATCCTAAAGTTTTATATAAGCTACTACATAGGGTGGCAAAATAATATCCATATACTTTTCGAAAAGGTTTTGTAAATCTTGCCTTGAGAGTAAAACATGTTATGAAAGTAGATGCATATGTTTGTAGTGCAAGCTCAGAGAATAGCTTGCCTTGCTGGGCAAAGTGATCTTGCTCTTGTTCTTCAATTTCAGCAAACTCTCCTTCCTTGATATATCCGACAACGTTCTCGTCTAATTAATAAACAAACAATGCAAACAATCACTAAGCTATACAAGCAATCATCTCAACACAACAACCATGAACATCACACATAGCTACTGCACACATCAAACCATACAATTTGGTTTCAAAATAATTGAATTAAACACCAATTGTTTATGTTCAAAATTTTGTCAGAAACTTGTGGAACATGTTTAATTCAATAACTTGAGTTTTGTTGGTCACAAAAATACAAACTAAAATTCTATGGAAAGCTACTGATGTGTAGAAGACAACACAATTTGATTTGGTTCAATTGGAGTTACCAAACTCCCTACACATTGGTTTGAATCCAGTAACTTAATAATCAAGTTTTGGCAACCAACTAAGTTCTGTTGTTCCAAAAATTAAATCCTTTTAGGGGTGACTAAACATGACTAAGAGTGACCTAACAAAATTGTTCCTAATTCATTTGGGTTAACCAATTATCATATTTAAATGTTTGAGTGCAGAAGTGTGTTCAAACTTCAACTTCATACTAAACAATTAATACTGCACCAATAATTCTACCAAAATTAGGGAAGCTAAAACATGGCAGCACTAAGCTAGCAAAATTGGTTTGGAATTATTTGGACTAACAGAGTATCAGAAACAAACAAGTTTAGAATTTAAACCTTCTGTAGTATTTTTAATAATACTTTTTATTTATTTAATTAAATGGAATGAATCCAATTGGGTTGGTTAAACATTTTAATAAGCTTTCCATAACAATTGAGTTTTATTTATTTGGATTCCTAAATCTTGAGATATTGAATTTACAAGTTCATATTAGTATGAAAATTTCAGAGAATTCAATTTAGGAAAATCCACTGTTGTGGATAATGTTGAAATTGCTGACATGGGGGACCCACTGGTCAGCGGAACAGTTCGCGCGGGGAAATTAATAAAACCCTGACGAGCAGGGCCCGCTCGTCTGTCTCTCTCTCTTTCTTTAATCGAAACGGTATGCTACCGTTGGATGGAGATCCAACGGCCCGCAACGAAACCATCGGCGACGACCATTTCTGGGCGGCGCCGTGGCTCCGGCGACGGCGAGGTTGGGCAAAACCTCACCTAGAGGGCTCGAGTGGTCGAGGTGGTGATGTGAATCGACGGCGGTGGTGAGGTGGAAGCTCCTGGCTGAGTTGCACTTGCTGGGGTGGAGTGGTTCGTCGGCGGCGAGGTCTCCGTCTTCCTCGGCCACGGACAGCAACTCCGGCGAGGTTCAACGGCCGCGTCTGGGCACTAATCAAAGGGGAAAAGGGATGGGGTGAGTGCGGTGAGCTCAGGCAACAGCGTAGAGGGGTCAGAGGGTAGAATGGTGCAGCGAGGCGCTGCGGCCACGACGGACCTCAACGGCGGCAGAGCTTCGGCGAGGCACGCCCTCCTGGCGGCTCACGTGAAATTGGAGAGGGGGAGCGAGGGAGTGGGGTGGTGTGCTTCTTCCAGAGGGGTGAGGGGTGGTTTTATAGCGTAGCAGGCGGCGTACGGTGGACGGGGTGCAAGCACGTCCGCGGCTCTCCGGCGGGAACTCCTCCCGAATCCGAGGCAGTGGTGCACGAGGCGTGGCGCTGTGAGGTCGAGCGGGGTCCGGGTACATTCTAGAAGGCACTGGCCGAGCCGTGCGTGTCGGGGAGCAGCGAGCTGGGCCAATTTGGGTCGACGACGGCGAGCTCGCCACGGCGACGCTGGAGTGGAATCGAGGCGAGGGAGGGCATAAGTGCTCTCCTCTGCGGCGCCGCGGCTGCAGAGGCACGGGAGCGAGGGAGTGCGCGGCCAGGGGGGCCTGGGGAGCGCGGAAACGGCGAGCAACGCCATGGCGACACGGCGATGGTCGTCGGGGTTGAAGTCGACGACACTTTTGCAGAAAGCCCCCTGCTTCTTCTTTTCTTTTATTTTCCAGTTTCTTTTTAATATCCAGAAGCTTTTCTGGGATTTAATTGGGGCACTTAAACATTTTAGAAAAATTTGCAAATAATTGTGGGGCCTCCCATAACATGTAGAAGCTCCACAAAAATTGGCTTTGCAAAATAAAATGTTTTGCATCATTTTCTTTCATAGGGTTTTGAATTTGGTAATTGGTTTATTTCAAATTGATTTTACTTTACAATTTTAAAATTAGTTTTAAAAATAGCATTGAAGAGGGAAAGTAGTAAGAATCAAAATGGGAGTGTTTACATACAACTCCACTGACTTTGGTTTAAAATAATTGAGTTTGTCACTTGAAGAATTTCATGTGACAACTTGTCACTTTTATTTTTCCTTCTTTATAACTTTATTTTGTTTTCTACTTTTTCTTCAAGTGTTCATTAGAGCAAGCAACACACAACAAGAACAAACAACTTAAGTAACAAGAAGCAATCAACACACAATAAACAACAAAAGTTTTTGTTGGCTCTCATTTTTGGAATATAATATTGATAATATTTTTGGGATGTTACAATCCTTCCCCCCTTAAAATAAATCTCGTCCCGAGATTTGCTAGGCTTGGGTTTTAAGGAGGTCTGGGAATTCGCTTCGAAGATAATCTTCGCGTTCCCAAGTTGCTTCTTCTTCAGAGTGGTTAGTCCACTGGACTTTGTAAAACTTGATCGCACGTCTTCGGGTAACACGAACATCTTCTTCGAGAATTTTGAGGGTCTCTCACGATAAGTCAGGTCTTGGTTCAGGTCGATGGAGAGGTGGTCGATGTTTTTGAAAACATCAGGCTGGTCAGGAACTTCAAGACACTTCCGGAGCAAGGAAATGTGGAAGACATCATGATAATCTCCTAACTCCTGGGGTAACTCCAGCTGATAGGATACTTCTCCTCGACGAGCAATGACCTTGAAGGGTCCAATATACCTTGGCGCTAACTTTCCTTTGACATGGAAACGCTGCATTCCTTGAGGGGTGTCACTCGGAGATAAACATAATCTCCGACGTTGAAGGTGAGGTCACGGCGCTTGGTGTCAGCGTAACTCTTCTGACGGGATTGGGCAGTTTTGAGGCGTTCACGAATAAGCTGAACTTGCTCTTCAGCTTCACGGAGGGTATCTGGTCCGAACAATTTGCTTCTCCGGTATCGGACCAATTCAGGGGTGTACGACACTTCTTGCCGTAAAGGGCTTCAAAAGGGGCCATTTGCAGACTAGACTGATAACTGTTGTTGTACGAGAACTCTGCAAACGGAAGACAATCTTCCCACTTGGAACCATAGGATAGAACACATGCGCGAAGCATGTCCTCCAATATCTGGTTCACTCGCTCAGTTTGGCCATCGGTCTGGGGATGATAAGCTGTGCTAAATGCTAACTTGGTTCCGAGGGCTTCATGAAGGGATTTCCAGAATCTTGAGGTGAATTGCGTGCCTCTATCAGATACAATCTTCTTAGGCACACCATGCAGGCTCACTATTCTGGAAATATACAGGTCTGCTAACTGAGCTCCGGTATGAGTGGTCTTGACAGGAACAAAGTGGGCAACCTTGGTCAGTCGATCAACGATGACCCAGATTGAATCATGGCCTCGGTTGGATCTTGGAAGTCCGGTAATAAAATCCATTCCAATCTCATCCCACTTCCACTCGGGAATTTTCAAAGGTTGAAGCAATCCAGCGGGTCGCTGATGTTCAGCCTTAACTCGCTGGCAGATGTCACACTTGGCTACGAATGAACCAATCTCTCGCTTCATTCCATGCCACCAAAATCTTTCTCGAAGGTCTTGGTACATTTTGGTTCCGCCGGGGTGGATTGAATAAGGGGTCTCATGGGCCTCCTTCAGGATTAACTCCTTAAGTTCCGTGACATTGGGCACACAGATACGGTCATTGAATTTCAGCACTCCTTCAGCATCTTCGGTAAAACCGGGTGCTTTGCCGAGGGAAATCTTCTTCCTAATTCCCTCTATGCTTTCATGACCTTTCTGGGCTTCTTTGATTTGATCCATCAGGGTTGGGGTTAACTCTAAATTGGCGAGATAACCATGGCTAACAAGCTCTAGTCCAAAATCTTGGAACTCTTTGAACAAGGCTGGCTGTTCGGCTTGGATCAGGGCATTCAGGGTGCAAGGTTTGCGACTAAGGGCATCGGCAACTACATTAGCCTTTCCAGGGTGATAATGGATTCCAATATCATAATCCTTGATTAATTCCATCCATCTCCTCTGTCGCAGGTTCAGATCTTTCTGGGTGAAAATATACTTCAAGCTTTTGTGATCTGTATAGACCTCGCAGCGATGTCCCGCAAGATAGGGACGCCACGTTTTGAGCAAGAACACAGCAGCTAACTCCAAGTCATGGGTTGGGTAATTCTCTTCATGCGGTCGCAACTGCCGGGACAGGTACGACACAACTTTGCCTTCTTGCATCAGAACGCAACCAAGTCCGAGGCGTGATGCATCGCAATACACGTCGAAACTCTGGGTGACGTCTGGCATGATCAGGATTGGGGCTGAGGTTAGTCTCTTCTTCAGTTCTTGGAAACTATCCTCACACTTCTGAGTCCATTCAAATTTCTTGTCCTTCTTCAACAGTTGGGTCATGGGTTTGGCTATACTGGAAAATCCTTCAACGAACTTGCGGTAATAACCGGCAAGTCCGAGAAAGCTTCGGATTTCAAAACATTGGTTGGGGATAACCAGTCAAGAATGGCTTGATCTTCTCGGGTCAACAGAAATTCCTCCGGCAGACACAACATGTCCGAGAAATGCCACTTCACTGAGCCAAAACTCACACTTGCTAAGCTTGGCATACAGCTGGTGCTCTCGGAGGTCTCCAAAACTAGACGCAGGTGTTCAGCATGCTCTTCTTCGGTCTTGGAATAAATAAGGATGTCATCAAGGAAAACTACCACGAACTTGTCGAGGTACTCCATGAAAATCTTGTTCATGAGATTCATGAAATAGGCTGGGGCATTGGTCAGACCAAAAGACATCACGGTGTATTCAAACAAACCGTAACGAGTGGTGAAGGCGGTCTTGGGAATGTCTGTCTCTCGGATCTTCAACTGATGGTATCCTGTCCGAAGATCGATCTTGAAAAGACTCGGGCTCCGTTCATTTGATCGAACAGATCCTCGATCTTGGGAAGAGGTACTTATTTTTAATGGTCACGTCATTCAGCTTGCGATAATCCACACACAGGCGTGTGGTACCGTCTCTCTTGTCCACAAAATAATGGGTGATCCCCAAGGTGAAGCGCTTGGGCGAACAAGTCCTTTGCTGAGCATATCTGCCAATTGCTTCTTCAACTCAACCAGCTCTTCCGGATTCATCCGATAAGGTCTTTGGGATATGGGGGGTTCCTGGGATAAGCTCAATTATGAACTCAATTTCCCGGTCTGGCGGCATACCAGGCAATTCTTCTGGGAAAACATCCTTGAACAGGTGAACAACACGGATCTCATCTAGGGCAGGTCGAGCTATGCTCTCATGGCAGCCTGGGTGAGATTGACTAGTTTCAGACACATACTCCACTTCTACTTCTTTGTCGGTGGTGATGGATACAGCTCTTCTGGCACAGTCAATTCGACCATGGTACTTGGCTAACCAATTCATACCGAGTATAACATCGATGCCTTGGGTTCCCAGAACAATTAAGTTAACTGGAAACTTTTCTCCTTTGATCTCAAGGGGTACATCGGAGCAAAACATCTTGGTCTCTACGGTGGATTCTGGGATTTGGATGACCATGGGTTTGGGTAAGAGGCTCTCAACTAAACCTCCCTTAGCAACAAATTCTTGGGTAACAAATGAATGGGTAGCACCAGAATCAAACAGAACAGTTGCAGGTACTGAGTTGACAAGGAACGTACCCAGCACAACATCCGGAGCATCCTGAGCTTCTTCAGCATTGATGTGGTGCAGACGACCCTTGGCAACAGCAGCATTTCCGCGGGTGCGGCATTCTTGCCATTTCCATTTCCATTGCGGCCTTGACCATTGTTCTGTGCCGGCGCATTGGGGCGCTGGACATTCCTCTTGGGATTGGGACATTCTTTGGAGTAGTGACCCTTGTTGCCGCATTCAAAGCAGATCACATTGGGATTGCGGGTGAAGTTGTTGAAGTTTCCTCCGGGACGGTTATTGTCATTGGGGCGGTTGAAGTTGTTTGGGCGGTTAGGGTAATTGGGGCGTGGAGCTTGGGGTGGACGATAGGCAGGCCTGGTGTTCTGCTGAAAGATACGAGGTTTCTGGCTGCTCGAACCTTCCTGAGCATTCATCCTCCTCTTGCGACCTTCATACATAGACTTGCGCTTGGTCTCCAGCTGGATGGCTTTGTCCACAAGTGACTCCAGATCACGGAAGTCATGGATAACCAAAGCACACTGAAGTTCATCATGAGTCCACTCATGAAACGCTCCATCTTCTTCTCTTCTTTGTCGGTGTCATCAGGAGCATACCGAGATAAGTCGGTAAACTCATCCAGATAACCGACCACATCTCTACTTCCCTGCCTCAGCTTGCGGAACTCATCCTTCTTCCTCTCAATAAGTCCGTGGGAATATGCTTCTTGCGGAACTTCTCCTGGAACTCAGCCCAGTTGATGACATGACCAGCTGGCTGGAGAGTCTTGGTAGTTTCCCACCAAGCTCTTGCAGGTCCAGCGAGATAGTGGGTTGCATACACACTTCTCATTTTCTCCCACAGCAGCAACTTCAAGATTATTGTCGATGGTGCGAAGCCAATCATCGGCTTCTAGTGGGTGAAGTCCCTTGGAGTAGGTGGGTGGGTTGGTCTTCTGAAAATCGCCTAAGGTGGATCGCTGGTTCTCATTGCCATTGCCATTACCACCATTGTTGTTGTTGTTGTTGTTGTTGTTGTTGTTGTTGTTATAGCGGCTGCGAGTTGTTGCAGGGCAACGAGATGAGCTGGCGCTCTGCCGGGCATTTTCACGTTCCTCCATGATAAGCGCGAGAAGTTGGGGGGGGTTGGGTCCGGTGGTGGTGGTGCTGATCCTGATCCTCCCGTATTGTCGCGACGGGGCGGCATCCTGAAGCACACCGGGTATAAGAGGCAAGGCAAGAAAAGTTCGACTAAGGGAAAAGACGATCTCTCAAGTGGTTGATTAATTTAAGATTATATGAAAATATTTCACACAGATTTAAACAAGACAAACATACTTATATTTACAACATCACATCAAGAGTTCACATCAACAACAAGCTTACAACATCACCTTACATCTAAGATACATAACATCTGGTTTCCAAAAGAACCACTACTACGACTCGACTAGCTATAGGGGGTCAACCTAATCCTGCGGTAGTGATCAAGTCACTCGCCTACTGAGGTGGAACCTCCAGCTCTAACACGTCAGCATCTGACTGGTAGGTGGCTCCTCGGGATCCTCCTCCTCGAGAACTGCTCGAGTGGCTCCTCCTCCTCGTCAACTAACTCCTCCTCATCATCCTCCTCCTCACAGTCCATCTCCTCCACGAAGTCATCATCGTCACTGAGGAAAGCGTGTTCTCCTTGCGGAGATCCTCGCCCTCCTCCTCCATCTCGTCAGTATGGTGCTCTAGATCCTCAATCAGTCCGTCCTGCTCTGCCACCTTCGTGCGGAGCTTCACGATAGTCTTCCTCAGCTGGGCCCTCTTCCTGAGAAGAGCGACCTTCTCCTCCATCAGCTTCATCTCGTTCTCGCGAAGCTCAACGAGCGACTCGCGGTCAAAGTGGAGCTGAATCCTAGTGCGCAACAGATCATCCTGAGTGCACTGAAGTAAGATCTCCATGTCCATGATGTAGCTCCCAAACATCGGGTGGTAAGGTGAAGGAGTAGGGTGTCCATCGCAGTTGCGCCTCCCGTAGAACCGGAAACGGGAGTCTACTAACTCCGCCTTGTGCTCCTCACAAAGTCGGGCTAGCATCCTCTGTGTAGCAGTACAGAGACCATCAACCCAGGTGGCCTCCTTGGTGGTGAAGATGAGCGTCCTGGAACTGGGAGACTTGATGTTCCTGCGAACTGACGACCTGATGAGCCAGCTCAGCCTTCCGACACCGTGAACATCAATCTGAGCTCCCTCAAACTCTGGAGCGGGGCGACCTAACAGCTTGGTCAACTCGAACAAGTCCCTCTCAAACGTCAGCTTGCTGTCCTTCTCCAGCTGAACGAACTCGGTCCAATGGAGTGCCATCTACATTTTTAAGCAAAATTTTAAGTTAGTTAGGTGACAAGTGTATCAAAATTTTAATATAGTAGGGCAACAAGTGAGTCAAATTTTAAGCTTAATGAGAGGTGTGCAAAATTTTAGGGATACAAGGAAAATGTAACATTTAATGAGAGTAAAATTTTGCATAAGTAAGAGGATTGGAGATAAGCAATTTTCGAAAATACTTCATTCCTTTCTTTTTAGAAATTCATCTTTTGTAACATTTGACAAACGACCATGCTAACTAAGGTTTCCTAAAGTCAGGATGGCTCTGATACCAAGTCTGTGGGGACCCCGGACTAGCTGTCCGAAATACCCGATTATGCTTAACACAACGATCCCGTGATCAGTCTGTCGTTGCACATAATCCGAATTGGATACCAAAGTTTACATCCATTACAGTACCGAATAAAAGTCTTACATAAATGGTCATTTAGACCAAGTTCTTACATAGGTGCCTTCATGGGCCAAACCAAAATATCAGCGGAAGCTACGGCGTAGTAGACATCATATTCTAACGATGACAACCCGACAGGCAGCTGACTTGTGGAGATCCTTAGTTGGCGTAGAAGTCGCCATACTCCTGCTCGGCGTAGTGCTCCTCCTCGTAGTCTGGCTAGGACAATAGCCAGGGACGAAACCAATATGAGTACATTTGAATGTACTCGCAAACTACCCCAACATGAGTATGCACCAGTTTTATTTTAGTTGACAACTTTTCTTATTTAAAACATCTCTATATCTTTATTGAAAAAGGTAAGAAGAGTTTTATAACTATCTTTAAAGAAGTCACCATTTTCATCTGTTTCTCCAAAACTCCTCCTTTTTCCGACCATAGCCCGTCATGGTCCACTTTCATCCAACCACCTCATACCGATCCGTTGGTATAGGTGTAGGAAACATTCTCCACTTCATTTTTCTTTTAAAACTCAAAGTCTTTTAAAAACTTGCACAAGGTCTTAGGACAGTCTCCCAATTGTCCATATCCGAGGACTCGGCTATTCGAATAGTTTTTAACACTCTGCAGAGGTAGCACGCTTTTACCCACATCCATCCGGCAACTCATCGTGTCTGCCACGTCTCGCCATACCAGGTGTATGCGAAGTAAGCCGCCGGCCATAGCCTCTTATTTGCTCATGCTAGTATAGGATCCTTCCCATATGACACTTTCCATCAACACCCAGTCCAGTTTCCCGTCAGAAACCCTAAGTGTGAGGACTCATAGTTTTGTCCGGCGGTTTATGGTGGAACCTTCTATCCTCCCCACCAACTTGTGTGAGGACCCGGGTCAGGGGGTAGGTCCTCGGACCATCCCCTCATGCATAACGGAGTCATCTCCGTCGATGAGGTATCCCATACTAATAAGAGCAAACTACATGACTAAGCCTTTTCCCATATATGGTAAATGTGGTCGCACAGGGTAGGATTGGTCCATAGTACTAGGACACTGTGCATTTTTCATAAACATCACCATTTTTCCACTTCTCCATTCCAACACCGACATCTCGGCATTCCATAACTCACAAGAAATTTCAAAGGAGTTTTGAATAAACAACATTGTTTTCCCATCCTAAAGTTTTATATAACTACTACATAGGGTGGCAAAATAATATCCATATACTTTTGAAATGGGTTTTATAAATCTTGCTTTGAGAGTAAAACATGTTATGAAAGTAGATGCATATGTTTGTAGTGCAAGCTCAGAGAATAGCTTGCCTTGCTTGGCAAAGTGATCTTGCTCTTGTTCTTCAATTCAGCAAACTCTCCTTCCTCGATATATCCGACAACGTTCTCGTCTAATTAATAAACAAACAATGCAAACAATCACTAAGCTATACAAGCAATCATCTCAACACAACAATCATGAACATCACACATAGCTACTGCACACATCAAACCATACAATTTGGTTTCAAAATAATTGAATTAAACACATTTTTATGTTCAAATTATGGCAGAAACTTGTGGAACATGTTTAATTCAATAACTTGAGTTCTGTTGGTCACAAAAATACAAACTAAAATTCTATGGAAAGCTACTGATGTGTAGAAGACAACACAATTTGATTTGGTTCAATTGGAGTTACCAAACTCCCTACACATTGTTTGAATCCAGTAAGCTTAATAATCAAGTTTTGGCTACCAATTAAATTCTGTTGTTCCAAAAATTAAATCCTTTTAGGGGTGACTAAACATGACTAAATGTGACCTAACAAAATTGGTCCTAATTCATTTGGGTTAACCAATTAACATATTTAAATGTTTGAGTGCAGAAGGGTGTTAAATTCAACTTATACTAAACAATTAATACTGCACAATAATTCTACCAAAATTAGGGAAGCTAAACATGGCAGTACTAAGCTAGCAAAATTGGAATTATTTGGACTAACAGAGTATCAGAAACAAACAAGTTTAGAATTTAAACCTTCTGTAGTATTTTTAATAATACTTTTTATTTATTTAATTAAATGGAATGAATCCAATTGGGTTGGTTAAACATTTTCATAAGCTTTCCAGAACAATTGAGTTTGATTTATTTGGATTCCTAAATTTGAGATATTGAATTTACAAGTTCATATCAGTACTGAAAATTTCAGAGAATTCAATTTAGGAAAATCCACTGTTGTGGATAATGTTGAAATTGCTGACATGGGGGACCCACTGGTCAGCGGCACAGTTCGCGTGGGGAAATTAATAAAACCTGATGAGTGGGGCCCGCTCGTCAGTCTCTCTCTCTCTTTCTTTAATCGAAATGGTATGCTACCGTTGGATGGAGATCCAACGGCCCGCAACGAAACCATCGGAGACGACCATTTCTGGGCGGCGCCGTGGCTCCGGCGACGGCGAGGTTGGGAAAACCTCACCTAGAGGGCTCGGGAGGTCGAGATGGCGATGCGAATCGATGGCGGTGGCGAGGTGGAAGCTCCTGGCTGAGTTGCACTTGCTGGGGTGGAGTGGTTCGTCGGCGGCGAGGTCTCCGTCTTCCTCGGCCACGGACAGCAACTCCGGCGAGGTTCAACGGCCGCGTCTGGGCACTAATCAAAGGGGAAAAGGGATGGGGTGAGTGCGGTGAGCTCAGGCAACAGCGTAGAGGGGTCAGAGGGTAGAATGGTGCAGCGAGGCGCTGCGGCCACGACGGACCTCAACGGCGGCAGAGCTTCGGCGAGGCACGCCCTCCTGGCGGCTCACGGTGAAATTGGAGAGGGGGAGCGAGGGAGTGGGGTGGTGTGCTTCTTCCAGAGGGGTGAGGGGTGGTTTTATAGCGTAACAGTGGACGGGGTGCAAGCACGTCCGCGGCTCTCCGGCGGGAACTCCTGAATCCGAGGCAGTGGTGCACGAGGCATGGCGATGTGAGGTCGAGCGGGGTCCGGGCACGTTCTAGAAGGCACTGGCCGAGCTGTGCGTGTCGGGGAGCAGCGATCTGGGCCAATTTGGGTCGACGATGGCGAGCTCGCCACGGCGACGCTGGAGTGGAATCGAGGCGAGGGAGGGCATAAGTGCTCTCCTCTGCGGCGCCGCGGCTGCAGAGGCACGGGAGCGAGGGAGTGCGCGGCCAGGGGGCCTGGGGAGCGCGGAAACGGCGAGCAACGCCATGGCGACACGGCGATGGTCGTCGGGGTTGAAGTCGACGACACTTTTGCAGAAAGCCCCCTGCTTCTTCTTTTCTTTTATTTTCCAGTTTCTTTTTAGTATCCAGAAGCTTTTCTGGGATTTAATTGGGGCACTTAAACATTTTAGAAAAAATTGCAAATAATTGTGGGGCCTCCCCATAACATGTAGAAGCTCCACAAAAATTGGCTTTGCAAAATAAAATGTTTTGCATCATTTTCTTTCATAGGGTTTTGAATTTGGTAAATTGGTTTATTTCAAATTGATTTTACTTTACAATTTAAAAATTAGTTTTAAAAAAATAGCATTGAAGAGGGAAAGTAGTAAGAATCAAAATGGGAGTGTTTACAATACAACTCCACTGACTTTGGTTTAAAAAAAGAATAATTGAGTTTGTCACTTGAAGAATTTCATGTGACAACTTGTCACTTTTATTTTTCCTTCTTTATAACTTTATTTTGTTTTCTACTTTTTCTTCAAGTGTTCATTAGAGCAAGCAACACACAACAAGAACAAACAACTTAAGTAACAAGAAGCAATCAACACACAATAAACAACAAAAGTTTTTGTTGGCTCTCATTTTTGGAATATAATATTGATAATATTTTTGGGATGTTACAGATACTTGTTATCTTACTCGGAGCATCCCTTCGTTAACCTTTCTCCCTTGTGGATATACTTGATGCTATGATGAGTGTGAGTTGGGAGTTCATCTATATTCCTTTAAGATATATTTGGGCTCGGTGCCTTGCTTTTAAGCAAAAATCTTATTGGTGTATTTATGACTTCCTCTTGGATATCATGATCTTTACCCTTGTATTATCATGTGTGTACATGTTTATTTGTAGACCCATATCTTTGTGATTCGTGTCTACTTAGAAACTTATACACATGAGAATAGTACATCTTTAATTGATATTCCAATTCTTTAGTGACTACCTCTTATTGCTTTTGATTCTTTGGTGGTTTATAAAAAGCACAAGTTTTTTTTTGTTATGCTTTTTGCATCTTACTAAGATTGTGGAGCTATTTGATTTTTATCTTCTTTCGGTGTGTGGGTATGGAAAAGACATGATATGCACTATGTGCAACTACTTTTGAATGACTATGTTGATGCTTTGCTCATCCTTGTATTAGTCTCCTAAAAATGTCGTCTTTTCTCACACCCATCCTTATTTGCCGCTCCTTGCTCATGTTGCAAAATTTTATTTGTTGCAAGTTGTTTGCCTTTTTTCTCATTTATATTCTCTTGCATGTGCTTGTGTTCGAATTTATCTAGAAGGGAGTGAGGATTCCATGTTATGCACACTATATTGAAATACAAATCCTATTTGTGCACGTACCTTGGGGAGTTGCCTCTTGATATTTAGAACACTTTTCGGATCCTTTTGATACTCTCTTGTAGTTTTTGGATCCTCAATATAGTTTGATCTCCCTCCATCTATTCTTCATTGGATATGTGCATTTGATTTCACTCACATTATGAGAAATGCACACTTTGTGGCGGAGCTCTTATTATATTGGCCTTCTTATTTTTCACCCATTTCGGCAATCGATGCCAATGGGGGAGAAATTTAGAGGGTTTAAGGGAATATGGGTTAGTTCTCTTGCGGTTCTCTTGCATCCTTGCTCTTTATTTTGCATGGTTGCTTAAATTCATTATATAAACCCTCGTAAAAGGGATTGTCATCAATTACCAAAATGGGGGAGATTGAAAGTGCATGGTTGCCCCCATGCGTGGTTTTGATAATTAGTGACAACCCTTATGTACTAATGTTTACATTGAGATATTCTTATAGATCTTGTCCATCGGAAAATATAGGAGTTCATGTGTTGGACTCTTGAAGATGACATGATGACCAATGCTCTATTCAAGGGTTTATATGAAGAATGGTCATGTGTAGAGTTGAGCTCATTGCAAGTATGGCTTGGAAAAGATGATTGAGTGAACAATCAAGTTTACCCCAAGCCATCATACACATCAAGAGAAGAAGATGAAGTGCAAGTTCAATATGATGTATCTCGGAAGATATCATTTGATTGAATCTTGCAAAGGAGATATGAAGACGGAGCTTAGCGTGGCCCTCCCATAATGGAGTATGGGGGAGCATTTGGAGAAGTCTTCATCAATCATGTGCTAGCAAGCACAATCAAGAAAGGTGTTGCAACTTGAGAGAGTCAAGATCGTCATCGTCGAGCACAAGTGGAATGCGCAAGGTGAATATATGATCTTGATAGGTTTTCTATTTTACCGATCTCATGGGTTAGTGGGAGACCGGGTTTTAGGATACATGGCGTACTATCAAGAAGGGCTCTCAAGTGAGTAACTTGATCGCATCTTTGGGGAGAGCTCAAACCTTTGTATACATGGCATTTCATCTTTCTTGGTTCTTACTTGGTTTTTCTCCTTGTTGGGTTTTGGTGCTTGTCGTGATCTTCATGACAAGCCCAAGTTCTTCAAAAAGGGATTTCGTATGGAAAACTTGTTGCGTTTTCGGTTTTGGAGGTTTGCCAATTATTCCTTTTTAGAGAGGTTTTTACCTTTCTCCATTTGGTTTTATCTTCCATTGTTGGACTATGATGTGTCTCTGCATGATCTTGTAAAGCTCTTCGTTTTGATTCCAACGAGCCCGAGAACATCGAAAACGGAGTCCGGATGATCAAGATTTGTTCGTTTTCGTTTTGACGTTTCGGCAGTTTTTTGTAGGCCGGATTCTCTGAGGTAATCACACCGGAGTCTCCGGCCCGGACCAGAAAACTCGCATTGGTTCAGCCCCTGGTCTAGGCCGGAGTCTCCGGCCTTTGGTCCAAAGTCTCCGGTCCAAACCAGAGTCTCTGGTCCAGACCAGAGTCTCCGGTCACTTTGGCTGGAGTCTCCGGTCCGAGTTTTTCTGCAACGGCTCTTTGTCTTGGGGACCTATATAAGGCCTCCTTCTTCCCCAAAGGGTCAAGCTTCTTCCCCCTTCTCTCTCCTTCATTGTTGACCTTGGAAAAGCTTGCCCCCTCTCTATTCCTCCATGATTCTTGCCTCAAATTAAAGGGAAAAGAGAGAGGAGATCTAGATCTACATTTTCACCAATCCATCTCTCCTCTAAGTGAGGAGAACCTAGTAGATCTTGATCTTGGAGTTCTTGGTGTTTCTCCTCCTTTTTTCTTCCTCTCTTATTCCCCCATAAGCATTTGTTGCTTTGTTTGAATTTGAGAGTGAAGGACTTGAGCACTTGTGCTCTTGCCTTTTGCATTTGGTGCATCGGTGTTCTCTCCACGAGCATTCGTGGAAGTTGAAAGTTTGTGAGCTTATTACTCTTGGGTCCTTGGACCCTAGACGCCCGTGTGGTGGTTCAACCTTTGTGGTCACTTGTAAAGCCATTCGGGAGTCCCCAATCCCGTTGTGGGTTGTGCCCCAGATTGTTGTTGAAAGCTGTTCGGGAGCCCCCAATCCCATTGTGGGTTGTGCCCCGGATTCTGGTTGAAAGGCTACGGATTCCGCCTCGAAGGATTCCGATAGTGGAAGGTGAGCGAAACCTTTGTGGTGCAGTTCATCGGAGAAGAAGGTGAAACCTTTGTGGTTGTTGAACCGTTGTGTCGGTTCACACCTCTCCAACGAGACGTACTCCCTTAACAAGGAGAATCTCGGGAATACATCCTCGTCTCCGCGTGCCTCGGTTATTTCTATACCGGAGCCTTTCATTTATGCACTTTACATTGTGATAGTCTTCGTGCTTGAAGTATTCTATATTGTTATCACCTTGTTGCTTGTCTTGCTTAGCATAAGTTGTTGGTGCACATAGGTGAGCCTAGTTTATTTAAGTTGTCGGCGTGTTAATTTAAACACCTAGTTTTATTCCGCAATTAGCAAGCCTAAAGCAGAAAATTTTTAATCGCCTATTCACTCCCCCTCTAGGCGAGATCATTGTCCTTTCAACCCCACGGCGTTTGACGACGGAGCAGGAGTTCCGGGCAGCGCCAGTTCCTCGGGTGGCACCACGAGGTCCTCGAAGGCGGCTGATGTAACACCCCAAATTTTGGAACGAAGAAAAACTTAGTTTTACCAGACCCCAAAATTCAGAACCAACAAAAACTTTTTGAAATGTTTCACTGATGTTGTTTTCTTCTCTTCCCCTTTGCTATGTTTAACTTTGTGTGACTTGTTTGTCTTGAGTGCATCATCCTTGTGGTTGTTGTGATGTTGATCTTGTTGTGTTTGTTGCTTGTGTGGGTGATTCCTTTGTTGTGCTTAAACACTAAAATAAAACATCTTTGACAACTAATTTGGAATGTGACTTAAAACTTAAAACAAACTTCTCAAATTATTCAACCAATAGAAGTTAAGATCATGAGTTAGAGAAATGATCTTAATATATTAATCTATCTACCTCACTCTCTATTTCTCTCAAGCAAATATTTTCTTTATGAAATTAAAATTCCATGGATGAGGTAAAAAGATGCCCACCTCATTCTCATCCCCCTCTTCTCAAAAGTGTATAGTTACCCCTTAATTTTATTTAAACTATGAAATCCTATTTTTATTCTCTTGATTCAAAGGATACTCAAAAGCCCTATTCTATTCTTACACTGAAAATCTTGAGAAAAACCCCTGACATGCTCATGGTCATGTGTGACCTAAATGAGCATCACCACCACCTTGCATATCTTAAACCCTTGTAGGAACCTTGACCAATACATCTCTGGACCTATCTTCACTCCTGTTGTCAGATAGCATTTCCAGATCCTTACCATTTGGTTAAATCTGGGACATGTTGGAAATGCATCCTGGTATATCTCATCTACTCCATCTCATCTTCCATATCAAATCAATAATTAAAAAGATTTGAAGTTGTTTGCCTATTTATCCATCTTCACTTTGTGGCCTAATCAAAGTAGTGGCCATTGCTCCTGTATTTAATACCATCCTTTCACCCTGTGGTTATTGGAAATTTGGCCTATGTGCCAATGCACCACCACACCACCCATCCTTGACATCCACGCTCTCCATGTAAGCTATTGGTTAAAATTTTGGAGATCAACCCACCCTTATTCTCATGAGCTCTTCATGGCTAGTCCTTATTGAAATTCCTGAAAACTGTTTTAAACCCCAACTTCATTATTTCGCATGAAATGATGAGTATTTTCAAAATACAAGGTATTTAAAAACCAGTTTTGTGTTTTATATCATGAACCATCTCTTCTCACTTCAAAAACAATTGTTCTTGACCCTTTTATTTATCACCATTAATCCTCTTTTCAAAATGGGCAAAAATGCCAAAATCACACCCTATGCACAAAAGTTGTTCAAAACATTTTATTTTAAAACACCAATTTTTGTGGAGCCTCCACATGTTGTGGGGAGGTTACCTGAATAATTTCAGAATTTTCTAAAATGTTTTAGTGCCCCAATAAAATACCTATAATGCTACTGGTTTTAGAAAAGAAAATAAAAGAAATAGAAAGAAAGTAAGACAGGGGTGTTTTTGTAAAAAGATCTTCTTCCCTGTAGCCGCTGCCGTGCTTCTCTCCACCGTGTTCCTCCCTCCCGCACGCCACCGTGCCCCTCGCTGCCGTGCTCCCTCCGCATGCCACCAGGTCCCCTCTCCCTTCTCCTCCACGCCTTGTGCTGCAGCTCTGCACGGGTGGGCAAGACTGAGCACCCTCCCTCTCATCATTACCTTCTCTTCTCTCCCGTACCGCAAGTGGGCAGGAAGAAGGAGGCATTGCCTCTCCCATGCGCTCGCCATCGTGCTGTCCTGCACCTCCTCCCTCGCCACTGACCGAAGCCACGCACGCAAGGTACACTCTCCTGTCCCATGTCCAGCACACCCATCCCCTGCTCGCCATGCCGTGGACGCCGAAGGCGTTCGCGACAACCTCGGCACCCCAGCACGCAACACTCGCCCTAGAGCACGCCCAGCCTCTACATGACCCCCACGACACCGCTCGGCGCAGCCCATCCCCCTCCTGAGCCTTCCCTGCTCGTGCCCGTGCACCCAGTGCACCGTGGACCGGCACCAGCAAGAATAAAAGGCCACAGCCCCTCTCTCGTGCCCCCGGCTTGCCATTCCCACTCCCCCACCTCCACTTCATCGCCCCATGGAAGGAATCGAGCCCTCTCGTCCTCTGCCGGCGAGGGATGCGAGATTTCCTCTCGGATTGCCGCCGCCTTGCCTTCAAGCTTGCGACCGACTCCGTCCACCTTTCCCTGCCATTATTGCACCCTCGTGATCCCCTTCTTCTGCTCCACCTCACGGACCTCACCTTTTCTTTTAGGAGCACCGGAGCAGTCATCGCCGCCTCGTGTCCGTCGCGCACATCCTCGACCACGCCGTCCACTGGGAACTCGCCGCGATGAACTCCTGCCACCCCCGGCATCCCCACGCCATCCGCACCTCGGTACCTTCCTCGCCATCGACGTGCATGTCCCCTAGGTGAGCTACTCCGCCAGCCTAGCCTCGGCCGCGTCCGCCATGAGAGAGAGAGGAGTAGAGAAAGACGAAGAACAGGGACCGTCGATCAAAAGATCAACGGCCCCCTTTGAACGCCGCCTTTCCCGCGCCGCGTTCCGCGCGCGCCCCCACCATGGGCCGAATCCTGCTGATGGGCCGTGAATAATAGTAGATCTGGCCCGTCTGTGTTTTTCTTATAGTTTTATTCTTTTCGGTGACTAGCTGTTTCTGATCTGGAGCTTTATTTCAAAATAAAATAGATAAGCTTCGTATTTGTCCAAACCAAAAATCATGGAGGTACCCTAGCATGTTCCTAACTAGATCCAAGTGGTAGATCCACATTTGGATGAATATTTTTGGAGAATTAAAATGGGAGCCAGAACTACTGCTTTTTACCAAAATATCAATAACTATTTTTCTAGGATAGCTAAATTTACAAACTCAACTGTTTTGGAAAGATCTAAGTGATACCTAGCAGTAGCAATTGGCCTCCTATGCAAATGAACTTCCAGTATAAAATGGCATCCACTTTGGTAAATGAGCAGAGAGCTTTTCTAGCAATTTTGTAAATTATTTGGTGACATATTTTGATGTGAATCCAATTGTGTGACCTTCTGTATGATTAGGGGTACCTAATCCTAGCTTGGTGTGATTGTTAGAGCTATACATTATTTTTGGTGTGCATAACTAGATTTAATGCTTTTTCTGTTAAGTCTTGTTTATAGTTTATTTAATTTTGTGGAATGTGTTAGTGTCTTATTTGTGATTTCTAGCATGCATAGGTGCTGTACTCTCTGATATGTGTGTGTTAGCTCATATCTTTAGCATGTTAGAAAAGTTAGTATTGCATATGTTTAATTAAGAGTAATACTACTAGTGTAGTTAATTCCTAGAATATTCCTAGAGTTTAGGAATTGTTTGTGGATGAAATTCCTTGAGTGGTTTGATTTTTGAAAATATTGCTTAAACATCAGTAGCATTTCATAGCTACTGATATTGTAGCATGTCATCCCTTGCTGCCTATTATTTGGTCCTTAGCAAAGCATGTTTAGTTGGGATTATAGTTATAATTATTTAGGACTCACTAGCATGAGTAGCCTTATGTTGTGTTGTTGTTTTAGTAAGCTTCCTATTATAGCCAAAGGATATTTAACCTCCTAATGCCTTGTTATGGAAGTGGAACACCCACTAGTTCCATTGCATTCTAATTGAAAAGTAGGGTTCTCAACCCTAAGCATGTTTGTAGCAACCTCTTTGTCAACTAGATGTGAGTAGTTGTTTTCCCTTTTGAGGATTGAGTGATTGATGTGTGGTGAAGTATTTTGGCTTGTAGAGAATAAAGGGTGACTTAACTTTTGTCTGAAGTATTCCCTGTTTAAATAAAGATGTTAGTTGCTCATCCTTGCCTAAGATAACTCTGAGATCTATGGCCCTAACTTGCGTATAAGTGTTAGACTACTGATTAGTATGAGGCCCTTGTAAGTGTAGATCCGAGTTGGTTGCTTGAATGATTAGTTTGATGCTTGTGGTTGTTATTTGTTTGTGTACCACTTGTTGTTTTTTTTGGTGTATTGATTGTTGTTTATTTCTCTGTTTGCGACGCTAGATAATAACGCTACCGGAGTGGTATTTGGAGAGAATTGATCGAGGAAGGATGGGATTTTTATTATATTGATCAACAAGGAGAAGTCCAGGGACATTATGCTGAAACCAGGCAAGCTACTTCACTGAGCTTGCATCTATATACATCTATTTTGATTCACATGTTTTACGTATAAGAAGCATAAGTGATTTACGTGGTGTTTGCCACTAAAGTTATGATTTTGAAAACCCTTTTACAAAATACAAGTACATTATTGAGACACCCGATATAGAGGTGTTAGTAGTGTGCAGTAACTTCTAAATGTATTTGTTTTTACTCAAAAGCCTTTTATAAAAATCTTTTGGTGAGATTACGATCCACCCAAGTTTTGGTCAAAAGTATTTTGCTATGGAAATGGGAAATGATTGTGAAAACCTTTTCAAAAATTATGGAAAACTATTTTTCCACCCTATGTAGAAGTATCAGTTTGTTTATATAAAACTATAGGATGGGAAAAACATTGATTATTCAAAACTCCTTTTTTTTCAAATCCGTGGATAAAATATGGTATACCGGATGTCGGTATGGAAGTGGAGAAATGGAGTATGGTGATGTTTATGAAAAATGCACATTGTGTCTTTGTACTATGACTACCAGCTGATAACCTGTGCGACCACATTTACCCACATATGGGAAAGGGCGTAGTCATATAATTGCTCGTGTTAGTACTGGATGCCTCAATAACGAGGATAACCTCGTTCCATGAGGGGATGGTCTGAGGACCTACCCCCTGACCCGGGTCCTCTAGAGAGAACGCCTAAGGGCTGTTATGATATGAAATGGAGATAGAGGATTTGTAGGGCTATTAAAATTCACCGGGCAGAACTGTGAGTCCTCACACTTAGTTTCTGAGGATTTAAGTGTCGATGGAAAGTTTCGTAGCGGTAGGGTCCTATACTAGCATGAGCAAAGGACAGGCTACGGCCGAGAACTCAACTTCGCTTACCCCTGGTATGGCGGGACGTGGCTGACACGATGAGTGACCGGATGGGTGTGGGAAAAGCGTGCTACCTCTGCAGAGGGTAAAACTATTCGAATAGCCGAGTCCTCGGATATGGACAGTTGGGAGGCTGTCCTAGACCATGTGCAAGTTTTACAAAGTTTTGAGTTTGAAAGGAAAATGAAGTGGAGATTGTTTTATGCAACTGTACCGAAGGGTAGTATGAGGATGCTGGAAAATGAGTGACCATGAAGGGGCTATGTTCGGAAAAGGAGGAGTTTTGGAGAAACGGACGAGATGGTGATTTTTGAGGAAAAAGTTTTAAAAGAGATTTCTTACCTTTTCAACCAAAGGTATATTTTCGAGAAAAAGGTTTAAAAATACTTCTTACCCTTTTTCAACAAACATGGTGAGAAAACTATTTTTCCAAAAGGTTTGTTTCCAACCAAGATATTGAGAAACTACTTTTCAAAATATTTGCCTTCAACAAGGATATAAGATCTACTCTTCTCTTTTTCAATAAAGATATAGAGATGTATTTCTAAAACTAAAGGTTTTAAAGATTATCAAAACTAGTGCATGCTCAAGTTGGGGTAGTTTGCGAGTACAATCAGATGTACTCATATTGGTTTCGTCCCTGGCTATTGGCTTAGCCAGATTTTAGAAGAAGAGCAGTCAAGAAGAAGGGTTCACTGATGTCTTTGCAAACTAGGGCGCTTCCCAGTCAGCTGCCTGTAGGGTTAAGGCGAATGACTTGGGCTCCACGTTGTTTGGTGATTTCCGCTGCAAGTACCTGTTGAAGCTTATGACTTCAATCATGTAAGTATATTTATTCGGTATTTATGGATGTCCTGTGATGCCAAATCGAGTTATGTGCAACAACAGACTGATCATGGGATTGTTGCAGGAAACATAACGAGTATCTCGGATAGCTAATCCGGGGTCCTCACAGACTTGGTATCAGAGCCATCCTGACTGTAACAGACCTTAGTTAGCATGGACGTTAGTTAGGAAAGCGAATATTTTGTTAAAAATATATATATTAATACCAAAAATATATCTTTATCTAGGGAAGTCCAAGAATGACTTCCACTCTTCTCATCTTCTCAGATAATTTCTGAGTCTTACCCTTCTATTTTAAGATTTACCAAGGATTTCTCTACTCCCTCTTACCCGTTCAAAATACTAGACGATGAACCCAAAGGAGACCTAATTAGCTAGCACCTACAAGAAGAAGCCTCCATCTTGAATATTCAACATTCAACATCAAGGTGATTGGTCTGCAAATGCCAAGGTCATCGATATCAACAAAGCAAGAGACTTCCGAAGACCTTCGCTCAACGTCAACAATTCTACTCAAGTTGCAACCTCGACAATCTCAAGTATTCCAGCTGAAGCCTAAGGTGATGAAATGAAGACTTCATCAACCATGTATAACCAAGGCCCCTAGGAAAAACATATGATGGGAACTTTAGTTATAATTACCCGACTACCACGAGTATTAGGTGTCCATTGGTACTAAATGTACCTTGTGTGTTGTTTGTCTATGAAGTTCTTTGCTTGTGTGTGCTCTGTTTGTGTGATGTTTTTCATGTGTGTTTCACAATCACGCCTTGTCGGCAGCACCAAGTAATTTCAAAAAAAAATCCCTTATTATAAAACTCCTTTTGTCACCTAGGCGACCTCTTGTCCATAGCTGCACCTTGTTGTAGATAAAAACCCGCCTAGGAAAATCTTCGAAGATATTTTCCCTCTCATCTAAACCATCTCCCGTGAGAACTAACAGTTCCGCAAGGTACAAAAGACCCCGATCTTTAACCAAATAGCCTGAGATTTTTACAACTTAACCGGCAAGTCATTCATGCACCATCTGGAGCAAGTGCGTCAAGATCTCGAAGGAAACTGCAATTTTATGCCAACCTCGTGAAGGCACGAGCCTCACCTCGCAAAATTAAATTGTGAAATTACAAGAATACCACACTAACTTATCTTACCTAACTTTAGATTAAGATCTGACCTAAGTCCTTGATAGTACCAACTAATCATCTAGGACTGCAAACCTTGACAAGAAACGAGGACATAAGGAGACTCATTTCAGATTGGCAACTAGAGGAACTCAAGGAGTGCATAAGAATTTCTACGAAGATCCGAGCTCAGAGACCGCAAGAAGGAGGAACTACGACAAGAAGACATTGAAGAGAGATTCCTTAGGTTGGCAAAGAAGAAATATACCAGACTATCATTGAGTATTTGGAAACTCTTATATCAGAATCTATTATTCTTAATCTCTCAAGAAATAGTGTGATATTCCAATGTTCGTGTTATATAGAAGTAGTTTGGTAACAAGCCTCATGAACTTGTTAACAAATCACTTCTGTATACTCTAACAATTGAGTGTCATATACAAATAAACGGAATGTCAGATAATCCCGTACATCTCAGCCTCTGGAATATGAAAAGTGGTTTGATGACAAGATTAGCTACCTTGTTAACAAATTCTTCTTGTATGACTAAGGCAATTCGATGTCCTAAAAGACACCCACATTCTTATACAACTAACTGATAGAAATCATCGATCCACACCCCAAACCACCTACCTCTAGAATCCTTGAATTAATTTTTTTAGACTCCCCCGAAACCTCTGGGCACTCTACTCTACCCCTGAAGATTCTTGTGAAGCTTTGTGAAGCCCCAGAACAAGGAAGTCAACCACGACGTCTCTCCTCTACCCAACCGAAGAAGTACAAGAACGAAGAAAATTTATCCAGCGACATCCAAGAAGACCCAAACGCCGGAAGCACCTGCTGTGGACGACAATCAACCACCAAATGAGCTCCAGTGCAACTAGAAGTTTTAGCGTCCTCCTACTAACTAGAAACTGGGGAGAGTCAAGTCTACAGACTTGACGCATCCTGAGAACCACGCGTCCCCATCTGCGACCCTCGTAAGGAGACAATATCAGGAAGTGATATCTGCACCCAAACCCAAGCACCGAAGAGCGACACCCAAGATGAAGATCGTCATGCTACTCAAGAAGAATGATGCCTCCAATTCAACACCAGCTGCAACCATCAACATGACCCCTCAAGATCCCTTTTTATGGGGGAAGACGTGCACCACGAATACCATCACAGGTTAATAATTAGTTCCTTGCGCCTTAGCCTTGTAGTATCTGGAAGAAATCCACACAGACTATCCATCAGCGTCAACCATCAAGTCACCCCATCATCAAGAACTTGGGCTCATCAGAGAAGATTATCAACAGAGAAAGCCCTCGCAACACCAAGTGGACAAGATCTCACATGGCGACCTCACTAAAGAAGCCTCGACCTCGGAAGTATGGTCAGCCCAAAAACCATGCCTTCGTACTCCCCTGTACCCCCGGGAAAATCTCGAGGACGAGATTTATTTTAAGGGGGGAAGGATCTGTAACATCCCAAATTTTGGAACCAAGAAAAACTTAGTTTTACCAGACCCCAAAATTCAGAACCAACAAAACTTTTTGAAATGTTTCACTGATGATTGTTTTCTTCTCTTCCCTTTGCTATGTTTAACTTTGTGTGACTTGTTTGTCTTGAGTGCATCATCCTTGTGGTTGTTGTGATGTTGATCTTGTTGTGTTTGTTGCTTGTGTGGGTGATTCCTTTGTTGTGCTTAAACACTAAAATAAAACATCTTTGACAACTAATTTGGAATGTGACTTAAAACTTAAAACAAACTTCTCAAATTATTCAACCAATAGAAGTTAAGATCATGAGTTAGAGAAATGATCTTAATATATTAATTTATCTACCTCACTCTCTATTTCTCTCAAGCAAATATTTTCTTTATGAAATTAAAATTCCATGGATGAGGTAAAAAGATGCCCACCTCATTCTCATCCCCCTCTTCTCAAAAGTGTATAGTTACCCCTTAATTTTATTTAAACTATGAAATCCTATTTTTATTCTCTTGATTCAAAGGATACTCAAAAGCCCTATTCTATTCTTACACTGAAAATCTTGAGAAAAACCCCTGACATGCTCATGGTCATGTGTGACCTAAATGAGCATCACCACCACCTTGCATATCTTAAACCCTTGAAGGAACCTTGACCAATACATCTCTGGACCTATCTTCACTCCTGTTGTCAGATAGCATTTCCAGATCCTTACCATTTGGTTAAATCTGGGACATGTTGGAAATGCATCCTGGTATATCTCATCTACTCCATCTCATATTCCATATCAAATCAATAATTAAAAAGATTTGAAGTTGTTTGCCTATTTATCCATCTTCACTTTGTGGCCTAATCAAAGTAGTGGCCATTGCTCCTGTATTTAATACCATCCTTTCACCCTGTGGTTATTGGAAATTTGGCCTATGTGCCAATGCACCACCACACCACCCATCCTTGACATCCACGCTCTCCATGTAAGCTATTGGTTAAAATTTTGGAGATCAACCCACCCTTATTCTCATGAGCTCTTCATGGCTAGTCCTTATTGAAATTCCTGAAAACTGTTTTAAACCCCAACTTCATTATTTCGCATGAAATGATGAGTATTTTCAAAATACAAGGTATTTAAAAACCAGTTTTGTGTTTTATATCATGAACCATCTCTTCTCACTTCAAAAACAATTGTTCTTGACCCTTTTATTTATCACCATTAATCCTCTTTTCAAAATGGGCAAAAATGACAAAATCACACCCTATGCACAAAAGTTGTTCAAAACATTTTATTTTAAAACACCAATTTTTGTGGAGCCTCCACATGTTGTGGGGAGGTTACCTGAATAATTTCAGAATTTTCTAAAATGTTTTAGTGCCCCAATAAAATACCTATAATGCTACTGGTTTTAGAAAAGAAAATAAAAGAAATAGAAAGAAAGTAAGACAGGGGTGTTTTTGTAAAAAGATCTTCTTCCCTGTAGCCGCTGCCGTGCTTCTCTCCACCGTGTTCCTCCCTCCCGCACGCCACCGTGCCCCTCGCTGCCGTGCTCCCTCCGCATGCCACCAGGTCCCCTCTCCCTTCTCCTCCACGCCTTGTGCTGCAGCTCTGCACGGGTGGGCAAGACTGAGCACCCTCCCTCTCATCATTACCTTCTCTTCTCTCCTGTACCGCAAGTGGGCAGGAAGAAGGAGGCATTGCCTATGCCCATGCGCTCGCCATCGTGCTGTCCTGCACCTCCTCCCTCGCCACTGACCGAAGCCACGCACGCGAGGTACACTCTCCTGTCCCATATCCTGCACACCCATCCCCTGCTCGCCATGCCGTGGACGCCGAAGGCGTTCGCGACAACCTCGGCACCCCAGCACGCAACACTCGCCCTAGAGCACGCCCAGCCTCTACGTGACCCCACGACACCGCTCGGCGTAGCCCATCCCCCTCCTGTGCCTTCCCTGCTCTTGCCCATGCACCCAGTGCACCGTGGACCGGCACCAGCAAGAATAAAAGGCCACAGCCCCTCTCTCGTGCCCCCGGCTTGCCATTCCCACTCCCCCACCTCCACTGCACCGCCCCATGGAAGGAATCGAGCCCTCTCGTCCTCTGCCGGCGAGGGACGCGAGATTTCCTCTCGGATTGCCGCCGCCTTGCCTTCAAGCTTGCGACCGACTCCGTCCACCTTTCCCTGCCATTGTTGCACCCTCGTGATCCCCTTCTTCTGCTCCACCTCACGGACGTCACCTTTTCTTTTAGGAGCACTGGAGCAGTCGTCGCCGCCTCGTGTCCGTCGCGGACATCCTTGACCACGCCGTCCACTGGGAACTCGCCGCGATGAACTCCTGCCACCCCCGGCATCCCCACGCCATCTGCACCTCGGTTCCTTCCTCGTCATCGACGTGCATGTCCCCTAGGTGAGCTACTCCGCCAGCCTAGCCTCGGCCGCGTCCGCCATGAGAGAGAGAGAGAGGAGTAGAGAAAGATGAAGAACAGGGACCGTCGATCAAAAGATCAACGACCCCCTTTGAACGCCGCCTTTCCCGCGCCGCGTTCCGCGCGCCCCCACCATGGGCCGACTCCTGCTGATGGGCCGTTAATAATAGTAGATCTGGCCCGTCTGTGTTTTTCTTATAGTTTTATTCTTTTTGGTGACTAGCTGTTTCTGATCTGGAGATTTATTTCAAAATAAAATAGATAAGCTTCGTATTTGTCCAAACGAAAAATCATGGAGGTACCCTACCATGTTCCTAACCAGATCCAAGTGGTAGATCCACATTTGGATGAATATTTTTGGAGAATTAAAATGGGAGCCAGAACTACTGCTTTTTACCAAAATATCAATAACTATTTTTCTAGGATAGCTAAATTTACAAACTCAACTGTTTTGGAAAGATCTAAGTGATACCTAGCAGTAGCAATTGGCCTCGTATGCAAATGAACTTCCAGTATAAAATGGCATCCACTTTGGTAAATGACCAGAGAGCTTTTCTAGCAATTTTGTAAATTATTTGGTGACATATTTTGATGTGAATCCAATTGTGTGACCTTCTGTATGATTAGGGTACCTAATCCTAGCTTGGTGTGATTGTTAGAGCTATACATTATTTTTGGTGTGCATAACTAGATTTAATGCTTTTTCTGTTAAGTCTTGTTTATAGTTTATTTAATTTTGTGGAATGTCTTAGTGTCTTATTTGTTATTTCTAGCATGCATAGGTGCTGTACTCTCTAATATGTGTGTGTTAGCTCATATCTTTAGCATGTTAGAAAAGTTAGTATTGCATATGTTTAATTAAGAGTAATACTACTAGTGTAGTTAATTCCTAGAATATTCCTAGAGTTTAGGAATTGTTTGTGGATGAAATTCCTTGAGTGGTTTGATTTTTGAAAATATTGCTTAAACATCAGTAGCATTTCATAGCTACTGATATTGTAGCATGTCATCCCTTGCTGCCTATTATTTGGTCCTTAGCAAAGCATGTTTAGTTGGGATTATAGTTATAATTATTTAGGACTCACTAGCATGAGTAGCCTTATGTTATGTTGTTGTTTTAGTAAGCTTCCTATTATAGCCAAAGGATATTTAACCTCTAATGCCTTGTTATGGAAGTGGAACACCCACTAGTTCCATTGCATTCTAATTGAAAAGTAGGGTTCTCAACCCTAAGCATGTTTGTAGCAACCTCTTTGTCAACTAGATGTGAGTAGTTGTTTTCCCTTTTGAGGATTGAGTGATTGATGTGTGGTGAAGTATTTTGGCTTGTAGAGAATAAAGGGTGACTTAACTTTTGTCTGAAGTATTCCCTGTTTAAATAAAGATGTTAGTTGCTCATCCTTGCCTAAGATAACTCTGAGATCTATGGCCCTAACTTGCGTATAAGTGTTAGACTACTGATTAGTATGAGGCCCTTGTAAGTGTAGATCCGAGTTGGTTGCTTGAATGATTAGTTTGATGCTTGTGGTTGTTATTTGTTTGTGTACCACTTGTTGTTTTGTTTGGTGTATTGATTGTTGTTTATTTCTCTGTTTGCGACGCTAGATAATAACGCTACCGGAGTGGTATTTGGAGAGAATTGATCGAGGAAGGATGGGATTTTTATTATATTGATCAACAAGGAGAAGTCCAGGGACATTATGCTGAAACCAGGCAAGCTACTTCACTGAGCTTGCATCTATATACATCTATTTTGATTCACATGTTTTACGTATAAGAAGCATAAGTGATTTACGTGGTGTTTGCCACTAAAGTTATGATTTTGAAAACCCTTTTACAAAATACAAGTACATTATTGAGACACCCGATATAGAGGTGTTAGTAGTGTGCAGTAACTTCTAAATGTATTTGTTTTTACTCAAAAGCCTTTTATAAAAATCTTTTGGTGAGATTACGATCCACCCAAGTTTTGGTCAAAAGTATTTTGCTATGGAAATGGGAAATGATTGTGAAAACCTTTCAAAGATTATGGAAAACTATTTTCCACCCTATGTAGAAGTATCAGTTTGTTTATATAAAACTATAGGATGGGAAAAACATTGATTATTCAAAACTCCTTTTTTTCAAATCCGTGGATAAAATATGGTATACCGGGATGTCGGTATGGAAGTGGAGAAATGGAGTATGGTGATGTTTATGAAAAATGCACATTGTGTCTTTGTACTATGACTACCAGCCGATAACCTGTGCGACCACATTTACCCACATATGGGAAAGGGCGTAGTCATATAAATTGCTCGTGTTAGTATTGGATGCCTCAATAACGAGGATAACCTCGTTCCATGAGGGGATGGTCTGAGGACCTACCCCTGACCCGGGTCCTCTAGAGAGAAGAACACCTAAGGGCTGTTATGATATGAATGGAGATAGAGGATTTGTAGGGCCATTAAAATTCGCTGGGCAGAACTGCGAGTCCTCACACTTAGTTTCTGAGGATTTAAGTGTCGATGGAATGTTTCATAGCGGTAGGGTCCTATACTAGCATGAGCAAAGGACAGGCTACGGCCGGGAACTCAACTTCGCATACCCCTGGTATGGCGGGACGTGGCTGACACGATGAGTGACCGGATGGGTGTGGGAAAAGTGTGCTACCTCTGCAGAGGGTAAAACTATTCGAATAGCCGAGTCATCGGATATGGACAGTTGGGAGGCTGTCCTAGAACATGTGCAAGTTTTACAAAGTTTTGAGTTTGAAAGGAAATGAAGTGGAGATTGTTTTATGCAACTGTACCGAAGGGGTAGTATGAGGATGCTGGAAAATGAGTGACCATGAAGGGGCTATGTTCGGAAAAGGAGGAGTTTTGGAGAAACGGACGAGATGGTGATTTTCGAGGAAAAAGTTTTAAAAGAGATTTCTTACCTTTTCAACCAAAGGTATATTTTCGAGAAAAAGGTTTAAAAATACTTCTTACCCTTTTTCAACAAACATGGTGAGAAAACTATTTTTCCAAAGGGTTTGTTTCCAACCAAGATATTGAGAAACTACTTTTCAAAATATTTTGCCTTCAATAAGATATAAGATCTACTCTTCTCTTTTTCAATAAAGATATAGAGATGTATTTCTAAAACTAAAGGTTTTAAAGATTATCAAAACTAGTGCATGCTCAAGTTGGGGTAGTTTGCGAGTACAATCAAATGTACTCATATTGGTTTCGTCCCTGGCTATTGTCTTAGCCAGATTTTAGAAGAAGAGCAGTCCAAGAAGAAGGGTTCACTGGGTCTTTGCGAACTAGGGTGCTTCCCAGTCAGCTGCCTGTAGGGTTAAGGCGAATGACTTGGGCTCCACGTTGTTTGGTGATTTCCGCTGCAAGTACCTGTTGAAGCTTATGACTTCAATCACGTAAGTATATTTATTCGGTATTTATGGATGTCCTGTGATGCCAAATCGAGTTATGTGCAACAACAGACTGATCATGGGATTGTTGCAGGAAACATAACGAGTATCTCGGATAGCTAATCCAGGGTCCTCACAGCTAAGCCTGACACCGACATCCTCGAAGTCTCCTCAGGCGACGATGAACCTCTCTGTGTCGTTTCCAAGGCTAGGGCGAAGCGGGGCCTGGAAACATCGGGGGCCAGCGTCTCCCAGCGCACGAGGAGGAAGGTGTGGGTGGATGTGGCCACCAGGTAAGCCTCTCTTTATCCTTTCCTTTCCGCTGTCTTCGTGTTCCTCCATCTTTCATCTTCTGCCTTGTTCTTCTTCAGGCCTTCCGCTACTCCCTCCGCGGCATTGAGGGGGAGAAGGCCTCGCAATCTTGGGGAGGTCTTGCGAGCGGCGGAGGCACGTGCGGTCTCCGCTCTTGCTGCGTCGGAGCCCTCGGGGGCAGTGAGTCCTCCCGAAACGGAGGGGCCCCTCGGGAAGGATGTCATGGGGGCGACGCCATCGCCCACCGCACGCTTGGAGGTTGATAAAGTCTCGTTAGGTCCAGAGGAGCTTGTCTTCGATGGGGCGCTCCTCCCCTTTGGACAGGCGGAGTCTGAAGCCGATAGCGAGTGGGCTCCAAGCCCCCAGCAGCCCCCAGCGTCGGTGGGGACGGGGGCTTTACTCCGAGCCCTCGAGTGCATCCCGAGGCCACCCCGAGCCTCAGCCGCGTGGACCCTGAGCCTCTTGTGGGGTCAGGTTCCGCCGAGCCCCACGTTGACCCCCGAGCCTTGATCCCGGGGAGGCGTCAACGGGCTACGACTCGTCGCGAGGCTCTTTTCCACTCTGCGAGGGCGAAGCTTGACGAGCTGGAGGCCCACCTTGCTGAGAGGGACCTTGCCGAGGAGGAGGACCTTGAGGGCCTGGCGCGGGGCTGGTCCCAGCTCCGGACGTGGTGGCCCGCTGCCGTCGGGAGGATGAGGCGGCGCAGGATAGGCGTGCGGAAGCCTTTCATTTCGCCACCGAGACTCGCGCCAGCGTCGTGCAGGAGGCCGTGGAGACCCTTGCCTGCTTGGAGGCCAAACGCGAGGCTCTGGAGGTCGACACCGAAGCCAGGCACCAGGAGATTACGGCTCGCGAGGCAGCAGTCTCCGCCAAATCCCGAGAAGTGGAGGCGGAGGCTGCCGCTAAGCTCCAGGAGCTCACCGAGCGTGAAGCGAGGTTTGGCGCTGACTTAGAGTCAGCGAGGAAGGCACTGGAGGAGCTCCGCGTCTCTGGAAACTTGCAGACAGGAGCTTGACACCCGTGGGGAACAACTGCAAGCGCGTGAGGCGCAGGTCACCCAGCTAGAAGCGGAACTGTCCTCGGAGCGAGAGGCTCTGGAGGCCCGTGGGGCCCTCTAGAAGACCACAGCGAGCGTGGATGGCCTTGTCGAGGAGGAGTGCCGCAAGCTTCTCTGCGTTGCGGTCAGCCGCTCTTCGCCAACCTTCGTCGTCTCGAGCCCTCCTTCGACTTCCAGAGCGTGATGGAGCCTGATATGGGACCCGGTGCCGCGGACCGCGATGCCGAGGTCAAGGAGGATGCGGAAGCGTACGCCGATCGGTTCAAGGCGGTGGAGGTTGACGAGAGCCCCGAGGGGACGGCGTAGCTCTGGGGCCTGGGTTGCTTCTTAGGCGTACTATGCCTGGTTATTAATTCTGGCTTTGAAAATTCCCAAGTATTGTAATGACCTTTAAGACTTGTATGCCTGCATGTGCCTCCTGCGAGGCTTTTTGTCCTTTGCTCATGTCCTTTTTGCTCTGCGTCGTTAGGACCCTTAGAGGGGTAGGGCTTCTTGAGACCTTCTCTTGGGGGGTCCCCTGTTGACGCGCAAGCAGCTCACGAAGCACCAGTGAGAGAAAAAGGTAATCGAGAGGCAAAACATCCGGCAAGAAAAGGAGAAAAAGCTAGGAACTTAAAAACTGGACTTAGCTTGAGAGCGCCGTCTGGCTTAATGTATGTACTGCATTCCGTTGAGCCATCTTCCTTAGGTGCTCTCCATAGGAGGGTTCCTCCGAGAGCCGCGTGGTTTAAGCCCACGTGCGCTCAAAGGCTTCTTTTATGTGTGGCTCGCGAGGAGAGGAAGCACCAAAGCCCTTGGTGAGGTGGCGTGCACGGAGCAAGCCCACGCGCCGGAGCTTGGGTCCTCTGGATCTTCCGGAGCAGCTGGGACTCTCCCGAGGCACAGACATCGTGCCCAGCCCCCGCTCGGGAGGTGCGCATGGGAAGAAAAACTGTGAGCGCCACAGATTGCCAAAGTATTCGCTTACCGAAGGAATATTACATAAAGGCGCTGGTGCCTGTTTTTCCAAAAAGCAATAGTTTGTTACACTTGGAATAGCCAAGTTACACTTCGCCATGTTTCGGCGTGGGATTTTTATACTTGGAGTAGCCAAGTTACATTCCGCCATGTCGGGGCATGGGGTTTTTTTATACTTGGAGTAGCCAAGTTACATTCCGCCATGTCGGGGCATGGGATTTTTTATACTTGGACTAGCCAAGTTACAACCGGCCATGGCTGGGCATGGGGTTCCACGGAAATGTGGTTGAGACTCCTCGCGGCCCGTGGCGACGCGTGGTAGAGGGAGCTCAGATGGAGAGGCCCTCGGGGAGGGATAAGCTTTTGTGAAGCTTGGGGGTGATGACTCGGGCGTCCCTCCTGAGACAAAAAAATGTCTGGCATGAATCGATCACGGAAAGAACTTGCGGAGATGTTCTATGTTCCATAGATTCTCGACGGGTATGCCATCCGGTGCCTCCAGCTGCGCTGCTCCCGCTTGGCGATGTGCGCGACCCTGTAAGGTCCTTCCCACATGGGTGAGAGCTTGTGGGGGGTCTTCCCTGGAGAATATCCTTTGAGGACGAAGCCGCCCGCTTCAAGGTTGCATGAGCGTTTGCGGCAGCTGTGGTAGCGGCGCAGAGCTTGTTGATACCTCACCACCCTGATGGTGGCTTGATGGCGTAGCCTTTCAAGCAGTGGTAGGTCGCCGCTGTGGAGTGCCTCTTGATCATCCTCATGAAGGCTAACGCTGGTAGCGGCTTGATACGTCTCCAACGTATCCATAATTTCTGCTGTTCCATGCTTATATTATACCATTTGCTACATGTTTTATATACACTTCATATCACTTTTATGCATTTTCTGGGACTAACCTATTAACAAGATGCCACAGTGCCAGTTCCCTGTTTTCTGCTGTTTTTGGTTTCAGAAAGTTACTTCTGGAAATATTCTCGGAATTGCACGAAACAAAAGGCCAAGTCCCTATTTTTCCAACACGTACACGGAGTCCGAAGGAGAGACGAAGAGCCACGAGGTGGCCAAACCACCGGCGCGGCAGTGGGCCCACCGCGCCGCCTGTGGTTTGGGCCCCTCGGGGGTCCGCCGACATCGCCCCTTCGCCTATTTATTCCCCGAGACGTGAAAACCCTAAAACACCGAGCCTTTCATCCAGAACATATTCGCTGCCGCCGCCGTCGTCAACCCTAACTCGGGGGGTTCTGAAGCTCTTCCCGGCACCCTGCCGGAGAGGGGAATCATCACCGGAGGGCTCTACATCGCCATGCCCGCCTCCGGAGTGATGCGTGAGTAGTTCATCCTTGGACTATGGGTCCATAGCAGTAGCTAGATGGTTGTCTTCTCCACTTGTGCCATCATGTTTAGATCTTGTGAGCTGCCTATCATGATCAAGATCATCTTATTGTAATGCTACATGTTGTGTTTGCTGGGATCTGACTTATATTGATACCTATGTGGAGCTGAATATTATATTATCATGTCTATGTCATTTGTGATCTTGCATGCTCTCCGTTACTTGTTGAAGCCTTGGCCAAGTGAATACTTGTGACTCCAAGAGGGGGTATTTATGCATGATAGTTGGGTTCAACCTCTATTTAACCTGGGATAGTGACAGCAAGTTCTAAGGTTGTAGATGTGTTGTTGCCACTAGGGGTAAAACAGCAATGCTTTATTCAAGGATGAATGTATTGTTTACATTACGCACATTACTTAATGCAATTGTCTGTTGCTTGCAACTTAATACTGGAAGGGGTACGGATGTTAACCGGAAAGTGGACTATTTAGGCATAGATGCATGCTGGATAGCGGTCTATGTACTTTGTCGTAATGCCCAAATGAATCTCATAGTAGACACCACAACTCACACATGCATGTTATATGCACTTATCAATTGTCAATTGCCCAGCTGTAATTTGTTTACCCAGCATGTTAGTTATCTTATTGGAGAGACACCACTAGTGAACTGTGGACCCCGGTCCATTCTTTTACATCTGAAATACAATCTACTGCAATCATTGTTCTCTACTGTTTTATGCAAACAAACATCATTTCCATTCGATACGTTTAACCCTTTGTTTTCAGCAAGCCGGTGAGATTGACAACCTCACTGTTAAGTTGGGGCAAAGTAATTTGATTGTGTTGTGCAGGTTCCACGTTGGCACCGGAATCCCTGGTGTTGCGCCGCACTACACTCCTTCACCAACACCTTCGAAGCAACCTCGTTTTCCTACTGGTTCGATTAAACCTTGGTTTCATACTGAGGGAAAACTTGCTGCTGCACTCATCATACCTTCCTCTTGGGGTTCCCAACTGACGTGTGACGTACAAGCATTGTTTCTGGCTGTTGCCGGGGAGATATTCCCTCGTCAACTTAGCGCTAGCAACACGTTTTCTGGCGCCGTTGCCGGGGAAAACCGAATTGCTTCTGCAAGGGGAGTCTCTCACACCCAATCTCTTTACTTTGTTATTTGTCTTGCTTAGTTTATTTTTATTTAGTCTTGTTTGCTCTCTTTATCAAAAACACAAAAAAATTAGTTACTTGTTTAATTCGGTTTGATTTTGTTTTTCAAAATGAATGCTCCTGAAGTTGAAGTTCGTTCTTTTAGGCAACTAGGAGGTGAAAATTTGAAAGATGCTTGGTATAGAATTAGTGATGCTCATCATAGATGTACTAAGAAACACTCTACCACTATCCTCCTTAGGAACTTTTATGTTGGTATCTCTAGTTGGTATAGGTATGTTCTAGACACTCTTACAGGTGGAAATTTCTTGGGTACTCCTGCTTTAGAAGCCTGTAATATTATTGAAAGTTTGGTAGGAACACCACCCACTAAAGATATTAAAATTGAGATCACCTTGGAGGATGTTATAAATAAGTTAGACTCTATGGAGAATTTTTTTCCAAATTTTCTTGATTGTATTGGTAAGACTAATGAATCAATAGCCACCATCAATGAAAGAATCACTGTTCTTGAGGATAATAATATCCATGACACCCAAAATCATAGAATTGATGAGTTAGAGGAAGCTATTGAAACCTTAAGTTCAACCTTTACTTCTCTTAAGTCTAAAAAGGAGAAAGTTTATGTGGGTAGAGAGCAAAAGTTTATGTATGTTCCTAAAGTGCCAAAACCAAAGACTCATTATGAGCTTAAAATTGATAAAACTTTTAGTACGGTTAAAGGTAATGAAACACCTCCAGGAACATCTAAGATACCCATTGTTACAAGCTGTGTGTTGGAAGAAGCTTTTGATGATTTGAATGATTTGCCACTTGACAACACTTGATTTTCACTTTCTGCGCCTAGCTGAAAGGCGTTAAAGAAAAGCGCTTATGGGAGACAACCCATCGTTTTTATTTGCTGTTATTTTTGTTTTCTTTGAGTCAAGGAGTTTTGTTACTTCTGTAGCAACTCCTTTGTATCTTTATTTTATCGCAATGTTGTGCCAAGTAAAGTTCTATATTGAAAGTTGATGCAAGATTTGGATTTCTGCGCAGTGACAGATTTTTAGCTGTCACGGATTTGAGCTTATCTCCCTGTAGAAAATTCAAAAAATTCTGAAAAAATCACGCATATTCCTGAGATATGTACGCAACTTTCATTATTTTAGGCCAGATCCATCTGAGCAACTTAAGTGCCTCGAAAAAATTCGTCATTCCAGACTGTTCTGTTTTTGACAGATTCTGCCTTTTGTTTTGCATTCGCTCTTTTACTGTGTTTGTGTGGATTTCTTTGCTCCACAAAGCATTGGTGGCTGTAGCTAATGTCCAGAAGCTTTGGGATTGATTGTATCATTACAGAATATGAGAATTTTTGATTATGCACTAACCCTCTAATGAGAACTGTCTTGAGTTTGGTGTGAAGGAAGTTTTCAAGGATCAAGCGAGAAGGGTGATATTATGTGATCAAGAAGAGTGAAAAGCCTAAGCTTGGGGATGCCCCCGTGGTTCATCCCAACCATATTCAGAGAGACTCAAGCGTCTAAGCTTGGGGATGCCCAAGGCATCCCCTTCTTCATCAACAAACTTATCAGGTCATCTCTAGTGAAACTATATTTTAATTCTTTCACATCTTATGCGCTTTACTTGGAGCGTCTGTGTGTTTTTATTTTTTTTTGTTTGAATAAATTCGGATCCTAGCAATCCTTGTGTGGGAGAGAGACACGCTCCGCTTTTTCATGTGAATACTCATGTTCTTCACTTATATTTGTTGAGTATTCTTAACTAGCTACTGCAGTGCTTTTAGCTCCTGTTTTTCATGCATCTCTTCGAGCTGTTAGCACTTGTTTATAAATACTCTCTTGCTGCATTATATTATCATTTGGAGAGTTTATGTTTAAATAAATTGATTGGTGTTTGTTTGGAAGAAAGAAAATGCTACATGTAGTAGTTGGTATTGGAAAAGACATATGCATTCTTGTAGATCATTGTCTTGTTTCGATTTGATGCTTTGCAATTGTTTTGAGCTCTCAAGTAGATCATGTTTAAGCTCTTGCATCATGTAGTTAAAGCCTAGTAGTGGAGAACTACCGTAGAGCTTGTTGAGACTTGGGATGCATATTTGTTCTCTCTAAGGTCTAGATATTTTCTGGTAAAATGTTTGAGCAACAAGGAAGACAGTGTAGAGTCTTATAATACTTGCAATATGTTTTTATGTGATTCTTGCTGTACCGGTTTATACTTGTGTTTGCTTCAAACAACCTTGCTAGCCTAAACTCTGTACTGAGAGGGAATGCTTCTCGTGCATCCAAAACTTGAGCCAAAACCCATGCCATTTGTGTCCACCATACCTACCTACTATGTGGTATTTCCTGCCATTCCAAGTAAATATTTCATGTGCTACCTTTAAACTATTCAAAACTTTATTACTCCTTATTTGTGTCAATGTTTTATAGCTCATGAGGAAGTATGTGGTGTTTTATCTTTCAATCTTGTCATTTACTTCTGACAGACTTTCACCAATGGACTAGTGGCATATACATCCGCTTATCCAATAATTTGCAAAAAGAGCTGGCAACGGGGTGCCCAGCCCCAATTAATTACAACTTTCATTAATAATTCTCTTCACATGTTTTGCCCTGATTTATCAGTAAGCAACTTAATTTGCAAATAGACACTCCTCCATGGTATGTGAATGTTGGAAGGCACCCGAGGATTCGGTTAGCCATGGCTTGTGTAAGCAAAAGGTTGGGAGGAGTGTCATCTATAAAGAAACTAAAATACATGTGTAAACAAAAGAGAAGAGGGATGATCTACCTTGCTGGTAGAGATAACGTCCTTCATGGGAGCCGCTCTTGAAAGTCTGGTTGACAAGGGGGTTAGAGTGCCCACTACCATTCGTTGACAACAACAAACACCTCTCAAATACTTATTTTGTGCTCTCTATATGCTTTCGAAAACTTAAAAAGCTCTAGCACATGATTTAATCCCTGCTTCCCTCTGCGAAGGGCCTATCTTTTACTTTATGTTGAGTCAGTTTACCTACTCCTTTCTATCTTAGAAGCAAACACTTGTGTCAACTTTGTGTGCATTGATTCTTACATGTTTACTTATTGCACTTGTTATATTGCTTTATGTTGACAACTATCCATGAGATATACATGTTACAAGTTGAAAGCAATGCTGAAACTTAATCATCCTTTGTGTTGCTTCAATGCCTTTTACTTTGAATCTATTGCTTTATGAGTTACCTCTTATGCAAAACTTTTTGATGCTTGTCTTGAAAGTACTATTCATGAAAAGTTTTTGCTTATATGATTCATTGTTTACTCTTTATCTATTTGTTAGCAAACTATAGACATTGCTTTGAGTCACTTCATTCATGACATGAGCCTTGCAATATATTGATCAAGATTGTGTGAAAGCATGTCTCCTCAGAAATTATTTGTTGTTATCGTTTTACCTACTCGAGGACGAGTAGAACTAAGCTTGGGGATGCTTGATACGTCTCCAACGTATCCATAATTTCTGCTGTTCCATGCTTATATTATACCATTTGCTACATGTTTTATATACACTTCATATCACTTTTATGCATTTTCTGGGACTAACCTATTAACAAGATGCCACAGTGCCAGTTCCCTGTTTTCTGCTGTTTTTGGTTTCAGAAAGTTACTTCTGGAAATATTCTCGGAATTGCACGAAACAAAAGGCCAAGTCCCTATTTTTCCACACGTACACGGAGTCCGAAGGAGAGACGAAGAGCCACGAGGTGGCCAAACCAGGCGGCGCGGCAGTGGGCCCACCGCGCCGCCTGTGGTTTGGGCCCCTCGGGGGTCCGCCGACATCGCCCCTTCGCCTATTTATTCCCCGAGACGTGAAAACCCTAAAACACCGAGCCTTTCATCCAGAACATATTCGCTGCCGCCGCCGTCGTCAACCCTAACTCGGGGGGTTCTGAAGCTCTTCCCGGCACCCTGCCGGAGAGGGGAATCATCACCGGAGGGCTCTACATCGCCATGCCCGCCTCCGGAGTGATGCGTGAGTAGTTCATCCTTGGACTATGGGTCCATAGCAGTAGCTAGATGGTTGTCTTCTCCACTTGTGCCATCATGTTTAGATCTTGTGAGCTGCCTATCATGATCAAGATCATCTTATTGTAATGCTACATGTTGTGTTTGCTGGGATCTGACTTATATTGATACCTATGTGGAGCTGAATATTATATTATCATGTCTATGTCATTTGTGATCTTGCATGCTCTCCGTTACTTGTTGAAGCCTTGGCCAAGTGAATACTTGTGACTCCAAGAGGGGGTATTTATGCATGATAGTTGGGTTCAACCTCTATTTAACCTGGGATAGTGACAGCAAGTTCTAAGGTTGTAGATGTGTTGTTGCCACTAGGGGTAAAACAGCAATGCTTTATTCAAGGATGAATGTATTGTTTACATTACGCACATTACTTAATGCAATTGTCTGTTGCTTGCAACTTAATACTGGAAGGGGTACGGATGTTAACCGGAAAGTGGACTATTTAGGCATAGATGCATGCTGGATAGCGGTCTATGTACTTTGTCGTAATGCCCAAATGAATCTCATAGTAGACACCACAACTCACACATGCATGTTATATGCACTTATCAATTGTCAATTGCCCAGCTGTAATTTGTTTACCCAGCATGTTAGTTATCTTATTGGAGAGACACCACTAGTGAACTGTGGACCCCGGTCCATTCTTTTACATCTGAAATACAATCTACTGCAATCATTGTTCTCTACTGTTTTATGCAAACAAACATCATTTCCATTCGATACGTTTAACCCTTTGTTTTCAGCAAGCCGGTGAGATTGACAACCTCACTGTTAAGTTGGGGCAAAGTAATTTGATTGTGTTGTGCAGGTTCCACGTTGGCACCGGAATCCCTGGTGTTGCGCCGCACTACACTCCTTCACCAACACCTTCGAAGCAAACCTCGTTTTCCTACTGGTTCGATTAAACCTTGGTTTCATACTGAGGGAAAACTTGCTGCTGCACTCATCATACCTTCCTCTTGGGGTTCCCAACTGACGTGTGACGTACAAGCATTGTTTCTGGTGCTGTTGCCGGGGAGATATTCCCTCGTCAACTTAGCGCTAGCACGGCTTGATGAGGTTTTCGTGATCATTCTCGTTAAAGGCTAGGACTCATGGAGATCCGTGCCTTGCCTCGCCAGGGAGGACTGCTTCGGCCCCATGGGCGAGGGCGAATGGTGTCTCACCTGTAGGCTGGCGTCCATCGTCCGAGAGGACCACAACACTGAGGGGAGCTCACTGACCCAGCTCTGCCTGAACGCTTGATGCACTTGAAGCTCCGCATCTTGAAACATTTGAGTTCTTCCGCTATTTCTTTCTCAGCCTGCTCACTGCTCCGTGGGCGCGCCACTGAGGCGTGCACAGTTGAATGCCGAGGGACTCGCAGTAGGCCCTGAAGGTGGCCAACTTGCGAACTGTGAGCCGCTACAAGTGACGATGCGGTTAGGCACCCCGAAACGCGCGCGAGGTTACCCAGGAACTCTACCGCTGGTTTCGCTGGGATGGAGCGTACCGCTTATACCTTTGCCCATTTAGTGAATTTGTCGACGGCGACGTAGAGGTAGCGGTAGCCCCTGCGTGACCTTGGGAAAGGCCCTAGGAGGTCCAGCCCCCAGACCGCGAAGGGCCAAGTGAGGGGGAGGGTCTGGAGCCCCAACTCTGGCTGGAGAGCTTGCTTGGCGTGTTGGCAGGTTCTGTAGGTTTCGACGAGTTCATCGGCGTCCTGGAGCATAGTTGGGCAGTAGAAACCACTCCTGAAGACCTTTCCCACGAGGACGCGTGAGGATGAGTGGTGGCCACACTCTCCGCTGTGTACATCTTCGAGGAGTTGCCTGCCTTCTTCTATGGGGACGCATCACAGGGAGATGCCATTGGGTCGCTTGCGGTAGAGGTCCTTCCCGATGATGCAGTAGGACTTGGCGAGGTACTTGGCCATGTTAGAAATTCGTTCCGCCTCCGCCTCTTCTTCGGGGAGAGCCCCCGTGCTCAGGAAAGCCTTGATCTCATCGATCCAGCTCTCCTCTTGAGGCACCGTGGCGAGCAGCCGGTGAACTCCCAGGGGAACCACTGCCTCCTGGTGCTCCTACACAGCCATGACGCATGCTTAGTGGGCCACATCCCGGGGCTCCCGAAGCTGGCGGGGGCGGTGATGGCGGAGGTGGTGGGGGGATCTCCCTCGGTGGTGGCGGCAGAAACGGGGAAACCTCCCCTAGCAACGGCGGGGAAACTGGAGGAGTGATACGTCTCAAACGTATCTATAATTTCTGATGTTTCATGCTTGTTTTATATATCAATGTCACCTGTTTTATATACACTATATAATTTTTATGCATTTTCTGGGACTAACCTATTAACAAGATGCCACAGTGCCAGTTTCTGTTTTCTGCTGTTTTTGGTTTCAGAAAAGCTGTTCTGGAAATATTCTCGGAATTGGACGAAACAAAATCCCAGAAGCCTATTTTTCCCGACACGTTCCAGAAGTCCGAAGGAGAGACGAAGGGGGGCAGCAGGGCACCCTCCCCACATGGCGGCGCGGGTGGGGCCCCTGCCGCGCCACCCTATGGGGAGCGGGCCCCGCGCGTCCACCGACGTCGCCCCTTTACCTATTTATTCCCCCCCGAGGCGTAAACCCTAAAAGAATCCATCATATTCCAGAAAAGGTTCCGCAGCGTCGCCGCCATCGAAGACAAGTTTCGGGGGTCAGAAGTTCCTGTTTCGGCACCCTGCCGGGACGGGGACTGACCCCCGGAGCCATCTCCATCGACTCCACCGCCTCCACTTCGACTCCATGATGGTTTGTGAGTAGTTCCCCCATGGACTACGGGTTCTTGGCTGTAGCTAGTTGGTACTCTCTCACATGTACTTCAATACAATGATCTCATGAGGTGCCTTACATGATTGACATCCATATGATGTAATTGGTGTTGTGTTTTTGGGATCCGATAAATTGTGGAATTGTGATCAGATTGGTCATCATATTATCATACTATTGTTTATTTAAGATCTTGCATGCTCTTCGGTACTTGTGGTTACCTTGATCAAGTAGTTGCTTGTATCTCCAAGAGGGAGTATTTATGCTAGATAGTGGGTTCAGTCTCCATTTAATATGGGGGAGTGACAGCAACCTCTAAGGTTGTGGATGTGCTGTTGCCACTAGGGGTAAAACAACGATGCTTTGTCTAAGGATAATTGTGTTGCTTACATTATGCACCATACTTAATGCAATTGTCTGTTGCTTGCAACTTAATACTGGAGGGTGTGCGGATGCTATCCTGAAGGTGGACTATTTAGGCACAGATGCATGCTGGATAGCGGTCTGTGTACCTTGTCGTAATGCCCAATTAAATACTACAATAAACTTCCCTCACAATTTTCAATTGCCCAACTGTAATTTGTTCACCCAACACTTGTTACTTGTTATTGGAGAGTTACCACTAGTGTAGATAGCTGGGAACCCTGGTCCATTTGTCATCATCAAATACTCACTCGGTCCTACATGCCATTAGAAGTAGTATCAACTATTTTCTGGTGTCATTGCCTCTGTGTTACTGCTACTGCTGCTGTGTTACTGTTACTATTGCTCTCATATTACTGCTGCTTTCACATTACCCCTGTTACTAGTGCTTTTCCAGGTGCAGCTGAATTGACAACTCCGCTGTTAAGGCTTATAAGTATTCTTTGTCTCCCCTTGTGTCGAATCAATAAATTTGGGTTTTACTTCCCTCGAAGACTGTTGCGATCCCATACTTGTGGGTCATCAAGACTATTTTCTGGCGCTGTTGCCGGGGATAAGAGCAAGCATTTCACCCCAACAATTTGCCCCCTCGTCAACATGCCATCAAAGTAGCAGCAGCTATTTTCTAGCGCCGTTGCCGGGGAGCATAGCTCTACTCATAAGTTCACCTGGGGAGTACACTCTGCCTCTCTCTCTTTTATTTTGTCTTGTCTAGTTTACTTTTGTCTAGTTTATTTGTCCTTAGTTTATTTCTGTCTAGTATTATTTTGCTTAGTTTACTTTTGTCTAGTTTATTTTTGTCTTGTTTTATTTTTCTGATTTACCCAAAAATCCATAAAAATTTGAAAAACTGAAAAACTAAAAAACTGTTGCTATGGAAGAACATGCTAGAACCTCTATGGAACTTAAAGAATTATATATGAAGTATAGAGAATCAAGAAAGGGTGAAGTCATGAGAGGCGTGTTACAAAAGTTGAATCAAATTGCTAAAATTTTGCTTAAACGCCATGATATAAATTGTTGCTCTAAACAAAAGGAGGAAGAATGAATTAGCTACCGATGCCAACCTGAAGAAGAAGAAACTACTGCTGAAGCTAAAAGCTCATTAGATGAAAAAGAGAAGGAGAGTGATGAACAAAAGGAGGAAGAATGAATTAGCTACCGATGCCAACCTTCTAATGATAGTAACTCTTTATCTCTTACACTATTTGATTGTCCCCATGCTTACCAAGGGAGGATGAATGTTATGTTCCTGTGGATTCTCTTGAAATATTCCCTATGAGTAAAACTTGTGAAAATGATTATGCTACTGTTATTTATGATAATACATGCTATTTCGAAAATCTTATGATAATCCTTTATTTGTGCCTAACTTCGAAATGCATGGTACTAAAGAGTTTTGCTTAGAAAATGTTTATGATAAAGCTCTAGATGATGGTCCTATGTTACTTGATAATATTAATTGTACTACTAATGAAAATGGGATTGGAGGTCTTGACTTTATCTATGATTCCCATACCTTTTGAGATTGATCAGTCATCTTGTTATAAAATGGTTAAAAGTGGGTTTGAAAGTTTTAATCCCACTATTTTTGAGCTTGATAAAAAATATGTGTGTGTAGATCATGAAAAGCATGCTTTATGTGATAGTTATATTGTTAAGTTTGTTCATGATGCTACAGAAAATTATTATGAGAGAGGAAAATATGGTTGTAGAAATTTTCGTGGTATTAAAACACCTCTCTATATGCTAAAAGTTTTGAAGTTATTCTTGTTTTATCTTCCTATGCTTGTCACTTTGATCTTTTTGAATTTATTTGTGTACAAGATTCCTATGCATAGGAAGTGGGTTAGACTTAAATGTGTTTTAAATTTGCTTCTTGATGCTCCTTTTGCTTCATTTCCTATTTTCAGAGAGATCATTAAAACTATCAAGCCTAGCTAAAAGGCATTAAAGAAAAGCGCTCTTGGGAGACAACCCATGTTTTATTTCTAAAAAATTTCTTTGCTTTTGAGTCAAGGAGCTTGCTTACTTCTGTAACAACTCCTTTGTATCTTTACTTTTTCGAATTGTTGTGCCAAGAAGAGTCTCTAATGAATAGATGATGCTAGATTTGGATTTCTGCGCAGGGACAGATTTTTGTTGTCCGCCGTGTTGAGCTGTACGCACTCCAGAAAAATTCAAATTCTGAAACAATTCACGCGTGATCCTTATATATGTACGCATCTTTCATTAGTTTAGACTTTTCGGATTTGAGCAACGGAAGTGCCTCGAAAAAATTCATCTTTACTGGCTGTTCTGTTTTGACAGATTCTGTCTCTGTTTTTTGCATTGTCTCTTGTGGACTTTAAGTAAGACTTTCTAGACGTGGAGTGCTGTAGCTAATGTTTTATTGAGTTCTTGCAATGTGTCACAACAGAACCAAAGTGGATTAATATTTTTGAGTACTAACCCTCTAATGAAGTTTATGAGAAATTTGGTGTGGCGGAAGTTTTCAAGGGTCAAGAGAGAAGGATGATATAATGTGATCAAGAAGAGTGAAGAGCCTAAGCTTGGGGATGCCCCCGTGGGTCACCCAAGCATATTTCAAGAAGACTCAAGCGTCTAAGCTTGGGGATGCCCAAGGCATCCCCTTCTTCATCAACAACTTATCAGGTCATCTCTAGTGAAACTATATTTTAATTCTTTCACATCATATGTGCTGTTCTTGGAGCGTCTGTGTGCTTTTATTTTGAGTTTGTTATTTTTATTCTCTGATCATATCAATATTGGATCCTATCTATCTTGTTTGGGAGAGAGACACGCTCCGCTTTTTCATTTGAATACTCCTATTCTTCACTTATTTTTGTTAAGTATTCGGTTTTCACACTGTTTAGCTTCTAGCTCTTGGTTTTCATGTATCTCTTGTTCAGAGCTATTAGTTATTTTATAGAAACTAATCTCTTACTTCACTTATATTTGTTTGGAGAGTTGCTTGGTTGATGTGTTGGTTCAGAAAATGTTGCATGTGGTAGTGGTATAATGAAAAACTTGCATAATCTTGTAGATCATTGAACTTTGATAACCTGATTCTTTGTAAACGTTTTGAGATATTTATATGGCAAAGCTTGCTGGTTAATTAAGTTAAAATCATTAGTGTATTGTTGTCTTTAAGCTTGTACCGTACTACAAACTCTACTAAAATTGTTGAAGGTGTAGTTGGACTTGATAGCTTTCCATGTCTAAAGGTGATTCGTAATAACTAAGTTGTGCTGAAGGTCGAGGGATCTAGCGGGGTACTTGTGCCGCCGTAAACGGCCCTCCTTGGAGTGAATTTTAATCATGCTTTTAATGTTGAACCTGCTAGATGTTTGCAATAAGCTTGTGAGTTCTTTTTTACTAATGTTGAGCTACGGTTTTTGGCACTTCCACCATCCAAATTTGGTAGCCTCTTCTACACATAAACCCATACATCTTCCTCAAAACAGCCAACATACCTACCTACTACAGCATTTCCATAGTTGTTCCGAGATATATTGCCATGCAACTTCCATCTTACATTACATGACTGGCTATCATTCATCATATACATATTGCTTTGCATGATTCTATACAGCTGATGTGTGGTTTACCCATGTTACGCTAGATCATTGCATATCCTGCTACACTGGCAGAGGCATATAGTTTCATACATCATGTTTAGTTCATTGTGAGTTATTTGTACCAAAAGTGTGTTGTCATATTAGAGTGTTGCCCTAAAAGTGAAAAGAGCCATGGAGGTCATCGAAAAGAGAAACAGAAAAAAATATAAAAAAAGGAAAAAAAAAATAAAAAAAAAGAATAAAGAAAAGGGGACAACATTACTATCCTTTATCCACACTTGTGCTCATGTTTCAGCACCTGCATTATTCATAGTCATCATTTGTGCTCATGTTTAGCACCTATACTCCATGTGAGAGAGTTTTCATATTTTACTAGTATAACTATGTGGGGAATTTACACTACCGAACTTGGGTTGTATATTCCAATGATGAGCTTCCTCAAAAGTGCTCTAGGTCTTCGTGAGCAACCAAGTTGGATGCACCCCCACTAGTTCCATTGGAGAGCTTTCATACACATATAGCTCTATGTGCATCCGTTGCATGGCAATCAGTACTCCTTACATAGCTTCGATTATAAGACTTCCTCTTGTCTAATGATCACTTATAGCTTTGTGAGACTTTCTTCCTTTGGCCTTCCAAACCCCCATTAATGTTCTCTTAGCCATTACATCCTGGTGTCAATACCAAATGCTTACGCTCACCGGTTGAGTAGACTTCGAAACAGTTGATTCATGACGTTCATGTTTATTTTTACTTGACTGAATCCTTCTATGTTATGAAAATTTGCTTGATGCCTGGAATTGAAGGATAGAACTCCTACACTGGATACTTAAAACATTTTCAATGAACCTTGTATGGTTTCATGTCTTTAAAGCAATCATTCATGAAAACTTTTAGCTTGTTTAATTAACTTGTTTTGTTATCTCTTATATCAATTATAGACTTTTGCTTTGAATGATTTGATCTCAGCTCACATGCGTTACATCATTATTGGATCAAGATTATGTTGGAAGCATGTCACTTCAGAAATTATTTTGTTTTTTACCGTTTACCTACTCGAGGACGAGTAGGAACTAAGCTTGGGGATGCTTGATACGTCTCAAACGTATCTATAATTTATGATGTTTCATGCTTGTTTTATATATCAATGTCACATGTTTTATATACACTTTATATCATTTTTATGCATTTTCTGGGACTAACCTATTAACAAGATGCCACAGTGCCAGTTCCTGTTTTCTGCTGTTATTGGTTTCAGAAAAGCTGTTTGGAAATATTCTCGGAATTGGACGAAACAAAATCCCAGATGCATATTTTTTCGGACACGTTCCAGAAGTCCGAAGGAGAGACGAAGGGGGGCAGCAGGGCGCCCTCGCCACATGGTGGTGCGGGTGGGGCCCCTGCCGCGCCACCCTATGGGGAGCGGGCCCCGCGCCTCCACCGACGTCGCCCCTTCGCCTATTTATTCCCCCCGAGGCGTAAACCCTAAAAGAATCCATCATATTCCAGAAAAGGTTCGGCAGCATCGCCGCCATCGAAGACAAGTTTCGGGGGTCAGAAGTTCCTGTTCCGGCACCCTGCCGGGACGAGGATTGACCCCCGGAGCCATCTCCATCGACTTCACCGCCTCCACTTCGACTCCATGATGGTTTATGAGTAGTTCCCCCATGGACTACGTGTAGCGGACCTGCACTTAAAATTGGCAAGATCCCTGTGTATAGTGCAAACCCCTGGATCGATTCATTTGCACACACAGTCTAAGATGAATATCATGCAAATGCGTCAAATTTTATTACATCGCATGATCCAGACTTACAAATTTCATTACAAATTACATAGCTCAAGGCTAGCATTTTACAAGTTCAGCACGGCGGAATAAAAGTAGCAGTGAGTCTCCATCATCTTCATGTACCAGAGGCGAAAAACATGTTGGTTGTAGACTCGAAACCTTATACGAAACCTCACTCATCGTCTGAACATCCTGCAACAGGAAAAATGTTGCAACAAGGTGGGTCAGAACCATATAAAATGGAACTGGCAAGTGACACTCTGTGGACACTTAATGGAATAACTCTAATAACCTATATGCATATTTGGCTGGTGGAGTTCAAAGGCTATTTTGCATAAAGCCAATTTTTCCTAACTCTTTTGAAAACACTTTTCTTCTAGTCGAGACAAGTATGGCATGAAAACCATAGTCTCATCTACCCTTGTTCACCCATCAAAATTTTACTTGAGAAGTTGGAATGTTGGGATCCTCCGTTGACGTCCTTGATCAGCTGCTCAGAATTGTCCGTAACCGGGGACACGGCTAAGTACTTAGTTTGACACTCTCGAGAGGTTGTGCACGTTCACCATTAGACCCAATCAGCCCAAACTATCCTCTACACTCCATTAGTGATAAGGAAAAGGAGAAGATTGAGACGAGATTTTTCAGAAGCATTTTCCCACCCCATACTGGCTTGACCCGTTCCACCTACATCCTCTACATCTGCTTGTCAAGCCGGGATGAGTCCACGCAACTTAATCCATCAAGACAGAGCCCATATGACCAATGGCTGCACTGGAAGCAATCTTCACTTGGAGTAACTTCAAATCCCTTTGTTCCTGGGTGGCCATCCACAAGTGCACTCTCAGGTGAAAACCACCATGCTCATGGCCCTAAGTATAGTAGAAACTACCTTAGGCGAAGACAACCACGAGCACAGCCCTGAGTAGCCACTCAACATAAACCAAGCAATACCAATTCCACACCAGGTGATTCATTAACTTAGTAGATGTGTACTACCTCAGGTGATAACCACCACATACCATGGTCCTAAGTATAGTGAAAACTATCTTAGGTGAAAACCCCCATGAACATGGCCCTGAGAAGCCACTTAACATTTTGTAAAACTTTCAGCAATTGCATAGCTAAGCAAGTATACCATGTTATAATAGGATTCTAGACCAACTAGTATTGGGGTGCTACTCTAAACAGTTTTAGCATAGTAGTAGTACTATCCAACACATGCTTGTAGAAAAATACTCTACTCATGCATAGACAAAATAGTAGGAAAATTATGAATGTGCCACTTGCCTTTGAAGTTGGTGAAGAATCACACTCTTCACAAGGTGGAACGTTGCTCTCCGTACAATCTATACATTAAAAACACAACAACAATAATATAAACAAGCATGCTAACAATCATACGAACAAAAGAAGAAAACATTCAAAGAACAAACATAGCAAACGAGTTTTAAACAAGTTAGTTAGAAAATGGTCAATGTTCAACTCTCAAAAGAGTTATGGAAAAAGGTTTTATGGTTAGCTACTAGGGCATGGGTTGGTCAAGGTTTAAGTTTGAAAATAAATCAAACTCTAGTGGATCCCTATTTGTTGTGCTTCACCTTGGTCTTCTTCTCTTGTTTCTGAAACTTCTTATTTTGTGCTTTGAACTTCTCCTCTTGAGTGTTGGTCACATCTTCTTGAGTCTTGATCTTCTTTTCAGTTTCCTTGACTAAGTAGTAGGGATCTCCATTTTTGGTTAAGGCCAGTCTAGTTTCCAAAAGTGCAAAATAAAACTAAGTGCCAGTAAAAGAGGATTGCCTTTTGTGGTTAAGGGATGGTCAAGGCTAAAAGTTGGACATCAAAAATTAGCAAGATTGGTTAGTCTCATCTATTTCTGTCTAGTGTTTTTCTTCAAGTTCTTCTTCCATCTTCTTGAGTTGCTTCTGGTTGTGGTGAAGTCTAAGTCCTTTTCTCCAAGTGTTTCAATGGCCTTCCACGTTGTGATCAACAGATTATTAACAAGTCGTTGTAGATTGGATATTCACTATAGTGAGAGAGACAGACACCCGACTAGGCCACTTTTGCATGTGGGACAAGTCTCATGTACGTGGACATGCAAGGTTAGTCTTCGGGCCGCTTCATCCCACTATGTCGCTAGGATCCAAAATACTTAAACTTGATACTAATCATCTTGAATAGGTGGTATGGTTGCTCCAAGTCTTCACATGTTTGGTCTTCAAAGAATCTTCAACTCCCTTGTATTAGCATCGTGTTGAAAATCCCAAGTTGACAAATGGGGCACCTTCATTGCACTTCATGGTTTCACAAGTCCTAATTTGGTGGTTTTTCAACTGGGAGAGTCAACTAGGAAAAACATACATGGACTTGGTTTCATGGTATCCAATGGCTTAGGCCTTGGTCTCTCTGGTCTAAAGTTAGTACTTAGAACAATTTTGCTGAAGAAAACATCTTGAAATCATTGTCAGAAATTAAACTAAGTCAAAAATAGTCAAAAGAGCATCTAAAATTCTAAAACAATTTTTAAACTTAACCAAAAATTATTTTGGACATGGGGAACTGTTAGAACACGACCTAAGGTCTCTAATAATATTTTGTTTGCCAAAATTGGATTTGCAGAATTTAAACTATGCCAAAAATACTCAAATTAATCCTCTGATTTTTAAATCAGTTTAAAAGTGTCCAAAAATTATTTCTAACAATGGCTGACTATTCTACAGATCAAAAGGTTTCCAAAAATATTTTATTTGCAAATTTTGGATTTAAAGTTATGCTAAATTTACTAAACAGTGCTAAAATATTCTACAAGTCTATAGCTTTCCGAAAATATAAAGTTTGAAATTTTTGGCCAACCAGTAAAAAGTATTGATGATTCTAAGATGCAGGGCTTTTTCTGCAAAACTGCCAAATAAACAAATTCACAGAAAATCAAATGCCACGTGGATCTGACGTGGCTGCTGACTAGACGTTGACTAGATGCTGACTTGGCGCTGACGTGGTTAAGTGAGTTGTTCTGGATCGTTAGATCTGAGATCTACGGCTCAGATCTACTAATACCTCTTCGAGTTAAAAGATCTAATCGTGGCCATCCATCGGAGATCAAACGGCCAAGATCGAGATGCTCACCATGGCGGCGCTAGTTTGCCGGAAAATGGAGTCGACGGTGGTGCTGGCTCGGGCGTGGATGTTGGCGGCGCTCCGGTGGTCCCTGGGCTCGGTGAGGGCACGAGGAGGCGCGGCTCCGCACGGGGAAGCAGATGTTGGCCACGGCGGCATGCTACGCTTCCGGGAACGGCGATGGCGAGCAGCCGGAGGTACGGCAGTGCCGGTGACCTTCGGGTCGACCTCGAACTCGATGAAAACGGCTGCAGAAAAATCATGGAAGAGGTCAGGAGCGTGAGCTAGGACAAGGGGAAGAATATGGGAGGAGTCTCGTGCTCCGGGGGTTGCTCACCTCACCGGAAATGGCGATGGACGGTGGCGGCAGTGTGGACTTCGGCGAGCAAATTGGACAGCCTGGGGGCATGATTCGGACGGGAAGGAGAGGATAAATGGAGAGGGGCTCGAGGGCTATAAGTAGGAAGAAACGGCGCTCGATTTCGTGCCTTAAATCTCCGGCAATTAATTTGGGAAGAAACGGCAGTCTCGGGCGTGATTTCCGTCCGTCCGTAGCTTGAAGACGACGATGACGTCAGCAGTGACGTCAGCATTTTTTTTTCTTCTTCTGATTTTTCTTATTTCTATCATATCTTTTGTTTTAAATGTCCAAATCGCTTCAAATTTGTTTCTAAAAATTTGTAAAAATAATATCTGTCTTTTAGAATATTCAAACACACTTTTCAAACACATTTCAAAATTTGAAAATTCAAATAATGCATAAAGGCTAATTTGACACCATTATGTCATTTTTATAAAATAGGGCTTTATAATTTCTTTTTGAACTTAAATAAAATCTAGAAAAATAGTATGAGTAATATCCGTCAATATGATACACCCAATAAAATAGTTTGGTACAAAACATTTAATTTAATTTGAGTTTGATAAATTATTTAAATACAAATACCCATTTGTATCATGGGTTTTATAATTTTCAAAATATACCACAAATTTATATTTTGAAAATAACTTAATTTAAACTTATGTTTTAAATTAATTACTATTGTTTTAGGGTTTAGTAAACCCCTAAATTTAAATCATATAGTTTATTCAAAACCATTTTAGAAATAGACATATATTACATAATATTAGCACTTTGCAAATATGATTTTTGGGTTTAATAAATAGCCAAAAGTTAAATATTTAAAATCAAATAATTGGAATATAAACATTTTATGAAGTGAAGGTTTCTTTGAAATACCTTGGATAAAATAATTTAAACTAAACTCAAAATTTGAAATTAATGATTACTTAGATAATTAAACTATTTAAGTTTTTGGAGATGCCAATGTCTTCTATTATTTGGTTTCCATTATAAATTTAATGTTTTATTTTAATAACAACAAAATTTTAAAATTTTAGTGATTTTTAAATATTCCAGAATATTGGGATGTTACACTACGGGTTCTTGGCTGTAGCTAGTTGGTACTCTCTCTCCCATATACTTCAATACAATGATCTCATGAGCTGCCTTACATGATTGAGATCCATATGATGTAATTGGTGTTGTGTTTGTTGGGATCGATAAATTGTGGAATTGTGATCAGATTGTTCATCATATTATCATACTATTGTTTATTTAAGATCTTGCATGCTCTCCGGTACTTGTGGTTACCCTGATCAAGTAGTTGCCTGTATCTCCAAGAGGGAGTATTTATGCTAGATAGTGGGTTCAGTCTCCATTTAATCTGGGGGAGTGACAGCAACCTATAAGGTTGTGGATGTGCTGTTGCCACTAGGGGTAAAACAGCGATGCTTTGTCTAAGGATAATTGTGTTGCTTACATTATGCACCATACTTAATGCAATTGTCTGTTGCTTGCAACTTAATACTGGAGGGTGTGCGGATGCTATCCTGAAGGTGGACTATTTAGGCACAGATGCATGCTGGATAGCGGTCTGTGTACCTTGTCGTAATGACCAATTAAATACTACAATAAACTTCCCTCACAATTATCAATTGCCCAATTGTAATTTGTTCACCCAACACTTGTTACTTGTTATTGGAGAGTTACCACTAGCGTAGATAGCTGGGAACCCGGTCCATTTGTCATCATCAAATACTCACTCGGTCCTACATGCCATTAGAAGTAGTATCAACTATTTTCTTGTGCCATTGCCTCTGTGTTACTGCTTCTGCTGCTGTGTTACTGTTACTATTACTCTCATATTACTGCTGCTTTCACATTACCCTGTTACTAGTGCTTTTCCAGGTGCAGCTGAATTGACAACTCCGCTGTTAAGGCTTATAAGTATTCTTTGTCTCCCCTTGTGTCGAATCAATAAATTTGGGTTTTACTTTCCTCGAAGACTGTTGCGATCCCTATACTTGTGGGTCATCAAGGAGCGCCTAGCGCCGACGCTGGGCGGCGCTCTCCCGAGTGCAGGTCTGCCGGAGCCACGGGGGCGTCAGTGGCGCGGATGAGCTCGGTGATGCGCGCCAGCGAGTCGTCTTGGCGTTCTTCGGTGGGGAGGTAGCGCAGTAGCTCTTGCACTGCGAACAACGCAGCACCCGGGTTCGGCGGAGAGGTCGAAGAGGAGGTTTGAAAAGCACGCCTTAGCCCCCTACCTGGCGTGCCAAATGTCGGAGAATAGTCCCCGAGAACCAGGAATCGAGAGGGGCCGAACATGACACTTAGCAAACTCTCGTCAACCTTGGCGACCAAGCTCGACGAACTTGACGAAACACATCACGGCAGAGATGGACACGAGCTCGTACCCAGGTTCAGGCCCTCCCTGAGGAGTAAAGACCCTACTTCCTGCTATGTCGTATTGCACTGCTTCGAGAGGTCACAGTACGGGGATGCCTGCGAGGGCAAAGCTATAACAGTGGTGGTGCTATAGAGGCGATGAAGCTCTCCTTTCTATGTGGGAAAGTAGTCTCGGGTGTTGAATCATCGATCCCCTTCTCCAGTGGTCCTCCTCCTCCTTATATAGGCGCAGGGGTTGAAACTCGGGTTCCACCATGGCGCCGGTGCAGGAGTGCGGCGCACCCCTGGTCCAAGTCCTCGTGGACGCGGTCCACCGTGATGGTCTTGCCAGTCTTCGTCAGTCTCTGCCACCGTCCGGCCTGGGCAGTGGCCGGCGTTCCATAGATCCATCGCGCCACCCCAGTGACGTCGTCGTTGGAGCAGGGCGGCAGGCTATCCCCTTAGCACCAAAGCGGTATGCTTGGTAATCCGCTTTGCTAAGGGCAGCTTTGTCGCTCCCGTTTAATCACGGAAATGGCAACTGCGGCCTCGTCGTCACCATGCGCAGAGGTGCGCGTCACTCTGCAGCGGGGGCAGGGCCCATGTGCGCTCTGCCGTGATGGCAGAGCCTCGCCAAGCACTTCCAGTGCTCCGACGCCTCGGGAGGAGAATGCCTCCCGAAGCAATTCCTCGGACGTGGGGACTTAGTCGTTTCCTTCAGCTTTGAGGCCCTCGCGAGGCGGAGACCCTCGCGAGGCTCTCCAGGTGGGCTCGCCTGGTCCTTCGTAGTTCTTGGCCAAGTGCATTGCGTTGAGGGCCAGCAAGGCCGGCCCATGGTACCCTGGTATCTATTGGGCCGACATTGTTGATACTCTGGCCAAGTTTATGCTTGTGACTCCAAGAGGGAGTATTTATGCTAGATAGTGGGTTCAGTCTCCATTTAATCTGGGACAGTGACATAAAGTTCTAAGGTTGTGGATGTGCTGTTGCCACTAGAGGTAAAACAACGATGCTTTGTCTAAGGATAATTGTGTTGCTTATATTATGCACTTTACTTAATGCAATAGTCTGTTGCTTGCAACTCAATACTGAAAGGGGTGCGGATGCTAACCTGAAGGTGGACTATTTAGGGACAGATGCATGCTGGATAGCGGTATGTGTACCATGTTGTAATGCCCAAGTAAATCTCATAGTAGACACCATAACTTGTACATGCATTATTATGCACTTCTCAATATTGTCAATTGCATAGCTGTAATTTATTTACCCAGCATGTTAGTTATCTTTATGGAGAGACACCACTAGTGAACTATGGACCCTGGTTCGTTTTTTTACATCTGATAATACAACCTACTGCAATTATTGTTTTCTTTCATTCTCTGCAAACAAACATTATTTTCCACACTATACGTCTAATCGTTTGTTTTCAGCAAGCCGGTGAGACTGAGAACCTCACCGTTAAGTTGGGGCAAAGTATTTTGGTTGTGTTGTGTGCAGGTTCCAAGTCAACCGCCAGGACCTCCCCTTTGACGCAGACTTTTTCTGGCACCATTGTCAGGAAGAGGAATCACTCCCTCCAACAACACTTTTTCTGGCGCCGTTGACACCTTCAGAAGTGTCTTCATCTCCTACTGGTCGATAACCTCGGATTCATAATGAGGGAAAACTTGCTGCCGCACTCATCATACCTTCCTCTTGGGGTTCCCAACGAACGTGTGACTTTCACGTCATCAAGCATTTTTTCTGGTGCCGTTGCCGGGGAGCTCAAGCCTTCTGCAAGGGGAGTATCTCACTTCCAATCTATTTACTTTGTTATTGTCTTGCTTAGTTTATTTTTATTTTGTCTTGTTTGCTTCTTTTATCAAAAACACAAAAAATTAGTTACTTGCATTTATTTTATTATTTCGGTTTTGCTTTAATTTTGCTAAAATGAGTACTCCTGAGAACACCAAGTTGTGTGACTTCACTAGCACAAATAATAATATTTCATATGCACTCCTATTGCTCCACCTGCTTCTAAAGCAGACTTTTATGAAATTAAACCTGCTCTGTTAAATCTTGTTATGAAAGAGCAATTTTCTGGTGTTAGTACTGATGATGCTGCTGCTCACCTTAATAATTTTGTTGAACTTTGTGAGATGCAAAAGTATAAGGATATAGATGGAGGTTTATTAAACTAAAAAAATTTCCTTTCTCTTTGAGAGGAAGAGCTAAAGAATGGTTGCTATCTTTGCCTAGAAATAGTATTGATTCATGGACTAAATGCAAAGATGCTTTCATTGGAAAATATTATCCTCCTGCTAAGATTATATCCTTGAGAAGTAGCATTATGAATTTCAAACAATTTGATAATGAACATGTTGCCCAAGCATGGGAAAGGATGAAATCATTGGTAAAGAATTGTCCCACCCATGGACTGACTGCTTGGATGATCATCCAAACCTTTTATGCAGGACTGAATTTTTCTTCAAGAAACCTTTGGATTCGGCTGCTGGAGGTACCTTCATGTCCATCACTTTAGGTGCTGCAACAAAGCTTCTTGATGATATGATGATTAATTATTCTGAATGGCACACCGAAAGGACTCCCAAGGTAAGAAGGTAAATTCTGTTGAAGAAACCTCTTCCTTGAGTGATAAGATTGATGTTATTATGTCTATGCTTGTGAATGGTAAATCTCATGTTGATCCAAATAATGTTCCTTTAGCTTCATTGGTTGCTCAAGAAGAGCATGTTGATGTGAACTTCATTAAAAACAACAATTTCAACAACAATGCTTATAGGAATAATTTTGGTAATAACAATTATAAACCTTATCCTTCAAATAGTGGTAATGGTTATGTCAATTCCTATGGTAATTCCTACAGCAATAATAGAAGTGTACCCTCTGATCTTGAAGCCATGCTTAAGGATTTTATTAGTACACAAACTGCTTTTAATAAATCTGTTGAGGAAAAGCTTGGTAAAATTGATGTTCTTGCTTCTAAAGTTGATAGCCTTGCTCTTGATGTTGATCTTTTGAAATAAAAGTTATGCCTAATGATGTTAAAAGAACAAGACTTTTGCTACTGCCAATGCTATCCAAGTTAAAATTGACAACAATATTAGGATGTTGGCTGAATTGCATGCTAGGTGGGAAAGAGAGGATAAAATTGATAAAGAGAATAGTATAGCTAGAGTTTGTACTATTACCACCACTAGTAATGCTAATGTTTCACATGCTAGTAAACCTCCTACTATCAATGGTAACATAATTGGTGTTGGCAATGTTTCTACTATTCTGCAAAACGTTTAAAATTGCCTAAAACCACTGAAACTGTTCCTGATAAAAGTGCTGAAATTTTTCGAAATATGGGAGACAATGGTTCCATTACCATTGATCATAATGATTTTGATTTTGATGATTGTAATATTTCTGAAGTAATTATGTTCTTGCAAAAGCTAGCTAGAAGTCCTAATGCTAGTGCTATAAATATGGCTTTTACAAAACATATTACAAATGCTCTCATGCAAGTTAGGGAAGAGAAATTAAAACATGAAGCTTCTATCCCTAGGAAGTTAGAAGATGGTTGGGAGCCCATCATTAAGATGAAGGTGAATGATTTTGATTGTAATGCTTTATGTGATCTTGGTGCTAGCATCTCTGTTATGCCTAAGAAACTCTATGATATGCTTGATTTGCCACCTTTGGAACACTGTTATTTGGATGTTTATCTTGCTGATAATGCTATGAAGAAACCTTTGGGGAGAGTTGATGATGTTCTCATTATGGTTAACAATAACCTTGTCCCCGTTGATTTTATTGTTTTGGACATTGAATGCAATGCATCTTGTCCTATTGTTTTGGGAAGACCTTTTCTTAGAACTGTTGGTGCCATTATTGATATGAAAGAAGGAAAATTAGGTACCAATTCCCACTCAAGAAAGGTATGGAACACTTCCCTAGAAAGAAATGAAGCTACCTTTTGATTCTATTATTAGAACATTATTGTTGATGCTTCTTCACTTGGAAACACTTGATTTTCACTTTCTGCGCCTAGCTGAAAGGCGTTAAAGAAAAGCGCTTATGGGAGACAACCCATGTTTTATTTCTGTATTTTTCTTTTATTTGAGTCTTGGAGCTTGCTTACTTCTGTAACAACTCCTTTGTATCTTTATTTTATTGCATTGTTGTGCCAAGTAAAGTCTCTAATAGAAAGTTGATGCTAGATTTGGATTTCTGCGCAGAGACAGATTTTTGCTGTCCACCGTTTTGAGCTGTACGCACTCCAGAAAAATTGAAAAATTCTGAAAAAATTCACGCGTGATCCTCAGATATGTACGCAACTTTCATTAGTTTTGAGTTTTCTGATCTGAGCAACTTAAGTGCCTCGAAAAAATTCGTCTTTAGACTGTTCTGTTTTGACAGATTCTGCCTTTTATTTTGCATTCTCTCTTTTACTATGTTTGAGTGGATTTCTTTGCTCCACAAAATATCAGTGGCTGTAGCTAATGTCCAGAAGTATTGGAGATGATTGTGTCCTTACAGAACATGTGAATTTTTGATTATGCACTAACCCTCTAATGAGAATTACTTTGAGTTTGGTGTGAAGGAAGTTTTCAAGGATCAAGAGAGGAGGATGATATGATATGATCAAGAAGAGTGAAAAGCCTAAGCTTGGGGATGCCCCCGTGGGTCACCCAAGCATATTTCAAGAAGACTCAAGCGTCTAAGCTTGGGGATGCCCAAGGCATCCCCTTCTTCATCAACAACTTATCAGGTCATCTCTAGTGAAACTATATTTTAATTCTTTCACATCTTATGTGCTTTACTTGGAGCGTCTGTGTGCTTTTATTTTTGCTTTGTTGTTTTATTTTCTGAATAAATTGGATCCTAGCATTCTTGTGTGGGAGAGAGACACGCTCCGCTTTTTCATGTGAATACTCGTATTCTTCACTTATATTTGTTGAGTATTCTTGACTAGCTACTGCAATGCTTTTAGCTCCTGTTTTTCATGCATCTCTTGTTCAGAGCTGTTAGTTCTTGTAGAGAAGTACTCTCTTGTTTCATTGTGAATTATTTGGAGAGTTTGTGTTGAAATAAGTTGATTGGTGTTTGGTTGGAAACAGAAAATGCTACATGTGGTAGATGGTATATTGAAAAGACATACTCATTCTTGTAGATCATTGTCTTGGATAATTTGATGCTTTGCAATTGTTTTGAGCTCTCAAGTAGATCATGTTTAAGCTCTTGCATCATGTAGTTAAAACCTATTAGTGGAGAACTACCGTAGAGCTTGTTGAAATTTGGTTTGCATGTTTGGTATCTCTAAGGTCTAGATATTTTCTGGTAAAGTGTTTGAGTAACAAGGAAGACAGTGTAGAGTCTTATAATGCTTGCAATATGTTTTCATGTAAGTCTTGCTGTACCAGTTGATATCTGTGTTTGCTTCAAACAACCTTGCTAGCCTAAACTCTGTACTGAGAGGGAATGCTTCTCGTGCATCCAAACCTTGAGCCAAAACCCATGCCATTTGTGTCCACCATAACTACCTATTATGTGGTATTTCCTGCCATTCCAAGTAAATACTTCATGTGCTACCTTTAAACTATTCAAAACTATTACTCCTTATTTGTGTCAATGTTTTATAGCTCATGAGGAAGTTATGTGGAGTTTTCTCTATCACCTTGTCATTTACTCATGACAGACTTTCACCAATGGACTAGTGGCATATACATCCGCTTATCCAATAATTTGCAAAAAGAGCTGGCAAATGGGGTGCCCAGTCCCAATTAATTACAACTATAACCTTAATTCTCTTCACATGTTTTGCCATGATTTATCAGAAGCAAATTTCAAAGTGTTAAACATTATCAAATAGGCACTCCTCCATGGTATGTGATTGTTGGAAGGCACCCGAGGATTCGGTTAGCCATGGCTTGTGTAAGCAAAGGTTGGGAGGAGTGTCATACCAATTTATAAATATGCATGTGTAAACAAAAGAGAAGAGGGATGATCTACCCTTGGGTAGAAATAACGTCCTTCATGGGAGCCGCTCTTGAAAGTCTGGGTGACAAGGGGATAGAGTGCCCACTGCCATTCGTTGACAACAACAAACACCTCTCAAAAACTTACTTTATGCTCTCTATATGATTTAAAAACTTAAAAAGCTCTAGCACATGATTTAATCCCTGCTTCCCTCTGCGAAGGGCCTTTCTTTTACTTTATGTTGAGTCAGTTTACCTACTTCTTTCTATCTCAGAAGCAAACACTTGTGTCAACTTTGTGTGCAACAATTCTTATATGCTTACTTATTGCACTTGTTATATTACTTTGTGTTGACAATTATCCATGAGATATACATGTTGAAAGTTGAAAGCAATTGCTGAAACTTAAATCTTCCTATGTGTTGCTTCAATGCCTTTTACTTAGAATCTATTGCTTTATGAGTTAACTCTTATGCAAAACTTTTTGATGCTTGTCTTGAAAGTACTATTCATGAAAAGTTTTTGCTTATATGATTCAGTTGTTTACTCTTTATCTATTTGTTAGCAAACTATAGACCATTGCCTTGAGTCACTTCATTCATGACATGAGCCTTGCAATATTATTTGATCAAGATTGTGTGAAAGCATGTCTCCTCAGAAATTATTTTGTTGTTATCGTTTTACCTACTCGAGGACGAGTAGAACTAAGCTTGGGGATGCTTGATACGTCTCCAACGTATCATAATTTCTGATGTTCCATGCTTATATTATGCCAATTGCTACATGTTTTATTTACACTTTATATCATTTTTATGCATTTTCTGGGACTAACCTATTAACAAGATGCCACAGTGCCAGTTCTGTTTTCTGCTGTTTTTGTATTTCAGAAAAGTTGTTCTGGAAATATTATCAGAATTGGACGAAACAAAAACCCACGATCCTATTTTCCTTTCACGTACATGGAGTCCGAAGGAGACATGAAGGGGACCGAGGAGGCGGCCACACCACGTGGCGGCGCCCCCCTTCTGCCGCGCCACGGCATGGTTTGGGACCCTCGGGTCTCCACCGACGTCGCCCCTTCGCCTATAAATTCATCTTTTCGGGAAAACCCTAGACACCCAAGTCATTATCCATGAAAAGTTCCAGAGCCGCTGCCGCCGTCAACCCTAAATCGGGAGGGTTCTGAAACTCTTCCCGGCACCTTGTCGGAGAGGGGAATCATCACCGGAGGGCTCTACATCACCATGCCTCCTCCGGAGTGATGTGTGAGTAGTTCATCCTTGGACTATGGGCCCATAGCAGTAGCTAGATGGTTGTCTTCTCCTCTTGTGCCATCATGTTTAGATCTTGTGAGCTGCCTATCATGATCAATATCATCTTATTGTAATGCTACATGTTGTGTTTGCTAGGATCCGATGAATATTGATACTATGTCAAGTTGATTATTGAAGTATCATGTCTATGTTATTTATGATCTTGCATGCTCTCCGTTGTTTGTTGATACTCTGGCCAAGTTGATGCTTGTGAATCCAAGAGGGAGTATTTATGCTAGATAGTGGGTTCAGTCTCCATTTAATCTGGGAAAGTGACAGAAAGTTCTAAGGTTGTGGATGTGCTGTTGCCACTAGGGGTAAAACAGCGATGCTTTGTCTAAGGATAATTGTGTTGCTTACATTATGCACTTTACTCAATGCAATAGTCTGTTGCTTGCAACTCAATACTGAAAGGGGTGCGGATGCTAACCCGAAGGTGGACTATTTAGGCACAGATGCATGCTGGATAGCGGTCTGTGTAACATGTTGTAATGCCCAAGTAAATCTCATAGTAGACACCATAACTTGTACATGCATTGTTATGCACTTCTCAATATTGTCAATTGCACAGCTGTAATTTGTTACCCACAATTTAGTTATCTTTATGGAGAGACACCACTAGTGAAGTGTGGACCCTGGTCCATTCTTTTACATCTGATAATACAACCTACTGCAATCATTGTTTTCTTTCATTCTCTCCAAACAAACATCATTTTCCACACTATACGTCTAATCCTTTGTTTTCAGCAAGCCGGTGAGATTGACAACCTCACTATTAAGTTGGGGCAAAGTATTTTGGTTGTGTTGTGTGCAGGTTCCAAGTCAACCGCCAGGATCTCCCCTTTGAAGCAGACTTTTTCTGGCACCATTGTCAGGAAGAGGAATAACTCCCTCCAACAACACTTTTTCTGACGCCGTTGACACCTTCAGAAGTGTCTTCATCTCCTTCGATAACCTCGGTTTCATACTGAGGGAAAACTTGCTGCTGCACTCATCATACCTTCCTCTTGGGGTTCTTAACGAACGTGTGTCTTTCACGTCATCACTCCTGTTTTTTAAGAATCTCTAGTTCAGAGCTGTTAGTTATTTTAGAGATAGTACTCTCTTACTTTTCTTTATAATTGTTTAAAGAGAGCTTTTGTTGAAATAAATTGATTAGTGTTTGGTTGGAATAGAAAATGCTACATGTGGTAGATGGTATAATGGAAAATACTTACATATTCTTGTAGATAATTGTCTTGTATAATTTGATACTTGTCAATTGTTTTGAGTTATCAAGTAGTTCATGTTTAATCTTTTGTATGACGTGGGTTAAAACCTATTAGTAAAGAACTACCATAAAGCTTGTTAAAAATTGGTTTGTATAATTGCTATCTCTCTAAGGTCTAGATATTTTCTAGTAAAAGGGTTTGGTTAACAAGGAAGACAGTGTAGAGTCTTATAATGCTTACAATATGTTTTCAAATGAGTCTTGCTGTACCGGTTGATATCCTGTGTTTGCTTCAAATAACCTTGCTAGCCTAAACTCTGTACTGAGAGGGAATTCTTCTCATGCATCCAAACCTTGAGCCAAAATCCATGCCATTTGTGTCCACCATAACTACCTCTAGGTGGTATTTCCTGCCATTCCAAGTAAATACTTCATGTGCTACCTTTAAACTATTCAAAAACCATGACTCCTTATTTGTGTCACTGTTTACTAGCTCATGAGGAAGTTATGTGGGTTATTCTTTATTTAACTTGTTAGACAGACTTTCACCACCGGACTAGTGGCATATACATCCGCTTATCTATTAATTTTTCAAAAAGAGCTGACAAATGGGGTGCCATGTCCCAATTAATTACAACTTTAACCAAAAATTCTCTTCACATTTTTGTCCTGATCCAATCAGTCAATAATGTTACCAGTGAATAACTGCATGTGTAAACAAAAGAGAACAAGAGGGATGATTTACCTTGCTGGTAGAAATAACGTTCTTCAGTGGGAGCGCTCTTGAAAGTCTGGTTGACAAGGGAAATATAGTTTTCACCCACTACCAATCGTTGACAACGACATACATAGCTCAAAACTTATATTTTTACTTTCTATATGATTTCAAAAACCTAAAAAGATCTAACACATGATTTAATCTCTGCTTCCCTCTGTGGAGGGCCTTTCTTTTACTTTTATGTTTAGTCAGTTTTCCTACTTCTTTCTATCTTAGAAGCAAACACTAGTGTCAACTTTGGTACAACACTTTTTATATGCAAGTATATTGTGCATATTATATTGCTCTGTGTTGACAAATTTCCATGAGATTATATATGTTGAAGGTTGAAAGCAAATGCTGAAACTTAAATATTCCTTTGTGTTGGTTCAACACCTTTTAATTTGAATCTATTGCTTTATGAGTTAACTCTTATGCAAAACTTTTTGATGCTTGTCTCGAAAGTACTTTTTATGAAAAGTTTTCGCTTATATGATTCAGTTGTTTGCTCATTATCTATTTGTTAGCAAACTATAGACCATTGACTTGGATCACTTCATTCATAGCATGTGCTTTACAATACTATTTGATCAAGATTATGATGGTAGCATGGCACCTCAGAAATTATTTTGTTTTTATCGTTTTACCTACTCGAGGATGAGTAGAACTAAGCTTGGGGATGCTTGATACGTCTCAAACGTATCTATAATTTTGGATGTTCCATGTTGATATTATACCAATTGTTACATGGTTTACATACACTTGATACGTCTCAAATGTATCTATTATTTTTTATGTTCCATGTTTATATTATTCGAATTGCTACATGTTTTACATACACTTTATATCATTTTTATACATTTTCGGGACTAACCTATTAACAAGATGCCATAGTGCCAGTTCCTGTTTTCTGCTGTTTTTGTATTCCAGAAAAGTTGTTCTGAAAATATTCTCGGAATGGGACGAAATTATATCTGGAGGTCCTATTTGCACCAACACGTTCACGGAGTCCAGAGGGGAGACGGAGCTGAGCCACGAGGCGGCCACACACGGGCTCGGCGCGGCCAACCTAGGGCTAGCACCGAGGGTGTGTGTGGGCCCCTCGGGTGCCCTCAGCCGCCGCCCTTTCGCCTATATATTCCCCCAGAAGCGAAAACCCTAAATACCCGAGTCATATTCCACCAAAAGTTCCAGAGATGCCGCCGTCGTCAACCCTATCTCGGAGGGTTCAGAACCTCTTCCCGGCACCCTGCCGGATAAGGGAATCATCACCGGAGGGCTCTACATCACCATGCCCGCCTCCGGAGTGATGCGTGAGTAGTTCATCCTTTGACTATGGGTCCATAGCAGTAGCTAGATGGGTGTCTCTCCTCCTTGTGTTATCATGTTTAGATCTGGTGAGCTGCCTAACAAGATCAAGATCATCTTATTGTAATGCTATATGTTGTGTTTGCTAGGATCCGATGGATATTGAATATTATGCCAAGTTGATTATCATTATTTATCATATGTTATCTATGTCTTGCATTCTTTCCGTTACAGGTAGATGCTTTGGCCAAGTAGATGCGTGTAACTTCAAGAGTTAGTATTTATGCTAGATAGTGGGTTCAGTCTCCAGTAATCAGGGATAGTGACAGCAACTTCTAAGGTTGTGGATGTGTTGTTGCCACTAGGGATAACCTAACAATGCTATGTCCAATGTCATATGGGTTGTTTACATTATGCACTTTACTTAATGTAATTATCTGTTGCTTGCAACTTAATACGGACGGGGAACTCGGATGGCAACCTGGCGGTGGATTATTAGTCATAGATGTAGTTGGATAACAGTCTATGTATTTTTTCGTAATGCCCACATATATATCATAGTAATCATCATGTCATGTATTTGCATTGTCATGCACTCAATATTCTATCAATTGCCCAGCTGCATATTAGCTATCTTTTGGAGAGACACCACTAGTGAACTGTGGACCCTGGTCCATTCTTTTACATCTGATAAAACAACCTACTGCAATCATTGTTCTCTTTTATTCTCCGCAATTAAACATCATTTTCCACACCACACTTTTAATCATTTGTTCATCAAGCCGGTGAGATTGACAACCTCACTGTTTCGTTGGGGCAAAGTAGTTTGATTGTCTTGTGTGCGCAGGTCCACGTTTGTGATCGAGTAAACGGCGCCACCAACAACCTACAAACGAGCTTCTACTCCTACTGGTTCGATAAACCTTGGTTTCATACTGAGGGAAACTTGCTGCTGCACTGCTTCAAACCTTCCTCTTGGGTCTCCCAACGAACGTGAGAATTGACGCATCAACACTTCATAGCATTTTATGCATTTTCTGGGACTAACCTATTAACAAGATGCCACGGTGCTAGTTCCTGTTTTCTGCTGTTTTTGTATTTCAGAAAAGTTGTTCTGAAAATATTCTTGGAATTGGACGATAATCATTGTGACCCTCCTATTTTTCCAATACGTACACGAAGTCAAAAGGGGAGATGGAGAAGCGCCAGGAGGCGGCCACGCCAGGACACGACGCGGGTCCCCCTCCTGCCGCGCCGTGGGGTGGCATGGGCCCATGGTTATCTGCAGCCACCTCCCTTTCGCCTATATATTCATCTTCATGGGAAAACCCTAGACACCCGAGTCATATTCCACAGAGAGTTCCGTAGCCGCCGCCGTCGTAAACCCTAACTCGGGAGGGTTCAGAAGCTCTTCCTAGCACCCTGCCGAAGAGAGGAATCATCATCGGAGGGCTCTACATCATCATGCCCGCCTCTGGAGTGATGCGTGAGTAGTTCATGCTTGGACTACGGGTTCATGGCAGTAGCTAGATGGTAGTCTCTCCACTTTGTGCTATCATGTTTAGATCTTGTGAGCTGCCTATCATGATCAAGATCATCTTATTGTAATGCTACATGTTGTGTTTGCTGGGATCCGATGAATATTGAATACTATGATCAAGTTGATTATCAATCTATCTTATATGTTATTTATGATCTTGCATGGTTTCCGTTACCAGTAGAAGTGATTTCCTGGTCTTGCGCCGCGTCACATTCTACCACCAACAACCTTCAGAAGTGATTTCTTACTCCTACTGGATTGATAACCTTGGTATCTTACTGAGGGAAAACTCGCTGCTGCACTACATCATAGCTTCCTCTTGGGGTCTCCCGACGAACGTGTGCTTTACACGTCATCACTGTTCAATAGGCTCTCCAATGGCCTGGCACCCCAGGTGACCTATGAGATCAATGGTCGCCAGTATGACAAGCCTTACTACCTTGCTGAAGGGATTTACCCTACATGGACTACATTTCTCAAGATCATCTCCAATCCCAACGATGAGAAGAAGAAGAGGTTCGCAAAGGAACAAGAGAGTGCTAGAAAGGATGTAGAGCGTGCGTTCAGTGCTCTCCAGTCACGATGGGCTATTGTTCGCCACCCTGATAGGACATGGGACAAGGACCAACTATGGGAGGTGATGACATCGTGTGTGATTGATGTCTACGCACGCTTCTATTCTTGTAGACAGTGTTGGGCCTTCAAGTGCAGAGGTTTGTAGAGCAGAAGCAAATTTTCCTTAAGTGAATCACCCAAGGTTTATCAAACTCAGGGAGGTAGAGGTCAAAGATATTCCTCTCAAGCAACCCTGCAATTAAGACACACGAAGTCTCTTGTGTCCCCAACAAAGCTAATACACTATTCAGATGTATAGGTGCACTAGTTCGGCGAAGAGATATTAAAATACAAGTCATATGGATGATTATAAATGGTAATTGCAATCTGAAATAAAAATGGCAGCAAGCAGACATGTAGTAGAAATAAGAGTAAACAATGTTTCAATGCTTGGGAATAAGGCCTAGGGATCATACTTTCACTAGTGGACACTCTCAACAATAATAATATAATTGAATGCATAAATATTGCATCTTCACTATGCTGCCCCGAACTACTCTCCCGTTGGATAACGAACACCAATCCACTGCATAGGGCTGTCAAAGCACACCTCAAGACTGTATTCCACCTCTAGGGTACCCCGTGATACGTCTCAAACATATCTATAATTTCTGATGTTCCATGTTGATATTATACCAATTGTTTCATTTTTATATGCACTTCATAGCATTTTTATGCATTTTCTGGGACCAAACTATGAACAAGATGCCATAGTGCCAGTTCCTGTTTTCTGCTGTTTTTGTATTCCAGAAAATCACTTAAGGAAATATTCTCGGAATTGGACGAAACAAAAGCCGAAGTCCCTATTTTTCCCGACACAACAACGGAGTCCAAAGCAGAGAAGGAGGAGGGCACTGAGGTGGGCACGCCATGCCATGGCGTGGGCCCACCTATGTCCGCGCCGGGGCCTGGCGTGGGCCCCTCTGGCGCCCCCAACCATCGTACTTTGGCATATATTGCCCCTGACGCGAAAATTCTAAAAAAAGAAGTCATATCCGAGAAAGAGTTCTGGTGCGCCGCCACCATCGAAACCTAGTTTCGGGGGTCAGAAGGTCCTGTTCTGGCACCCTGCCGGGACGGGGATTGACCCTCGGAGCCTTCTCCATCGACGCCACTGCCTCCATCATGCTCCGTGAGTAGTTCCCCCATGGACTATGGGTTCTTGGTTGTAGCTAGTTGGTACTCTCTCCCATGTTGTTCAATACAATAGTCTCATGAGCTGCCATACATGATTGAGATTCATCTGATGTGATTGGTGTTGTGTTTTTCGGGATCTGATAAATTGAGGAATTATGATCAAGTTAATTATCAATCTATCTTTATATGTTATTTATGATCTTGCATGCTCTCCGGTACTTGTGGTTACCCTGATCAAGTAGTTACCTGTATCTCCAAGATTGAGTATTTATGCTAGATAGTGGGTTCAGTCTCCATTGAATCTGGGGCAGTGACAGCAACCTCTAAGGTTGTGGATGTTCACCCTACAAATGGGCAGGCTCACGGCGGCCCACCATCACCCCACCTGTACCCAAAAGTCTAATTGGGATTTCGCTACTTGTCTACCTAAGCCCGAGCTGCTAACCAGCGTTCACTTAGCCCAATTAAACCCACCAAGGCGGCAGCTTCAGAAATCAGAACCCACCTTCGTTAGGCAATTAGATAAAGAAACGAACAGCCAACTTCGTCATCCGCGGGGACGGAATATAGTATATCACCTTGGCGACCATCGGATCGATCCCTGCAGCATCCTGCTCCGACAACAGCACCACCGTCCATGCGTCGACGCGGGATTCTACGAGAGGATGAGCTATCGGACGCGGGCGTCTCCCCACGAATCTTGCTGGCCGGGCGTGCGCGGATCTGCAAGGACTTTGGTGGACGCGTCGCGTGGGGATCCCGCCGGACCTCTGCTGCTGCCCGTGGTCCTTCTCCTTCCGCCACCTCCTCTCATCCCTCTCAACCCGAGCCTCAACGCCGCCGACCACTTTTTCTACGCGCTGACGGAGGCAGCCGCGGCCGTAACACGCGTTGTGGACGCGCTCGGCCTCACGCCTATCCCTTTACCGGCGTTCTCGGCGGCTGTTCTTGGCGGGGCCGTGTTGGGTAGGCTAGTTCTGTGGGTGTCGTCGTGATTTCCAGCTCGATGGCTTCATGCTGCCGCCTAACGGAGCACGTCGTCCACGGGGATTCTAGGAGAGGATGAGGCGCCGGAGGCGCGTCTCGCCACGAGCCTTGATGGCCGACCGTGCGCAGATCACCAAGGACCTCGCCGGCCGCAGGCTGCTCCCCATGAATCTCGCCGGACCTCTGCTACTCCGCCACGGAAGTGAAGGCCAGGTGCGTCCTCGAGGCCATGGAGGCACCTATCGATCGGGTGGCGGCGGTCGGGCGGTAGCGGCCGCGTCGTGATTGCTCATCAAGACTTCATTTGTGCCCGTGGGCGTCCAATTAGTGAATTAAATGTGATGGGTTTCGGGGCGCCGTGGGCTGCCCGTCCCCACTTGCAGGCCTAGTGGATGTGCTGTTGCCACTAGGGGTAACCTAACAATGCTTTGTCTAAGGATAATTGTGTTGTTTACATTATGCACTTTACTTAATGCAATAATCTGTTGCTTGCAACTTAATACCAACGGGGAACTCGGATGACAACCTGAAGGTGGATTATTAGTCATAGATGTTGTTGGATAACGGTCTATGTATCATGTTGTAATACCCAAAATAAATATCATAGTAGTCATCATGTCATATTTATGTATTGTCATGCCCTCACAATTTTATCAATTGCCCAACTGTAACTTGTTCACCCAACACATATTATTTGTTTGGAGAGTTACCGCTAGTGTAGATAGCTGGGAACCCCGGTCCATCTGTCATCATCATTGCTTTCCCGTCAACTACGCACCAGACTATTTTCTGGCGCCGCACGCAACTGTTTTCTGGTGCCATTGCCTCCATGTTACTGATACTATTGCTCTCATATTACTGCTGCTTTCACATTACGTTTGTTACTAGTGCTTTCTCAGGTGTGGTGGAATTGACAACTTCGCTGCTAAGGCTTATAAGTATTCTCTGTCTCCCCTTGTGTCGAATCAATAAATTTGGGATTTACTTTCCTCGAAGACTGTTGCGATCCCCTATACTTGTGGGTTATCACCCCGCGCTGTCACTATGAGCGCCCCAAATTAGTACTAAACAAACGCCACAATATCATAGAGACATCCAACAAAAAGAACAACTCATGGCAAGTATTCCCATAACTTTTAATCCAAAGAGTCACACACGGCACGAGCACTGTCAACTTCGCCCCGTGGAAAAAATGTGACTCCGGAGAATATATTTGAGTAGCATAATTCATAAGATAATTAAGAGTAACATCTAGGGATTCAACTAGATTACAAAGCTCATGATCACATAAAGATCACACCATGGGAGAGAGATAAACCACATAACTACCGGTAGAGCCCTCAGCCCCGAGGGAAACTACTCCCTCATCATCATGGGAGGCAGCAACGGCGATGATGGAGGCGGTGGTATCGACGGAGATGGCTACGGGGACAATTCCCCGTCCCGGCAGGGTGCCGGAACAGAGATTTCTGTCCCCCGAAACTTGGTTTCTATGGTGGCGGAGGTACGAAACTTTTCGTGGAATATGACTTATGTTTTTAGGGTTTTTGCATCGGGTGGAATAAATAGGCGAAAGGGCGACGGCTGGAGGCGCTCGTGGGCCCCACACAACACTAGGGCGCGACCCACCTCCTTGCCGCGCCGAGGTCATGTGTGGGCCCCTCGTGGCTCAGCCGCGTCTCCCCTTTGGACTTTGTGTACGTTCTGAAAAAAAAAGGAACTTCAGAATTAATTTTGTCCAATTCCGAGAATATTTCCAGAACAACTTTTCTAAAATACAAATACAACAGAAAACAGGAACTGGCACTGTGGCATCTCGTTAATAGGTTAGTCTCGGAAAATATATAAAAATGATATGAAGTGTATGCAAAACATGTAACAACTGGCATAATATCAACATGAAACATCAAAAATTATAGATACGTTTGAGACGTATCAGTGATCATGCACAATATGATCATGGAGGATGAACACGATGAGAGCCTGAATGATCAGGCATGGCAGTTTCCGGGTCAGTTGGTTGAGCCCCAGGGACGTCCACATTTGCTTAGTTCCTCGACTTACACCGTGACGTTCGTGAGAAGGTGTCTCGTCTTCAACTTCAAAATGATTTGGTGGAGCATGTCTGGCAGCACTACGGTAACCAGGGGCAGTAGTTCCATTTGATGAACTATTTGTTTTATTTATTTGGTTTGCAATGCATGAAACAATTTGTTATTTGTGAAACTATTTGTATTATTGGTTGAACTATTTGGATTGTAATAATAAAAGTAGTTGATGAACTATTTGGATTGTTTATCCGGATTGTATTCTTGTATTGTATTATTGTGATTGATACTTGTTTTATTGCAATGTGATCACCATGACCGAAAATGATCAAAAACTTTTGTCGGTCGGAATCAATGCGTCAGCCCATTGGGGGCAGTGGCTAAAAAGGGGTGGACATGGACCGGCGGGTGTCCTTTTGGCGACGCAAATGGATCAAACGCGCGTCCGTTTGCGTCGCCATGTTGGAGCCATCCTTAGTGCCCCTCCTTCACATCGCTGCGCACAACCCTTGCATCTGGGCCTGGCCCAGTATTATGTGATAGTGTCTTCTTCTTATCCTCTCTCCTGGTTGTACGTGTTCTTTTAATATTTCTTTTTAGTATGTTTATTTTGCTGCCTATTTCTTTCTGTTCACCAAATATTTTCTAGTCCCTTAATATTTTTTGTTCACAAAATATTTTTTGTTCAGATATATTTTCTTTCACCTAATATTTTTTTACTCAAATATACTTTTTGTTCATATATATTATTTGTTCAAATATATCTTCTGTTCACCTAATATTTTCTGTTCAATTTTTTTTGTTGACCTAATTTTTTTGTTCAAATACAGTTTTTGTTCAAATATAAACATAAAAGGAAGTAGAAAAAGTTCATCAAAAACCTATCAATACGGGATATAGTTTTGAAAATCTCGACGCAAAGAGATCAACAGTGTAAAAGGTTTGTAATCTGGAAGGTTCTAAAGATATTTTGTTTTAACATTTTTTAAAAATAAACGACAAAAAATATCATTCTACCTCTTGTTTCCGTTCTCTATCTTATCCTCTCAACTTTCAATTTAGTCGCGGAAATGCAAATAACTATGTGAACCGCGCGAAATAGAAGTCGACACTTGTCACTGTGAGATGACCGTGGATCTTTTTGTAAAGGCAAAGTGATTACCACCAATCCACCATGCTTTCTTGCTGGATGGGTTGTCTCGTCTGGAGCGCAGAACAAGAAAATAAAAGGCAAAATTTACCCTCCCAACTCTCTTATCCCTTTCTGAAGATAAAATGGAAGAGGTATATTTGTTGGCTTTGAGCGTGGAACAAGAAAATAAACATTTTTTAACAAAAGAGAGTAAACATATTTACAAAGATCACCTGTCCAATAAAATAATAAAAATGAACCTCGGCTGTCCAAAAAATAATTGAAAATCGCCTGTCATTTTTATTTCGGTAATGCGTCTCTTTCACCTGCATGCATCCAAAGAGGATAAGCAGGATGCCTGAGACTATTCGTGTGGTCCCACACGCAGCGGCAGATGCTTGCGGTGGGATGGATAAAAACCACTAGAATACAAGTGATTTAATCTCATCAGCTGTCAGAGTCACGGCGTCATCCATCTCGTCCGTTTCTGTGCTGCCGTGTCCCGCCACCTGTCTCGAATAATGCGCCACCTGTTAAGCACAAATGTACCGCCAAACTAACAATGTTTCATGCAGTACAATTTTGCTAAATTTTGCGCCATCTTTGGGAAGATTTGCAAAAACCGTATAGTTCATTTAAGGCGAGTATACAGTTCAGTTCGACTGTTACACGAGACGACAGGGGAGAGAGAAAGAGAAACGCACGGCACCCACTTCTCTACCCCGGAACTCTTCTTTTATCGATCGCGGGCTGGGCGGACCAGCGCTCCGATCCCCGACTCGCCGGAAATCCCGATCCCATCCCGGATCGCCCAGAAACGCGGGGCGGTCCGCAGCCGCAATCGGTCGAGGGCGCCTCCTCTCCGCTCCGCTGTCCCCCGTCGGAATCTCTGCCTGAGGCCGGTGACGTCTCTGCCCCATCAATCCATCGGACCATCCGGCCATGGCAGCGTGCACGGGCTTCTTCGAATGCGTCCTCAAGCTGCTCAACTTCGTCGTCATGGTGGTCGGCCTGGCCATGACGGGCTACGGCGCCTACCTGCTCGTCATGTGGCTCCAGCTGCTCACCCCGTCGCCGGCGCCGCCGCCGTCGGTGGCTCCTAGCGGCGACCTCGTGCGGCTTGGGCGCCCGATGCTTCTTCTTCTTCTTGATGCGTCTCTGTCAGATGGGACAGCGGACAGGCTCTCCAGCGCATGGTGCGTCGTCTCTTGATCTCTTGTGCTATGCAGGGTTGGGAATGTCCTGCTGCACTGTGGATATTCTCTTACATGTTTTCCACCATTGTATTCCCCGCAGGTTTATTTTTGCTTTTATGGGTATCGGTGTTATACTCTTCATTACCTCCATCTTCGGTTGTGCTGGAGCGTCAACTAGGAGCGGATGCTGCTTATCCACTGTATCCAGAGTAGTAGATACAATTGTTATGAGCGGAGTACATTTTTTTTTCATGTCGATTTTGTATCAACTATCAAACAGTTATATACGTATATGCTTAATAAGTTAATATGAATTCTTCTCCCAAGGGTGGTCAACATGTAATACTGCTGACAAACTGATATGAGACAAAAATAATAATTGGATATTCAATAGTATGCTTACGTAGTTTCACATGTTTTGTTATACATCGTGTGATTGCTTTAGGCTTCTACTAGCAACATATCCTACTTTATTTACCTATATTTGCATGTTATGGGTTCCTTGACATTTAGAAAAGTATTCATTCCTCATCATTTTGTTCATAATAGTAGAGCTTGCTGCAGGATGCTTCATTTTCTTCGACCATAACTGGAAACATGTGAGTAGACCTCCTCTCTCATTTGTTGAGCACATGATTCTTTCCCTAGGAACTTAGAGTTTAACCTTATTATTCTGCAGGTAATTCCAGTTGATAAAACTGGTAACTTCGACATGATCTACAGTTTCCTCAAAGAAAATTGGAAAATCGCAAAATGGGTTGCACTTGGAGCTGTTGTGTTTGAGGTAAAAGTGGAACAACTTTGCATTAGAGCTCTTGGGTATAAATGGATAAGGCATCTTTGAAACAACCTGGATTTACCTCTTCCAAAAATGCAACTTGTTATTGCGGCATTTATTTAATCTGAACCTTACAAAAAAGAAACTCATATAATGCTTTCTGTTATATGCTTATAATTTTGTGTCACACATTCCTAAGAAGCTTATGCAAAGGTAGATTAGTTCTATAGTATGTTAATAATGTTCTGTAGGTAACAGTGTTATCTTTGACTCTGTTGCTTTATTATTCTCAGAAATTCTACTCATCTGACAGAAATCCTACAGCATCTATTTTCCACATTAAGTTCCTGTTTGTTAATATGTTTTCTTCAGGTTATCACGAGTACTAACAAAAAAAATGTCGTGGTACTAACTGAAGTCTAGGTTTGCTAACTTAAAAATCAAAATCAACAGAATATGTAATAATTTATAAAATGACAAGGCTTACTGATGCCTTGTTAATTTTTCACAGCTGTATTCCATATTATTATGTGCATACCTGGGGATGCATTTTCGTGAAAGAAGTGGCAGCTATTGTTATTTTGTTACTCAATGTGCATCTCTCTCATCATACCATACTTAAGTTCCTCACATACTATGTGCCACAAACAGCACAGAAAAAAATAGAGGACCTACAATGTAAAATATTTCTATATTTCAGCTTTCATGCTCCAGGTCATTAATAGGCAAATAACATCCCATGGTTCCTAACTAACACCATCTTTGCAGGCACTGTTGTTTACTGTAGCCCTCATAGTGCAGTCAGGCAATCAAGATGATTACGATAGTGATGATGAGTACATTGGCCCGAGGTCCGGAGTCCGTCAGCCATTAGTGAATAACCAAATTGGTACCGATCCTAGGGTGCCCAATCTTGATTACCGTCCAATCAGGAACGATGCGTGGAGCCAAAGAATGAGAGACAAGGTATATAACTACTGATCCTTGTTACTACTAGCACTCTACTCCTTTAGTGAACATGTTCTTTTGTTGTTTTTAACTGGTACCTTGTGTTGTGGTAGTACGGGGTGGATACCAATGATCCGAGCAGGTTTCAACAAGCGACGATATCTCCAGCAGAACAAAGAAGCCGATGCACAATCCTCTGATGCCTGGTTGAGACAGAAGTGCTGGTCTCTGAATTTACATCCAGCTGTGCAATAACATCGCCTCCCTTGTAACATGTGGCTGGGTGATTTGATGCTTCCAGTCTGTGTAGGATGTGGTGACCCTTGCATTTCCCCACCCCACTTTTCTCATTTGCACAGAAATCTCTATCAGCAGGTGTAGATGCCACGTCCTTCAGTTTTGTAATAATCGAACTTAGTTTTGGTCTGAATAGAACATAATCTATTGTGTACATGCTTCCATAGAACCTTGTATGGAACTTCTGTTTGTGAACCGATTCACATCCCTGTCAACCGACTTGTGTTATGCAAGGTATTGTGCACGAGGTAAGGTTTGAACAGGACTGGTTCTGATTGCAAGATTGCTTGTTTTTATGAAACCACTAAATTGGTATATCAGGCCTTGCTAGTAGAGGCCCTGTTGTATTGCAGGAATCAGCCATAGGGTTGTCACTTATACAATCTGTATTGTTAGGAGTGGGAAATAAGAGAATCTCTCCACGTACCCGGCCATGGCCGCAGTCCGGCGCACCGGCTATTGGCCCTCTGGGCGACCATGGCCGTGGATCCATCGATTTTCGAAAGTTTGGCCGTTGAATAAACTGTGATACTTCCTCCGTTCATTTCTTTACCTGTTTTCTTCAAAAAATGCATGTATCTAGACACATTTTAATGTGCAACTAATTTTAGCGCTGTAAATTTACTTATTTTGATCTCTATCTAATCCACATTAAAAGAGTTAATGTATCTAGATGCAATTTAGTGTGTAAATTCACTTGTTTTAATTCACATCTAATCTCTACTATATAATATGCCTTTAGGTGATGGTTGGTACGTCTTTTAATTTTCCAGTTTTACCCCTAAGTGCTAGAAAGTATTACACGACCTGCCACCGGTAAGTGAAAAAAACTGTTCGATTTGTTTTTCCGATCAATTCTGCTCTCCCATCGTTCGCACGAGCAGCTCGGCGTGGAGCAATCCCCTGCCTCTGATTCCCGCACGACCCGCACGAGTCCTTTCCCATGGCCGCCGCCGATCTCCTCCGCCGGACGCCGCCATCCGGTCGCCGCTGCCCTGCAATCTCCCTTGCCCTGCACCTGCAACGCCTCCTCCGCCTCGGTAACTCCCAGTACCTGCCGGCAGTAGCCGCGCCGTCGTCCCCCTGCCTCCGTTACCTTTTCCGGCTCCGAGCGTGCACTCGCTGCTGCTACTCCCGCTGCCGCCCCAGTTCCTCAAAGCCACGTGATGTACGACTAAAGGACGAGGGCGAGTTCATGGCGGCCGGCCTCGCGTCTGACCGACCGGGAGACGACGCCGAAATCGGCGGCGAGCGGATGCCGGGAGTGTAGGACCGTCGACGGCGCGCGCCATGGACTGTGTACTATCTAGGGCGTGTAGACGTGTAGAGCGACCTGGGTGCGTTCTAGGCCTGTCGGCTGGAGCACGACCTATGCCATTGTCGGAGGAGTTCATGCGTGGGGAGTTTCCCGGTAGTAGTAACTTTTGGCAGAGGTATACTGACCGTATAATACGGTGGAGTCGGTGCTAGGTGGTTTCATCTCTATTTTTGTAGATTGATTTCATCTCGTGTATTGGATTAATGGACAGCAGTGCCAGTTAATTCCATTAATTTTTCAACAAAGTTGTAGAATTCAATCTACTTAACAACATGCTGGCACAAACCAAGTAATGCTCAACAACTACTATTTTTCTCTTGGATTGTAAATGAATCGGCTAAGATTTGAGAATTCGATAAAGAATGATCGAAGGATAGAATTTGAGACTGCGGGAATGCAACGACTACATCACAAGCTTCTTTTTTTGGCAAATATGCAGCCACCAATTTTGAAGTAAATGGGATAAATGGATGGCTAAAGACTGTACGTCCAAGCGGTTGTAGAGTAGGCTTTCTTTCTGGAGAAATCTAAACTTAGTTCGTTAAATTAGTACTATGTCTTCTTAACTTTATCTGTTGTTACTTACATTTTTTTTATCATGCACGTAGTAGCACTAGCGATGCTCATTATATTAGAAGGAGAAAATAGTTTGTTTTTTAACATCATATTTCTTTTCTCGGATGCACACAAAGCATTGCTCACTATATTTGAGAGTGAAATTTGTTTGCAAGAGGAATCATAGAGCATAGAATGAGTCGGATAGTAATATTTAGAGTACTTATCAAGAATGGTTATGTTCGAAGGTTCGATGCCTCATGGTTTTGCGAGACATTGAAGAAAAAACGACTTTTCAGGTATTTCCATGTAAGTTAATTGTCGTTTTTATCGAATCACATTTCAATTAAAAAGTATACACATATTGTTCTTGATATATTATATCGTAATTATTTATATGCTCGTGAATTATGTTGCCATGTGGGGTAGGAAATGACTTGAGATGCTTCTGATTGACACCGAATTTTTCTCTCCCGTTGCAACGCACGGGCACCTTTTCTAGTCTACGTTAAAATGTCTAAAACGAACTAGAGCAATAACAGCCTGACACAAAAATTACATCAAAGTCCTTTCTGCATGTAGTCTTCGCATTTTGGCCTTCCTTCATACATATGAAAAAAAGTGTAAAGTGCACCGGAGATCTTTAAGGTATATCGGGTGTCAAGTGTGTCCTAATTTTAGGAAAATACATATACATGTGAAACACGATAGGAGGTACGAGGTAATCAACCATTTTCTTGTGCCATTGTCAGGAAAATATTTGCCTACCCTAGTAAGGTCACTATAGTCATTTTTATTTACGTTAGTTTTAAAAGTTAATCTTTTGTGGTTAAAGAAAGTCTAAAAATGTCAGTAGTATGGCCAAACAAAAAGTTTGATGAGTTTATGACTTCCAGATTCCAATGATGACTATTTGCATGCACCTATGACTCCCTGCGTAGCGGTTGAGCACTATGAAATTAAGCACAACCTCCTTAATTGGGTCTGCAAGTATCATTTGTCCATTTTTTTCTAGAACATGTTTTGAAGTTTAACCGGGTTTGGACATGCAGTGCTATGAGCAGTGCTATGCGTCCGATACTACGAAGAGGTGTTGCTGCAAAATCAAGGGGTTTGAACTAAATGCTTCTAGATGCCACCTATACTTCGATGTAGAGGTACAAGAATTGTACACATCAAAGATAACTAGAAGGAAAACACGCGCGTTGCCGCGTCTATCCTAATATGGACAATGATAGATGAACAAATAGAAATTTAACGAGACATAAATAAAATTTAGTATCAATGATAGATAGATAAAATAATATCACTGACTCACTATTTTATAACACGAGTACTCATACATCCTCGCTTAAATATTGAGAAGTACAGAAAGGACACATTTATTTTGTTGTAGTAAGATTAGGAGTACACCACCAAACATAAAGACGTTTTCGGTAGAATACGACTCGAGAGAGACGGAGGGAGAGAAATGGTGTCGCATGGCACAGGCCGCGCGACGCTATGGTGCACCAGTAACTCTGGACTCACCGCATCTCCTTGTAAAAAATCAAAACGACATGTTTAGGTTTCAAGTTTTTGAAACAAAACATACAACTATGTGTACGTATTGCACACACTCTATAAGATTTTTTTTGTATTTTAGTCTACCCAAAAAGAGTATTTTTGAGGGAAAATAGAGTACACCACCATACATAAAGACGTTTTCGGTAAAATATGCGACGCTATGGTGGATGCCGGCGGCAGAGATAAGAGAGAGAGCGTTGTCGGGTAGCACCAGTAGCTCTGAACTCACCACATCTCCTTGTAAAAAATCAAAACAACATGTTTAGGTTTCAAGTTTTTGAAACAAAACATACAACTATGTGTACGTATTGCACACACTCTAGAAGATTTTTTTTGTATTTTAGTCTACCTAAAAAGAGTATTTTTGAGAGAAAATAGAGCTATTTTCCTTTTTTTTACAGCCACAATCTTGATTTTTTATAGATGGAAATCCTTTTTATTTCACCAAAAATTTAGCCGATAAGTACAAACATATGTACTCCATCCGTCCAAAAATAAGTGTCTTAAGTTTGCCCAAAAGTGGATGTATCTATACATGAAACATGTCTAGATACATTCACTTTTAGGTAAACTCGAGACACTTATAGTGGGACGGAGGGAGTATATATCCAATATTTTTTCAAATTGAATATAAAACTATTAACTATAAATAAATAGTTTGAGCTGTGTGTGGTCTACCTTGATGTTGACATGTGGGAAAAGGAGAGTGCTCCAATCGTAGGGAGCTTAGTATTTATAAAGATATCAGATAGAGCTATACCCTACATCATGTCTCTACTTTTCGCGCATGTTCTATCAAAGTCTCAATAAGTCAATATGAAAAATTAAGCAGAGACCAAAAGAGTTGTTTGTGAAGAGACGTCGACTATCGCTTTTTCTATAGCAGCAAATCCTATAGAAATCGTAGTAACAGAGTTCAATAATTTAATTGATTGGGTGGGAGTCGAATTTGATCAATTTTTCATGAAGCTCCGGGATTCGGGATGCCGTGCGCGGGGTTTCCTGAATTGTCTACTACTGGTACTAGCTAACTAGCATGACTTGGTCATATACGAGTGCTGAATAATTTGTATTCTGCTCTTTCACCATCAGTTAAGAACTCAAGATGGTGACGCGCAGTTACTTAGTTAATTAAAACTAATCTGTTCTGATTTATTCGTGATGAATGGACAATCCCGCTTGTGCTTTTCAATGATATGCATGTGATGACAGAAGCTCTCTCGTGAACAAAACCTTCACGAGCAGATTACGATTTATTTTCTATGCATCAATGCCATGCATGACGAGTGACGAAGACGCTAATGAACTTCTGTTCAGTTGAATGGATCGTGTCGGCAATGCTACTTACCCATATATGCACGACTGAGTCGAACCAAATACTAAGTCTCTTATTTGTGCATGTGAACATCATAGAGTTTATCAGATTTCACCTAAGAACGCGTGCTCTCCGAGAGACCATTTCTATCTTGACTAGCTCAATCAAGTATAGAGCTTGCTGCTTCACAAAGCAAATCAGGCTTAGAATGTCTTGCTCGCTATATATATCCATGCATGCATCCTGCAACATACCCAAAAACCATCAGCTCTGCATAGATACTGAACACATACAGCTAACAGATAAACTGCATTCGTACAAAGAGAGAATGGCCTCGTCCTACTTCCTCCTCCTAACTGCTGTTCTTGCATTGGTCTCATGGCAAGCCATAGCTTCGGATCCTAGCCCACTCCAAGACTTCTGCGTCGCAGACAACAGCTCACGAGGTATGCTTCTTCTCGCATCAGCTAATATCTGAATATGTCCACTTCTATTATCAAGATAGCTCAACCGCCGTATCAAGCATACTTTGAAATAACTTCTGACTTTGTTATATCATGTTTTACTCGCATGGTACAGTATTCGTGAACGGATTCGTTTGCAAAGACCCAAAGGACGTGAAAGCGGAGGACTTCTTCCTAGCGGCCAAGCTCGACGTGCCAAGAGACACAAAGATTAGTAAGGTCGGGTCCAACGTGACTCTGATCAATGTCATGAAGATTGCTGGCCTCAACACTCTTGGCATCTCCGTGGCACGCATCGACTATGCACCTCTCGGCGAGAACCCACCACACACGCACCCTCGTGCCACCGAGATCCTCACCGTGCTTGAGGGTACACTGAACGTAGGCTTCGTCACATCCAACCCGGAGAACAGATTCTTATCCAAGGAGCTCAACAAGGGTGACGTGTTTGTTTTCCCACAAGGACTCATCCACTTCCAATTCAACCCCAATCCCTACAAGCCGGCAGTTGCAATTGCTGCACTTAGCAGCCAGAACCCGGGGGCAATTACCATCGCCAATGCCGTGTTTGGATCAAAGCCAATGATCTCGGATGATGTCCTGGCCAAGGCCTTTCAGGTGGAGAAGAACACCGTGGACTGGCTTCAAGCTCAGTTTTGGGCCGATAACCACAATTAGTTAAATGTTGCGCTAGCTTCTTGCCGATAATATATATCGTGCAATAATAATTAATTACTTGTGTGTGATTTGCACGTGTAACATGTAGTATGATGTATTGATTTTTTTTTAAAAATGAATAAAGAATTGATCTATTTTTCCATGATCTCTGTCTTGAATTGCCCACCAATCCTACAGTACAGTCGTAGACAGACACATAGATGTGTGGCTGTTCAGTCTGTTTCTGAACTGTTAATAGCACGAGACAGTCAGATACCACTGAGTAGTACTGACTCGACTGAAGACAATCAAGGCCTTTAATCATTGTGTTTTTTTCCTGAACTTTTCCATAGCTTTTCTGCCAATAATTGGATCAGCGTTGATAGAGTGATCACCCGCTGACAGTCCTTGTTAGCTTGATCCATCATCCGCATCGGCAGTATACACACTCCATGATCAGATCAGATGCATCACATGCCATCAGATCACTGCAAACTGTTTGCTGGCCGGGCAATCATCAGACAGAGTTGGACAAGAGTCAGAGGGATGGTGCGCCCACCAACACCAGCTCTGCTCTATAGCTATCACTCAGCCGGATCTGATGTGTTTGCACATGCTGATGGCGCAGCATTTCAATTTCTACGTGTTGGTGTTTTGAGAATGTCGTATTGTCGACATTATACTGTTCATGATCATGTCAGCAGTATACGACCCGGGCTCGAAAAGCAAAGGGAAAGAAACTATTTAGATAATCACAGGAGGAGATTCTTATGAAAAAGAAAAAAACACAAGTAAAAGAAGCTAGATTTGAACACAAACATTGTCGGTTTATGTATGTGTCTGATCCAGTTATACAGACGATTCGACGAATTTTGAGCACTAAGTATTACCAAAAACTCTCTGTTTATTCCCAAGCTCGTCAGGTCCAACGGATGAAGGGAGAAATGGAGAGAGGAGAAGAAGATTGCTTCTGGGAAGAACTCTATACATGTGCACTCCAAGCGTCCTCTTTGGGGAAGCTTCTTCCTTCATAATAATCTTGCACCGTTTCAGTTGCTAGGCTTCTGGTCTGCACCAGGTGATCCCTGAATAGGTAAAAAAGAAAGGTAATGTTGTGTAAGGTTTGGTTGTGTATAAAATTCGTTGTCCACAAAAACAATGTAAAATTACATGAAGTGAAATCCAGAATGTTTTGAAGTGCTATGACTACTTACCCCAGCAGATGTGACGAAACTGCAGACTGCACATTTCACAGACCTTGCGCCGTATTGGTACATGAGCAGCATCCGACAGTTCCCACAGTTTACATGTGCAACCTGATTCGCTGCGGCCAAGAAGAAGATAGTTTGTCATTCAGAGCGTTTAAGCTTAGACGAGCACTCCTTATTTTGTGAGTTCCGATCAAGTGTGGAGCTTCAGAAGTTAGGAGTTAGGACTCGATGCTGCTGGTATGTTTGTGTAGTTAAGTTTGTGAATCATTTAGTAATATAGTAACTACAGAAGATATCCATCATACTTCTCTTTGATGCCTTTACAATCTTTTGTTTTCTGAATAACAACAAATGAACTATAGTCCAATTTCAGTGAGTGGACTTCAGGAAAGCCAATACTAGGATACTAAATTCTAGAGGTTTTCGAAACTCAGAATACATTCTGTTCAGAAGGAGGATTTTAGATACAAGGGCCAGTGAGAGGAGCGTTTCAAAAAGGGAATACCTTCCATTGCCAGGTTGACAGTGTGGCAGCAAGAACATTGCACACTTGTCGCACCACGTATGTACATGAGAAGAGTGTGGCATCCTCCACAAACTAACTGCGCCATCTCGGTTCCTGCGCCAAATTGGGTGAATTTTTTTTCAGAAATGCTGCATTTCAGTATAATTTCCAGCTAATGCAAAGCTTTCCAAACTGTTTTAAGGGGGTAAAATCTATCCCGTTTGATCTCTATTGTATTATTATAAAATATTCAGCCAAATGGCCTCACTTAGAAAATAAGTAAATCCTCTTTTTTGGTAACTTCAGAAGTTAAGTGCACAGGTCAAATACATGCTTTTATTTTTCGAAAAGATGATGTTACTTCTCGTCACAGTAGATAGAATACACACCACTGTCTCCCGTATTTTATTTTATTACTGAACTCAATATTCAGCTGACGTTACTTCTAAATCCATGAAGAGCCAAATGAGTTTGAACCAGTGCGTACCGGAGACGGCACAGCCGTCACGGTACTGCAAACTGCGCAGCATACTGACGTCGCCCCGGCAGGATACATGAGCAGATTCCGGCACCCGGAGCAGACAAGCTGGCTTTGAGCCCTGAAATTGCACAACCATGCAACATAAGTTTAGTGGCTGAATCTCACCTACCAATAAGGCGACAACTGAAAGTTTCAACTCAGAAAAGAATTTGTCTGCACCTTTTCTTATTGATAAAGCATTTACATGCATTGCAATGGTAAACTAAGCAGATGAACTTGCATGGTTGAATTTAGCATATCGTTAGCTTAATCTGTTCTGTCTGAACTTCGGACAATAAAAATGAGCTGAAGAAACTTCAATACGAAACTTTAGTTTCTATGTTTCAAAGGTTGCCTAAGCTGTGTTTGTTCTTGCAGTACGCAGTCGGAGAACATACCGGCATTGGGAGTGGGTGGTGTGAATGGCACAGGAGGAGCTGGATAAGGGGCAAGGGGAACCGGCATCGCCGTGCCGGTGGCTGCCTTAATCGACGTCGTCGTTGCTGTCCTTGGGACTAAGCGGGAGCTTGCAGCAATCGAGCACTAAGAATAATTTTCCTTCCCTGCATGAAATCCTGCAGGCAGTGCAGGAGATTTCGATGAGAACACTTCTGTTTTACAGAATATAGTAAGAGTTCGCTTGCTAGAGCATCACTTCACTTCCAAACAAGCAGTTTCAGAACTCTTCAGACAAGAGAACATTTCTTGGCGAAAAATCAGCGGATCGCTGGATCATTGAGGAAGATAGAAAGGTTAAAGATTAAACTGTTGCTAGGAAAAGAAAAGAAAGTTAGTCAGCGGGCGCTGGCTGCCGACAGTATACACGAGGAAACTGATTCTTAAATGCACATCAAATCTGATGTTTACTTCCTATAACAAAAGATACTATAGAGATAACTACTCGACAATCTCATCACTGGATATACAATCTTGACAAATAGCGATGTAAATCTTTGTCGTTTGTCAAACTTGATTACTTGAAGTTCCGACCTAACATTTCTCGCAAAAAGAAGTTCCAATCAACCGTTTTTGAGCTTCTAAAATTCTGGAGCTATTGGCTACAGCAGTTGGAATTTCCATTGCTATCACATTCAGCTGAATTAGTATCCATTGCTGGACTAACAAAATATTTTCAAGACCATGTCCAGGATAAGATAGGAGGATATAAACGATAGCTAGTCTATGAATCCGAAAGAACAAACAAATCCTTGCCATCTCCAGTACAAAACAGGTAAGAGTTCGTCCAAAAAAACAGAGCAAGGCAAGAAAAAGTCGAGTAATTAAAGACGCAGATATCAGATAGAGGCTCAATAACACGTACGAAGCACAGGGGAGGGGGATTAAGAAAGATTAATAAGATAAGCAGTACCTAGGAACACTGCTTAGGACCCAATGCTATGATAAATTGCTCCAGGCATAAGAGCAGCTCATCAGTTAGTACATTTCCCTCACTGTCTGTCTCTGTCTCTATCATTTTCTCTCTCACACAGCTTGGGAGTAGAGGTTGACAAATTTATAGGAGAGAAGGAAGAAGGGAGGAGAGCTTACGCTAGGTGGCCAAAAAGGTACCCAAAAGCATTTCACGGTTCAAAAGGACATTTCTCCGCGAATCCAAAGATTGTCCCCAGTTTATCATCATATTTCAATGTAAGACATAAATATTATAGGAAAACGATCTGCCAAATTAATATTTTGTGACAAAATTTTTCCATGATCCAAATTAATACTGGCGTCTCTAGTGCTGATCAATTTGTGACCGTAAGGTACTTCGAGATCTTAGAATATATTATTGCATTATTTGTATGACATAGAAGAAACCAGCAAACTGTGCTACCCAATATCCTTATCATCCATGATGTAATCATTTCCCCGAAATAGGATACTTCTAGAAGCAGGTATGACACCAATCAATTCATCATGTGTTCGGCCCATGGTTTTGCAAGTTCCGACAAGGCAAAAAAAGTCATGCCTAATGTACTAATTACTGACTTATTTTCACATAATTACAAATTTTGATCTTGGCCGTTAGATCTTTGTTCAGAAGTTGACCTTTTGGGAGAGTATTTTTTTCCAACATGTTACAATTAACTTTTGCACCCCTAATTGTAAATCTATAACTCTATTTACGTCTTGATGAATGGGCAGCGCTTTGCCGAGTACTTGAAAAAGAAATACTCAAAGGCACTTACAACCGACAGTACATATTGTACATCACATTCGTTAATTCCATCTCTGCAAATAGCTCTGTCAATAACGTGATATACCACGCTATAATGTGAGAGGGTTGCTTCAGTGCGCCGCCCCTAGACGTATCAACGGTACAGATATCTGGAGCCGAGCCGAGCCAACCGCTTGCTGGAGACGAGCCGGACTCGAGACTCCTGGAGCCAGCCTTGTAAATAAGGCACAGAAAAAGGTAGCAAAACTTGGGGCTCCTAGGAATCGAGCCCAAGGTCTGTCGAGACTCGAGACCAACAAAAGCAGAGAAGCCGCTGTGCTACACATGCCTAGGTGTTAGGGCACCTCCAACGCGGTGGAGCAAACGGACACCCCAAAGTGTTCGATTTGGTCCGTTTGGGGGCGGACAACGGACAGACTTTGGGCGTTTGTCCGTTTGGGGTGGGGGTGTCCCCAACAGCCTGACGCAAAAGGGGCAAAAAAAAAAAAGGTTTAGGGTTCAAATGACTAAAATTGGCCTCTATCTAAATAGTTCGAAATGCAAATAGTTCATAATACAAATTGTTCAAATATAAATAGTTCAACACATAATAAATAGAAATAAATAGGACATCACATGTCCTCGCGCTCACGGATCATCTTCTGCTTCTTGAGAATCCATGCCCTTTGCTCCGGGTCCATGATGATCAAGTCGGCCATCATGATCCGGTTCTCTTCGGCGAGCAACGCAAGCCTCACGCGATTCTCCTCCGCCTTGGCCTCAAGCTTGAGCCGGGTCTCCTCGGCCTTGACCTTCTCTTGCTTGACCTCGAGCTTCTTCCTTGTCATCTCCACATACCTTGCCATGGCTTCCTCCTTGTCCTTGCGTTTCTCCACGTACCTAGCGGCGGTGGACTCTTCCTTGCCGGCGATCAACGTCTTCAACGTCTCCTCCAATTGTGCTTGTGCCACCTCACGCTTCACGTCTTGCGCCGAGGACTTGTGTCTTCTCGGCCGCACAGCCCGGCCACCCGAGATTTGGCCGGGATTGACATCATCATTGGGGTCATCGTTGGCCCTTTTCTTCGAGCCTTCAAGGCCCCCTTTCTTCATGGCGTTGTAGCTCTCTTGCCATTTTGGACAACCCTTGATCATGTCCCAACAATGGCCCAAGGTGAACTTGGTCTTGAAGGCCACCTTGAAGTACTCCAAAGCTTGATTCATCTTGTCCTCGACCCCGTAGCCGCTCACCGGCCGGTTCTTCACATGCTCGTAGGCCGCTTGGAATTTGCAACACTCGGCCGAGATGTGTTGCCACCTCTTTGTGAGTGAGCCCTCATTGCAATCACTCTCAATCCGGTAGGGCGGCAATTTCCTTTGCTCATGGAAATGCTTGTGCACCCTAAACCAAAATGCGATGCCCCTTTGTTGGGCACCCCATTTTGCATTTTGGCCACAAGTCATCCATGACTCGCATAGCACCTTGTCTTCCTTGTTGGTGTAGGAGGCCGTGCGGATGTTCTTCCGTTTGAGGCTCGCCGCGATTAGGGCGTGCTCCTCGTCAACATCTAGTGGCTCATCCTCAATGTCGACCACATCAGCCCCCGTCTCGGGCATGGTCGCGTCGGGGTCTTGTGTGTCGAGGTCGGCCGGGTCGAAGTAGGTGTTGTCCTCTTGCGTCTCGGCCTCGGCAGGGTCGAAGTAGGTGCGGCCGTTGATCATGTCGTCCATGACATCCTCTGCGAAGTAGGCCGGGTTGGCTGGCGTCGTCGGCGGGAACTCGCTCCCGTCGAACATGAGGGCACGGGCCTCGGGCATGGTCATCCTGCCACCCGCCACCGTCTTTGATTTGCCACAGGCCCGCCCGTCGCTGGCAGTCGGGGTCACGTTGAGGTCGAGCGACTTCGGCTCGGCCGGGACCGATGAAATCTCCGGCGAGTCCTTGCGGGAACCCAGCCGCGACACTGGGTGATGGCCGGCGGCCGGCGACGGCGTCGAGAGGCCGGGGGACGAGGTTTTTGGCGGCTTTCCTTTGGCGAAAGAGACCGAGCTTCCAGCCGACGGGACCGTGTCGGGGGAGAGGCCGGTGGCAGCAACGAAGGCCCCTGCAAAAACCTCCCCTTTGAGGAGAAGGACAGCTCGGGCGGCGGCGTGGGCGGCGATGAGGTCGGAGTTGGCCTGCTACGCGATGGCGGCGAGCCTCTCCTTCTCCTTGGCCGCCTCGAGGGCAGCCTTCTCCTCTGCCTTCTTCTCCCGAGTTCTCTCCCTCCGGCCTTGTCGCTTGGCTGAGGCCGGCTGTATCTCCTTCTTCACCGCGAGTAGGGCGGCGCCGGTCGCGGCCGTGGAGTCGACAGCCCGTCCTACATGAACGGCTGGGGGCGGCAACGGCTGGGGCGGCTGGGGGCGGTGGCGGCTGGGGAGGGAATGGGCGGCCGAGCGAGGGTTTGGGGAGGGGAATGATGTGTGGCTGGACCTTGGGCCCGACGTGGACATGGAGGACAAAGCGGCGGACCGAGAGCCTGTCCGTCCCGCGCCAAAGCCGCCCCAAAGTTGGGCCGAGTTTGGGTCCAAAACTGGTGTCTGGGCGGACACCAGTCCGGATGCGCCAGCCCGTTGGAGCTGGGCATTTGTCCGTTCGGACAAATGCGGACTAGGCTGGTCCGTTTGCGCCAGCCCGTTGGAGGTGCCCTTATAGTAACCATTAGAAGTTTCATGTCCTTCACAGTTGAAGGAGAAGGATGCGAAAGTAATTTTTGCACGTGGACACTGCTGATCTTATTTTCTAAACAAAACTGAAAATCACATTTTTTATGTTCCAAACTTTTGTGGAAAAAAGTATAAGCATACATATACATATTATCTAGATACGCACCAAATTTTCTCTGAAATATGTTTTATTTTCGGCTACACCAAAAAAAAGGACAATTTTGTGACAGAATATGGGATGTTTTTACAACTTTATAGATACACAAAATTGTTATTTTTCTGTAGCCAGAATAAAAAGTTTTTCAATCTAAACTTTGCACAAATAGATATATACCATATATACGTATTCATGTTCAAAAAATTAGATTTTGAATATTTAAAAGTATCATTTTAGAACAAATTCAAAATCGGTATCGTTGGTGCCCATGTGCACCAAATCCTCTCTTGCTAGATGGATCACACCGTATATGATGCACGCAACACATGTCCTAGCTATATGAATAAGATTTCCATCGTTGTTGGACTCATTAATCATAGAAATTGAGTACCAAATCATTTAAAATAAATTCTTAGAATTAACAAGATAAATTAAAATATTGATAAACCCATTATCATAAAAAATTGATGGTTATAGCACATTAATTAACATAAAAATACAAGACATTATGTGCATCTTGTAGGTCTCCTCGTGGGGGCATGGGGCGAGGTGTGCCCGGTAGCGAGAGCTTCACGGCGTCGCCTTCTATCCTTGCTGACTCTCTATTCTCTAGATGGTATCGAAAAGAGCATATTGTCTCGCCTCGCTCGTATGGAGAGTGTTACACGTGGGTTCACATGTATTAGATATGTTAGGTAAAGTTGGTTAGGGGTGTTGCATGTGGGTCCACATCTCCCAAAGGAGCTAGATACATACCTATATAACATACGAGACATTTGGAATCACATGCACCAGCAATAAACAGTTTGACCTAAAACTATCATGTGGGTCCTACAATATACAACATAGTTAGGAGTGTTGCATGTGGGTCCACATGTACAAAAGGTGATAAGATATGTCTATGAGATTGTTTCATGTGGGTCCACTTGTTACAAAGGTAGTAAGATATGACTATGAGTGTTGCATGTGTGGATCCACATGACTTACATGTGATGGGTTAAGGTGGCTAGAGTTGTTGCATGTGGTTCCACATGTTCTAAAGGTTATAGATACATATATGACTGACGTAACATTTGTAACCACATGCACTAGAGAGCTTGACCTAGAATCATGTGGGTCCTACAACTTAAAACATAGTTAAGACTGTTGCATGTTGGTCCACATGTCCCAAAATTGATAAGATATGACTATGTGTGTTGCATGTGGATCTACATGACCTATATGTGATGGGTAAAGGTGGCTAGAGGTGTTGCATGTGGGTCCACATGTACGAAAGGAGGTACATATCTACATGACCTACTAGACAGTTGGAATCACATGCACCAGCACTAGACAATTTGACCAAGAACTATCATGTGGGTCCTACAACATACAACATAGTTTGAAGTGTATGTGGGTCCACATGCCCCAAAGGTGGTAAAATATGGCTATGAGTGTTGTATGTGGATCCACATGACCTATATGTGATGGGTTTAGGTGACTAGTGGTGTTGCATGTGGGTCCACATGTTCGAAAGAAGGTAGATACATACCTATATAACCTACAAGACATTTGGAATCGCATGCACCGGCACTAGACAGCTTGACCTTGAACTATCATGTGGGTCCTACGACATACATCATAGTTAGGAGTGTTGCATTTGGATCTACATGTTCCAAAGGTGGTAAGATATGCATATGAGAGTTTTTCGTGTGGGTCCACATGTCCTACATGTGTTGGGCTCAAGATGGCTAGCTAGGGGTGTTAAATGTGGGTCCACATGTACCGAACGTGGTAAATACATACATATATGCCCTACTAGATATGGCTATGAGATTTTTTCATGTGGGTCCACTTCTTACAAAGGTGGTAAGATATGACTATGAGTATTGCATGTGGAGTTAAGGTGTCTAGAGTTATTGCATGTGGGTCCACATGTTTTAGGAGTGTTTGAAATGTTGCATTTGGGACCTACATCATACAACATAATTAGGAGTGTTGCATTTTGTTGCACATGTTCCAAAGGTGGTAGATATGGCTATGAGAGTGTTTCATGTGGGTGCACATGTCCTATGTGATGGGGTCAAGATGGCTAGGGGTGTTACATGTGGGTCCACATGTACCGAAGGTGGTAGATACGTACCTATATGCCCTACTAGAAATTAGAAATCACATGCATCGACACTAGACAACTTGATTTAGAACAATTATGTGCGTCCTATAACATACAACATAGCTAACAGTGTTGCATGTGGGTCCACATTGGTAAGATATATGGGTGTTTCATGTGGATCCACGTGTCCTAAATGTGTTGGTCTCAAGATGACTATGGGTGTTGCATATGGGTCCACATGTCTCAAAGAATGGAGATACATACTTATATGCCTACTAGACATTTGGAATCAAATGCACCGACACCAGACAACTTAATTTAGAACTATCACGTGGGTCCTCCAACATATAACATAGTTAGGAGTGTTGTATGTGGGTCCACATGTACCAAATGTGGTAAGATATGGCTATGATATTGTTTCATGTGGGTCATGTTACAAATGTGGTAGATACATATTCATATGACCTACTAGTCATTTGGAACAACATGCATCGACACTAGACATCTTGACCTATAACTATCACATGGGTCCTACAACATACAACATAGTTAAGAGTGTTGCATGTGGGTCCTAATGTCATATTGTGGTAGATATACAAGTATATGACTATGACCGTTGCATGTAGTGTCCTAATGTTCCAATTGGCGCCTACGAAGAATGCCGCCACTCTCGTTCTCGACGAGGGCAATGTATAACTAATACAGTTCCACTAACGAATGACTTTCTCTGCGTTGGGACTCTAGCTTCAGCTCCCATCAAAGATCACTGTCGGTAGCCATTCACGCTGACAAGGCCCTACAAGATGCCATCCATAGAACAGAGAGTCAGCGAGCATAGGAAGGAAAGTAGGTGACGCCATGATGGTCTGCCGCCGGGAACGCCTCGCCCCATGCCCCCGCAAGTTGAGAATACTAGATGCACATAATGTCTTGAATTTTTATATTTATCAATGTGGTATAATCATCAAGTGTTTCATGAAAATGGGTTTATCAATATTTTTTCATGTTGTTAATTTGTAAGAATTTATTTTGAATGTTTGGTACTGAATTTCTATGGTTAATTAATGTGTCAAAAAACGATAGAAATCTCCTCCATATAGCTAGGACATGTATTGACTGTGTTATATACGGTCTGGTCCATCCATCGAGAGCGAATTTGGTGCACATGGGCACGAGTGATCCCAGTTTTGATTTTTTTAAATGATATTTTTTAGTTTTTAAAAAATCTAATTTTTACCTTGAATACGTATATATACATATGGTATATTCCCTTTGCCACCTGATCGACAGCACGGACGGGGTGGGCATTGTTTTTTTTTTCACCAAATAAGCTTGCGTTCCTTTGAGCAACAGATGCAAGTGAATTTTAAATATATCAAGTACGATGCTTTCATTATCCCCATACCGCTAAATTTTGCTTCATTTTTCTCAGCCTTTGTGAGCGTGCAGCTGGGTCCAGTCTCCAAGTCGGCTTGGATCCAGCTACGGAACAAATGGTGGCTCGGCTCGGGCAATCTGGATCGCTGATTTGTTTAGGGGCGGCGCGCTGAAGCAGAAGTGATAATGTGATATAGCAAAAACCAACAGCATGCTATTAGCATATATATTAAGGTTGACGCTATTTTACAACAGCATGCTATTTTTTCTTAGGCAAAAACCAATCAGCGAGATGAGATGCAACTGCTGCAGTACTTCACGTTTAAAGATTTACGAGATAGTGGCTGAGGAGTTGCCACGTGGACAGAAAACAACTCTTGAGGCCCGGACACAAAATCCTGGGACCATATACGTTGTCACACATTAGAAGTAATGAATTTTATGCAAGTTGTCATGTACATTTTACTGCGACCTTTACCATAACTAATGCATGCTACCGTGCCGCACTCAGGCGGCATCAGGGCGTCACTCACGCGCCGCCGCCAACCCCGCCCTCCGCGACATCCCCGCCATTGTTGCCGCCGGCGGCGCTCCCCGCTGCCACACAACTGGCAGTGGGGTGGCTTCCTCTTCCTCGACGCGGGCGGACGCCGGGCCCGACTGGGACGGCGAGGGTGGGTCGCCGGCACATGCACGCCGGAGCGGTGGCTCCGAGGACGCAGTTCTGCTGCGGGTGGGCGAGTCGAACTAGCCTCGAGGGTGGCGGTTCGGCGGCGCGGCAATGCGGCGCGGGCGCGATGGGCTCGGGCGGGCCGGATCTTGGCGCTGACGGGCCCGCCGGCGGAGTGCTCGTCTGGGTGCGGCGGGGCGGCGGCGCGCAGTCGCTCGGTAGTGTCGCGTGGAGATGGGCGCGGGTGGAGCTCGGAGCTGTGGCTCGGTGGAGACATGTGGTGATGGTTGTCTTTTCCGTGCGAGTGAGAAGGCCGAGGGCTGCGTCGGCGGTTTTGGGCGCAGGGAGGAGAGGCGTGGAGGCTTTGCCAGCCATGGTCAGGTCGGGCAATGAGCCGATGAAGTGTTGCGTTGGCTCGGGCCGGGGATGCGGGAGGCATGCTGAGCCGTGGCGGCGTGCGGCCGGGGTTCTTGCGGGAGGCGTCTCTGCCTCCCGCCGGCGTGCTGGTGGTTGATTCACCTAAAATGCATCTATTTTTTCAATCACTTTGCCACATAATTTGTTCCGGAACCTTCCCATATTTGAATAAAACTGCTCAATCTGACGTTGTTTTTAGCAAAATCTCTATTTTTACAGGAAATTAAATCGGAGAAAAATACCACGTCATTTTTTATGGAAAAGGAGGACGTCGGGCAAAAGATGGAGACGAGGAAGCGCTCGAGGGCCAAAAGAGTGGGCCCCACGTGGCCAGATTCCTTGGCCGTGTGGGCCCACCTAATTTGGGCCTTGGGCACCGCCTCTCCTTCGGTCTTTCGCGTACCCCCTCATATATACGAAAAAGTGGCTGCCCTAGAAGGAGAGGAGCTTTCGCGAAACAGAGCGCCGCCGCCACCACGATCTTCGTTTTCGGAGACAGATTGATTCAGGATTTCACCTCCGGTGGAGGGATCTGGAGGCCGTCTTCACCACCATCTTCACCGCCTTCATCTCCATCGACCATGAGCTCCCTCACCATCACCATGTGTGAGTAGACCGCTGTAGGCGTATGAGGTGGATGGGGATTGGATGAGATTGATCATGTAATGATACCCCTTGTCCGAGATTTTAGGGGTTTATATTGAGGATAATTTTGTATTGTGTTGATACACTTATGCTATGTTTAATGCTTGCCACTAGGACCCGAGTGGCATGATTTAAGTACTGAACTTATTTTGCCTCATCATATAATTGAGTTTGGTATTTATCTACAAAGTGTATCACCTGCTATTATGTTGAACCTGCGAACCCTAAAAGTGACATATAGGAAAAACAAGGGGGAGATGTTTTAGTTTGAGGATTCTATGTGTTCATGAAGTGTTAATGTCGTGGTGGTCTCATGGCAGATGCCATGGGATGGCTTGAGTTGGGGTCGATGGACGCTGGAGGATCCGGGAGAGGGCTAGCGTGCTAAGAAGCACACACAAATGAACATACAAGCACAAGCACACACACGATCTACCCAGGTTCGGGGCCCTCGTGAGTAGGTAACACCCCTACTCCTGCCTATCTCTCTCTGTATATCTCTGGTATCACAAATACAAAGTGCTCCACGAGCTGTATCCCTCAACAATGGAGAAGAGCTCAAGGATGAAGATGAAACAAAGGGGGGAAATGAATCTCAGGCATCGTCCCTCACGCAAGAGGGGGTGAAGCCCTATCTATAGGCTAATCCGAGTTACGGAAGTACCCCTCCCGGTGCACTGTAGCCATGCCCAAGATATGTCATGATGTTACTCCTGTCAGAGACAGGACGTGACATGACCATCCCTTGTAGCGTTACGGCACAGCTAGAATGTACCCTCTGCCAGGGACAGGACAGGGCACGCCCACGCCTATCTCGTATCCTTTATCCCGGATGTCCCGTGGTCAGTTATTAGGCGAGACCTGTCACCTCGCTCCTTCTGCACGCTCCCGTGTCAGGCGTTTCCGTGCCAGACGCTCCCGTGCCAGACGGGATAGGACAACAGCGCTGACCTCCGTCCGACATAAGGTGCCTCATCTCGGTAACCCGGCATGGATATGCCGGATTCCCTTTCTTGAATAATCTTCCCTGCACATAAGAAAAGAAACAAGATACCGACATACATATTTTGGTAATGATGTCTCGGATCCTTATCTCGGATCCCATATCCCACTCCAAATATGCTGGTTTGCACCAGCATGGTACCTTGGTCCCTTCTGGCCCGGGTTACCTCGGTTCTCCTATGTCGGTTTGCACCAACTTCACACCCTGGTCACCTCAAAGGTCCATGTATGTCGGCTTCCACTGTAACCTAGCCCACACCTGGGTGTAGCTTTTACCACATCATGACCCTACCCAGGGGTAGCCCCCCGACAGTTAATGCATTGTTTCGGGCTATTCGAAAGGGTAGACCTTAATTACCTCTACTTCCAAGTTGGCCCTGGTGAAATGGGCAGGTAGGATAATAGATGTTGTGCAAATTCTCTTGGTCAGTACGCACAACTATTTATGGAACACATACCTGCATATATAGGAGTCAGAGATAAGTCCCATTGCTAGTTATATCTTATTATATGATCAATCTTATTCATGCAACACCCCGCTATCACCTCATGCCTACGTTTTAAATCTCTGAGTTACACTTTCACTTTTCCGGTGAAAACTGGGAAACCCTTGTTACTACTGCTGTTTTATTTGCTTACTTGAATCATCCTACTGCCATCACTATCACTGCTGCAAGTTTATTGATATACAGGTGTGGTTGAGAGTGACGCCTCAATTGCCAAAGTCTTATTGGTATTCTTGTGTTCCCATCGAGTCGAACTATAAATTTGGGTAATACTTCCCAACGAAGATTTCAGCGATCCCCTATACTTGTGGGCATCAAGACATTTTCTGGCGCCGTTGCCGGGGAACCTAGCTTTATTGGTAAGACAACTTGTTATCATTTATTTGCTGCACTTGCTTGTTCCTAATTATGGGGAAGGAAAAGACTCCGAAGGAAGTAAGGCCTTCAACTACTCGTAGAGGTACGGATTTGCCAAGTAGGCCAAACTTTTCACCTAATGTTGCTTCTGCTGTTGTTCCTAAGAAAAAAAGGAATTTTTTTAATAGTTCACCATTGTCTAAGATGTCTACTAGTACTGAAAATGATTTAATATGTGGTAGCATAGACAAAGAAGTGACACCTGAACACTGAAACATCTGAAATAACTGAAACACCTGAATCTTCTATTATTGAAAATGTGGTCTGAGTTAGAAGATAATGAATATTGTGATGATGAATGAAACTTCTTCTGAGGAAGAAGATGCATTTACTATGGCTTTTATGGATTCGAATTTTGATAAATTGGATAAACTTGATAGCTATAAAAATTCTCCTCTTGATGATTATTTCCCTGTTAAGAAAATGAATGCTCCAGCTATTAAAATTAAAGATAAAGATTATGAGTTTAGTGTTGATCCTGAAATAATTGAAAAAGCTGAGAAGTTAAGTTTTATGGGAGAGATGATGAGTTTCCTTTTGAACACATTGCTGATTTGCATGATTTATCTGTGTTATTTGGTAAAGATGAAATCCACCAACGCTATTATTTCTTAAAGTTGTTTCCTTTTACTTTGGGAGGAAATGCTAAAACTTGGTATAATCGTTTAGAACCTGGATCTATTACTAGCAAGGAGGAATGCTTGCAATTTTATAATAAATATTTCCCTGCTGATAAGATTCATGGTTTAACTATTGAGATTAGCAACTTTTCACAGAAAGAGAAGGAGGATTTACCCCAAGCTTGGGGGAGGTACAGTAAGATGGTTAGGAAATGTCCTACCCATGGCTTCAAGAGTAATGAAATACTTGATATATTTTACAATGGACTAACTGAAAACACAGAGGCTATCTTGATAGTATTGCAGGTAATGTTTTCAGGGAAAGGACCGTTGATGAAGCAACTGAGTTATTGGAGACTATCTCTAGAAATTATGAAGATTGGAATATTGAAGAGATAGATGAAAAGAGATATTTCCAGAGAAGAAAGGAGGTATTCTTAATTAACAAAGAGACAATGAAAGAGCTCCAAGGCTATGAAAGAGAAGGGAATTAAAACCTCTCATCTTAAGGAATTATCTGAAATGGGTGTTAAACTTCCTATTGATCAACCATGTTTTCCAATCCAAGTCAATGCTATTAGCTCTTGGAAGGTAATGAAAAGGTAACACCTCCTATTGATGTATCATATGTTAATGATTTTGCTTATTACAATAATCCTGAGAGCATGATATTAGAATGAATTATGGAAAACTCTCAAAAATTAAATTCTTCGTGAAAATTAAATGCTAGTGTGGGAGAAGTTAGAAGAATTATTAAACATTGTGAAATGATGAATAATCAAGTTGAACAAATGGTTTCTCTTCAAAATCAATTGTATGAAAATCTTATTGAGAAGAAACAGGTTTGTGGGTTAATACTAGAGGTGGTGCAAGTACTCAGGATCCTGACTATCCTGAAAACCATCCCAAGAGAAAAGAGCAAGAGGCTCTCAAAAGAAATCTTCTGCAGGAAAATCTCCCAATGAAAACAAAGATATTGATGATTCTCAAGAACAAGATAAGGATATTTCTATTTCTGATGCTGAGACTGAAGATGATAATATTGAAGAAGAGGAATCATCTCCACCTGAAGAAGAACAACATGAAGCTGAAAATATTGAAGAACCTGAACCTCCTGAAAAGAAGACCCTCAACCATCTATTGAGAAGAATAAAAAGAAGAATCATCCAAATCCACAAAAAGGTAAAGAGAGGGATCCATGGGTACAAAGACCCATACCATATCCCCAAGAGGTAATGAAATCTTTGGATGATGCTAGGTTTGAGAATTTTTTGAGTTGATTAAAAATTTATGTTTGCAAATTCCTCTTGTTGATGCTATTAAAATTCCTCCATACTCAAAATATATGAAAGATATTGTCACTAATAAAAGGAAGATACCTAATGATGCAATTACTGCTATGCTTGCTGATTATTCATTTGAAGGAAAATTGCCTGAAAAGCGTGGAGATCCTGGTATTCCAACTATTCCTTGTCATATTAAAGAAACTTATGTGAAATATGCACTATGTGATTTAGGAGCTGGTGTTAGTGTTATGCCTTTTTCTTTATATAAGAAACTTAACCTAAACAAATTGGTTCCAACTGAAGTTTCATTGCAAATGGCTGATAAATCAACTGCTGTGCCTATAGGTATATGTGAGGATGTTCCTATCTCTATAGCTAATGTGTTAATTCCTACAGACTTTGTTATATTAGAAATGCCTGAGGATGATAATCTATCTATTATTCTTGGAAGACCCTTTTTAAACACTGCAGGAGCTGTGATAAATTGCACTGAGAGCAAAGTGACATTTAATGTCAAAGGAAATGAGCATACTATCTATTTTCCCAAGAAGAATCCTGTTACAATGATAAACAAGAGTGTGAATTCTATTCAAAGAAATACTATTATGATTGGAAGCTTTGAAATTGCACTACCACCTCCTGCACCAAAATATGCTACCTTGATGATTGGAACTATTCCAATCAAATATGAGGTATCTTGAATTTCTTCTTTATATATAAATAAGAATCATGTATTATATCTTTTGCATATATTAATGAGACTTGATCAACCTCATTACTAATGTGGAAATGATGAAAACTTGATTCCCATAAAAATTTGTATTGCATTTTAATTTTATTTATCTTAGAATTTTAGAGTATATGCATAAATAATTATTTCAGAGTTCAGAAATTCCAGAATATGAAGTTTGAAAAATTCTCTTTAGAAAATTTCTCGAAAATTCCAGAAAAATTTGGAGGTAAGTTATTTAACCAGAGGGACCAACAGCCAAAGTGGGACACCAGGAGGCCACCAGGGACCAAAATAGGGTGTCCCACGCGGCCAGATTCCTTGGCCGCGTGGGACCCACTAACTTTGGCCCCAGGTGGAGTTAGGTGAGGTCCTGCCCATCTCCTTCCCCTCGACAGAAAACCACTCCAGGTATTTTTCCCAAATTTTCCCGAGCTCTTCTTCCTGCTATCCTTGGATCTCCAAGTTTAGGGCAGATTTTTCAAATCTGTTTGGTGGGATTGCTCCTTGGTATGTGACTCCTCCACCCATCCAATTATTTTTTGTTCTTGTGCCTTATGTATGAAGTATTTTGCTGCACTAGGTGTCACCTAATATGCTTGAGAAATCCATGGATTTAAGTTTTCTAGTTGATATGATGCATGATATTGATGTGGAGACTAGTTATGGATGGCTCAATGTTGTTTTAGAGTGTTACATCTTAATTTTTGTTGAATATTATTTTGGGCAGCAAGGTCATCATGAAGAAGGAAAGGATTGCTTGGGATGGCTCAAGACCAAGGAGAAGAGCATCTAAAGTCTCCCTTAATTATGATGACAACCATCTTGGGAGGATGATGCAGTTTTTGCAGGGGAGAGCTGAAGATCATACAACTAGATGGCAAGACCCCTATGTTCTTGATCATTGGGGGATAAAAGGACTTCGACACCTTCGCCAATGCAACTGGTTTGCTTGAGTTTGCCCAAAATCCACGGTATACATACGAGGAACTCTCGCGAGAATTCCTCTCCACATTCAGGTTTGAGGGCCCAGATCTACAAGCACAGTAAGAAGAGTAAGGCACCCACTCCTACCTTTGTTTAAATTTACTATGAGGGAACGCCTTGTTATGTCTTTGGAGGAGTTTTGCAAAGCTATTGGTGTGGAAAACAGGGTAGTTGGGATGAAACCCGTGCTGACTCCAACCAGGAGCTTGTTGCATTTTGGCACTATTTCTGTTAACTCTCATGATAGATTGAATAGGGGTAAATTACTCATATACAACACCCAAGTTTGAGATACTTTGCGTTGTTCCTTGCAAGGGATTTCTTGCTAGGACAACAATTCTGCTTGCACGGGACCAATGATTTATTTACTTAAATGTGCAAAAGAAAACACACATGTGAGTATAACTTGGGAGTCATTCTTGCTAGATCCTTGCATCGGCTGTGAGTAGAAATAATACTGATCAAACCTATTTATGCTGGTGCTATTGCTACTTTAGTGTATGAATACATTAAAGATGAGAGAGGTTTTGGTGATAACATGGGTACTCTGTGAGAGAGTCCAATTTACTCGATTTTGCTTTGACTCGCATGGAATGAGTGATGCATGGGATCATTATTGGTATAACTATTTGAGTACTAATGGACAAGAGTGCCCATTAGGCTCCCCGTGCTGACCTTTTTGACAGGAGTACCGGAAAATGGATTGTGGAAGAGATGCCACCTCAAGAGGAGCCACAAGATCCAGGGATGCAAGGCTACCAACCTCAAGAGGAGCCCCAAGACCAGGAATGCAAGGCTACCATATGGTTACTTCCCTGGAGGTGGAAGTGGATACAACTACTACCCGGGATACTAGCTTGATCGCAAGCTTGGGGGAGTACTTCTCCCTTTCCATTCATTGTTTTATATCACTGTTATCTTGTTATGTTTTAGTTTCTTGTTCTAAAAATCACAAAAACACAAAAGATTTATTTGTTTCTTTTGTTTATTACTTCTGGACATTTACTTATGCATCTAAAAACAAAAAGAACAAAAAATTTGTTTTCTTGAATCCAAAGTAAAAGAGGTGCAGGAATTGCTGAAATCTGCTCACTATTTCATTTTTTTCTGTAACTCCGAATGAGCTAAAATTTTAACCACTACTGCAACTTTTCATAACCTACACACCTGTAAATATGAGATTTTTCTGAGGTGTTAGGTAGGGCAAAAATACTGTATGCAGTAACGTTTTATGGCAGATTTGAGTTTTTATTGCGCAGTTCAAATTGGGAGAGAGAACAACAATGATGAGTTGATGTGCGTGAAGTGGATGAAAGGTATGACACCTTTGCCGTGCTTATGTGGACTTTTTAATAACAGCAAGTGAGCACATCATAGTTTCTTTAACATCTAGGGAAGTGGTAGCAAATGTTTATCTTCTCCGTGTTCTAGTATGTTATATTATGATGCAAGTGAATATATTAGTGACAACACTTGGATGGATTGAGTAATTGTGGCTCTAAACAAAGGTCTACGCATCCCATTGTGCTTGCTAAACTTGCCAACCAAAGAATAAAATAATTTTTCAAATGATAAACATGAAGTCATATGCTTGACAAGCTTAGTGGTTGGGAGTTAACTTAAATGTGCTGACACATGGAAAGCTTTCAACATTGCACTAAATTATATTTAGTTGATATCATGTACCTTTGTTATGGATGCTTATCATGTGCGAAATAAATGTGGAAACTTAGTAAGTTTGAGGAGTGGGAATAATTGGCTAGAGAGACGCCTGGGCCGCCAACCTAAGCCATGCATCATTCATGGTGGAAATTTACAGCGTACCATAGTGAACATTCAGTGATGCACATCATAATAAAAAGCTACACAAATAGTAAATAAAAGAGTGCTGAGATTGTTCATTGTCTGTTTGTCTTGTCATTTGGACATGGGCTTGTTCCTGTCTTGGGACAAGAGGTACCCCAGTTGACGCTCTTGATGACGCTTTTATTACTTGCAATGACTTAAAAACTCAACTTGCTAGTGACCCGAGTTGAGTAACACGTGGTGTAGGTACTCGTATTCACGGGGCATGAGACTTTCAACCTCTAGTTGGTCAAGCATATGAGTCATAATAGGGAACACCAAATGGTTTGATAAAACTGAGAGCAAGGTTGTAAGCACAATGAGTTCATTAGTCAATAAAAGAAAGAATCAAAAGATCTCAAAAATCTTGTCTTGATTCAATTAAAAGCGATGCAAGAACCTTTGTTTATTTCTACAGTTGGGCAAACTCATCCAAGTATTGACACTTCATGATATTTCTCTTGCAACATATAAATGCTTTAACACTGATTAGATATACCTTTGCTAGCATTTTGTTATTTGTTATGGAAATTATGTTTTGAATACTTGTTGGTATTAAACGGTGTTACATATGCAATGCAAAGTTCTTGTCAAAGTCTTTTTATCGCTTCTGCACTATGTTTGAGTTGTTCGAGAACAAACAACGAGCTAAGCTTGGGGGATTGATGCACCTAAAATGCATCTACTTTTCCAAGCACTTTGCTTCATAATTTGCTCGGAATCTTCCCATATTTGAATAAAACTGCTGAATCTGACGCTGTTTTTAGCAAAGTCTTTTCTGGCTATTTTTGCAGGAAATTAAATCGGAAAAATACCACGTCATTTTTTATGGAAAAGGAGGACGTCAGGCAAAAGATGGACACGAGGAAGCGCTCGAGGGCCAAAAGAGTGGGCCCCACGCGACCAGATCCTTGGCCGCGTGGGCCCACCTAATTTGGGCCTCGGGCACCGCCTCTCTTCGGTCTTTCGTGTACCCCCTCATATATACGAAAAATTGGCTGCCCTAGAGGATAGTAGCTTTCGCGAAACAGAGCGCCGCCGCCACCACGATCTTCGTTTTCGAGACAGATTGATCTAGGATTTCTCCTCCGGTGGAGGGATCCGGAGGCCGTCTTCACCGCCATCTTCACCGCCTTCATCTCCATCGACCATGAGCTCCCTCACCATCACCATGTGTGAGTAGACCGCTGTAGGCATATGAGGTGGATGGGGATTGGATGAGATTGATCATGTAATGATACCCGTTGTCGAGATTTAGGGGTTTATCTTGAGGATATTTTTGTATTGTGTTGATGCACTTATGCTATGTTTAATGCTTGCTACTAGGGCCCGAGTGGCATGATTTCAGTACTGAACTTATTTTGCTCATCATATAATTGAATTTGGTATTTATCTGCAAAGTGTATCACCTACTATTGTGTTGAACCTGCGAACCCTAAAAGTTACATATAGGTAAAACAAGGGGGATATGTTTTAGTTTGAGGATTCTATGTGTTCATGAAGTGTTAATGCGTTGTTCCGGGCTATTCGAAAGGGTAGACCTTAATTACCTGTAGTTGCAAGTTGGCCCCGATGAAATGGGCAGGTAGGACAATAGATGTTGTGCAAATTCTCTTGGTTAGTATGCACAACTATTTATGGAACACATACCTACATATATCGGAGTTAGAGATAAGTCCCATTGCTAGTTATATCTTATTATAGGATCAATCTTATTCATGTAACACCCCGCTATCACCTCATGCCTACGTTTTAAATCTGTGAGTTACACTTTCACTTTTCCGGTGAAAACTGGGAAACCCTTGCTTACTACTGCTGTTTATTTTGCTTACTTGAATCATCCTACTGCCATCACTATCACTGCTGCAAGTTTATTGATATACAGGTGTGGTTGAGAGTGATGCCTCAATTGCCAAAGTCTTATTGGTATTCTTGTGTTCCTATCGAGTCGAACTATAAATTTAAATTTGGATAATACTTCCCAACGAAGATTTCAGCGATCCCCTATACTTGTGGGTATCAGTGGTTGATTTGGTGGTGGTGATGCTTGGCTGATCCGGGTGAAAACTCGTCTCCGGTTCGGTGGTCGGAGCCGGCGATGGCGATCCCTTGCGCGTCGTCTCCTTCTTGAAGGCATCACCGAGGTGAAGCGTGCACCACCGTCGCTACCTCGGAGGGAAACCCTTGATCCGTGGATCGGACAGTGTCGGCGCTTTGGCGTCGTATCCCCCTTGGGGGCATCATTCTTGGGTGCGCACCAGTCGTGGGACCAGTGGTTGTGGGGTGCTTTCGTGGCGTTGTGAGCCTTGTGGCAACGGTGACAGTGGTGAGCGGAGCTGAGTCGGCATGTCCTTCATCACCGACAATCTGTGTTGCGTCCTGCCTTGAAGCTGTGAAGTCGGAGCTACGTGTCGCGGGGCGGCAGCCTGGCGATGATGAAACTTTTTCTACGGTGGCCTCGTGGATTCCGTCGATGCAAGGTGTGCATTTTCTCCAGTGAAGCTCTCCGTCGAAGTCGGAGCTGCCTCCTCCTCGATGCTTTGGGTTGACTTTTGGCATAGGCCGACATGGTTTATGGCGTCGGCTGCGGCGAGGCTTCGTCGGTGGTCGTCGAAGGTGAAGTCGTTATCACTTGCTCGGGGAGGAGTGACGACGATGACGCTAGGTGAAGATCTCGATGGTGTTTTCCTCGGCGGCGTGTGTGCTTCGTGTGGGTAGCCAGGTTGGCCAGGTTTGCCCAATGTGGAGTTACATGACTACATTGGTGCACTTGTAACGGTTTTCGGCCGGTTCCCTATTAATAAACCGGTCAATTCCCCTCCTACTTTTTAAATCAAACGAGGCAATGTTGCCCGTTTTGTTCAAAAAAAAAAACTAATGCATGTCGCCACAATAAGGTAGACTTAGTGAGAGACATATGTTAAGTATAAACCGCTAGCCAAAATGTTCTATATTGTGGAACATAGGGGTATATTTTACTCTAATTTGATCCAGTGTGGCACTTGTTCAATAGGATCATAGAACGCCTGAACTTAATAATTAATGTGTAAGCATGTGTAAGAGAAAGATACTTTGTCCTCCAACTGTAATAATAGTATACAAATTCTTATCTTCAAATTAAACTATAAGAAACAAAATAATTTGAAAATTCTTATGAAAAAAGCTACAACATACGCAATAAAATGCTGCTCTCATTATTTTTTGTAAGGCGTGTTTAATTGGTTAAGAAAAACTATGACAAACAAGTATCTATTCATTTGCAATCTGTCTGAGATAATATTTGATGCGAATCTATCCATATGAAACATACTTACTACCACAATCGAAGCGACACATAAAAAAATGTCGAATTTTGTTTGGCCCATAATACGCCTTAAAAAAGAAACAGGGGTACTAAAAAAATTCGAGTATATCTATGATTTTTCTTATTTTCATCCACAAATTGTTGTAGCTGAATCACAGCCAATCAGAACTTAAGCAAATTATGATGATCAATAATCCGCGCCGTGGAAAATTACCTCTGCCCAACAAATTATCCAGGTGCCACCCATAGTTCATTGATCAAGGTTATACAACCTACAAATATCAATGAAAATCGGCTGTGTGCATCTTCACTATGCAGAGGCCGGGGACACCCTTTTTGAAAGAAAAAAATCACTAAAAATATGACAGAAACTTTGGGATGAAAAAATAAGCTAGCCCTACTGACTGAGAATTTTTGGCTGAGAGAAAGTTGACGTATGTCATAGGGTGGATGTGAGCTAGTACTCTTTTGTCCATTTGCTGGGGTAACTGTGACAAATAATAAACGAGTGGCTGCCAATGGGCATGTCCCCATTGGTAGATCTTCATGATCTCTTGGACCCCCACATACAAACAATTCCTTTCTGTTTATTGTACATCATTTCTCTATCGTGAAATCTCGTAATCTTATCATTCGCCCCAGAAAAAGAAGAGCAAAAGATCAAACATATAAAAACAAACTATATAACTAATGGTTTCATACCATAGCCTGGGCGTCGTAATATGGTCGATGAGTACCGCATGGGCTATTTGCTGACAATGCTAGTCTAAAATCTTAATATATACAGATACATTTCTTTTAGGATTTTTTCTCTCCTAAGAATAGACCCCTATTAGGAATTGGCAGAGCGGATAATAGGATAAGGCAGCCAACTCATAGCTTTCCCTTCAGGCAAGAAGGGATACATACGTTCGTCGATCTTGTGGTTGTGCTTGGACAGTGCGACTTTTGTTGTTCTTCGTTTTCTCTGGCTTCCTTCTTCGTGTGTACTTGTTGGTTCTCTGTACTCTGTTCCAAATAAATACAAGTATGTACATTATCAAAAAAAGAAGGGATACATACTGCTGGATGTCAACACACAGTAGCCAGTCCACAGTACCACATGCGAGGTTAACAATAATTCTTGAGAGACGGATGAATACCGTCATTGTGCATTATCATGTGTCAAAATCATAGGACCCACCACCTCTGTTCTAAGAAACTGAAGCTCTAGAAAATATGCGCTCAAGATTTTCTATACATAAAATTATAAATATATTATGTCAAGATTAGTCACATGAAATAAATCATTTATAAAATATTTTAATGTTGTGTTTCTTCACAATGTGTCTAAACATATTTATGTACGGAACCAAAAGAAAAATAATCATTTTAAAACCCATATATTTGTAAAACCGAGGGAGTACATAATTATTATGAGGTGCAACCAAACCAAGTATCATACTCCCTCGATTCATAAAAGCATGTATTAACATTGTCTAAATTTGCATATATCTTGATATGGTTTAGTGTGTAGATACATGCAAATTTAGACAAAGTTGAGACATCCTTTTATGGATGGAGGGAATACATATATCCATATGAATCATGTGATCCGGTTTTACCGATACAACACGACTTTATTGGTATTTCCCAATTTTTGGTTAGACCTTTGTTTCATGACTATGTAATAAACACTGGAATAATCTAAGTTGCAGGCACTGTGATGCGGAGGACCTGTAATAAAGTTTATGTTCTCTAAAAGAACTTACACAAATTGTCTCTACTTGATTGATATTGGATACTAATATTATTTTTTCAAAACTGAATGGATACTAGTGCTAATATGTCACTCCCTCCATTCTAAATTAGATGATTTCCAATTATCCGCATGTGGACGTATCTGTATAGGTCACATGTCTAGATACATTCATATTTTTTTTAGATAAATAGCATATATTAATATCGCGGAGATACCAATTACACCCAGCCTCTGCAACAACGCAATAACCGAAGGCATTACGGATGCACACAGCCGAAAGACAATAAGAAGAAGAACTAAAAAAAGAAAAATCCCGCTACAGAGTTACAGTCCTCGCATCAGCAGAACAACCACCACCAAGCCAACACCTGAAGTCCAATTCTTCAAAAGCAACGCCTTCAAGAAGGAAACATTGCCAGGCACAACCAATTAAGACCAGACCTTGGGTTTTCACCCTGAAGATAATCCCCGCTCTCAAAACAATGTTTTCAGCAAGACCATTGCCAGGCACAACCAATTAAGGCCAGACCTTAGATTTTCATCCTGTAAGGTAGGACTTTGAACTTCACTTGTGTTGTCGCCCCCACTTGCATACCGCTGCATACGAGTACACAAACTCCAAGCAAATTCCTGAGCGCTGCCAAAAGCTCGAATCACCATTAGTGGTCTTCCAATCTCGCTTCCATGACATTCTCCGCTTCTCACTACATCATGGATTTGCCCATGATGGCAAAGAAGCAGAACTTCACGCCGCTACCTCCGGCGCGACCGAATCCCTCCGATCCAGCATTCTCCAGGCAAAAGTCCATGTGAGATCGCCGGTGGGGCTTTCCGAAACCCGACACTCCGGCCAGATCAAAGGGGACACACGTCAGGTTGATCTTCGTCTTGGCGCAATTCGGAACCCTAGGACCGCTAACCACCATTATTGTTGTCGATCTAGCAATCCCCACACCGCTGTCCGATTCCCGGCGAATGGAACGAGCAGAACGACCTCCGGCCCATGCGAGCACAAGGTAGATTGGTCAGTAGCCTTCGCAAACAGCACCGCCGCCATGTTGGCCGCACCGCCGCCGCAAGGCTAGGTCGCGTCGCCGCAGCAGATCGCGCCACCGCATGGCCTGGCCCAGATTGAATCAGCCCAAGGCTTCAGATCGGACGACAAACCCTGCAGGGCCGAGCGCCGCCGCCTCCGAAGCCCCGTGCCAGCCCTCATGTGCTCGCACCTCCGCCTCCCTGTCGCGCCGGCAAGCGCCGCCGCCCCGCAGCCTGGTCTCACACCTGCGCCACCATGGTCGGCCCCCCGTGCGAAGGGAGCACGATGGGCAGCGCCACCCCGCCCGCCGCTTCGATGGCCAGGCTTGGCCGCCACCGCCGGCAGCGGCGGCAGCGGCTGGAGGTAGAGGACGGGGGATGGCTCTCTTCGTGTGTGGTCGCCTCTGGAGCCGCCTCGCACGAGCGGCCCGGGAGGAAGAACCGTTTTTCTTCTCTTATACATAAATAGAAGACATTTAATTTAAAACGGAGCTAGTACACTGAAAAACATTGTTATCCATATCCCATCTGTGAGACCAAAACCAAGCTGGTTAATGGCGGGTGTAGACATCACCTGTTGTTGTTACTTGGGACAGCCTCTGGTGTTCTCCCAAGTTAGGTCGTTCTCACTTCTCAGTAGCAACTTGCGCTGGGGTTGCTGTTACTTTTCATAGGACCCGGGGGGTAGCGAGAGCCTGTGATTAATCGCCATTCTATCCGTTTTCTGGGGAAAACAATATGCTATCTATTTTCTGAGTAATAGGCTTCAGTGTCATGACATAATGCCCTTGCAGGGTAAAGGTATTCCATGGCTGGTTCTACGTATCCACACTTATCGGACGCGCGAACACACACGTTGATCGCTGCACCACATGCAAATTTCGTTCACAGATGTAAATGCTCCCACTATAAAAAAAGTTGAATGTATTATGAAATGTCAAAAAAGCTAAGCACTTTTTTTTGGGATATCCGAACAATTTAGGTCGTCCAAAAAGTTTCATAGAAAAACGATATTTTTATAACCTGTGTAAAAAGAAAAAAAATGTCTAGTGAAAAATCATTTTCAAACACCGGAGTTTGTGTTTCTTATATAAGCCACATTAGCAAAACTTTTGTACATACATAAAATATTTGTACGTACACCTGATTTTTTTGACATTTTAAAATACAATTTTAAATAGTTGGTGCATCTATGCTTATGAGTCGAGACCGAATTCCAATGCAAACTAGTACTTGTATGCTATGTAAAAATTGTAAACATATGTATTTGACTATGGAATAGAAAACCCGAGAAAAAGAGCTCAGCAGCATGATAGAACTGGCATTGGTTAGCCAATTTTTGAAGCGTGTTGTATTTGTATGTAATTATTTTATTTATTCATGGAAAATACCGTAGAAGAATTGTTCTACGGTTCAGCGCTTCAAAAAAAAGCATGTTAATGTTAATCTGATCTATTTGATGCTTATAGTGAGTGACCAAAGGATTGATACTCACTCCGTTCAAAATGTAAGATGTTTCAACTTTTTTAGCCCACACGTATCCGGATGTTTTAGTGCAAGATTCATATGAATCTTGCACTAAAATTAGCCTAGATAGATGTAGACAAAAAATGCTAAAACAAATTATATTTGGGGTAAAAACAAAGCCTCAGGTACTCCGTATAAGTTTTTATTTAATTTATCATTTTGTCAAACGTTTGCCTTTAGTTTTCCTTCGTTTAACAGTATAATAGAAGACTCTAAACTGTCCTAGAAGAAAAACTATATGTTGTTCTTTTTACCACAGTTTAAGATTCCACCATATGCTGCGCATAGTTGCTACAATAATAATTCCAGCTAGTGATCTTTCTACTCTCTCCGTTTTAACATATATGACTTTCATTTATCAAGATATGTACGGATGTATCTAGACTCGTTACACATCTGCATCTGGATATATCCGCATGTAAACAAATGTAATTCATATAATTTCAATTGGAGGAAGTATCTTGAATAATTATTGGATGATTCAGCTGTCATGTCAAATCAGACGAAAAACAGGGCACGGCCGGCCGCGCACACAGGATGGGATCAAGATTCTTTCCCCACCTTTCCTGAACGGATAAATACGAGAGTGAAGGGGCTCTGGTTAATCTGGACCACTAACTCGAGATTTGCAGCCGCGCGAAAATATCCGGAGCAGCTTCTGTGGTCAAAGCATCGGAGGATCGGATCAGTGCAATTCGCCATAGATCGCATGCAGCTAAATCTCGTGTTGCATCACTCTCGTCACGTCACACCTCCGCAAGTTACGAAACAAAGTTTTAAGAGCATCCCAACGGAAGGGGGCAAAATATGTGCGAACTCTTACATATTTTATCCCTTTTGGAGACAAACTAGTGGAATTTTTGCGCGTCGTCACAACGCGCTTTTGTTATTTTTTAAATTTTTATCGGCGGTATATTACTGTAGTATGTCGCAGAAAATGATGTATTAAAGTATTGCATATGGCAAAAGCGTATTGAAGGAATGGTTTAGAATTGTCAAGATTAAGTAACAAAATCACTTAGATGGAAAAAGGAAAGTCTTCTTATTTTCTGTGCATATTCATATTTAAATGTGCAGTATTGTAAACAAACAGCATTCGTTGAATTAATTTTATTGCATAAATTGGAATGGTCAAGTATCTTTGTAATTTGTCATAAACATCGAAATATTTAATTGAACTCCATAGTCTGAGCAAATGCATTGTAAGGGAATTCGTTAGATTCAAGACATAGCTAACAAATGGGGAAAGTTCGGCTATGTTGCATCCAAATATTGATTATTTTGAATTGTTGAACTACGTTTTGTGTTTTGCTATATGTAGTTAGCGGTGTCAAATTACAGAAAGGTTAATTCGATATGAACATTTATTAGATTCAGCTGCATAATTGTAAGAATCTCATTTATAGTATTGTTTGTAAATATTAATCTTTTTTGTTTCACAAAATGTAGTTAAGGGTTTTCTTTGATAGCAAATTTAGTTCAAAAATTGGTGGTAACACATTGTGCGAGCATGCATTAAGTTCAATTAAAAATTCATTCCGCAGTTAGAGAAAATGAATTTGCATTTTCTTTAAATATTTATGAAGGCACGCATTTCAAAATGTAACTACGTAATTAGAGAGTTTAAAGTTATATTACCTTTAAATATGTTAGTGTAATTGAAACCATCAACTATGGTTCCAAATTGAAATGTGAAATCTGTAAGGAGATGAATTGTCAATAAATATGTAAGCCTGGTGACAATGGGAGAAGGCAACGAAAAATAAAAGAGAATATAAAAAATGGAAATATGTAAAGGAAAAGAAGCAATTTGTCATTTCGAATAGCTCGAGATATAATTAGAGAGAATGCAATTTGTGAGCATTCATTAATTCTGATTCAGTGTAATTAGGGGAAATGCTTTTAAATTTGGCAACGCTTACGTTTGAAAGTTCTTCGAATTTGGAAATTATTGGAATCTAAAAAAAGTTTACATTTAAAAGCTGGTTGGATTACAAAAATTCAGTAAATTGGGAAGATATTCAATTATAATTCTTTTAACATTTACGGAACGTCATGTAAAGGAGAAGAAGCAGATTCGTATTTTTAGGCTACTCTAAGAGCGTAACAAAATTACTAAAAGTTGAGAAATACAATTGAGAAAATACGACTGGGAATTAGGGGGAAATAGCTAAAACAATGTTGTCTTACACGTCAAGGACGTCGGGAAATTGACATCGTATTAACTGTACGAAATATTTACCGTAAGGGAATACAGTTGCAAAAAATGAGGCGGAAATGGGAAGGTTTCTTACCAAATTAAAATGTTACGTCATCCACGTTTAATATGCCGGGAGTTTTGTCGCAACACTTTTGTGTGTAAAGTTCGAAAATTTGTTAAATGTGTATTTTTTGACATATTATTTGCATTTTACTAAATTATAGTTTGGAACTTATGAATTTTGCTATTTCAATCATTCTATTCTAATTGTAAATTTTTTGAAATATCTGGAGAACTAAACCGGCAAATCTTCAAAAAAATGGGCATTTGTTAGTTCGCGTGGAAAGTTTAAAGATTCATTAAATCTATTTTTTCTTAAATTTTGAAATGTGTACAATGTTTTTTTGTTGCGTTTTTTATGTGGAAAGTATGGGAATTAGGTGTTTTCGGAAACATTCGAAATATTGTTTGCACTTTTTTTGTGGACATTGTTTGTTTGGTGCAACTTTTGTGTGCAAAGTTTGGAAGTTTGTAAAGTTTGTGATTTTTTGACATATTATTTGCATTTTACTGAATTATATTCTAGAAGTTATGAATTTTACAATTTTAGTCATCTTGCTGTAATTGCGAAATTTATGACATGCCGGACCCACGCGTCAGGGTTTTATGAATAACAGAAAACATTTACAAAAAATAAAAAAATCAGACGGGCGGGCACACGGTGACGTCATCGCGTGACGTCACCCGTGGCGGCGGGCCGGCGGCGACGTCGACCTCGCCGGCGGCGCACGCACGCGCTTTGGGACGCGCGGCTGGGCGCAACGGGTGCGACTCGTCGCGGGGTGACCGTACGTGGCGGCGCCGCCGCGCCTAGGCACCGGAGCGTGGCCGGAAGCGACGGCAGCCCGCGGGCGCGGCGGCAGCGATTCCCACGCGGCCACGGCGTCCCGGCACGCGGGGCTTGGGCAGGGCGGAGCTGAGACGACGGCGGGACGGCCCATGGTCGCAGATTCGACCAGAGAGGGGCGGAGCGGTGGGGCGGCGGAGCCGCCGACCACGGGCCGGCGCGGGAGAGAGAAGGGCGAAGGGGGATGTGGTGTTTTTTTTGTGAAGAAGCACTCAAGTTTCGGTTATTTTCCAGATAGGCCCTTCTGTTCGGAAATCGTGGATGGCGGAGCAATTTCGGTGTTTTTGAGGGTTGTTTTTGCAAAACCGTCACGGACACGGCTGGACGACCGTGCGATCGTCGACGGACGGCGCCGATGCGAAGCACTGTAGAACACTGTAGATGAACAGTGTCATCTACAATGTCCGATCGGTCACAGCGCGCCATTCTGCCCAACTTTTATATAATGAGTAACTAGCTGGGTGGCCCGCGCATTTGCGCGGCTAGGCTATTTATGTTTTTTGGCGCCACATTCTTTAAAATTGAGGAAGACATTATCCAAGGTTTATATGTAAATTTAATTTGCACTATTAGATTTATAGGAACATTAAATATTTCTCTTACATTTTTGAGAATGCATAGTAAGCTCTTTTTACTCCTATGTGATCATGTAAATATTCTAAAATGTTAGTTACGATTTCATTATATTCTTAGATAATTTTTCTATTTTTATTTCTCAAGATCATTTAAATAGCATGAATTAAACATATTCGGAGCTTTATTTAGTTTTATTTTGCAATGTCATTTATCTTCTTCCCCTTATTTGTTCTTCCCCTTATGGTGTAACTATTTAAAATGAATCATGTCCAAGAAATAGATGTGTAATTAATAAGGCATAGCAAGGATATCTCTAACTCTATGTAACCAAGCAGGAATAGGGCGAATTGGAAATTTGTAACTCCTGTCTACAATTTTCTTTCCCATAATTTGTCTTGTTTACTCTGTGTTGATGATCAGCACTGCAGTCCAACAATCAGGATTTTAAATAACTTGCCTTCCACTGTACATTAGAATATCTCCTTAGAAATATCCTTTCCGCTGTCATCACTGTGGACATTCATTATCATCGATCAGCAGCTTCAATCCTTTTTTGCTCGTAACTCTTGATAATGCATCATATCGTTGCCCATGGCCGAATACTCGCTTAGTAAAATTCCTACCTTGTTCAAGGATTGACCTTGGCTCTTATTCATGGCCACTGCGAATTAGACTGAGAATGGATATAGGCAGCGTCGTTTCAGCATGAATTGCCATTTTGAGTCGCTGGGTGACATCTGACATGATGATCCATGGTATGTATACCTTTTTGCCAACATGTTTTCCTTTAATAATTTTTGCCTCGATGTACATGTTTCCAAGTTGGTTCATTGTCAATTTCACGCCATTGCATAAACCTGCAGCTTGGTGCATGTTGTGTAGGAACATCAGTGCATCACTAAAAAACCTTCCTGGATTTCTGTGAACTTCAGGGTGTTGAGAAACTCAGCAGGATACATGTTATCCTTTTTTTTTTGCGAGCATGTTATCCATGCTCATGTTATTCGTCATTGCATTGCACACGTATCCAGGCTTGGGTATCTCTCCTCTTCACCTTTGTATCCGGCTCATTATGTTCTCGTTTACTTCCCTGCCTGACATAGTATTGCTCTTTCTAATAAGAATTCCGCTCACGGTATTTTTGCAGCGAGTTTGGCTATGTGCTTCTGACTATTTCTTCTTTCAGATTTCCTTTTTGTAGCAGTAGGTTCTTAACCATTTTAATCCAATCATCTCCTTCATCTCATGTTTTTTTTTTTCCATTGCCTATTTTTAGTGTCCACTCTTCAAATTCAGCGACATTTTTTTGTTCTGGATCCGTTGATAACCTAAATATTTCCAAGTGATTCCATAGGTACGATCTTTGATTTAAGCATTAACAATCTCCTCTCGCCTCACCTTGGTTATAACCGGTAGTATTTTTCTGAAGTCTCCTCCTAGTACCACTGCCATCAAACCAATTGACCTCTCATAGCTTTTTCCATTATGAACCGGAGAATATATCTCTAAGGCTTGTACCATGCAATGCCTGTTTGCCATAGAAGCTTCATCCCACAGTATATGTGAGGTCTTGTTTAACAGTTAAACCAAATGTGTACCTTGCTTTATTTCAGATGTTGATTCTTCGGCGATAATCTGTGGAACGTGGAACATTGAGTGTGCTGTTCTTCCATCTTGGAGAAGCAACACTGCAGCTCTGCATGATTCTACAGAAAGCACTATCTTTCCCTCTCGTTTAAGCTTCGTCGTTATTGCTTTCTTTCGTTCCGTAGATAGGTTTTCTCGTGCCACTGTAGCCATTCACAAATATTTGTTTTCCTAGCCTTTTGTCAACTGATTCCACTATTGCATCATAGGCTTATTTCTTGTCTTGGTTTAGATTGTTTGGTATGGTTGGCTGCTCAGCCTTGAGCTTGTCCATGTAGTAGCTGACCTCCTTTATTAGTCTTTTCCCCAGTATAGCTGTAGAATCTGCTGCACGCCTTTGCCAATGTTTTGTCTGTAAAATTAGTCATGGTTGGCCTGGTAAAACAATTTGTATTATCATTAAAAAGGAAATTGTATTTTGTTCCGCGTATGTCTAGCCGGCCGGCCGGCATGTCGCTGGGAGCCTGCACACGCAGAGCAGTTCTCATGGCCGAGCTGCTCTTCTAGGCTTTTCTGCAGCACGTCGGCGACGGTCATGCCGATGTGATAATCAACGAAGGCCCCTCTATAACGGCAGCGCGACGCTCGTTGAATCCTAGCCTTTGATACTACTGGCTTGAGTTTGATTCACTGGACATCTGGCGTGTTGTCGCCACCGCCCATCGGGATTTGCTGCCATCGTTCCTTCGATCGTCGTTGCCGCCGGGATGCGTTACCATCGTTCTTTTGATCTTCCGGGCGCGTATTGCTTTTGATTAGCCGAGCGTCCAAAGGTGCTCGTTGTTTGGAAAGTCCGTTGGAGGCAATGCATGGATGGATGCCTGTCAAATTAGTCATGGTTGGCCCTATAAAGCAAATTGTATTGATTCAGGAAAAAAACAAATTGTATTTTGTGTAGCGGAGTACATACCCTGTCTGGCCGGCCGGCCGGCATGTCGCGGAGCATGCACACGCAGAGCAGCTCTCATGGCCGAGCCGCACATCTAGGCTTTTCTGCTGCACGTCGGCGACGTTCATGACGATGTGATAATCGACGATGGCTTCTCTATACCGTCAGCACGATGCTTGTTGAATCTTAGCCGGTTATATGCTGGCGTGAGTTTGATTCGCCAGACATCCAGCGTGTCGTCGTTGCCACCGGCTGCCGGGATGTGCTGCCATCGTTCCTTCAATCATCGTCGCCGCCGGGCATGCTTTTGATTAGCCAAGCGTCGCCGGACATCTAGCGTGTCGTCGTTGCCACCGACCGCCGTGGTGTGGTGACATCCTTCCTTCAATCGTCATCGCCGCCGGGTGTGCTTTTGATTAGCCTAGCGTCCACATCGATGTTAATCCCTTCGCGAGCTCATCAGGGATGCTAGTCGCCATCTTCATCGCTGCCGTGTTGATCGCAGCGAAGCAGCACCAATCATCGCGGCCTATATTGGACCCAAGAGACACATGTGTTTTTTAGGTAGAGATTTGTTTGCTGGAGTTCTTATCATACACGGTGGGTAATCCTGCTTTTTTATGTCGCACGATGCATGTGCTTCGGTCCCTAGCATATTAATCTCAGCCGTTGGGATTTTAAGACTTTAGATTGATAAATCTTAACCGTTGATTATCCTGTGTTTTAAGTATATAACTAGCGGTGTAGCCCGCGCATTTGCACGGCTAGATTCCTTTTTTGTGTGTCAAGTGTCTCGAGTTATTTGTCAATTTTCCTAACATATTTTGTTTCTTTCACTGGTACACTAACATTGATATTTTTTTACAGGGTACGTCCACATATCGGACCATTGGATCCTGGATAAACATTTATTGAGCTGTATTAGGTCCTTACCTGTATTAAATAATAAAGCTCTAGCTTTCCTTAAAAAAATATCTTCTTGGTTATCGTTTCCCGGGATGCCAAATTCAAATACTTTCATACTGATAATGTTTCTTTATCTCTATACTGCTAATGTGCGTTCTCTATGCTAATCATTTCATTAATTTTTTGAAAGCAAGCGTCCAATGTTCAGTTCTTAGTGATATGTACATGTACTCTTCTTAAATATGCATTAACATATTATTGAATTGCACTTGTTTTTTATTATGGCAATGTTGACGCTTAAAGATGTTTTTGCATATGCTTATATTACACGAATTGATGTATGACAATGTCATAAACTAATAATACATAATTTATGTAAAATTCCTTCTCATTCACGCAGGTTGGACTTCCCATATTGAGTTAGTATAAAAATCACAATGCTAATTTTGCCGACTTCTGTTCCAAATCAGGTATTTATCTACTATATGAACAATAGCCGTGGCAGCGCAACAAAAAATATGCATTTTAGAAAGGCTCAACGTGTACTGTGAACCTGCACCACCCATCTATTGAGCAATAATTGCTAGCACGGGCAAGTCAGATAACCGAGACAATGTACTGTACATGCAAGTACACAACCAAGAGAGAATATATTGTATATGCAAGTCACATAACCGAGATAGAATATATTGTATATGCAATCACATAACCGAAAGAAAATATATTGTATATGCAAGTCACATAATTGAGATCCGAAAAAAAATCACGTAACTGAGAAATGTAATATAATGTATTATACCTCTGTACCAAAATATAAGTTTTTTTATCATTTTTTTATAACAATATAGACAGTATGAGTGTAGATTAACTCATTTCAGCTAATATGTAGTACGCATTGAAATATCTAAAACATATTATATTTTGATACAGAGAGAGTAGTAGCTAAATTTCAGAAAAAATAGGTATTCAATGGAGTAAATATATTACATATATTAATCTTTCCCTGCTGTCGACTTGCCTTTTCATCAAAGGTAGGCATAAGTTCGACAAAAACAATAGACATAAAGATGAAAGAACTAAATCAAATAGATTAATGGAAGAGAGGGGAGGCAAATCAGTAAGAACAATTGCAGCCCTCGCCCCTGGTTTGGTCATGGAGGTACCTGATTAAGGAAATGAATGCTCAATCACAAACTTGGCATTTACCTCTCTCCTGGTTTACGATCCACAGGTATGTACACAAACTGGTTTCACACAGAAGAAGATAGTTCATCTCTTAACCAATGAAGTTTTTCTTTGTGCTAGTGGTTCCTTCGGATCCTCAGTGATTTATGGAATGGCCGGGTGCGAGAGCAAATAAAGCGATAAAGAATAAGAAACAGCTTTCAATTCATCACGCATCAGAAGGAATATATGATTTCTCCTTTTTTCTTTCCCACTTACTGCATCGGTGGAATGGCATGCTGCGAGCGCAAACAAATCCAGTAAATGAGTAAATGATAACACCGTGACATTAATATCTATTTTTTCTCCTTTGTTGTTCACCAAAACAACCCTTTTATTTTCTGTGGATGGCACAACAGGAATTCCTCATGAAGCAGGTAAATTGCAATTATATGCAGCTTCACAAAAAAAAAAAACGTGTGCCAAATCTAGAGCATTTGTAAAACTGATGCGACTAAGTTGGGGCGATCCAAATGGAAGCTTCGCTGGGCACCATCTAAATTTAGATTCAGAAAAATACTACAGCCAGTGATAGTTATGAAGCATACATCATGAAGTAGCAAGAATAAAATTCCAACGATGTTGCCTGAAATATTGCATGCTCCAAAGACCAAAGATGGATGCAAGATCTGTATGATGGATTTCTTCTCTGGTATATATTTTTTCTTAAAGTAAATAGTGAAAAGAAGATTCTTAAAGTACATTATTTTTGGTATATCTACCTCCAAATAACGTGTCAAAAGTCAAAACTCAGTTTGCATGTATGTTGTTATCTTTGTGAAGCTAATACTACTTATGTATCCTCGTATGTACGTACCAAGTTGTATATTACTTGTCAAAGCTATAGATGTTAATTGACTGCATGCTATTTAGGAACATAGGAAAAATCTATAATATTTGTATACTTAAAATATTTTATGAGACTAATCTAAATGATGGGTTCCAGTTCGAATAAGATGCATATATTTGTAGCCTATCAGTTGTCGAAAATTAGACTACCTTGTTATCAGTTTTATAGGGATGGATGCGTACCTTCAACAATTGACCTAGCACCCAGCTTGACTCTGTTGATAGAGTAGTTTGGCGATCATAAATATCCTCTATAAAATAGATCTATGTTAATATGCGCCAGCCATTCAGCCTTTCAACAAAACTGCTAATTCAATTGATATGAAAATTGTATTTAGCCATCGCTGCTTGGCTTCCCGTCTTGTCTAGCTCGCTTCTGCCAACGTTTTGGCTGTCAAATTAGTCGTGGTTCGCCTGTAAAACATAATGTACTTTGTGGAGCAGAGTACATACCATGGCTAGCAGACCGGCCGGCATGTCTCGAGGAGCCTGCCGGTGCAGAGCAGCTCTCAAGGCCACCATCAGCTCCGCTTGTACGCTTTTCTCCAGCACATCGGCGACGGACATCATGATGATCGAAGGCCCGTCTAGACCGGCAGCGTGAAGCCATCTTCTCTGATCATAATCGGCCCGTTAGCCGGATCTCACTGGACGATCTTTCAGCTGCTAATTCCCGCCGTCGTTTTCGCTCTTCGATATTTCTGGCTACTCGCCCTTGCCTGTTGACACCCGCCCATGCGCTCGATCGAGTTATCGTCGATCGAACTTCCGATCTAGGACTATTCCGTGAATCCGAATTGGGCTGTCACAGGCCATGCTTGTTAGCCTAGATAGCGGACAAAACGTTGATGCGGCGGACAAAACGTTGATGCGGCGGCGTGCGAAATCATGTGCCGGCATGACGGCGAACATGAGGCCAGGCCATGGCATGTCCCTCAATGCTTTGACGCACCCGAAGACCTTTTTCCTAGTACTGTTTTGCTGAGTTCATGATCGGATATATCGCCGATTGATTTGTTTCCTTAGGATGTACGTACAGATCTTATTATCTCTAGTATATATGTGTTCAGCTATTGAAGACGTATCCTAATACAGCACGATCAATATTGGAAACGAAGTAGAGTTCATATTGCGCACGGTGCGCAATCAAGCAATTTACGATCCCAACAACCACGTGCATATCCATAATTAAGTCCCTTAGATCTAAACCGTTGAGACATCTTAAGTTTAGAGTGACAAATCTAAACCGTTGGTTAACCTGTGTTTTAATTATATAATAGATAGATAATAATGGGTGCACGACTTCTACTTTTTTTTCAAAAGTTAGAGGTTCATTCAGTGTAAACGAAATGACAAAATTTACAAAAAAAAGAAAACTAAGTTTGAACTAGGCGACACAATTAACTAGCTCGCCCTCATCCGGAGTTGACGGGGATGACAGTATTGGTCATAGACCGGCGGATGGCAATCATGAGGCCCGACGTGTCGTCCGGTTCACCCTGGTCACTCGGCATGGCCTCAGCGGCGCCTCCTACTCATTGGATCTATTGGAGATGCTCCGGTTGTTGTGGGGCTCCTGCTTGACGGCCATCACCTCTACCTCTCCTCGGGACACGCGGATAGTCGCATCCAAGTCTGGCTATTACTCCTCGAGAAGCTCATCCTTTGGCTTTGTATAGGCCCCCGGCTTGGCCAGCGAGCCCCTCGCCGACGGTACCATGTGAACCAGGGAGGAGCTCGCGGCTAGGACCGTGGCTATAACAAATTTTGCTGTTCGTTCGAGCACATAAAGAACATGCGCCGTTCTTCGGGGGACGCCAACCCTTGCTCTCCCTTCAAAAAGCCAACCCCACAAGGGGATCTTCAGTGCGTACATCTCCATACGCCTCCAGCCCAAGCGTACGCGGCGGCGCTGGTAGACTGTGATGAGGGAGGCCCTCTTGATGGGGAGACCGGCGACACCGGAACTCCGTCATGGTTGACCACCTATCCGCCCGACAGCCGTCAGCTCGGCGGCGAAAGGAGGTCTTGGGTGACAAACACCCACGATTCGTCTAAATGGGTTTTTTCCGTCTCTTAGTGGTTTCAATGTTGTTGGGAACATAATTGTGTCATAAGCATGTAGTTGCGTATAATAGGAACTATTCGAAGATGTCACAAGGTTGTTGGGTACCCTCAAAGTGAAAAGAGAAAAAACGGTGTCCGACATTTTTTTGTGTTATGTTTTGAGTCGTACTATCAAGATCAAAATGCACCTTCGAAGGTATGATGGAAATCGAATAACATACACATCTACAAATGCACCCTCGCCTCCCTAGAATGAAAAGGAGAGGCCGGCCCTTATATTTGTTGGTGTTTTTTTGTTGTTCTAGGCCCGGTTATACCGGCTTTCAACCCCGGTTGTACCGGGCCTTGGAAGTTCCGGCATTGTAGTGTCGGGGTGCTCTAAAGGTCGTGCACTTGGTGCAAATCTCCGTGGAAACCCAAAAACTTGGAGCCATTACTTGGCCTGGTTATATCAGCCCTCGAGTCTCAGTTGTTCAGGTCCCCAGTTGTATCGAAGTTTGCATTCCGGGGCAGCCAAGACCAGTTGGAAGAAGGAAATCATGTCAATTGTCATGTTACTTAGTACTCAAGTGATGAACTATCTTTTAGCTAGGGACATCGGTTTCTCATTCAAACTATTTAGTCTTTTCTAAAGTCCATTCTCGACATGATTCTGTTCGAAATTTCTGAGTCTCTGATAATGAATCGGAATACCCAATTAATAGAAAACTAACAATGCTCACAACCAAAAATTTGGGCATATTGAGTGACCTGGTCGTGAGCTTCCCCAGGTGTCGAGGTGTGCCCTCGACAATTTCCATGGTTGCTATACCTAGGGTTGATTGTGTGGTAGAGAACGCGTTGTATTCATGGAATCGACGGCTGACAAGCTGGATTTACCCAGGTTCAGGGCCCTCGAGTGAGGTAAAACCCCTACTTCCTGCTTGTCTGTGTTTATGGTATGAATATCAGGGTTACAAGGGTTCGACGAGTTGCTGATCTCGCCGAGTTTTTGGTGGCTATGAATTCCCTTACCTTGATCGATCACCCTCCCAGCCTTTATATAGGAGGCTGGGTCTCAGGAAACACAACCGACCAAGGTTACATGTATGGAAAGTCTTAACCGACCATAGCTTGATCTAACTTGGGAAGCACTCCTCGTCTCAGTCCTTCCTTCGTGGGCTTCGATTAATCTTTGGACTTCTTTGATCATCACGTGCACCAGGTATCTCTAAGCTGGGGTACCCGCAGAGTATAACCTCATCATTAGCCCCCGAGTACTTGCTTGACTCGAAGAATCGAGCATGTGCTCCCTTCATCGTGCACGTCATAATCTTCTGAACTTGTTCTTCTGACCCGATGTAGTTCTTCGAGCTCTAATTTGTTTCAATTGTATGTGTATGCTAATCGAGGGATATTGACATAGTAGGCCTGATTTACTCGAGTATCAAGCTCAGTTAACTGCTTACTTGAGCAAAAAACCTTACTAGTCTTCAGTCAGACTCGAGTCCCTGGGCTCGAGCCTGGAACGCAATCGAAAAATTATGCCTAGGGATATTGACATAGTAAGCCTGATTCACTCGAATATTGAGCTCAGTTAACCGCACATTTGGGCGAACCCATACTAGTCTTCAATCAGGTTCGAGTCCCCGGACTCGAAGCTGGAACACTTTTGAAACTTTTGCCTAGGGATATTGACATAGTAGGCCTGATTCACTCGAAAATCGAGCTCAGTTAACCGCACATTTGGGCGAAACCATACTAGCCTTCAATCAGGTTCGAGTCCACGGACTCAAAGCTGGAATACTTTTGAAACTTTTGCCTAGGGATATTGACATAGTAGGCCTGATTCACTTGAAAATCGAGCTCAGTTAACCGCACATTTGGGCGAAAACATACTAGTCTTCAATCAGGTTCGAGTCCCCGGACTCGAAGCTGGAACATACTAGACAGACTCGACTCATGCCGTTGCAGGTCTTACTGATTCGTTCTGCAGTTTAACTTTTGATACCTGACGCGTCCGTCAGGATTTTCATCATATCTGTTGACACGGGAAATTTCAAGGGAAAACACTGTTGGAGCGTCCCTCGGCCCATCTCGATTGCTCGGCGGGTCTTACCTTTGCATTTACGTATGCAGCATCCGAAACATCTGCGATTGGCATAGTCTGGGAATTTATGAAGTTTGATTCTTTGATTTGTGAAGTACTTAATGCATTTTAATCGAATCTGTAGTCGGGTGAATTTTCTTACCTTGTTTTAAAATCTATGGGAGCGCGACAGCGCTCCCATGGGAGTAGCCCCCGAGATTGTGGTTTATTGTCTTGCGATAGAGGACAATCTCAAATCATCCTTCCGTACTGTTTTTTGTCAGTCGAAATAATTTTGCTCCTTTTTGATCAATCGCAAGAAATTTTTGATACGCTCCCATGGGAGTACCTTTGCTAGTCGAATCCTTTTGTCGATTGTAGTCCCACCACTCGAACGTGGACGTTATCTCTGCCCCTGACGTCATTCGTGACGTCTTAGGCGTGCGCTCGCCATTTTGACAAGACGTGTCAGTGTGGGCCCAATGCTCAGAGTTTTGACCGCAGAAGACGCCATTTCAGCTTTGATTTGACCGGACGTGGCGTATTTTTCGCCGCGCCATCATGACCTCCTAGGGTTTTGTGCGTAGTGGGCGACGTGGGACGCGACGGTTGCTCTCTGCACTCGCCATGTGTACAGCCAGATACTACGCACATTTGGACGGACGGTTACGATGACGTTTTGCGTTGTGCGGTAAGTAGCAGTGTTTGCGCAAGATTTTGATTTACTTGCCATTCTTTTCCTCTGTTCCTCTTCTTCGTTGCGCACCGCACACCATTGCTCTGCCTCCCAAGCTCCTTGCTTTCTACTCCTTGTGCGATGGCGCCCAAGAAAATCAAGCGTGCTGCTGCAACCATCCCCGCCACCGATCCAGCAGACAAGGGGAAGGATGCGGCCATGGCGAGTGAGCCTGTCGATGCTCTTTTGAAGATCCCCGGTGACTGGACAAGATCATGCGTAACCGAGGACTCCCTGTCTGAGTATCGTGAGAAGGGTTGGCTGCAGCCAGCTGACCAGCTGGCCGTGCGTGCTCCAGGTTTGGAGGTACGCCCTGATCCTCGCGACGGCGAGCGCGTCTGCTTCGCTGAGTTCCTCCCCCGCGGGTTCTCTTTCCCTTTGCATGATTTTGTGCGAGGGCTACTGTACACCTATGGCTTGCAGATTCATGATCTTACCCCCAATAGCATTATGCATATCGCCTGCTTCATGGTGCTATGCGAGTGTTTCTTGGGGTGTCCCCCAGCTGGGCATTGTGGAAGCATATCTTCAAGGTGCGCCACAATTGCCGAGGTAAACACCCTTGCCCGGTGGGTGGATTTCAAGTCCAAGTGCGAAGCGATTCGCATTACTTTAGCTTGAAGACAGTAGATTCTACCCAAGGCTGGCGAACCAAATGGTTCTATGTACCAGTCGACCAGGTGGTGCTCCCGGCCTTTTCGATTGAGAATTCTCCGAAGAAAACGGTCGCCTGGGATCACCCTATCTCTCCTGGTGAAGCCAAAGAAGCCACCCCTTTGCTGAATGAGATTGGTAAGTTGCTGAAGACTGTTTCTGGTATTCAGTTGATCAGCACTTATTTGAAGATGCGAGTGTGGCCCATGCGCCTTCGTGCCCACCCGATGTGGCAGTATGAGGGTCCACTCGACAGCATCAGGATGAGTACCACCGAGTTGACGCAGAAAGAGCTCAGTGCTCAGGTGAAGAAGATCACGAGCCTCAAAGCTTCCACAAAAATCGACTTCAACTTCCCGCACGTCCCCTACGGGCCAGAGAAAGCCTTACCCGCAGTGAGTGATTCTTTTTGCTGTTTTTATGCTTCGCCATCTGCCTTTACATCCTTTTTGCTTTTGTTCTTATGATTATGAATTGTGCTTGTTACATAGGGTCACTCGACTGCCACTTCTCTGCCTCCTCTACCCGAGGCCGAGCCTACCTTGGAGACGGCAATGCAGGAGGAAACCAAGCTACCCATTGCTGACCCTGCTTCTGCCCACTCGACCCCTCAGGATAACCCCGAAGAAATAGGGAAGAGGTGGAACAGGTTGTGGCGGATGCTTCAGATGAATCAGATGCTGAGCAGGGTCCTCGCAAGCCTAAACGCCAGCGTTTGGTTCTTCCGGAGTCTTCGAGTACAGAGGATGAGCAGGGGATACCGGTAATTCAGGTATCCCTTCTCCTGCTAAAAACCATCCCTTGACTGTCTCCCCTCTGGCTTCTCGTCCTCCTGCAATTTCGAGTAACACTTCTCGACTGGGTGTTTTCTCCCTTGGTGACGAACCTGACTCCGATGAAGAAGATGAGCCAAGGTTTGCTTTATGATCCATTCCTTTATTTGTGGCCGCGCCTTTATGGTTTTTGTTTTTTGAGTGATGTATTTTTGCTTTATGATACCAGTGGCAAATCGCAATCTCCACCTCCAGTCGCGGATACGTCGATTGTGGCGCAGCCATCTATCCCTCCAGAAGCAGCACAAGGCACTATTCTTGAAACGGCCAAGGACACAACTGAGCTGATGGTTGCTGATTTGAACAAGGAGAAAGCTGCCCCAACCGCGGATGCCATGGCTTCCTCCTCCAAGCCTGCCTCTTGGACTGATCACGTGAGTGCTTCTGTCCCTACTTGTACTCGAATTTTTTTGTTTCTTCTACACGCGTTGGTAACATGCGTACTCTGTTTCAGCCTATGTATGCTGCCATGGCCCCTTGGATTCAGGCCTTTGTTCGGGTGGAGAAAGAGGACTCCCTGCAGTCAACTTCGACTGAGCTTGCGCGTAAGCATTTTTTTGCTAAAACTTTTTCCCTTCTTTTGAAGTTATGACATTAATCGGGAATGTTTGTGAACTCGCAGAAGATAAAAAATCTGCTGAGGAGCATGTGGGGGACCTGGAGAAACAGGTGAAGGACTTGCAGGCCCAGTCTCTACCCAGCAATCTGAATCGAAGAAAGCACTTGCTGATGCTCAGGACGCCACCACTCGCCGCGATAAGGAGCTTACTGCACGTCTGTCGAGTATAGCCCGTGCTGCCAAAGGTGAACGCACTGTCTTTGTGAGTCGTAGCTCTTTGGCCATTTTAGTAGCTTTTGCTCATGGCTTCTGCTTTCTGAATTTTGAAGGTTCTGAAGGCGCCTCTATTTCCACTAAGCCATCGAGTGATTCATTGTCACTCGATGATGCAATCATGGAACTCGAGTCTGTGTTGTCCAAGACCAAAGGCGATCTGGCTAACGTGACCAGTACCCTTAGCAATTTGCACGCGGGGATGTGTCCTAAAGCTGGCGCTCCTTCGACTGCTGAAGGACTTGTTGCAGCTTTTGGAGAAGGATCGTCGATTGTGGCGGATTTTGCCCGCGAACTCACGGTACGCGGCTCGGAGTACACCCTCAGGCTTTTGTTAGGCAATGGTGTAGAGGCCGATTTCAACAGTGCTTTATCGGATTACCCAAAAAGCCTGATGGAAGGCCGCTATCATTCAGGGGTGTAACCGAGCCAGCTACGCGACTGAGCGAAATCTGCGTCCAGACTATGGAACGCCGAGCTGAAGCTGTTAGGGCTCAGTCGCGTAAAAATAGGGCAGGATCCATCTCACAGGCCTAGGAACTCTTTACTCTGTAATTTGATTACTCGAACTTGGCATGTATACTTTTGCTACTTATGTTTTATGCTAGCATATACTTTTGGGTGCTTTCGCTTGAATGAAATTTGCTGAATCGCCTGAATTTTGCAACTTCGTTTGTCTGGGCTTCTGAATGTTGCGTTTTATGAACCAGCCACAAGAATGCGAGTCTGGTGGACCTTCTCCATCTTGTACTCGAACATCTGGTCGGCAAGGAATGATACGAGGGCACTTGCTTTTGCGAAGAATCGAGTGAGTGAGCTAGAGCAAGAACTTAAAAGCACTCGACTGAGTTGGAGCTGCTGCGCTCCAGGCCAAGTTTTGCTACCCAACGCGAGGAATATGTTCTTGGCGAGATGGACAACATAAACAGGCAACTCGAATGTGAGTTTATGACACCATTTTTGCTTAAAAATTTTCTTGTTTGCATTATGCTTTGGACCAGTAACTTTGGCCTTTTGCAGGTTTTGTGCCTGATGCCCAGCAGGAAAATAGGAGGGTCAGTCGACTCCTTGATAATGTTGTTGAGGTACCAACTACTGGCAGGCAGCATTTTTATTTGGACAAGGTGCACGCTCGCACTTGTTACTTTGAAGGATCGAGTATGGCGAAACGCCCAAGTGCTCGAGATGTGCAGGCGTATCTTCACTCGCCTAAATTGCGCGCTCTTCCCGTCAGGGCCTCAGCCTCAAGGGTTGTTTCCTTTGATTGATATCTTTCGAGTGACGGATTCAGTCAAAGAATCTTTGATGCAGCTTGCTATTTTGGATCCAATGCCACTATGGCTTACATCCGCAGCCGTAAGCCAAATTTTGCGATTCGACCTCCTGCAATTGGCACACTTGTATCCCAATCACATTTGATCGAGACACGCTCTGCTGCTGAGGAATTCATCGATTGCTGCAAGAGCAGCTTTTTGGTCCTGTACTGGACATAAAGGATGAAGATTCTTAACTTGTAAACTTTTTGTGTAATCGGGGCATTCTCCGAATGTAAATATGTATTCTTGTATTTGTGGCGAAATATTTATATGCGTATATTTGTGACAGCCCCGAGTCTATCGAGTGGGATTTTTGAGTTTTTGCTTGACCCAGCCCCGAGTATATCGAGTGGGGTTTTTGAGTTTTATGCTTGACCCAGCCCCCGAGTATATCGAGTGGGGTTTTTTAGTTTTTATGCTTGACCCAGCCCCCGAGTATATCGAGTGGGGTTTTTGAGTTTTTATGCTTGACCCAGCCCCCGAGTATATCGAGTGGGGTTTGGTTTTTATGCTTGACCCAGCCCCGAGTGTTTGAGTGGGGTAAACAATAAAAGGCATATATGAGAAATATGGAGGAACATGTATCTTTATTCGAAATATGTGTTCGACCAGCAAGCCGCCTCATTAAAAACCTTCCAGTCCCCTTAGGTACCCTGGTAAGGGAAAAGAGTGCGTCTGAAACCTGCTGGTTCTTCCGACATTATGCGCTATTACATATCTATGCATAGAACTGACGCAGATGCGCCCCTCTATGTACTAGTGTGACTTGACGACATGTTGACCGTCTCTGAAGGTTCAGTCGGGTGCCCCTTGTGCTTCATCGCGTCGTTGATGGCCTTGAGCCCTCTGTCGATTGCCATCTCTTGCTTTCTGGTAGAGGTACGGTCATTGGAGACCTCAAGCTCGGCGAGTGATTGCTCCATCCCGTACATCTCTGAGATTTTGCTGAAGTCACGGTCACATGAATCTGACCTTTGAAAGTTCCCGTTGATCGTGATGACTCCTTTTGGTCCTGGCATTTTGAGCTTGAGGTAGGCGTAGTGTGGGACGGCCATGAATCGAGCGAAAGTGGGGCGCCCAAGTATTGCATGGTATTGTGACTTCCAATCGACCACTTCGAACTCAATCGACTCGGTTCTGAAGTGAGTAGGATCTCCAAACGTAACATCGAGTTGTATGGTGCCTTCTGGGAGCACTGCTTTGCCTGGGACGATACCGTGGAAGGTACTTGTGGACTTTGGCAGATTTTCGACTGATTTGTTCATTCTACGTAGCGTATCTGCAAAGATTATGTTGAGGCCGCTACCTCCGTCCATGAAGACCTTGGTCATGGCGTAGCCTCCGATTTGGGCGTCGAGTACCAAGGCTGCATGCCCTGGTCGATATACTGCGGGTGGATGGTCCTCTCGATTGAAGACAATCGGAGTTTCTGATCCTTTCAAAAAATCTGTGATAGCTGGGGGTGCCATGACCGCCATATTGACGTGTCGAGTGTGTAATTTTGCTCTCTATTGGAGGGACGTCCTCGCTGGATCATGTTCATCTGCCCGCGAGTTACGGGATATTTTTGTTCATCTCCTTGCTGCATCTGGTGCACGGCTGCTGCCATTTGTGTTCCCGTAACGGGTTGTGCTGGCACCATGTACACTGGCGTCGGTTGCGCTGGTGTTGGTGCAGGATACACCTGAGTAGGCTGTGTTTGCGGTGGTATGGAATATACCTGTGCTTGTTGTACTTGTTGCGGTGCTGGATATGCCTGAACAGGCTGTGCTTGTGATGTAGTCGATGGAGTCTGCACTAGTTGAGGAGGTGCACGTCCATCTTTTGCAGTCGCAGTATATGTTCAATCGCAAGTTGATCGAATTCCCTGCAATTTCTCAGCGAGTGGTTAGAGCGAAGCTTACCATCATCCCCTTTGTAAAGATGGAATCTGCAATAATCGTCCATCCTTTCTTCGATTGAGCGCTCAGGATCTTTGTCTGCTCGCCTGCGCCACTCTGGCCTTCTGTAGCTATCGCGGTCGTCGCGTCTGTGGTCTCGACTGTCACGTCGATCGTCTGTGTGATGGTCTCGATTACCTCGGCGTTCGTAGTACGATGATCTCGATTATCACGATGATCGTCGGGTCGTCTGTCAGTTTGGTCGCGGTGTCCCTTGACTGGACAAAGCCTGCTGCGATGAAGTTTGGATGGTCATCGTCGTGATAACGATGCTTGCGTTTGCGCCTTCGATCATCTCTGTAGCTATCTCTGCGGTCTCGACTGCCACCCTCGTGATTTTCATGTGAGGGTGGGTCGAGTGCTCGTACGGAGTCTTCTCCATCTGCCCACTTTGTTGCGAGTACCATGAGTGCCGCCATTGTCTTTGGATCTTCTCGACCAAGTGTTTCTTTGAAGTCTTCTCTCCAGAGTCCGTTTTTGAAGGCGTCGATTGCCCTATCTTCTGATACGTTGCCTACTGAGTTACGGATGGTGGTCCACCGCCGTATGTACGATCTCAGAGATTCATCTGACTTTTGCTTGCAGGTCCGGAGCTCCTCGAAAGTTTTGGGGCGCTCACATAGAGGCTCGAAGTATTTGATGAAATCACCTTTGAAGTGCTCCCACGAATCGTAGTATGATTCGGGTAGCGATTTGAGCCAATCGCGAGCTGTTCCTTCCATCATGAGTTGTATGTATTGCATAGCTGTGTTGTGGTGCCGCGCTGACATCCAACAGCCAGCCTGTAATCTTCTAACCAGCCTGATGGCTCTTGTTTGCAGTTGAACTTTGGCGTGGTAGCTAGCGAAAACTTCTTGGGCATACGAGCCTCCCGGATCCGTCGAGTGAAGCATAGCGCTCCACATGGCCCGATTTCTGCTTCCGAGTCTGAGCTGCTGCTGTATGACCTCCTCGAGTGGCTCCTGCTGGAACGATGATGACGTGAGCTTTTTCGACTGCTCCTTCCCCGAGGACTTCGACTGCGACGGTCCCGATCTGTATCTCTCCTTGGAGTTGCTTGTGGATGCTGTATGGCTTTGCTGCTATTGCCAGTTGTTTGTACAGTTGGAGGTGCTGATCCCTCTTTGGGTCTCCTGCAGGAGGTTCGATTGTTCTGAGATAGGTGCCTAGCGTCATCAGCGCCCCGGCTGGCTCAGTAGGTATGGGGACTCCTTCCGCGTCGACTGCCATAAAGGCTGGGTTTAGGTTTCGAGTGACCGCTGCACGATCTGCGTCTCCGAGGTTTATGAATCGTGACCTATTCGCGGGGTCGTTTCTGCCTGTTGAACTCATAGACAATGCTCTTCGCCGAGCACTCGATATGCTGGCTTGCTTTTTGCGTTCTTCGAGTACTGCTCGGTAGTTCTTCAACCGTATCGATTCTTGCCACTGGAAGTATTGTAAGGTCAATACTCTTCCGGAGTTGCGTTTGCTGGTAGCATTGTGCAGCTTTCGATTACTTTGCTCACTTTTTCCGCCATCTCTGCGGTGATGGTCAGCGTGGTTGTTCCGTCAGGCATGGTGACTGTGCAAGGGTATTCTGTAGGTCGACGGCATGTTGCAGCTGCTGACGTTTCTGCTGTACTCGCGGTGTATACCTGATATGGAATACCGATCTTCCGCCCATGTGTTGCTAATGCGCATTATGGATTCGGCGTCGTCATCCAGGCTGGAGTTGCTTTGCTTGCGGGGTTTCTGCCGCAATCGAGTTTATCTTCGAGTGCTTGTCCAGGCTATTGCATCGCAGGTGAATATCTCGTGGCTGGCACGGATTTCTGGGCCGTTGAGATCGGCGAGGTATATGTTGTCATCTATGTTCTCCTCGTTCCCCGCGACGTCGTAGCAGTCGACGATTGTCGAGTGACTCGATTGAGTTGTTTGGGCGGTACGCAGATTCGATCTCGCTTCTTCCAAATCTTTTTGCCACCTCGTCACGGAACTCTTGCGAGGTCATGGATGTTGCAGAGTCGCTTGGCGATTGGATGGGACGATCTGTGACGATGTCGCGCCCAAGATGGATGGTGTTGCAGTCGAAGCGTTGTCGATTGTCTCCGTGTCGAGTGTCTCCATGTCGAGTGGGTCTAACAGGTCCTGCACACCATCTTTATCGACAAAGAGTTAAATTTTCCAACTGTAATATCCAAACCTGATTCGAGTGCGGCAAAGGCTTGTTGAGCTCCATCGAGTGCGGCGTGAGCCTCCTTGGAGATTTTGGCGAGTGATCGCTTTTTGAATTGATGCTGGTCGATCTTGCCGGCGAGTTGCCGTTTGTAGCGGTGGTCGGTGATTTGCTTTTTGATGATGTAGTAGGCGAGTTACCTTGTGCAGATGCGATCGGCGGGTGGCGCTTGATGATGAAACCGGCGAAACCGTGAGCCCAATACTACCTGTTCCCACAGACGGCGCCAATTGTCGAGGTGTGCCCTCGGCAATTCCCATGGTTGCTATACCTAGGGTTGATTGTGTGGTAGAGAACGCGTAGTATTGGTGGAATCGACGGCTGACAAGCTGGATTTACCCAGGTTCAGGGCCCTCGAGTGAGGTAAAACCCCTACTTCCTGCTTGTCTGTGTTTATGGTATGAATATCAGGGTTACAAGGGTTCGACGAGTTGCTGATCTCGCCGAGGTTTTGGTGGCAATGAATTCCTTACCTTGATCGATCACCCTCCCAGCCTTTATATAGGAGGCTGGGTCTCGGGAAACACAACCGACCAAGGTTACATGTATGGAAAGTCTTAACCGACCATAACTTGATCTAACTTGGGAAGCACTCCTTGTCTCGGTCCTTCCTTCGTGGGTTTCGATTAATCTTTGGCCTTCTTTGATCATCAAGTGCACCAGGTACCTCTAAGCTGGGGTACCCGCAGAGTATAACCTCGTCACCAGGACACACCAATTCACTTTTATGCTAGTTTATTTTTAACCCGGAATTTTTTTTAAATGGTGTAAAATTAATTTGAATTATTTTCTCTTTCAATATCGTTTCGCAAAGTGAATCGTATCGTCTCTATATTGAAGGATCCATTAGATTCCCTCGCGTGGTTACATGACATGGGTTTTCTAAAAGGTGTCGATGTCGAGGTGTCCTTGTAAACGAATTAGCTAATTATCGCCACTGCTATAAATCAAATTGCACGCTAAGGAAGCATAAGAAGATTTTGCACTTGAGCCAAATGAAAATGACATTGGTAACAGTTCCAGTGTACCTGCTGCCTTAGCTAACAGGGCAAGCACAGAATCATAGGCGGCCTTGCCTCAGCTCACTGTCCCTTTAATCCCTTTCGCTCCTCCCTAATCCCAGCCTTATCCACCGGTTCTTAATCCTGTTGCATTAGACACGAGAGATGAAATTAAAAGGTCGAGTATCGATCAATCCGTGTCGCCATGTGTGCATGGACCACGAACAGCTCCCGTCTGGAGCAGTGCATTATTGCGCCATCTCGTTCGTCCATGAGTGTTTCCAATGGAGACAATAGTCAGTATACCACTAGTCAAAACCGAAAGTTCCAAAATAACACTGAAAAAACCAAAGTTGCCAAAATACCATTGTAATTTGGTTTTTCATTTCAAAATACCACTAAACACAAACTGAGAGCAAATGGTACAAAAATAAGACATTTGTGCCCTTACCTCTTTGGACACACCTCACCTTCTCTAATTTCAGCAACATTTTAATAAGAGCAATGCATCAGACTCTAAATATAATTACATGCTTACAGCAACACTCCAACAGCATTTCAGCATCAAAATTGACATCAAATCAACAACACTTTGACAGCAACACGGTTAACAACATTTCAGCAGCATAACAACGTTTCAAGACAGCATTCAACGTCATTTTTACAACATTTCAGCAATAGTTTTGACATCATTTCAGCAGCTTTCTTACATCATTTCAGCAAAATCAACAAAAATAGTACTTTTTCTCCTTGTTCAAAGTATAACAGCCACGATAAATTCAACTAAACTTGTTTGAGGGGGCTACCAGTAGTCATTTTGCTCCTTGTAGATGCACTAGGAGGTGAAGAAGCCTTTGCAATAGCTGCTGCCATTGACCTTGTCGCCGGGCTTGAAGTTGCAATACCAACTTGAATACCTTGCTTAGTTGGTGTGCATGGAGGAGCAGAGGTAGTGGTTGCTGCAGCTTTGTGCCTGCATGAAAACTTAAGATAGTAAGAAAGAGGTGTGTGAAATAACAAGCTATGATATCTATGTACTGTACAAGAAATGACCGTTTTGGAGGAGGAGTTGCATCTCGGTCGGCATCGCTATCTTTGTCCGGTTCTTTGCATGTCTTCTTTAGATGTCCCGTTACTCCACATATTTTGCATACATGTTTCCTACCATTTCCACCCTCGCTCCTATATTTGTACCTTCTAGTTCTTGGACGCCCAGCAGTCCTTGACAGCTTGGGAGGAACCACCTCAAAATCTGGCTGTGCCTTAGGCCATTGGGATTGGCCCCTAATAGGCATGAGAATTCGCTCATATGCAGCCTTGAACTTGGCGACTGAGAAGCATTCATCAACATATTGATCTACCTTCTCTCCTTTGGAGAATGTGAAATGGAGAGCATGTGTGCAAGGCTTACCACATATTTGCCAACGTCTACAGGAGCATTCTTTTTTACCCAAGTCGACTGTATGTCTCCATACATTTCCTGATATTTCAGCTATGGTCGGTGTTGCCCTTACTTCATTATAGCGCAGCCCCTTGCTTTTCCGATTCAATTCCTTTATCACACTAGGTAATATAGTTCCTTGCAGCGCATCTGCAACCTCCCTCGTTTTTGCCCTCATTTCCATCACCATTTCTCTATATGTGTCTACAAGCTCCACAACTACAAGTTGCTTCTTCTCCCTCATCCAATTATTGAACACTTCTGCCAAGTTATTACTAACATACTCAACTTTGGTCACTGATGAAAATTTGCTTCTAGTCCACACACGATTGTGTTCCTTTCTTAAGTAGGCTATTGCTTCTGGGCTGGCAGCTTCTATCTCCGCCATGAGGGCCTCATGCTTGTCAACTTCATATGTCCAGGCTGCAGGCCACATGTTATCAAGTATGTCACCTTTAAACTTTTTCTTGAAGTTGTGCATGAGATGCATCATGCATTCTCTATGCTCAGAATTTGGGTACACTTAATGAATGGCATTCTCCAAACCTTTGCATGCATCTATATGGATTGCAAGCCCTACTGGATCACCAATACACAACATGAGTTGTTGCATGAACCACACCCAATTTTCAGTGTTTTCTTTCTCAAAGATCCCAATTGCCACAGGAAACATCCAACTATGTCCATCAACACCAATAGCTGCAGCCAACTGTCCCGTGTATTTTCCTGTAAGAAAGGTTGAATCGGCCCCAAATATGGTCTACAACCTGCTAAAAAACCATCAATGCATGGCTTCAAGGCAATAAACAACCGATTGAAGTAGTGCACGATGCCACCTTTCTTAGGAACCGTCTTGATATCAATTTCACATACACTTCCTGGGTTGGCTGCCAACAATTCTGCCTTAAAGTTCCACAACAACTGAAAATTCTCTTGGTATGTACCATTCAGGGAAGCTAGTGCACGCTCTCTCCCTTTCCACACATTACCATACCCCAATTTCATATTAAACTCCCTTTGCAACTGATCCTTTAGATCTTTGCACTAAGCGTGACCTCCTCTTGCAGGATGGCTTTCCCCCTATCAGCAATCCAATTCTTGTTTGCCATTCTTGCTTTGCCTTTTTGCTTGTCGCTTTTATTGGCACTACCACAAGTATGAGAAAATGGTAGTTTCTTTATCATGAATGTATTACAACCCTTTAACTTGGCAGCATGTATCCTCCATGGACATTCTTCATCGGAACACCTAGCACGGAGTCTCTCCTTGTCACTATATTCTGTGTTAAAAGACCACTCTTCTCTAATTGCTAGTTGTCTCAAGGCAATCTTAAAAGTTTTTCCATCAACAAAAGTGCTATTCTCTTGAATTTTGGGACAATTTCTATCATGGATATGAGTGGGTACCACATTGTTCGCAATTATTCCCTCATCATCGCCCGGCACATATTGTTCATCACATGAATTATCAACATCTAGTCTTCCCAATGGAATCCTTGTAGGAGCTACCTCGGCCTCATTTTCAGGAGGTTTCACGTGGGCTGGCTTCTCCTTCACCTCCTCCTCAACTTGCACAGGCTCATCATCCTCATACTCCCCTGCATAGGATTGGTTCGGCCAAGCAAAAAATGGAGCATGAACCGGCTCATCATTCTCCTCATCACTCCTGACATGAGTAGCAAATTCATTGGTTTTGCTCTCAATGGTCACACCGAATCTTACAATTCTTGAATCGTTGCATCTATCAAACAATTCTGCTATCTCTGACTCGGCAATTAAAGGAACAGTGTCGCCTTTGTTTCCATACCAAATTGTCATTCTCTGATCAGCAGACCACCGAAACTGCTCCTCCACGGCCTGTGTTATCTGTGCCACGGACAAGTCCCGACCCGCCGTAAAATCCCACGTTTTGCCCCTTTGGTACACTCTTCGACCCTCCACAATTGTCAAGAAAGACTGGACATCAATTTCTACTTTGAAAGTGTCCATCGATGAACTCTGAAACATACAAAACAGGGCCAATTCTTAACTTGTTGTAGCTGTAGCGTGTACATCCCTACCAAAAACAACCAAAAAGATGGGAACTATTTTCATACCTTCACGTCTGTGTCGAAATCAATGAGGTGGGTGGGCAGGAGGCGTCGGGAGATTGGGAAAGCCTGGGCGTCGAGGATGAGGTAGGCGAGGCGGAGGGCGCTTGCTGGGCGACGGCAAACATGTCACCTTGTAGAGCCCATGGCCGCGACGAGCTCCTGGGACGAGTCAGTGGAGAGCAGGCGTCGGAGAGAGGGGCAGTCAGCCGTGGACACGACGAGCTCCTGGGCCGAGATAGGGTAGAGCAGGTCACCGGAGGGAGGCACCGTCTGTGGCCGCGATGATCTGCTGGGTCGAGTGGAGTAGGCGAGGCGGTCCACGGACGAATGAAGCCGACGGAATGATTCAGAGAGGACAGAGCGACCGCTGGCCGCCGGCCGGCCGCGCCACCATGCTACGAAGACGAAGAGGAATTTGGTCGATTGGTTTCTGTCGTTTGGAGAGCAGAGTTGCTAGCATGGAACGATCCAGTGATTTGGTCGATTCGTCTCATGTACATGAGGGTATTTTGGTAATTCTTAAAAAACTGACAAGCAACACACGGTTCGACTCCCTGAAAACTCACGAAAATGTTATTTTGGCATCAAAAGCGTTAATGGGAGTGTTATTTTGGCAACTTTAGTTTTTCCAGTGTTATTTTGGAACTTTCGGTTTTGACTAGTGGTATACTGGCTATTGTCTCTTTCCAATGAGCGCGAGAGAGTGGTTCAGAGGTCCATCGAAGGGCGGGCGAATATTCCCCGGCCGCTTCCATATCGCTGCACGACTGCGCGTGACCGACGGTAAGATTTTAAGCCATTAGGCTACCCATTTGGTGCTCGATCGTCAGCTTTTGCTGAAAAGCTTTTGAAATTCTTAATTCTGTCTTGTTCTTCGCCTTGTAAAACCATGCTCGGGGTTTTGTTGTGCCTTATCAATCGAACCGGGGATGGGCTCCCTGTTATTCTAAAAAAAATTGGTGCTCGTCGGGGACCCGTTGATTCTAATAATCAAGATATAAATCTTAAGAAACCCTGATACCAAATACATGATGGAAAGGGCTAGGCTTTATATTTTAACAGAACGTTTTGGCCGTTGCCTCGTCCTCTCTAGTGCGATTTGAGAGCAGGGTTCTTGTCATCGTCCTTGTCCCCGCCCTCCTCTCCCCTCGCCGCAAGGTTGTGTCGTCTTCGGTGAAGGTTGTGGCGGGGATTCGCCCCTCAGCTGCTTTGGCAGGGCTCTCCGAAGGCCGAGGCAGCGGCCTTGGGAGGAGAGGCGGCATTGACTACGACAGCTAGTGGCGTCCGCGGGTGCACCAACGTCCTTGGCCGTGTGGGTGGCGAGGTGGCAATGATCGCGGCGAGGTGACATTCTTCGGTGCTCTTCTCGGCCGGTGGCGAGAGTCGTGGCATGCGAAGCAGTCGGAGCTAGACATATCCACTAATAAGGTTGCTTCCCATAGCTTATCTATCCTATCTATCCTGCGCGGGATGGTGGTCATCGGTGTCGCTTGACAACTTCCGTGGAGGAAGATGTTCAACGGGGCAAGGAGATGCTCCCTGTCGGCTCCTTCCATAAGCGCTTTACCTTCAAGCAACTGCTCTTTGTTCTTCTTAGTCTCCTGAACGACCATGACATTGAGGGGGAGAAGGGGCCGACGTGTTTGACAATGATGCTGGATGGTGGTTGGGGCTATAAGGTTATATTTCTGTATCTCTCGCATCGATTTAGAAGCGGTGTGATACGTCTCCAACGTATCCATAATTTCTGATATTCCATGCTTATATTATACCAATTGCTACATATTTTTTATATGATTTATATCATTTTATGCATTTTCTGGGACTAACCTATTAACAAGATGCCACAGTGCTAGTTCTGTTTTCTGCTATTTTTGTATTTCAGAAAAGTTGTTCTGGAAATATTCTCGGAATTGGACGCAACAAAAAGCAAAGTCCCTATTTTTCTGACACGTACACGTAGTCCGAAGGAGAGACGAAGGAGGGCCGTGGGCCGCCCTCACCATACGGCGGCGCGGTCCCACCTTCTGCCGCACCGCCACGTGGTGACGGGCCCACGGGTCTCCACCGACGCCGCCCCTTCGCCTATAAATTGACTTTCTCGTTAAACCCTAAATGCCCGAGTCAAAAACCACGAAAAGTTCCAGACCCGCCGCCGCCGTCAACCCTAACTCGGGAGGGTTCTGAAGCTCTTCCCGGCACCCAGCCAGAGAGGGGAATCATCTCTAGAGGGCTCTACATCGCCATGCCTGCCTCCGGAGTGATGTGTGAGTAGTTCATCCTTGGACTATGGGTCCATAGCAGTAGCTAGATGGTTGTCTTCTCCTCTTGTGCCATTTAGATCTTGTGAGCTGCCTATCATGATCAAGATCATCTTATTGTAATGCTACATGTTGTGTTTGCTGGGATGCGATGAATGTTGATACTATGTCAAGTTGAATATTGAATTATCATGTCTATGTCATTTATGATATTGCATGCTCTCCGTTGCTTGTTGATAATCTGGCCAAGTGGATGCTTGTGACTCCAAGAGGGAGTATTTATGCTAGATAGTGGGTTCAGTCTCCATTTAATCTAGTGGAGTGACAGCAACCTCTAAGGTTGTGGATGTGCTGTTGCCACTAGGGGTAAAACAGCAATGCTTTGTCTAAGGATAATTGTGTTGCTTACATTATGCACTTTACTTAATGCAATTGTCTGTTGCTTGCAAGTTAATACTGGAAGGGGTACGGATGTTAACCTGAAGGTGGACTATTTAGGCACAGATGCATGCTAGATAGCGGTCTGTGTACCATGTTGTAATGCCCAAATGAATCTCATATTAGACACCACAACTTGCACGTGCATATTATGCACTTTTCAATATTGTCAATGGCCCAGCTATAATTTTTTTACCCAGCATGTTATTTATTTGTTATGGAGAGACACCACTAGTGAACTGTGGACCTCGGTCCATTCTTGTACATCTGAAATACAACCTACTGCAATCATTATTTTCTTTCATTCTCTGCAAACAAACATCATTTTCTACACTATACGTCTAATACTTTGTTTTCAGCACGCCGATGAGATTGACAACCTCACTGTTAAGTTGGGGCAAAGTATTTTGGTTGTGTTGTGTGCAGGTTCCAAGTCAATCGCCATGACCTTCCCTTCGACGCAGACTTTTTCTGGCACCATTGCTAGGAAGAGGAAGCACTCCCTCCAACACCACTCTTTCTGGCGCCGTTGACACCTTCAAAAGTGTCTTCATCTCCTACTGGTTCGATAACCTCGGTTTCTTACTGAGGGAAAACTTGCTGCTGCACTCATCATACCTTCCTTTTGGGGTTCCCAACGAACGTGTGTCTTTCACGTCATCAAGCACTTTTTCTGGCGCCGTTGTCGGGGAGGTCAAGCCTTCTTCAAGGGGAGTCTCTCACTTCCAATCTCTTTACTTTGTTATTGTCTTGCTTAGTTTATGTTTATTTTGTCTTGTTTGTTCTCTTTATCAAAAACACACAAAAATTAGTTACTTGTTTTTATTTTTGTATTTCGGCTTAGTCTTGTTTTTGCTAAAATGAATACTCCTGAAGTTGAAGTTCGTTCGTTTAGGCAACAGGGGGAGAAAGTTTGAAAGATGCATGGTATAGGATAAGTGATGCTCATCATAGGTGTACTAAAAAATATTCAACATTGATCCTTCTTAGGAATTTTTATGTTGGTGTCACTAGCTGGTATAGGTATGTTCTGGACACTCTTACAGGGGTAATTTTCTGGGTACTCCTGCTTTGGAAGCTTGCAATTTAATTGGAAGTTTGGTAGGGATACCACCTACTAAAGATATTAAAGCTGAGATCACCTTGGAATATGTTATAAAAAAAAGTTAGATTCTATGGAGGAAAACTTGCCAAACTTTCTTGATAATGTTAGTAAGGCTAATGAATCAATAGTAAGCATCAATGAAAGAATCGTTGTTTTAGAGGCTAGTAACACTCATGATACTCAAAATCATAGAATTGGGAAGTTAGAGGAGGCTATGGAGACCTTAAGTTCGACTTTTTCTTCTCTTAAATTTAAGAGGGAGAAAGATTTTGTGGGAAAAGAGCAAAAAATCATCTATGTTCCCAAGATGCCTAAATCAAAGCCCCCTAATGTGCTTTAAATTGATAAAACCTTTAGTACAATTAACGGTGCCTCACTTAATGGATCATCTTCAGGGACACCTAAAGTACCTATTGTGACAAGTTGCGTTTTAGAGGAAGCCTTTGGTGATTTGGATGCTTCTTCACTTGAAAACACTTGATTTTCACTTTCTGCGCCTAGCTGAAAGGCGTTAAAGAAAAGCGCTTATGGGAGACAACCGATGGTTTTATTTCTGTAATTGTTTTTTCTTTGAGTCAAGGAGCTTGCTTACTTCTGTAACAACTCCTTTGTATCTTTATTTTCTCGCATTGTTGTGCCAAGTAAAGTCTCTAGTAGAAAGTTGATGCTAGATTTGGATTTCTGCGCATGGACAGATTTTTGCTGTCCAGAGTTTTGAGTTGTATTCACTCCAGAAAAATTGAAACATTCTGAAAAAATTCATGCATGATCCTTATATTTGTACGCAACTTTCATTAGTTTAGAGTTTTTCAATCTGAGCAACTTAAGTGCCTCGAAAAAATTCGTCTTTACAGACTGTTCTGTTTTTGACAGATTCTGCCTTTTATTTTGCATTCTCTCGTTTACTGTGTTTGAGTGGATTTCTTTGCTCCACAAAACATCAGTGGTGGTAGCTAATGTCCAGAAGTATTGGTGATGATTGTGTCATTGCAAAATATGTGAAGTTTTGATTATGCACTAACCCTTTAATGAGAATTACTTCGAGTTTGGTGTGAAGAAAGTTTTCAAGAATCAAGAGAGGAGGATGATATGATATGATCAAGAAGAGTGAAAAGCCTAAGCTTGGGGATGCGCCGTGGGTCACCCAAGCATATTTAAAGTAGACTCAAGCGTCTAAGCTTGGGGTTCCCAAGGCATCCCCTTCTTCATCAACAACTTATCAGGTCATCTCTAGTGAAACTATATTTTAATTCTTTCACATCTTATGTGCTTTACTTGGAGCGTCTGTGTGCTTTTATTTTTGCTTTGTTGTTTTCTTTTTTCTGAATAAATTGGATCCTAGCATTCTTGTGTGGGAGAGAGACACGCTCCGCTTTTTCATGTGAATACTCGTATTCTTCACTGATATTTGTTGAGTATTCTTGACTAGCTACTGCAATGCTTTTAGCTCCTGTTTTTCATGCATCTCTTGTTCAGAGCTGTTAGTTCTTGTAGAGAAGTACTCTCTTGTCTCATTGTTGTATTATTTGGAGAGTTTGTGTTGAAATAAGTTGATTGGTGTTTGGTTGGAAACAGAAAATGCTACATGTGGTAGATGGTATATTGAAAAGACATACTCATGCTTGTAGATCATTGTCTTGGATAATTTGATGCTTTCCAATTGTTTTGTGCTCTCAAGTAGATCATGTTTAAACTCTTGCATCATGTAGTTAAAGCCCATTAGTGGAGAACTACCGTAGAGCTTGTTGAAATTTGGTTTGCATGTTTGGTATCTCTAAGGTCTAGATATTTTCTGGTAAAAGTGTTCGAGTAACAAGGAAGACAGTGTAGAGTCTTATAATGCTTGCAATATGTTTTTATGTAAGTCTTGCTGTACCGGTTGATATCCTGTGTTTACTTCAAACAACCTTGCTAGCCTAAACTCTGTACTGAGAGGGAATGCTTCTCGTGCATCCAAACCTTGAGCCAAAACCATGCCATTTGTGTCCACCATAACTACCTACTATGTGGTATTTCCTGCCATTCCAAGTAAATACTTCATGGGCTACCTTTAAACTATACATAATTTCTAATGTTACATGCTTATATTATACCAATTGCTACATGTTTTATATACACTTTATATCATTTTTATGCATTTTCTGGGACTAATCTACTAACAAGATGCCACGGTGTCAGTTCCTGTTTTCTGCTATTTTTGTATTTCGAAAAAGTTGTTCTGGAAATATTCTCGGAATTGGACGCAACAAAAAGCAAAGTCCCTATTTTTCTGACACGTACACGGAGTCCGAAGGAGAGACGAAGGAGGGCCATGGCCGCCCTCACCATACGGCGGCGCGGTCCCACCTTCTGCCGCGCCGCCACGTGGTGACGGCCCACGGGTCTCCACCGACGCCGCCCTTCGCCTATAAATTGACTTTCTCGGGAAAACCCTTAATACCCGAGTCAAAAACCATGAAAAGTTCCAGAGCCGCCACCGCTGTCAACCCTAACTCGGGAGGATTCTAAAGCTCTTCCCGGCACCCTGCCGGAGAGGGAATCATCACCGGAGGGCTCTACATCGCCATGCCTGCCTCCGGAGTGATGTGTGAGTAGTTCAACCTTGGACTATGGGTCCATAGCAGTAGCTAGATGGTTATCTTCTCCTCTTGTGCCATTTAGATCTTGTGAGCTGCCTATCATGATCAAGATCATCTTATTGTAATGCTACATGTTGTGTTTGCTGGGATCCGATGAATATTGATACTATGTCAAGTTGAATATTGAATTATCATGTCTATGTCATTTATGATCTTGCATGCTCTCCATTGCTTGTTGATACTCTGGCCAAGTGGATGCTTGTGACTCCAAGATGTAGTATTTATGCTAGATAGTGGGTTCAGTCTCCATTAATCTAGGGGAGTGACAACAACCTCTAAGGTTGTGGATGTGCTGTTGCCACTAGGGGTAAAAAAGCGATGCTTTGTCTAAGGATAATTGTGTTTCTTACATTATGCACTTTACTTAATGCAATTGTATGTTGCTTGCAACTTAATACTGGAAGGGGTACGGATGTTAACCTGAAGGTGGACTATTTAGGCACAGATGTATGCTGGATAGCGGTCTGTGTACCATGTTGTAATGCCCAAATGAATCTCATAGTAGACACCACAACTTGCACGTGCATATTATGCACTTTTCAATATTGTCAATTGCCCAGCTGTAATTTGTTTACCCAGCATGTTAGTTATTTATTATGGACAGACACCACTAGTGAATTGTGGACCCCGGTCCATTCTTTTACATCTGAAATACAATCTACTGCAATCATTGTTTTCTTTCATTCTCTGCAAACAAACATCATTTTCCACACTATACGTCTAATCCTTTGTTTTCAGCAAGCCGGTGAGATTGACAACCTCACTGTTAAGTTGGGGCAAAGTATTTTGGTTGTGTTGTGTGCAGGTTCCAAGTCAACCGCCAGGACGTCCCCTTCGACGCAGACTTTTTATGGCACCATTGCTAGGAAGAGGAAGCACTCCCACCAACACCACTCTTTCTGGCGCCGTTGATGTCGGGGGAATACTTTCTGGATTAACCCGCGGCCCAGTGCGACTTAACTTACTCGCACGGATGAAGGCCCACTTGGGAACAAGCCCAATATTGAACCGCCATAAGGAGAAAGATCTAGAAGACAAATCCCGGAGGACGTGAAGACCAAGTAGTCTCCGAGTAGGCCTCTGTGGATGTATTCCTTATGGGGAAGTTTCCTTTTGTAACCTAGCGAGCCTCTGTGTATATAAAGAGGACTCGCAGGACTTAGAGCGGGTCAAGCTATCAAGCCCCAAACCCTAGCTCATACGGCGAGTACCAGATCGGATCGCCTCCATTGTAACACCTCGATTATCATATCAATACCAATCTAGGGTAGGCAGGAAGTAGGTCTTTTACCTCACATTGAGGGGGCCGAACCTGGGTAAATCTGTGTTGATCTTTGTTCCTGCGATCCCAAGCTCGGAGATGCTTGACTCGCGTAATCCCACACCTACGAAGTCATCTATGACACCTGACGTGACAAACCCACGACAGTTGGCGCCCACCGTGGGGCCTGCGGTCAAGAGCGTCACGTTCCGCGCAGGATCCATGAAGGGAGCTGAAGATCTTGTTGTTGGCCGTATCATCACGGTCAATGGCACACCCCTCATCGACGATTCAAGCTGGGGGCCGGAAGCAGATTATTTGGAGACCGGCCACGTCATCCCGTTCGGATCCATCAACGTCTTCGTCGGCTTCATCGGTGGCAGGTCCGTTAGATCGGTCCAGGAAGGCGATTCAATAGAAGAAGTCGCCGATGACGGGGAAGAATCCGTGGAAAGCATGGACTCGCAAGAGTTTGGGTCCATCATACCTGCCTTTGAAGAAAGTTGCTGGGGTTACCCACCAGAAATCACATCATCACCAGATCAAGAGATGGCACAAGTCGCGGTTTACATGGCCGGAGGAGCAGGTGCGTCAGGAACTGCTGGAGAAACCGAGGCATCGGCACCCCCAAGCAACCCACTTCTTGTCCCTGTGTCAGCCACGAACGCCGCCCTCCGTGCAACAGAAATTGAGGCCGCCAGGGCCGAGCTCCTGTATGAGGTTCGAAGGATGGAAGAAGAGCGCCGCAGGCTCGATCAGATAAACCAAGGAATCCAACAGGAGCGGCAGAGAGTAGCCGCGCTGGCTGCGACTCAACAACAGGTTGACCCGCAAACACAGCTGCGCGCGACTCAACCAACAGTGGAAATCCCGCTCACTCCAGCCGCAGGGACGGGAATCCAGACGACTGCGGAAGGAAGGGTACCAACAAATCAAGAGACCCAGCAACAACCAAGGAGGTTTCACACCCCACAGGGCCATTACCAGAACCCTGTCGATAATATGTATGCTGCGGCTAATATCTTGACTCAGATGGTACCAACAGGCGATGACCCGGTCAATGCTGAGGCGCGGCGCGCGATTCAGATGTTAAGTACGGCAGTCCTGCAACAAGCCAATAGGGCGGAAGCCGAAGCACAGCTGCCCCTCGTACCAGCCAATCACAGGATTACGCAGAAAGAAGCGTCCAGAGCAGGCCACCAGAGGACGTGTCAGGAGTCGCACAGAGGCAACAGGAGCGAGTCGCAGAAGCGCAGGCGAATGCCCATTGATGCAAAAGCGGCCCGCAGATAACCCCGCAGGCGCACCCACAGCCCTGTCCTCGCGACTCAAGGGACCAGCGTGTTTCACTGAAAGATCAGATCGGAACCTTTTCCTGAAGATTTCAAAGGGCCACGCAAGGTGGCAAACTATAACGCCAGCATGGATCCAACCACTTGGCTCAACAATTACGAGATGGGCATGAGCATCCTAAACGCATCTGAAGAGATCTGCGCACGCTACCTAACATGATGCTAGAAGGAGCAGCGCACATATGGCTGCAAAATTTGCCTCCCAACTCTATAAATACTTGGGAGGAACTGAAGGATGCCTTCATTAAGAACTTCCAAGGAACTTGCAAGCGACTCTGCAATATAGAAGATTTAGAGCGTTGTGTCCAGAAGGAAGGCGAGTCAAGTCGCCATTGGATGAAAAGGGTGGCAGAAATAATACACTCCTCAGATAATATACCACCAAGCTCAGCCGTCCTGGTGATGGAGAAAAACTGCAAGTTTGAGCCGCTGATTCATAAGCTGGGTCGCATGAAGGATAAAGTCAAGAGCCTCAGCGAGGTGATGGCTGCGGCTAACAAATATGCCAGCTCAGACAAAACCAGAGACGCGTCAGACGGAGAAGAAGAGGAGGTTGCTGCAAAAGGAAAGAAAAACTCCAACAAGCCCAGCAGCAGCAAACGAGCCACAACAACACGAGTCAAAACAAACGCAAAAGCGAAGATGGTCACTCAGGGCTCGTAGCCAATGCGCGTGGAGGATTCAGAGGCCAGCGTGGAAGGGGTCGAGGATACGGCTCCCGCCAATCAATATGCAAGAAGTTTTCAACCGGCCATGCGACCTTCATGCGACAGGTGATGGACGGCCAGCGGACCATACCAAGGCGCAATGCCATTATTACAAAAAGTGGAAAGAAGAGAGCCAACACAACGGGGGGAATTCCCATGAAGGAAACCCTAGTGCGGCTCATAACACAAACATTGGGCAGCACGGCGCGAGTAACCCCAGGCAGACGGGGCAGTATCACACAATAGTTATCGATACCTCCAAAAGAGAAGAGAAATTGAGCCGGAGAAGTCAGCAGGTGAACGCCGTGATACCAACAACACCCGCTTGGTTAAGGTGGTCAGAATACGCGGTAACCTGGAGTCGCGACGACCACCCGCCACAGGTACGGGAACCTGGCAAGTTGGCACTGGTTGTGGCACCATACGTTGCAGGATACAAGCTGACCAAAGTGCTTATGGATGGAGGAAGCAGCATTAATATCTTGTACTACGATACTTTCCAGCGTCTAGGACTCAAGATTCCAGCCTGCAGCCCACGTCAACAGTATTTCACGGCATTGTCCCAGGAAGGTCCGCACGGCCAGTGGGGAAAATAACCCTAGGGGTAACTTTTGGAACAGAAGAGAACTTTAGAAGTGAATTCCTAAGCTTCGAAGTAGTAAAATTCCAAGCCCATATCACGCCTGTTTGGAAGAACGGCCTTTGCTAAGTTTATGGCCAGGCCATGCTACGTGTACCTACAGTTGAAGATACCAGGACCAAAAGGGGTCATCACAGTGTACGGAGATAGAGAAAAAGCAATAGAATGCGAGAAAGGAGATGCGGCTTTCGCAGAATCCGCCTGTGCCGCGGAAGAACTAAAAGGTTATAAGTCGCAGGTGGACCCAAACGATATGAGTGTGGTTACCACGCCATCTGCCGAGCCACCAATGAAATTCAAAGCGGCCCAGGACACTAAGCAGATAAATCTTGTTCCTGGCGACTCATCCAAGCAAACTAGCATTGGAGCACACATGGAAGAAGAACAGGAGAAGGCCCTCGTTGCTTTTCTCCAGGAAAATAAAGACATCTTCGCATGGAAGCCGTCAGATATGCCAGGGGTACCAAGAGAATTAGCAGAACATAGCCTCAAAGTGAACCCTGCGGCTAAACCAGTGAAGCAGCCACTACGGCGTTTTCATGATGACAGGAGAAAGGCAATAGGAGAGGAATAGCTCGCTTGCTGGCTGCAGGATTCATCACAGAGGTATACCATCCGGAGTGGGTGGCAAATCCAGTATTGGTTATGAAAAAGAATGGTACGTGGCGAATGTGCGTTGATTACACCAGTCTTAACAAAGCTTGTCCAAAGGATCCATTTGCTTTGCCAAGAATCGACCAAGTAATTGATTCAACTGCTGGGTGCGAGCTGTTATGCTTTTTGGACGCCTATTCAGGCTACCATCAAATCAAGATGAAGAGGGAGACCAAGAAAAGACGTCCTTCATCACACCCTTCGGAGCTTTTTGTTACGTCAGCATGCCCTTTGGGTTGAAGAACGCAGGTGCGACTTACCAAAGATGCATTCAGAATTGCTACATGAGCAAATAGGTCGCAACGTTCATGCCTACGTGGATGATATTGTGATTAAATCGCAAGTTAGCCAGGATCTTATTGGTGATCTGGCAGAGACATTCACAAATCTCAGAAAATACAACATGAAGCTCAACCCCACAAAGTGCGTCTTCGGAGTACCAGCAGGAAGCTATTGGGATTCATAGTATCAGAAAGAGGCATTGAGGCCAATCCTGACAAGATAAAGGCCGTGATGGATCTCCAAAAGCCAGAAAAGATAAAAGATGTACAGCGGCTTACTGGTTGCGTAGCAGCTTTGAGTCGCTTTATATCAAGATTGGGAGAGAAAGCACTACCTTTGTACAGACTGTTGAAAAAATCAGACACCTTCGTTTGGGACGCAGAGGCCGACGAAGCTCTGACAGCCTTGAAACATCAATTGACAAATGCTCCAGTTCTGGCGGCTCCAAAAGATAAAGAGCCAATGCTACTATACATAGCGGCAAATTCCCGCGCTGTGAGTGCTGTCATGGTTGTGGAGAGACAAGAAACAGGAAAGGAATACCCTGTCCAGAGGCCAGTATACTACGTGAGCGAAGTCCTCACAGCTTCCAAACAGCGTTACCCACAGTGGCAGAAGTTGGTGTTTGGAGTGTTCATGGCGAGTCGCAAGCTGAAGCACTACTTCCAAGAGCATCCAATAACTGTGGTGAGTTCAGCACCATTGGCAGATATCATTCGTAATCGAGAAGCTACTGGAAGAGTCGCTAAGTGGGCGATCGAGTTGGGACCACATCACATCAGCTACGAGCCGCGCACATCAATTAAGTCGCAAGCCCTTGCAGATTTTATTAACGATTGGACAGAAATCCAAGTTGCCCTAGCATGGCAGAAACCAAATACTGGACCATGCATTTTGATGGGTCAAGACAGTTGCAAGGCTCGGGGGCTGGAGTTGTTCTGACATCTCCCAAGGGAGACAAGCTGCGGTATGTGTTACAGATACACTTCAACTGCACAAATAACGTGGCGGAGTACGAGGCACTGCTTCATGGTCTACGTATAGCAAAGGAGATGAACATCAGTCGCATACGCTGTTTTGGCGATTCAGACTTGGTGGCACAGCAGGTCTCCGGAACGTGGGACAGCAAGGATGCGAACATGGCTGCATATAGGAGAGAGGTGGACAGAATTGCTGGACATTTCACTGGATACCAAGTTGAACATATTGATCGGAGACAAAATGAAGCTGCGGATGCCCTGTCTCGGCTTGGATCCAATAGACAGTCAGTCCCACCCAATGTTTTCCTGGATGAACTGCACAATCCATCAGTCAAGCCTCCAGCAGAAATTGACATTGCAGAGCCAGAGGATGATTCAACTTTAGTCGCAGCCCTGCATGAACAGCCAGGATGGACAGAGCCATACATGGCATATTTAAGTCGCGGAGTGCTGCCGGACGATGAAATTGAGGCGCGCAAAATCATACGACGATCAAAGGCCTATACAATCATCAACAATGAATTATACAAGCGCAGCGTATCAGGAGCATTTCAAAGATGTGTCTCACCAGAAGAGGGACGAAAAATCTTGCACGAAATTCATTCAGGCGATTGTGGCCATCATGCTTCGTCAAGATCTTTGGTGGCAAAGGCGTTCCGACATGGATTCTTCTGGTTAACAGCATTAGCAGATGCAGAGCAAATTGTCAGAGTGTGCGATGGATGTCAAAGATACGCTAGGCAAGATCATATGCCAGCCCAAGCACTTCGCACAATACCCATCACATGGCCTTTTGCCGTATGGGGTTTTGACATGGTAGGGCCTTTCAGACGGTCTTCAAACGGAAAAACTCACCTCTTAGTCATGGTGGACAAATTCACAAAGTGGATAGAAGCAGAACCTGTGGGAGATTGCGAGGCTGAAACAGCAGTCAAGTTCTTGAAGAAGGTCATATTCCGCTTGGTTACCCCCATAGTATCATTACAGACAATGGGAGCAACACCTCTGAAGGGGCTACACAGATATTTTGCGCAGACAATGGGATAAGATTGGACCTCACGTCAGTAGCACACCCGCAGAGCAATGGACAAGCTGAGCGAGCTAACCAGGAAATTCTCCATGGAATTAAGCCGCGCCTTATTGAAAAGGTCGAAGCATCTCCAGGATGTTGGGTGGAAGAACTGCCAGCAGTACTGTGGAGCTTGAGAACAACCCCTAACAGATCCACAGGATTTACACCATATTTCATGGTCTATGGAGCAGAAGCAGTCATGCCCAGCGATATCATACATGATTCACCAAGAGTTGCGGCTTACATCGAGACAGATAATGAGATAGCTCGGCAAGACTCGGTGGACACATTAGAAGAGGTTAGAGACTTGGCAGCATCAAGGTCAGCAGTATATCAACAAGACTTGCGACGCTATCATGCCAGACGCATCAAAACCGCACCTTTCAAGAAGGCGACCTAGTGCTGCGACTTAAACAAGATCACAAGGGAATGCATAAGCTGTCCTCTCCATGGGAAGGACCCTACATCATCAGCAAGAAGCTAAACAATGGGTCGTACTACCTGCTGGATGTAAGGGAAGAAAGCAGCGAACGCCATGATTTCGAGGATCGTCTCGAGGCACCTCGCCCTTGGAACGTCGCACACCTGCGACCGTACTATACATAAGAAAAGGCTAATCAGAGCCAAGCATCATCCTTTCCAGCTTTATAGCTGAGTATCATCACAGCCACTCAGGGCTAGAACTTCAACTTTGGTCGCCACCTAGGCGCGACCTATGCAACATCTGATCGCCACCCAGGCGCGATCGACCCTTGTATCAGAAACGGCTGCCACCTAGGCGCGGCCGTAAACTTTGTATCATCTCTGGTCGCCACCTAGGCGCGACCGACCCCATGTATCACCATGGATCGCCACCTACGCGCGATCCAACCCTATGTATAACACTCGGTTGCCACCTAGGCGCGACCTTATGTGTCATCATAATCAAAGCTTATCATAGCTTAGCCTATCATGGCAATATCATTATGTTTCTTGGGGTCTTTGTTACCCTGAAACAGCCGATTTATTGGCAATTATCAAATTTACCTTAAGTTGGATTGCTACTCGCATTATGTGGCCAAAGTACTGGGGTGTGGCGTCAATCGAGCTTGATTGCCTATCATGGCCGCTCTCGACCCTGAACACACATATTCCTAGGAAATACTGAGTCGCGCGAGTGCCCACTTAAGGATTCAGATGGCCTAACTAGAGGTCGATGTACTGCTTATAGTACGGCAACACCAATTACAATTACTTGTAACTTAACAATTGTTTTATTCATGATATCAAGTTACAGGTGATGACCTTCAGAGTTCTCTGAGAAGAATTGAGATGATTACCACATAACATCCTCTCAATCCTTGGGGGCTATATCATATTATCATCAAAAATTTGAAGATAGATCGTCATCAAGTTTGAAGCTATCAGGATACTCTAAAGCTCACGAAGTCAGATGATCTTCCAGGTGCGAGTCAAGGCCAAACTGTGCAATTATAAGCCGCGAAACAAGGAAAAGCACGGCCTAAGCATTCAAGATCAAGAAGTACTATGAAGTTCAGGCCATGCTTGGGGGCTAATGTCGGGGGAATACTTTCTGGATTAACCCGCGGCCCAGTGCGACTTAACTTACTCGCACGGATGAAGGCCCACTTGGGAACAAGCCCAATATTGAACCGCCATAAGGAGAAAGATCTAGAAGACAAATCCCGGAGGACGTGAAGACCAAGTAGTCTCCGAGTAGGCCTCTGTGGATGTATTCCTTATGGGGAAGTTTCCTTTTGTAACCTAGCGAGCCTCTGTGTATATAAAGAGGACTCGCAGGACTTAGAGCGGGTCAAGCTATCAAGCCCCAAACCCTAGCTCATACGGCGAGTACCAGATCGGATCGCCTCCATTGTAACACCTCGATTATCATATCAATACCAATCTAGGGTAGGCAGGAAGTAGGTCTTTTACCTCACATTGAGGGGGCCGAACCTGGGTAAATCTGTGTTGATCTTTGTTCCTGCGATCCCAAGCTCGGAGATGCTTGACTCGCGTAATCCCACACCTACGAAGTCATCTATGACACCTGACGTGACAAACCCACGACAGTTGACACCTTCAGAAGTGTCTTCATCTCCTACTGGTTCGATAAACTCGGTTTCTTACTAAGGGAAAACTTGCTGCTGCACTCATCATACCTTCCTCTTGGGGTTCCAAACAAACGTGTGTCATTCACGTCATCACGGTGGTTGTGCTTCGCCACTTCTATCTCTCATCATAAGCTTGAGCCCCCTGTGCTCGATCTTGGTGTTGGCTCGATCCTTTTCTTCTTCCAGCGGAGGATTTTCGACAACCTCGATGCGGGGACGTATGTTCGTGATGCCTGCTTGATACGTGCAAGGCACAAGTTTGTTGGGAGACCCCAAGAGGAAGGTATGATGAGTGTAGCAGCAAGTTTTCCCTCAGTATGAAACAGAGGTTATCGAACCAGTAGGAGATCAAGGACACTTCTGAAGTTTGTTGGTGAAGGAGTGTAGTGCGGCGCAACACCAGGGATTCCGGTGCCAACGTGGAACCTGCACAACACAATCTAACTACTTTGCCCCAACTTAACAGTGTGGTTCTCAATCTCACCGGTTTGCTAAAAACAAAGGATTAGGCGTATGGTGTGGAAAATGATGTTTGTTTGCAGAGAATGTAAAAGAACAGTGCTTGCAGTAGGTTGTATTATCAGTGTAAAATAATGGACCGGGGTCCACAGTTCACTAGTGGTGTCTCTCCATAACTAACATGTTGGGTAAATAAATTACAGCTAGGCAATTGACAAATAGAGAAGTGCATAACAATGCATGTAAAAGTTATGACGGTTACAATGAGATTTACTTGGGCATTACAACATGATTCATAGACCGTAATCCAACTGCATATATGACTAATAATCCACCTTCTAAATGTCCAAAAAAATAATCCACCTTCAGGATAGCATCCGCACCTTTTTCAGTATTAAGCTGCAAGCAACAGATTATTGCATTAAGTAAAGTGCATAATGTAAGCAATACAATTATCCTTGGACAAAGCATCGCTGTTTTACCCTGGTGGCAACAACACATTCACAACCTTAGAGGTTGCTGTCACTCCCCTAGATTAAATGGAGACTAAACCCACTATCTAGCATAAATACTCCCTCTTGGAGTCACAAGCATCAACTAGTAACGGAGAGCATGCAAGATCATAAATAACATGTATATGATAATTCAATAATCAACTTGACATAGTATCAGTATTCATCGGATCCCAGCAAACACAACATGTAGCATTACAATAATATGATCTTGATCATGATAGGCAGCTCACAAGATCTAAACATGATGGCACAAGAGGAGAAGACAACCATCTAGCTACTACTATGGACCCATAGTCCAAGGATGAACTACTCACACATCACTCCGGAGGCAGGCATCGCGATGTAGAGCCCTCCGGTGATGATTCCCCTCTCCGGCAGGGTGCCGGAAGAGCTTCAGAACCCTCCCGAGTTAGGGTTGATGGCGGCGGCGACTCTAAAACTTTTCAAGCAATATGGCTTGGGTGTCTAGGATTTCCTGAAAATATCAATTTATAGGCGAAGGGCCGGCGTCGGTGGGCACCCGTGGGGCCCTCACCATGTGGCGGCGCGGCAAAAGGGGGGGCGCGCCGCCGTATGGTGTGGGCGCATCGGTGCCCCTCTTCATCTCTCCTTCGGACTCCGTGTACGTGATAGAAAAATAGGGACCTGGGCTTTTGTTTTGTCCAATTCCGAGAATATTTCCAGAACAACTTTTCTGGAATACAAAAACAGCAGAAAACAGGAACTGGCACTATGGAATCTTGTTAATAGGTTAGTCCCAGAAAATGCATAAAAATGATATAAAGTGTAAATAAAGCATGTAGCAATTGGTATAATATAAGCATGGAACATCAGAAATTATGGATACGTTAGAGACATATCAAGCATCCCCAAGCTTAGTTCTACTCGTCCTCGAGTAGGTAAAATGATAACAACAAAATAATTTCTGAGGTGACATGCTACCACACAATCTTGATCAAATAATATTGCAAGGCTCATGTTATGAATGAAGTGACTCAAGGCAATGGTCTATAGTTTGCTAACAAATAGATAAAGAGTAAACAACTGAATCATATAAGCAAAACCTTTTCATGAATAGTACTTTCAAGACAAGCATCAAAAAGTTTTGCATAAGAGTTAACTCATAAAGCAATAGATTCTAAGTAAAAGGCATTGAAGCAACACATAGGAAGATTTAAGTTTCAGCAATTGCTTTCAACTTTCAACATGTATATCTCATGGATAATTGTCAGCACAAAATAATATAATAGGTGCAATAAGCAAGTATATAAGAATTGTTGCACACAAAGTTGACACAAGTGTTTGCTTCTGAAATAGAAAGAAGTAGGTAAACTGACTCAACGTAAAAGTAAAAGAAAGGCCCTTCACAGAGGGAAGCAGGGATTCAATCATGTGCTAGAGCTTTTTAAGTTTTTGAAATCATATAGAGAGCATAAAATAAGTTTTTGAGAGGTGTTTGTTGTTGTCAACGAATGGCAGTGGGCACTCTACCCCCTTGTCAACCAGAATTTCAAGAGCGGCTCCCATGAAGGACGTTATTTCTGCCCAAGGGTAGATCATCCCTCTTCTCTTTTATTTACAAATGCACATTTATAAATTGGTATGACACTCCTCCCAACCTTTGCTTACACAAGCCATGGCTAACCGAATCCTCGGGTGCCTTCCAACAATCACATACCATGAAGGAAAGCCTATTTGATATTGTTTAACACTTTGAAAATTGTTTCCGATAAATCATGGCAAAACATGTGAAGAGAATTAAGCAGTTATAGTTGTAATTAATTGGGACTGGGCACTCCATTTGCCAGCTCTTTTTGCAAAATTATTGGATAAGCGGATGTATATGCCACTAGTTCATTGGTGAAAGTCTGTCTGACAAGATTGATAGACAAAACTCCACATAGCTTCCTCATGAGCTATAAAACATTGACACAAATAAGAGATAATAGCTTTTGAATAGTTTAAAGGTAGCACATGAAGTATTTACTTGGAATTGGAGGAAATACCACATAATAGGTAGTTATGGTGGACACAAATGACATGGGTTTTGGCTCAAGGTTTGGATGCACGAGAAATATTTCCTCTCAGTATAGAGTTTAGGCTAGCAAGGTTGTTTGAAGCAAACACAGGATATCAACTGGTACAACAAGACTTACATGAAAACATATTGCAAGCATTATAAGACTCTACACTGTTTTCCTTGTTACTCAAACACTTTTACCAGAAAATATCTAGACCTTAGAGATACCAAACATGCAAACCAAATTTCAACAAGCTCTACGCTAGTTCTTCACTAATAGGTTTTAACTACATGATGCAAGAGCTTAAACATGATCTACTTGAGAGATCAAAACTGTTGCAAAGAATCAAATTATCCAAGACAATGAGCTACAAGAATAAGTATGTCTTTTCAATTTACCATCTACCACATGTAGCATTTTCTGTTTCCAACCAAACACCAATCAATTTATTTCAACACAAAACTCTCCAAATAATTTAACAATGAAACAAGAGAGTACTTCTCTACAAGAACTAACAGGTCTGAACAAGAGATGCATAAAAAACAAGAGCTAAAAGTATTGCAGTAGCTACACAAGAATACTCAACAAATATAAGTGGAGAATACGAGTATTCATAAGAAAAAGCTAGCGGAGCGTGTGTCTCTCCCACACAAGAATGCTAGGATCCAATTTATTCAGAAAATGAAAATAACAAAGCAAAAATAAAAGCACACAGACGCTCCAAGTAAAGCACATAAGACGTGAAAAAATTAAAATATAGTTTCACTAGAGATGACCTGATAAGTTGTTGATGAAGAAGAGGATGCCTTGGGCATCCCCAAGCTTAGATGCTTGAGTCTTCTTGAAATATACTAGGGTGACCCACGGGGGCATCCCCAAGCTTAGGCTTTTCACTCTTCTTGATCATATTATATCATTCTCCTCTCTTGATCCTTGAAAACTTCCTTCACAGCAAACTCTGAGTAATTCTCATTAGAGGGTTAGTGCATAATCAAAAATTCACATGTTCTGTAAGGACACAATCATCACCAATACTTACATTAGCTACAGCCACTGATGTTTTATGGAGCAAAGAAATCCACTCAAACACAATAAATGAGAGAATGCAAAATAAAAGGCAGAATCTGTCTAAACTAGAACAGTTCGTAAAGACGAATTTTTTCGAGACACTTAAGTTGCTCAGATCAGAAAACTCAAAACTAATGAAAGTAGCGTACATATCTGAGGATCACTTATGAATTTTGTTTCTGAATTTTTCAATTTTTCTGGAATCAATACAGCTCAAAATGAGGGACAGCAAAAATTTGTCACTGCGCAGACACTAGTACAAAACGACACATCGGAAACGGGCCAAAAACCCCTTCGGCAACGGAGAAAGGGTCCATGTCCCCGCCTCTGTCACTGATGTGAAGCCTCACAATGGCAACGGAGATTTTGATCGTTTGCAATAAGTTTAGCAACGGGCATAATATATAATCGTTGCCTTTAGTCTTTACATCAGATACGGAGATTAGTTTTTGACCGTTTGTAATGAGGGCTAAAGGATAAACAATTAGCTACTTACAACTAGAAAATAGTTAAAATCTATGTGTAAACAATGCCTACTAAAAACAGAGCAAATCTATGGATAAACAATTAGCTACTTACAACTAGAAAACAGCAAAAATCTATGTGTAAACAATGACTACTAAAAACAGAGCAAATCTATGGATAAACAATTAGCTACTTACAACTAGAAAATAGCTATCCTACTGAACTGGGGTCTTACATTAGGCGAGGCGGGCTCGCTTAACGTCGCCGCCGGCGACGGAGCTAGCGCCGGCCTCCCCTTGCAGCGCCTTGCCCTCGCCGTGGACCAAAGAGAGGGCTATGGCGGCCCGGAGGTCAGACTGGTAGACCGCCTCCTCGGCGCGTTCGACCTGGGTCGAGGCCTCAGAGAGGAGGACTGCCGCCTCCAGATCGGCCTCGCCCTGACGATGCTTGGCGTCATCGCGCTCGAAATCGGCGTGGGAGAGTTTTCAAGCGATCTCCAGATCACGACCCTCCTTCTCTTCCTCTTCCTCTTCCTCTTCGTCCTCGTCGGAGGACGAGGAGGAGGAGGAAGACGGATGGCGGCCGGGGTACATCGCCTGGCGGATCTCGCGGGAGCTGCAATGGTGGCCAAATGAGCGGGTGCGGCCGAAAGGGTGCGGATCACTGGAGCCTTCGCCGTGCGGACGAGCGCCAAGGGTGCGGGACCGGCCCGCGGGGTCCGGAGCGGCGGCGGCCTGTTCCGCAAGTTCGTCCCGCAACACCAGCTGACGCTGCTGCTGGCTGAAGGCCCGGAGGGTGGGGCGGCCACGGCCGCGATGGCCGGATCTACCAGCGCCGACGGTGGAAGCCATGCGAGAGAGTGGAGAGAGAGGAGACTGTGCGGCGGCTAGGGTTGGAAGTGAGACATTGAGAGTGAGAGTGAAGGGCATAGTAGGTTCTTATAGGCCGGCTGTCGGACTGCTTCTAATGGCAACGGGGATTACGAATCTGTCCGTGTGCGATGAGCACACATCGGTAACGGAGGTAAACTAACCTCTGTTGCCAACATATATTCCACTATTCACCTGTTGCCTTTGTTGTGGGCCTGCTTTACGGCCCAGTGCGGGCACGCGGGGGATGTCGCGATTTACCGTCGCCTAACTCCTGACGTTGCCATAGAGGGGTATCCGATGTGTCGTTCTGTACTAGTGAGAAATCCAAATATAGCATCAACTTTCTATTAGAGACTTTACTTGGCACCACAATGCAATAAAATAAAGATATAAAGGAGTTGTTACAGAAGTAAGCAAGCTCCTTGACTCAAATAAAAGAAAAATTACAGAAATAAAAAAACGGGATGTCTCCCATTAGCACTTTTCTTTAACGCCTTTCAGCTAGGCGCAGAAAGTGAAAATCAAGTGTTTCCAAGTGCAAAGCATCAACAGAATAATGTGTTCTTATAATAGAATCAAAAGGTAGCTTCATTCTCTTTCTAGAAAAGTGTTCCATACCTTTCTTAAGTGGGAATAGGTACCTAATGTTTCCTTCCTTCATATCAATAATGGCACCAATAGTTCTAAGAAAAAGTCTTCCCAAAACAATAGGACAAGATGCATTGCATTCAATGTCCAAAACAATAAAATCAATGGGGACAAGGTTATTGTTAACCATAATGTGAACATTATCAATTCTCCCCAAAGGTTTCTTCATAGCATTATCAGCAAGATAAACATCCAAATAACAGTGTTCCAAATGTGGCAAATCAAGCATATCATAGAGTTTCTTAAGCATAACAGAGATACTAGCACCAAGATCACATAAAGCATTACAATCAAAATTATTCACCTTCATCTTAATGATGGGCTCCCAACCATCTTCTAACTTCCTAGGGATAGAAGCTTCATGTTTTAATTTTTCTTCCCTAACTTGCATGCGAGCATTTGTAATAAGTTTTGTAAAAGCCATATTTATAGCACTAGCATTAGGACTTCTAGCTAGCTTTTGAAAGAACATAATTACTTCAGAAATATTACAATCATCAAAATCAAAATCATTATGATCAATGGTAATGGAACCATTGTCTCCCATATTTCGAAAAAATTCAGCACTTTTATTAGCAACATTTCAGTGGTTTTAGGCAATTTCAAACATTTGGCAGAAGTAGTAGAGACATTGCCAACACCAATTATGTTACCATTGATAGTAGTTAGGTTTACTAGCATGTGAAACTTCAGCATTACTAGTGGTGGTGATAGTACAAACTCTAGCTATACTATTCTCTTTATCAATTTTATCCTCTCTTTCCCACTTAGCATTCAATTCAGCCAACATCCTAATATTGTTGTCAATTTTAACTTGGATAGCATTGGCAGTAGCAAAAGTCTTGTTCTGTTTAACATCATTAGGCATAACTTTTATTTTCAAAGATCAACATCAAGAGCAAGGCTATCAACTTTAGAAGCAAGAACATCAATTTGACCAAGCTTTTCCTCAACAGATTTATTAAAAGCAGTTTGTGTACTAATAAAATCCTTAAGCATGGCTTCAACATCAGAGGGATTGATGTAAAAATTACCATAGGAATTGACATAACCATTACCACTATTAGAAGGATAAGGTTTATAATTGTTATTACCAAAATTATTCCTATAAGCATTGTTGTTGAAATTATTGTTTTTAATGAAGTTCACATCAACATGCTCTTCTTGAGCAACCAATGAAGCTAAAGGAACATTATTTGGATCAACGTGAGATTTACCATTCACAAGCATAGACATAATAACATCAATCTTATCACTCAAGGAAGTGGTTTCTTCAACAGAATTTACCTTCTTACCTTGGGGAGTCCTCTCGGTGTGCCATTCAGAATAATTAATCATCATATCATCAAGAAGCTTTGTTGCAGCACCCAAAGTGATGGACATAAAGGTACCTCCAGCAGCTGAATCAAGAAGGTTCCTTGAAGAAAAGTTCAGTCCTGCATAAAAGGTTTGGATGATCATCCAAGCAGTCAGTCCATGGGTAGGACAATTCTTTACCAATGAGTTCATTCTCTCCCATGCTTGGGCAACATGTTTATTATCAAATTGTTTGAAATTCATAATGTTACTTCTCAAAGATATAATCTTAGCAGGAGGATAATATTTTCCAATGAAAGCATCTTTACATTTAGTCCATGAATCAATACTATTTCTAGGCAAATATAGCAACCATTCTGTAGCTCTTCCTCTCAAAGAGAAAGGAAATAATTTCAGTTTAATAATATCTCCATCTATATCCTTGTACTTTTGCATCTCACAAAGTTCAACAAAATTATTAAGGTGAGCAGCAGCAACATCAGTACTAACACCAGAAAATTGCTCTTTCATAACAAGATTTAACAGAGCAGGTTTAATTTCATAAAAGTCTGCATTAGAAGCAGGTGGAGCAATAGTACAACTTGGTGTTCTCAGGATACTCATTTGACCAAGCTTTTCCTCAACAGATTTATTAAAAGCAGTTTGTGTACTAATAAAATCCTTAAGCATGGCTTCAAGATCAAAGGGATTGATGTAAAAATTATCATAGGAATTGACATAACCATTACCACTATTAGAAGGATAAGGCTTATAATTGTTATTACCAAAATTATTCCTATAAGCATTGTTGTTGAAATTATTGTTTTTAATGAAGTTCACATCAACATGCTCTTCTTGAGCAACCAATGAAGCTAAAGGAACATTATTTGGATCAACGTGAGATTTACCATTCACAAGCATAGACATAATAACATCAATCTTATCACTCAAGCATATGAAATCATTATTATTTGTTCTAGTGAAGTCACACAACTTGGTGTTCTCAGGAGTACTCATTTTAGCAAAAATAAGACAAAACCGAAATATAAAAATAAATGCAAGTAACTATTTTTTTGTGTGTTTTTAATAAAAAGAATCAAACAAGACAAAATAAAAATAAACTAAGCAAGACAATAACAAAGTAAAGAGATTGGAAGTGAGAGACTCCCCTTGCAGAAGGCTTGACCTCCCCGGCAACGGCGCCAGAAAAAGGTTGCTTGATACGTGCAAGGCACACGTTCATTGGGAGACCCCAAGATGAAGGTATGATGAGTGTAGCAGCAAGTTTTCCCTCAGTATGAAATCGAGGTTATGGAACCAGTAGGAGATCAAGGACACTTTTAAAGGTTGTTGGTGAAGGAGTATAGTGCGGCGCAACACAAGGGGTTCCGGTGCCAACGTGGAACCTGCACAACACAATCAAACTACTTTGCCCCAACTTAACAGTGAGGTTGTCAATCTCACCGGCTTGCTGAAAGCAAAGGATTAGGCGTATGGTGTGGAAAATGATGTTTGTTTGCAGAGAATGTAAAAGAATAGTGCTTGTAGTAGGTTGCATTATCAGTGTAAAAGAATGGACCGGGGTCCACAGTTCACTAGTGGTGTCTCTCCATAACTAACATGTTGGTAAACAAAGTACAGTTGGGCACTTGACAAATAGAGGATTGCATAAATTGAGCCACCGACCATAGCCTCTCCTTTGCTCATGCTAGTATAGGATCCTACCCATATGATAATTCCCATCAACACTCAGTCCGGTCCCCGTCGGCAACCCTAAGTGTGAGGACTCATATGTTTTTCCCGGCGACCACATTTATGAAGTCTTCAATCCTCCTCCTTATCTTTCCATAGAGTTTGAGCGAGGACCCAGGTCAGGGGAGTTCACTAACCATCCCCTCATGCATAACGGAGTCATCTCCGTCAATGAGGTATCCCATACTAATAAGAGCAAATTATATGACCACGCCCTTTTCCATAGGTGGGTAAATGTGGTCGCACAGAGTATTGGTTGTTCTGTAAGTACAAGGACACAATGTGCATTTTTCATAACCATCACCATTTCTCCACTTCAACACCGATATCACGGCATTCCACATTCATCCAAGTACTTTCAAAGGAGTTTTGAGTAAACAATATTTTTCCCATCCTATAGTTTGGAAAAGAAATTCCAGCTAATATCTCCATATAGGGTGTCAAAATAATATACTTGTAATTTGAAAAAAAGGGTTTTCAAACTCATAGCTTTAGTGGCAAACACCACCTAAATCACTTTTGCTCTTTATAAGTAAAACATGTGAACCAAAATAGATGTATATAAATGCAAGCTCAGAGGATAGCTTGCCTGATTTCAGCATAATGCTCCTGGACTTCTTCTCATTGATCAAAGAAATAAACTCTCATCCTTCTTCCATAAATCCTCTCCAAATACCACCCCGGTAGCGTTTATCTCTAACGTCGCAACATGAAAATAAAACAACACTCAATGAGCAAACCAAACCACAAGTGGTCCACAAACAAGGAACAAACCACAACATAGCACTATTTTAATCACGCAACAAACTAAGATCTACATTTACAAGGGCATTATACTCACAGGAGTATAACACCAAACACATGCTAAAAACATAGAGCACCAAGACATCTTCTACTAAAGGTACTTAACAACCACTTTTCTTTAATCAGGAAAATACTTCAGACAAAAGTTGAACTACCAATTAATCTTGGTAATTCAAAATATCTCACCAAGTTAAGGTGGAGACACTAACAAGATATTTAAGCTAGTACTCAACTCAAGACCATCAAGTTCATCAAACCATGCAAACATATTACCCATACCAATATGTCTAACAATTACCACTAACAGTACTAACATATTATAACCTGCTAAACAATAATAACACGCAAGCAACAGTACCACAACAATCCTTGACCAGCAAGACGTTCATATTAATCACACACAACATTCTCACATTAAATAAACAAGCTTACAAATTCCTAATTACTAGGAGAAAAGCTAATAGGGAATAAAACCCTAACAAACACATGATTCAAAAATAGCTCTCTTAACATGCTAGCAAGACTATGGAGACACATCATAACAGTGGATTACCACCCTACACATGCTAGGAAACACATCTATAACAATAAAGTTATAACACACAATTTATAAAGCCCTTATTAAAAGAATAGGCAGAAAAGGCCTAAACCTTATAATTAGCACCACAGTCAAACAGTGACTCCTAAATTCAAACCAATTTAGGGATATGTTCTCCTATACATATAGAAGACAACCCAAAAGGATTCATTCCAAAATTCATCTCCTAAAAATCTATAAAAATCATCAAAGTGCCACTGCTGTGTTTTCAAGAATGAATAGAACTTTTGTTTTAGGTTTCATTTGCAAGCAAGGCCAACATATCCGGAAAGGTAGCATCTCAACCTATCCAGAGAATTTTAGTTTGCAATATTTGGATTTCTAAAACTCTAGATATTTAATAATTAGTGGAAAAGATACTTTTTACAAGTTTAACTCTAGCACACACATAACTACACATTTTGGTAATTGTCTAGTGCCACATGGTTAAGAAAACACATATGAATGCTACAAAATTTGAATCACCCCAATAGCTATCACAGATTTACCACAAAAGATTTAAAGCTCTACTGCAATTTACACAGGAAATAGAAATAGATAATAGACCTATTAGAGAAAAAAAAAGGGAAATGGGCCGGATCTGGCCCAGATCCAACTGAGCAGCGCTGGGAGCGGCCCAGCCTGCGGCCCATGAGCACGGGCGAAGCGGTATGGGCCTCCTTCTCCTTCCTCGACATGCGCACGGCCGAACGAAGCACGGCAGGGAGCACGGCGAGGTCGGCGTCGGCGGCTCCGGTGACCTAAGCAAAGAGGATGATGTCCATGAGATAGCTCACGATGAGAGGGTTTCAGAGAGGTGAAAATGGCGAGGAGGGGTGGACGGAGCTGCTCGCGAGGTTCCTGGAAATGTGACGGCTGGCGCGGAAGAGGTCGCGGATGCTCAGCTCGATTCGCGGAGTCCCACGTCGATTCCTTGCTCGAGGTTGTAGAGGACAACGAGACGGTGCTTCTGGCGCTCTTCGATCTGGACGGGGCGCTCTCAAGCGACGGCGGTAGCGGCCGCCGCGGCGGCGAGGGTTCGGTGCTTTGGGAGGAAACAGAGGGAGTGAAGGGAAAGCAGATGAACGTGCTCCTCTTATCTTCTCGCAGAGGAGAGGAGAGGAGGGGGGCCTGGGCACGGCGGCAGGGGGGTCCGGCGAGGAGCGCTGTGGGGGCTTGGGCGGTGCGGCGCCACGGGGGACACGGCGGCGTGCTTCCCGGCTACAGGATCACGAAGACATTTTTCTAGATAACCCCCTGGAGTTCTGTTTCCAGTTACAACTAGGTCCTTTTCTTTATTTCTTTTATTTCTTTGAAAACCAGAAGCTTTTCAGGGATTTTATTGAGGCACTAAATCAATTTAGAAAATTTGAAATTATTTGGGTAGGCTCCCCTTGTCATGTAGAAGCTCCACAAAAATTGTTTTTACAAAATAAAATGTTTTGAACAACTTTTGTTCATAGGGTTTAAAAATGGCATTTTTCTTAAATGCAAAATTATAATCCTTTGAAATTTTGAAGCAAGTTCAAAATATTATTTTTGGAACTCTTGGAACTTCCTTGACAAATATATTAGTTTTTGTATTTGTGTTTGTCAGAAACAAACACATTTGAATTGATTCAAATGAATAAAATAAGATTTCATAGTTTAAATAAAATTAAGTGGTAACTATATAATTTTGAGAAGGGAGGGGTATGAGAAGGAGATGGCCATCTTTTTACCTCATCCAGGGAATTAATCTCATAAGGAAAATATTTGCTTGAGAGAAATAGAGAGTGAGGTAGACAGATTAATATATTAAGATCCTTTCTTTAACTCATGATCTTAATTTCTATTTGTTGAGTAATTTGAGGAGTTTGCTTTAAATTTAAATCACATTCCAAATTGTTGCCAAGTGTGTTTTATTGGTAGTGTTAAGCACAACTGAGGAATTGTCCTTTCAAGCAACAGACACAACAAGATCAACATCACAACCAAGTTCACACAAGGTCAAACACAGCAATGGGAAGCAAAACACACTCATCAGTGAAACATTTTGAAAAGTTTTTTGTTGGTTCTGAAATTTGAGTCTTGTGAAACTAAGTTTTTCTTAGTTCCAAAATTTGGGATGTGACAATCTGTTGCTTGATCTATTTCCGCCTGCTTTGTGCTCTGTAGTTCGTGATGTGCCATGCTTCCTGCTACTGCTTGCTCGGTAAATACTTGTCGCTGTTAGATGCTCCTTGACTCCTTGTGATTCGATTTGTACACCCGGATTGATTATTTGGTGCTGTAACGGAAACGAATTTTGGATAAATATATATTTCTGAACTGAAAATTGTATGGATATATTGTTTGATATGAATTTGTAGTGATGAATATGTTATTTATTACACGTAAATCAACACCAACACTCCTTTTCAGACTATAAGGGTGTTTCAGACAATTCTACAATCTACAGTCAGACAGCCAGCTGGTTTGCCAAAAAACCTCACTCAAAAAAGCAACTTCTGGACAGCAGCTTTTCTGCACATCACCTACAGCCAGCCCAAACAAAAGGTCCCTCAGTTACGCTCCAAACCAAAATCGGCAATGCTGCTACATGCTAGTTCAGGGACCATATTCCTTAGCTGCAAATTGGCACCTCTAAGAGCATCTCCACCGGGACTCCAAATTCGTGTGCGGCACCCCCAATTGGGCCTCCTATGGGGGTGTCGGAGATCTATTCGCCCAACATTTGGAGGCCGCCCACAGCGGCACACCCCAAAGGCCCACCCCCCAAACGGTCCGAGGTGCCGACCAAACTCCAAACACCTTGCGAGCGGCATACACCGCCGAATGGAAATGAAATTTAAGCGATACAAATTTAAACTAAATGATTCAAATTTAAACACTAGTCTAAACTCCGCCTTGGCATGCCTCGTCGTCGTGCCTAGGCGCCTCTCCTTCCAGGGCTAAGCGCGAGCGGACACGCCTCTACTGCCGGAGCGCGCTCGCCGCCTCCCGCATGCCATCCCTGGCAGCCCTCTCGCGCTCGGCCTCCCTCGCAGCTGCCTCCCTCGCAGCTACCTACCTTGCCTCGCGCATCCGGTTCAGCTCCTCGTGAGCCACCTGCTGTGCGGCCTCCATCGAGGCCACATCCTCCGCTGCGCGGCCACGGTGTTGAGGTCCATGTACGCCGCGCGCTCGTCGGCCATGAAGGCGCGGCATCGAATGTCCCGCTCCACGGTCTCGATGGAGGCCTGCAAGATGGCGACCTCGACGGCGTTGCCAACCGCCTCATAGCCCTGCCTGAGCTGCTGGGCCGCCTGCTCGTTGTGCCAGGTGTCAAACATGTTGACGGCAACCACCTGGTCTGACCACAGAGGCGGCGGCAGCTCCTGCTCCGACACCTGCTCCGGAGGTGGCTCTTGCCCGGGGTAAGGAGCCGCCTACTCCGGCTCCTGCTCCTCCGGCTCATCCACGTCGACGTCGTCCACGTTGGCCCAATCGAAGGGCAGCTCGTCGTTGACAGGGTGCAGCGCCTGCTCTGGCTCCTGCTCCTCCTGCCCCAGAGGGTGAATGTGGCGCACTGCCTGGGTGAGGGTAGACCATGTGGTCTGGAGGCGACGAGGCATGGTGTTTGGTGTGGACTACGGCGAGTGGTGGTGTGGTGAGGCTGCACGGCGGAGGAGCGTTATATAGGCAGGAGGAAGCGGTGGCGCTGGGCGGGAACGGTGGCGATGGGCGGGAAGGTGGGTGAGCACGGGTCGCGTCGGAGTTATGTGGCGGCGACACGATTCGGCCACGCCGACGCTTGGAAAGTCGGGAAAGCCTGGGCGCCGGCGTAACTGCGAGGCGTGCCGCAGACGCCTCGTCGTCCCGTCCCTTCATCGCCTGCAGAAACTCGTCGCCATTAACGTGGGCTGGACGACCTCCTGCACGGCGCCATTACAGCACCTCCTCGCGCCCTATGTCTATGACGGTTGGGGCGCACCTGTCAGAAGCCATGTCCGCGCAATGTCCGGCACCCCCAGGAGGGCCCGATTGGGGGTGCCAGGCATAAAATCGCTCGGGGCGAGCCTTTGGGGGGTGCCGCTGGTGGCCGATTTCGGGGTCCGGACTCCCAATGGGTCTTTGAAGGGTCGTTTGGAGGCCGCCGGTGGAGATGCTCTAAACCAGTGAGGCCTTGTTTTATAGTATAAGGTTTTTCACGGAAATTGCTGGGAAATCTTCACACGAATAAGGTGAAACCTCACCCACACCCAATTCCATCAAATCTGCCTTTATCCCCAATCGGTAGTTAGAGGTAGTGTATTACTCCCTCCGTTCGGAAAAGGATGTCACAAAAATGAACTATAGATAGACCATTTTTGTGACATCCTTTTCCGAACGGAGGGAGTACGATTTTGAGCAAAATGTACCAGAATTTGGAGAATTACGGAGAAAAATGGGGATAAACCAGGTAAATATGCTGAAACGTTGACGGTGCTATGGTGAAAAGATGAACAAAGGTTACCCTTGAGGGATGCGATGGACGAAGGTTAACGTTGACGGTGCTATGGTGAAAATCTGAACAAAGGTGGCGGATGTGTGGTCGTGCACGCGACTAGGATGGACGCTTTTTTCCGCGAGCGTGCCATTTTCCCCTCCCTGCAAGATTTGGATAACGCTGATCAAGAGACTGAAGTTAAAGAGGGACGTGTTAAAAACGGATAGTGTGTCCGTGGTGTTGAAGCTATCAAGCGAGGAGAAGGATATGTCTGTGCATGGAGACGATCAAGGTAGGGATCAAAGAGTTGGACGACAGCTAGATCAAATTGGCACGACGTATGGCCAATAGGGCTGCTCATACTTTGGCGAAGGATTTTGCGGTTAGAAATAAGTAATACTGCCTTCGTTTTTTGATTTAAAGTGTATAGTTTTTTTTATTTTTTTTTCAAAATGTAGCGTGTATTGCTATTTATGGACAAATTCAACCATCCAAAAAATGAATCACAATCTATTAGGAATTGTTTTCATTTTGTGTCTATTAGGTACTCTTTGCTTGTGATTTTTTCAAAAGTAAACGAGTCTATCATGTATAAAATACCATTGTCTTAGTATTCGTGCATAAAACTATACACTTTGCATTCAGCAACGGAGGGAGTACTTGGTTCTGGTTTATCCAGATTGTATTGGGACCATTGTGATCCAGAACATGTCCATGATTTAATAAGAATGCACCAATTTCACCTCACTTTTTTTACCAAACAAGTTCAAAAGAGGCGCGTGTACGAACAAAGGTCGCCATGATGTTCGGCCGCACGGTCCAAACGACGGGTGATGCGGACGCCATCGAAACTGACAGATACGCATAGGTGCTCGGACGTATGTGTGCGGGAACAGATGCTATCCAGTTCCGCATCGGGAGCTCCGGAGTCCACCGAATCTGCAACATGCCTGGATTTTTCTTCTCTTGGTTACATCTGACGGATCTCTCTTCCCTGCTCAATTCTGTTCCAGTTGTCCCTTTGTTGTTTTTCTATGGGCAGTCATGCGCAGGAGTTGGCCCGAGCATTTTGGGCTTGTGCTTGCGGCCCATCCAAGTGCATGACTAATAGCAACCACAGTGGAGGACGCCAAATCCTATCATCCAGCAGACGCGCTAGACGGCCGCGCCGCATGAAGAACGACGCTAATGGCCCGTCACATCTCATGTTTTCCCTTTTTTTTTATTCTCTGTTTTTTTTTCGTTTCCGTTTTTCTTTTTCCTCTATTTTCCTTTTCGTTTCTTGTTTCCGGTTTTTTCAAAAAAATCAAAATCGAAAATTTTTTAAATTCGAAATTTATACAAATTCAAATATGTTCATTTGTTAAAATTGCTTGAATACGACATTTGCTCATTTTCAAAATTATTTAAATTTGAATATTGTTTATTTTTGAAAAATTGCAAAATTCAAGATTTGTTTATTTAAAAAAATTAAATTTGATTTTTTTTCATTTTCGAAATTTGTCCATCTTTTGAAAATTCTTCAAATTCGAAATTTGTTCATCTTTGAAAGAAATAAACTCATTTTTTATTTTTAAAAATTTGTTCAAATTTGAAAATTGTACTTAAAAATTAAAATTCAATTTTGAAAATGTTCAAAATTAACAAAAAAAATAAATGAAAAAACAAAAAGAAAACGTATAAAAATAAATAAACAACCAGAAAAAAGGAGAACTCTCCGATTGGCTGGACCATTAGCGGGTGCACTTCAGGCGGCGCTAGCGCGAAGCGTCATGTGCGGCGATGTATATCATCTCTCGTGGAGAACAGGGGCTCGTATTTGCCGCATCTAGCGGGAAAAACATTTTATATCACGTACCTGTAATTTTTAAGCTTGACCCATTAGTAGTTTGTTGTCGGTTTCAGTGTTTCGTTCGATTGTTTCTTTCCAATTATGTACTTACTTTTATGGGGAACCAAATTGTGTCCAGTTTGTCCGGTACACATTGGGTGCTGCGCTCACCAGCGCCCCCCCCCCCCAAAAACTAAAAGTTTGATCGAATTATAATAAAAGCATCAAACTTCATTCGAAATGAACAGAATTTACAGGAATGTGATGAATTATTGAACGACCTAAACCCTAGCGACATCTACTCGTCGTCAGAGATGTCCATCATGCCACCATTGTAGAGCTCTGGCTTTGTCTGTCGTGAGGGCCCTGCCTGCTCCACGACATCATCTCTGGGCTCCGGTTTCACCACGTTCAGCGCCTTCCGCTTTGGTTGCGGTGGTTGCCCGTGCACAACGCGATGTAGTAGCAGGAGAAGTCATCCGGGTCCAGCGTGTCGCGTGGTGGCGTAGGCTCGGCCGTGGTAGTCAGAAGCACCACGGTGAAGACGGATATGATCCAGAATTGGGTTAATAAAGTTTATTAGAAGTTGACAAAAGAGTGGTTGTACCAGCCAAAACTCATATACGTATGATTGTAACACCCGCTGATGTACCTCATAGTTGGGTTGTACCTTCCTCAGGTGTCAAATGTGATGTTGTACCTGGTCGTTCAAATCTTACCTCCATCTCGGTCAACGAGAAGGAGTTTACTATGGTCAGTGAAGTGAGATTCGTGGAACTAATCATGCCTTTACGCCAATCGTCGTAGAAGCGGTGACTTTGAAAGATTATGCGGATTGGGTATCCAATCAATTAACCTCCAAACCAACTAAATCGGGGAAGCTGAAGCGGAAATGCAATTCTCGGGTGAGGGAAGGGGGAACACCCACACAATCTCGATTTGACACAGCACACAAAACAACTCTCTTCCTTCCCGATAGGTTTTCCAAGACAGAAGAGAAGCAAGCAACTAGCGCGAAAGGATTAGATTGTTTGTGGCGCATCTGTTTTCTTGCTTGATTTTTATACGATTTTCTGAAGACGGATTGAGCAACTAGCGCGAAAGCCGTTGCGCTTGTTTGTGGCGCATCTGTTTCATAAAAACAAGTTGAGCTATCGTTCCCTTTATTGACCTACTAACTCGTGATACAACGCGCGTTTCTTCCTCAGAATATCATTTCAAAAGGCATGAACCATCCCCTAACTTGGAAGGGGACAGGAACAGAAGACACATGACAAGCCTTGTTTCCTACTTGCTGACCCTATAACAACAAGAGACGGCAGGCTTGCTTAATTAGCCCCGACTGAAAACTTCCTCAGCTATGATTCAAAAACTTGGAGCCAGCGGGTCTCCCTGCCTTAGTCCCCGTGACGGTTTTGCCATGCACACTGCCATTATGGAGCACTGAAAACTAGCTGTTAGTAAACTTTGAACGAACATAACTGATCCATCTTTTTTTTACCAAATCTTGCCAATACTTCAAAAATTAAGGGCCATTCCAGCCTGTCGTAGCTTTGGTCATCTCTAGCTTTATGAAAACATTGCCCCCCTTCCATTTACCGTCACCGACAGGGTTCCGGAGAGGCAGCAGAACCCACCAATCTGGAGGGAGATCCTTCTGTTGCGGCTGCATCTACAACAGAGATCTTAAGAAAATACATCTGCTTGGTAGCGTCCCGAGTTTCTTCTTGGGGGAGAGCTTGGCGCTTGCTGCCAGGCTCCTCCTTGACGGCGGGGGCAGAGAATGACGCAGTGCGCCACCTTCCTTATGCATGTGGCGGCTCCACCAGCATGTTATCATGCCCGGGCGACGACGCCATCCAATGTGTTGTCGCGTCACCAGTCCCTCTCTGTTGAGTCAACCACCTATCCATGTCATCCCAACGATCGAGGACGGCATCCCTCCCCAGCCAGAAATTCTATAACCAGGTTACTGATACGTCTCAAACGTATCTATAATTTTTTATGTTCCATGTTAATATTATGCAAATTGTTACATGTTTTGCATACACTTCACATCATTTTTATACATTTTCTGGGACTAACCTATTAACAAGATGCCACAATGCCAGTTCCTGTTTTCTGCTGTTTATGTATTTCAGAAAATTTGTTCTGGAAATATTCTCGGAATTGGACGAAATTAATTTTGGAGTTCCTATTTTCTCCGGCACGTTCACGAAGTCCAGAGGGGAGACGGAACAGAGCCACGAGGCCCCCACACACGACCTCGGTGCAGTAGAGGGGGCCCCGCGCCCTAGTGTTGTTTGGGGCCGACAAACGCCTCCAGCCGCCGCCCTTTCGCCTATTTATTCTCCCCGACGCGAAAATCCTAAGGACCTGAGCAGAAATCCACGAAAAGTTCCAGAGGCGCCGCCGTCGTCAACCTAGCTCAGGAGGGTTCACAACCTCTTCCCGGCACCCTGCCGGAGAGGGGAATCATAACCGGAGGGCTCTACATCACCATGCCTACCTCCGAAGCGATGCATGAGTAGTTCATCCTTGGACTACGGGTCCATAGCAGTAGATAGATGGTTGTCTCTCCACTTTGTGCTATCATGTTTAGATCTTGTGAGCTGCCTATCATGATCAAGATCATCTTATTGTAATGCTACATGTTGTGTTTGTTGGGATCCGATGAATATTGAATACTATGATCAAGTTGATTATCAATCTATCTTATATGTTAGTTATGATCTTGCATGCTTTCCGTTACTAGTAGATGATTTGGCCAAGTAGATGCTTGTAACTCCAAGAGTTAATATTTATGCCAGATAGTGGGTTCATGCCTCCATTTAATCTGGGAGAGTGACATCAACTTCTAAGATTGTTGATGTGTTGGTACCACTACGGGTAAAATAACAATGCTATGTCTAAAGTCATATGTCTTGTTTACATTATGCACATTACTTAATGCAATTATCCGTTGCTTGCAACTTAATACCAATGGGGGACACGGATGTTAACCTGAAGGTGGATTATTAGTTATAGATGCAGTTGGATAACGGTCTATGTATCTTGTCGTAATGCCTAAATAAATATCATAGTAGTCAACATGTCATGTATATGCATTGTCATGCATTTAATATTTGTAAATTGCACAACTGTAATTTGTTTACCCAACATATCATTTATCTTTATGGAGAGACACCACTAGTGAACTGTGGACCCCGGTCCATTCTTTTACACATCTAATAAAACAACCTACTGCAATCATTGTTCTCTTTTACTCTCTGCAATTAATCATCATTTTCCACACCGTACGTTTAATCCTTTGTTTTCAGCAAGCCGGTGAGATTGACAACCTCACTGTTTCGTTGGGGCAAAGTAGTTTGATTGTGTTGTGTGCAGGTTCCACGTCAGCAGAACAGAACTCCCCTACAACACCACTTTTTCTGGCGTCGTTAACAACCTTGTGAAGATCTACTACTCCTCCTGGTTCGATAACCTCGGTTTCATATTGAGGGAAAACTTGCTGCTGCACTGCTTCAAACCTTCCTCTTGGGGTCTCCCAATGAACATGTGTTTCACGTCATCAGTTACCTAGTTGTCGGCAGCGTTGTGAGGGTGACTTCGCTTCTCTAGTGTCATGGCGTCCCGTCGTACCAGGATGTGCAGACTGAGCTCCCTGTCGATGGACATCGGAGGTGGCATTGCGCGGCCCCCAGGGCTCAGCCACTAATGCTTCAGAAGTGTGTAGTCCAGCGGACCGTAGAGGTCACATCGCTGAAATAACCATGCCTCGTTTAGGAGGAGGTTGAGGCCCGGTAGGCGTCGCTAGAGCTCGAGGCACCGGTGGCGAAGGATTTGGGTCTGGTGCTCTATAATAGGGGAGGTTAATTACTAAGACAATCATCGACATCAATAGGGTCGACGCGTGGGAAGAAGGCTGCACGGTGGTGCATGTGAACAGTCGCCTCAGAAACTGGCGAGGAAGCCATTGTACTACACTGACCGAATGTCTTCCTCCTTTGTGTGTATGCCATGGATGCGGTACCAGCCTGTCGGAGGCTTGTCCGATAGCTCCGAAGCCACCCCCAAGTTTGGAGATCCACTTGGGGGTGCTGGATAGAAATTTGTTGGGCTAGACACTTGGGGTGCCCATGTGGGCATTTTTTTGTATCCGGCACCCTCAATAGATTTTCGGTGGGGGTACCGGTGGAGATGCTCTAACAAACCTGCTCTTGTGCTAGCAGGTATTGGTGCCAAGGGTATAGTAAATTCTAGTCTCATGTGTCTTGAGAGTCCCCTGTTGATATACTTGGTGCCACATCCGTCGATGTTGCTAAAGAAAAGGTAAGTTGGAAAGCAGGTCAGGAAGTGGGGGAAAAGATCTAATTATTTATATTTTAATAGGAGCAGTGCCGGAATTGAGAGAAAGTCTATCTTTTCACTCATAAAGTTAATACAAGTGATTTAGGGCTCAAAGTTAATGGAATGGGTGCGTTCCATGTAAAAACTATGAGAAATAATCATATCTCATTTTCCGCGAAAACATGTATCATCTCTGCTAAATGACAATTAAGCAAATCATCAAGCTCAAAACGATTAGGAGTGAGCATACATGCACTCCTATCTTCGTTTAAATCATCTACTATGTAATATAATTCCAATTTTTCTTCCATAACATCGGGAAGTTGAGTATTAAAAATCCTAACACTGTAATTTTTTAATTTTATTTGTGAAATCATGCAGTCAATCAATCATTATGAGCATACAGAGACATACTCTTATGGAATAAACAGTATGCCTACACATTAGCATGAAGTTGTTCCTACGTGTGGCGCGCTAGCTCTGTAATTAAGTATAGCATTGCGTGTCCACTAATCAGTAGGCAAAGCACACTGCACGCACATAGAACAAGAAGCTAGCTTCCCTCGATGAATTCCCAAAGCTAATAATGATGGGACATATGCTCCTTTCTCTAAATTGTTAGTAATCATAGGTTAGAGTCAAGGTACGGACTGATAGACTTTGCATAATTTATGCAGATCAATATGCATGAGTTTGTGTACGACATCGACAGTATAGTTTTCTCTCTCTAAAAAATCAACAATATAGCTAGTAGTGGTGAAGTAGCATCCCATCAATGGTATTCGATGAAATGATAAACATAATGCAGTAGTACTGTTTTGAATTAATTAGAGGGCGTGTCTCAGTTGCTATAATCAAGTTGCATTTGGGATTCGTTGTGTGTTAATCAAGATGAACAAGAAATCAGAACACAAGTTTTTTCAGCCTCATTACTAATGGGATAAAATGTGTATGTAAAGTTAATTAAACGAGTAGTGGTATAGATTACAAAAAGAGCAGTCAAATAAAAACGAATGCAGCCATGATAGAACAACAAAATCTAGGACCTGGTGCAAACTCGATCGATGGACGAGACACGCACAAAAAGGACAGAGAAGGAATGAAGGACACCTGTAGCTCATGAAATGACACCATGAAACGGAAGTGAAGTGAAATGAAGTGAGGGAGAGACGCAAGTAGCTAGATCCAGACGACATACATGGCATGGATTTGAGGGCCAATATATTTTAGTACTGTGCGAAAGCAAGCATGCATAGTTTTGCTCATTCTAGGCATGCATGCACCCCATTTGGTAAGAGGCAACAAAGATGCCAAAACAGTCATCTCATGCCTTCACGGAAGTACTCTAAAAAAATGCTACTAGTCCACTCATCTCTGATGCAAGGAGTTCGTTGCATCATACTGTACCTTTCTCTGTGAGGTGAGCCATGAGCAGGAGCGATAATAATTAGAGTATGCATTTTTTTTTTAAGAAATGGAGGGCGTGCCCCCAGCCCGTGCACCCTGCGCTACACATGTATTTGCTTTCATGTATTATAATGCCCTAGAAAACAAACCAATCAACAAAGAAATCAAGTATGAAGTTTAGTGAGCCAAATTCTATGTGCATCTACTCCTAAGGTACTCCCTATCTCTCATTATAGGATGCCTAGTGCAATATCTGACTTCAGGTCTCAAATCCCGCTACTTGAAAGCCCGGTCTGTAATTCCTTCCTACGCCCCGTCTTAGCATCCCCTTTTGTACGCTTCCATATGAATTATCATTTCATCTACCAGTTATACAAAAAGAATATCGAAAAATTTAATCCCAAATGCATGTAATATCAGAATATGCTTTATGATCGTTCTAATAACATATTGTGATGATATTGTAGATATTGACATTTTCTAATATTTGGTCAAAATTATAATGTTTGACTTTGACATAAACTAATAAACATCCTAATATGGGAGGGAGGGAGTACTTCTAAGTTCTAAATAGTTCTAACTAGTAATTAGTATACTCATATTTATGTTTCCATGGTTCCCTTATATAGGTCGCAGGTTTATCAAATAAGAACAAGGGCTATCCAGCATTTTGCGTTGTCAATTTCCCCGCTATAGTAAATTGTTATAATCCCCCTAGTACGATGGTACGTGTTTAGAGAGGAAAGAATGCATCAATGTAAAATTCCTCTTGCTTCTTTTACACTCAGTAAGCTAATCTACTTGTAAGCCTACCTTTCTTTTGAGCCAAATCAAGGTTAAAGTTCAAGGAAAAGCAATGTTCTTCCCTGGTTAGCTCTTTTCCCAATCTAACAAAACCTCGAGTTAACCAAGAAGAGGTGCTTCTTGCATACGTCATCAAATTTATCAGTTCTATCTCATAATTTTTCTTCAAACATTAGTATATATGTAATTAATTTGACGACAAGGAGGATCTAGAAAATAAAGTTATATATAAGTTGTACTTTGCTAATTGGCTCAATAAGACTAGTAATATGGAGGATAAAATAAAAATGCAAGAAAAAACATTGTTATAAGGAAGTATACGAAACAAGTTGGTATTCATTACAAATATCAAGATCCAAGCTAGCAGTTGTCCTCAGAAAAACCAGCTAACAAATTAGGGATGCAAGCGGGATCCGCCTATATCCCGTGGTTCTAGTTCATTTGAGGATTCCTACCTAGTTTAAACTTTGAGATTAGAAAATAAACTGGAAATCCTCAAATGAACAGAAACGGAATATAATTAAGCAGGATCCTGCTTGACATCTTATAACAAATCAAGAATTGGAAAGCTCGATCATCAACTAGCTAGCAAATAAGCAAATTGCCTCCAATCGATGGAGCTCGTTCTTATATATTCAATGAAATCATACAATTTAAAATGTACCAAACAATTAGAGTTTTGAGCTTGCCTTTTGTACAATAACAATTATTTTGTAACAACACAATGCCAACAATTAACCAGAATCTAAAAATTCCAAGAGGGAACACAACAACACTAGCTTAATATCATGAATTTATGATGTCCTGGCAACATATTCCAGTGAAACGAACATGGATCAACAGTTAACACCACTTAAGTTTCATACAAGTTAACAGAAAAAAACACCAAAAGAGATCCATCATAAAAAAGAAGAGAATCAATAGACAGTGGTAGAAATAGAGCCTACTTGTTGTACACATGTCCATGTCCATGTCCTCGCACGCACCTGCCGTACGTCCTCATTGCCGACCAAGATCCGTCAGGAGTAGGGCGGCCTCTCGACACCACCGATGGCTCCGGCCCAGCCGTTGTGACCTTCCATCGGCATTGGCGGCATGCCCAACGGCAGCTGGTTGAAAAACGGAAGCCCACCGGCTGCCGCGCCGCCCGACGGATCAGCGCCGAACGGCATGCCACCGCCTGACTGGTCTGGCGCCAGCGGAGGGACAATCTCTTCGCCTTCTTCGAGGGGCAGCCTTTCGTAGGCCACGTTGCTGAATGACGCGGCCACGACGACCACCGGCCCGGCAGCGACAAGCGCACCGGCCACGCTGCCGCCAACAACCTGCCCCTGCCCTCCGGCAAGGAAGGCCGAGAGGCTGGTGGCCCCCGGCGGCGCCGGAGGCGGGAGGAAGGAGCCCGCCAGGGAAAGTATCTCGAACCTGCCGTGGAGCGTAGCTACAGCCGGCGAGGCCGGCCCGGTCTGTGCAGACTGTGGCTGCCGAAGAGTAACGTTCGTGACAGTCCCCGCCGCGGAGAGCACACAGATGCCGCGCTGCCGGCGACGTGCATAGGCGGTGAGGGCCTCGAAGACGTCGCAGCCGGCGGCGACCTCAAGGATGTGTGCCCTCAGCGCGTTGGCGCTCTCCCTGGTGATGATCACCGGCGGCTTGGGCTTGTTCTTGGATCCCGGAGGCCGGCCACGGGGGCGTCGGCCGACGACCTCCCCACCGCCTATCCCGGCGCCTCCAGCGGCGCTCCCTCCCCCACCGCTTCCCGGAGAGAGGGCATCCTGGCCGTCATCGGAGCCGCCGGCACCGTCATCGTGACTGAGATGAAGGTTGTGATGGTGGTGGTGAAGGTAGGAGCTGGTTCCCAAATCTAGTCCTGCCATTCTCTGGGGTAGGAGAAGAGCTAATTATAAGTTTAGTAAGCAGTGTAGTAGCATTAAAAAGAGTAAAAATAATAGCTACATAACAGTACCGATAATATTAAGAAATTAAAGATGCAAGAGAAGATCGTGGTGCTCGTGATGATGGTAATAGGCCGGAGGAAGAGGAGAGGAGGGGAGGAGACGAGAAGAGTGTGTTTGTTTAGGGTTTGTGGTGCTTGTTTTCTTGGAGAAGAGTAAAGAATGGGTTTGGCTTTTTGGAATTTGTGGGGGTGAGCAGAAGGAAAAGGTTGCTCTTTGGTGAAGTTTTTTCTTGTTTATAACATCTGTGGTTGTTTTATCCTTGTTGTTGATGTTTTCTTGTATGGATTTGTGGACTAGATATTATAGGGTGGGAAAAAAGATGCAGAAGATTAGGACGACATGGGAGGAAGAGGAGATGGCATCCAATTAGGGTAGAGAGGCAAAGGAAGATGAGAAAGTGATAGGTTAGTGGTCTTCGGAGATGGTGGGAGAGGATAAAATATAAAACAGGAGCTAGAGAGAGAGAGACATAGATAGCAAATTCAGTTTTGTGTATTTCGCTGCAGATGGGGTCTGTTAGTTAGCAGGCCCACGTGTCTGCTTGATATGTGTGATACCATGCTTTTCTTTGGACATGAGGATGATCCGACGTTGATGCTTATGCACACAAGTGGGGGCATTAGTTTAATGGTGCAACTTGGAACTTATTATAATAGCTGTAGACCAAAGTGTTGAGCCATTTGGGTTTGTGCATCGGGACAACTTTGATTTGGGTGGGTGTCATGTGAAACTTCTCTCTCCCTCCCTCTCTTTGCATCAACATACTAGGCTAATTAAACTATTCAAAGGTGGCACGAGGGCAGGTTGGAATCTGGTTTGGTTTGCCTTTTCTTGCCACCGCCATGATTTAGTGCCTGTTAAAATGGGTAAGGTATGGTTAATGTTTCCTAGGTTTTGCATTGCAGTGTGCTCTTGTTGCTTAATGGATAATGCAATTAGAGTAAACTTTCTGATCACTGGATCAACACTATGACAACATGGAAAGATAGTTACATGCATGTTTCAAATCAGTGCAAAAAACATTTAGGCACGTAGAGGCTATATAGACGAGAAATGGTTGTGAGTTACAGAGATTGGGGAGGGTGCACTACCGGAAAATCCAAATTTGCCGTGCGGACCGGTCTCTGCCGTGTGCCTCCAAATCTTGGAACACGGCAATGAGAGCTTTGCCGTGATGCCAACAGCAGGATCACGGCAAAGATAAGATGCATGGCACAGGAGCTCGAGAGCACACGGCAAACACAATATCACGGCAAAACGGAAACAAAACACACGGCAAATATAGTCATCTCGGCAAAGAATTCTTTGCCGTGATCCTTTATTTAACATCACGGCAAATAAGTTGACTAGGATCCGCAAGTTTGCCGCCCTCCCCACTATTTCACGGGAAAAATCTAAATAAATTTCCCGTGCTACAAATAAATTGGCGGGAACCTCTTTGCCGTGTGTCTAGCAAACGCGCACGGCACATATCCTCTTTGCCGTGCGCCTACTAGTGCCCAACACGGCAGATATCTTTGCCGTGTTCCTTTTATAATACCGCACGGCAAAACATGTGTTTGTTTTATTTTGATATGCTTGCTTTGTTTATTTTCTTTGTAAAGGCTTCTAGTAGGTTCATTTACTTCACCTAACACAACCAAGGTAAAAACTACACTAGCCTACCACCTTTCGACGCCGTTAAAGGGGTAGAAGAAAACGTTAGGGTTTTTCCAGCGGATCAATGGTTTCGCCGAATCAGGATCCGGGAGCGTCAGCAACCAACCCAAACCTAGGTTGTGCCATACCATGTGTGTAAAAGTGTGTTGGTTGTTTTGTAAGTGCAAGTTTTTTCTCCGGTGTGTGACCGTCTTCACCGACCGCACTCTCTCTCTACTAAGTTTCTAGACTTATATGTGAAAACTCCCGTTTCGGGGGAATCGGGGCAATCTTGTGAGAACTTGTGATAATAGTTGGTTTTCTATGTTCCTATGTCCTTACCTAACACAACCAAGCAAAACATTCCACTGGCCTACCCCCTTTCGACTTCGATCAAGGGGGTAGACGGGAACTTTGACTTTTTTCTAGCGGATAAAGGGTTTCGCCTAATCAGGGCCCGGGAGCGTCGGAAACACACCCAAACCTAGGTTTGTGCCATACCATGTGTGTACAAGTGTGTTGGGTGTTTAGGAAGTGCAAGATTTTACTCCGGAGTGTGACCGTCTTCATCGACCGCACTCTCTCTTCTAAGTTTCTAGACTTATAGGTGAAATCTCCTGTTTTGGGGGAACCAGGGGCAATCTTGTTTGAACTTGTGATAATAGTTGGTTTCCATGTTCCTATGTCCTTACCTAACATAACCAAGGTAAAAATTACACTGGCCTACCCCCGTTTTGACGTCGTTCAAGGGGTAGATGAAAACGTTAGGGTTTTTCCAGAGGATAAAGGGTTTCGCCGAATCAGGGCCCGGGAGCGTCGGAATCCCACCCAAACCTAGGTTGTGCCATACAATGTGTTTACAAGTGTGTTGGGTGTTTTGGAAGTGCAAGATTTTACTCCGGAGTGTGACCGTCTTCACCGACCGCACTCTCTCTCTACTAAGTTTCTAGACTTATAGGTGAAATCTCCTGTTTCGGGGGAACCGGGGCAATCTTTTGAGAACTTGTGATAATAGTTGGTTTTCTATGTTCCTATGTCCTTACCTAATACAACCAAGCAAAAAACTCCACTGTCCTACCCCCTTTCGACTTCGATCAAGGGGTAGACGAAAATGTTAGGGTTTTTCCAGCAGATCGAGGGTTTCGCCGAATCAGGGTCCGGGAGCGTCGGAATCCCACCCAAACCTAGGTTTTGACATACCATGTGTGTACAAGTGTGTTGGATGTTTTGGAAAGTCAAGATTTTACTCCGGAGTGTGACCGTCTTCACCGACCGCACTCTCTCTCTACTAAGTTTCTATACTTATAGGGTGAAATCTCATGTTTTGGGGGAACCGGGGGCAATCTTGTGTGAACTTGTGATAATAGTTGGTTTTCCATGTTCCTATGTCCTTACCTAACACAACCAAGGTAAAAATTACACTGGCCTACCCCCGTTTTGACGCCATTCAAGGGGTAGACGATAACGTTATGGTTTTTCCAGCGGATCAAGGGTTTCGCCGAATCAGGGCCCGGGAGCGTCGGAATCCCACCCAAACCTAGGTTGTGACATACCATGTGTGTACAAGTGTGTTGGGTGTTTTGGAAGTGCAAGATTTTACTCCGGAGTGTGACCGTCTTCACCGACCGCACTCTCTCTCTACTAAGTTTCTATACTTATAGGGTGAAATCTCCTGTTTTGGGGGAACCGGGGGCAATCTTATGTGAACTTGTGATAATAGTTGGTTTTCCATGTTCCTATGTCCTTACCTAACACAACCAAGGTAAAAATTACACTGGCCTACCCCCGTTTTGATGTCGTTCAAGGGGTAGACGATAACGTTAGGGTTTTTCCAGCGGATCAATGGTTTCACCGAATCTGGGCCCGGGAGCGTCGGAATCCCACCCAAACCTAGGTTGTGCCATACCATGTGCGTACAAGTGTTTTGGGTGTTTTAGAAGTGCAAGATTTTACTCCGGAGTGTGACCGTCTTCACCGACCGCACTCTCTCTGCTAAGTTTCTAGACTTATAGGTGAAAACTCCCGTTTCGGGGGAACCGGGGGCAATCTTGTGAGAACTTGTGATAATAGTTGGTTTTCTATATTCCTATGTCCTTACCTACAACCAAGCAAAAAAATCCACTAGCCTACCCCCTTTCGACTTCGATCAAGAGGGTAGACGAAAATGTTAGGGTTTTTCCAGTGTATCAAGGGTTTCGCCGAATCAGGGCCTGGGAGACTCGGAATCCCACCCAAACCTAGGTTGTGACATACCATGTGTGTACAAGTGTGTTGGGTGTTTTGGAAGTGCAAGATTTTACTCCGGAGTGTGACCGTCTTCACCGACCGCACTCTCTCTCTACTAAGTTTCTATACTTATAGGGTGAAATCTCCTGTTTTGGGGGAACCGGGGGCAATCTTGTGTGAACTTGTGATAATAGTTGGTTTTCCATGTTACTATGTCCTTAACTAACACAACCAAGGTAAAAATTACACTGGCCTACCCCCGTTTCGACGCTGTTCAAGGGTTAGGCGATAACGTTAGGGTTTTTCCAATGGATCAATGGTTTCGCTGAATCAGGGTCCGGGAGCGTCGGAATCCCACCCAAACCTAGGTTTTGGGTGTTTTGGAAGTGCAAGATTTTACTCCGGAGTGTGACCGTCTTCACCGACCGCACTCTCTCTCTACTAAGTTTCTAGACTTATAGGTGAAAACTCCCGTTTCGGGGAAACCGGGGGCAATCTTGTGAGAACTTGTGATAATAGTTGGTTTTCTATGTTCCTATGTCCTTACCTAATACAACCAAGCAAAAAATTCCACTGGCCTACCCCCTTTCGACTTCGATCAAGGGGGTAGACGGGAACTTTAGGGTTTTTCCAGCGGATCAAGGGTTTCGCCGAATCAGAGCCCAGGAGCGTCGGAATCCCACCCACACCTAGGTTGTGCCATACCATGTGTGTACAAGTGTGTTGGGTGTTTTGGAAGTGCAAGATTTTACTCCGGAGTGTGACCGTCTTTACCGACCGCACTCTCTCTACTAAGGTTCTAGACTTATAGGTGAAATCTCCTGTTTTGGGGGAACCGGGGGCAATCTTGTGAGAACTTGTGATAATAGTTGGTTTCCATGTTACTATGTCCTTAACTAACACAACCAAGGTAAAAATTACACTGGCCTACCCCCGTTTCGATGCCGTTCAAGGGGTAGACGAAAACGTTCGGGTTTTTCCAGCGGATCAAGGTATCATGACTATGCCATTTCCACCTAGTTGTCATGACTATGCCATTTCCACCTACTTGTCAAAATCTAGTTAGTTGAAGTTGTCAAAATTGTCATTTCCACTTAGGTAGTTGAATTATGCTTATGTCATTGACACTTAGGTATTTTAGTTGTCAAAATTGTCATTTTCACTTAGTTAGTTGAACTATGCACAAGACATTGACACTTAGGTATTTTAGTTGCCAAACTTGCATTTTTCCACTTTGTTAGTTTAATGATGCACATGGCATTGACCCTTAGCTATTTTAGTTGTCAAACTCATGATTTTTGTACGAACTTGTAGGAGGATCAACAATGACGTCCATCTTCGCCATCCGTCCACCGTCGCGGAGTTCATGTGAATGCTATGTAGAATGATGCCTATGTGGTGTTTGAGACTATGTTTGTGCTATGTCGAGTTTGAACTATGTTGAGTTCATGTTTGTGGAGTTTGAACTTTGTTTGTGGACTTTGAACTTTGTTGAACTATGTTTGTGGACTTTGAACTTTGTTGAACTATGTCTATGTTATGTGGAGTTAGAACCATGTTGGAGCACTATTTAGTCATATTTGTGTGAGAATTGATATCTGTGAATTATTCTGTGTATTATCTGTAAAATGCAGGAATTTAAAAAAACGGAAAGAAAATAGTGCAATATGGTCACTTTGCCGTGTGTAGGCTCACGGCAAAGGCCTTTGCCATGATGGGGCGCACGGCACAGCGTGCACGTGGCGCACACCTGTGAGACCTGGCAATGTGTGGGTGACCATATGGTCAGTTTGCCGTGTCCAACCTATAGTGGCGCACGGCAAAGAGTGCGCTCAATATTTCTGGCAACAGATCTGTGCCGTGCATGTGATTGGCGAGCACACGGCAAACTTTTGAGGTTTGCCGTGCTGGTCGTGTGTGAAGCGCATGGCAAACTTTTGAAATTTGCCGTGTTCCTTTTCTCCAGGACACACGGCACAGCGTGCCGTGCTGGCACAGCATTGGCACACGGCAAAGATCCGGAATGAGGGTTGCTCTGACAGATATGTGCCGTGCTCTTGGCGCTTGAACCACGGCAAAGACCTCTGCCGTGCTTCTGGAGAAAAGAACACGGCAAAGATCTTTTGCCGACACGTATTAGGCCATGTGGCGTTTGCCGTGCAGGTAAGCACGGCAAAGTCTTTGCCGTGTTCCGCACGACCTTTGCCGTGTATTTTGGCTGCACGGCAAAAAACAGGTTTCCGGTAGTGGTGTACGAGAAAGTGAGAGGTTAGGGTCTGTTTGAGAGCTATAGGGCCATATATAATGCCATGGTTGCATAATGAATGTTTACTCATAAGAAATCCGTTTCTTAGTAGCCCACATCAGAAACGACCATTTAGAACAAAAATGTTTGCTTGGTAGACGGTGGTTACAATGATTACAAAAACTGGTTGCATATGGTAAGTGTGACCTATAAAGGCTAAGGAAGTGTCGTCTTCACACTGCTTCAAATACGAACTCTGCTTGAAAACTGTTTTCTACCATGGCCATAGAACAACATAAGAAAATAAATTAATAACAATATGCCATGAAATACACAAGCAAATAAAGTTTGAACTAACTAAGCTGAAGGGATCGCATCTTCATGTTTCTCTTCTGCTCCCACCTCCTTCAGCTTCCGTAGTGCGGTGGTTTTGGACTAGAGAGCACGGTCGTCGGATTCAAACAAACCATTATATATTGGGCATCTCACTCGCCTTTGGATGAGAACGGTTATGTGCCATCATCTTGTGCATGGGACGCTTCTTATGGGTCATGCTTATTTGTCCTTGTTATTGTTCTTCTTCACCGATGACCTCACTAATCATGGTCTTCTGACCTCGGGGGAATGACGAGAGACTAAAATCTGGTCCATTGAAAGAGTTCTCGCTGTGTCAAGGATTGATCCCTCTTGATGTGTGCATTGGTTACGCCCTGATGGATGTGTGCATTCCTTGAGTGCAAGAAAATGTGCCTATGTTTTTTATCTATATGAATGTGAATGATGTACTACATGTGTGTTTGCTTCTTCTCCGGCAACCAGAGATATTGAGTGTCCATCAAGGCCCTTAATTATGTATTTTGTCTCGATCCTAAAGTTTATGGTTGTATGATCTAGAAAAGATATCAAGACGATTAAGGAAATAATTTCTATTAAAAAATTATGATTCCTTATCCATGCACTCGTCATTTTCTTGTACAACAGGGCTCAAAATAATCTAGATTGATCTCAACACTCATACTTAGTAAAGGCATATCTTAAACAGTGTTAATTACGATATAACCGTACACCCATCAACACCCAAAAGAAATTTTGCACTGCCCTCCTTATTCAACAATGGATGCCATGAGGTAGTACTAGCTACTAAGTACCTACGCACACCAAAAATATTAAGTTATAAATAGGGATGAAAACGGAGCGGAATTTTTCCGACTTTTCCGCGGAAAAACGGAAACGGAACGAAAATACGGAAGTGGAAACGGAATTTTGCAAAACGGAAACGGAAACGGAAAATTTTATGCGGAAACGGAAACGGAAACGGAACAGCGTATTCCGTAGGAATGACCACGGAAACGGAAACGGAACAGCGTATTCCGGCGGAATGACCACGGAAACGGAAACGGAAACGGAACAGCGTATTCCGGCGGAATGACCACGGAAACGGAAATTCCGTTTCCGGTAATACGGAACTTTCCGTTTTTTGCTACGTGGTGCTATCTGAATGCAGCAGGCCTAACAATTTTAGTGAGAACACCGAGGCAGAACCAGAGATCTAAACAAAAAAATTAAAATATATGAAGCAACCATGTTTAGACCCTACGTACTTGCATATTATCTCCCTCTCAAGATATTCCTGGTTCGGCATTTCAGTGTTTCACTAGGTTTAGGGACGATAGTAGGTATTTTTTTTGCCAAAGTTGATAACTTAGAAACACTATATTATAATTTAATTTATTTCAACTTATTAAATTGATAAGTTTGTTGATTTGCTTGAGTTTTCCTGCATTATTCAAGGGGTCGCTTGGTTCCGGCAAACATCTGCTTTCTGTTCCGTGTCCGTACCGTATTCGATTTGTATATCTGTTTCCGACAATATTTTTTCTGTATTTGTTTCCAGGGTTTCTGTATTCGTTTCCGCTTCCGCAAAAAATATGAAAACAAATATGGCACAACCCAGTTCCGTCCGTATCCGCTCCGTTTTCATCCCTAGTTATAAAAGGGTGAAAGGTGTGGGCGCATAACGGGGCGGAGCTGGAGTAACAGCCTAACAGGTCCCTTGATGCAATCCGAAATAGTGAACTAGTATAGTGACATACTACTGCCCAAATGACCTTATGTGTTGTGAAAAATGGACTTCCAGATGCACAGTTGCCATGCTAACCTGATGCACAATGCCTACTTAGGTGGTAAGTAAGGCTATAAAATTTCTTGCACCCTGATGAATGTGCATCAGGGTCATATCCCAAGCAGCTCCGCCCCTGCGCATAACTTACATAACTATGGTGTTAAATGAGACAATGTTGCCATTATAGCTTGTTACTCCCTCGGCTCCAAACCTGATGGCCTAGCTTGTTTCAGTGGGGAAGCTTTGACCAACCATTACTTGTTAGTTGTAAGTTAATCATGTGCTACACAATCATTACCACAACGAAGTAGTTTTGAATACGAATGTAATGACCTCAGGTTTATGTCACATAGTTACATACTAATAAAGTAAATATTAATTAGATACTTGACCTTATGAAACAAAAAGGCCATGTATTTGGAAAATCATGATCGATCATAATTATCATTACAAGTTAAATCTACACATGTGAAAGATACATGCTTCATGGACACTCATGCCATACTTTCTATGATGTGGTTTATTAAGCTTGTGTTCAAGCAACCATTGATCAACTTGCCCAAGTTGACCAAGTTCCACTAGCTAGTTGTTATCTAATGCAATAATATGAAAAGATGGACAATTTGACGGCAGATGGCCTTGCTTTTGTACATATCATATCGTGTCCACCTTTTTAAGTTATGTATGTCCGATTGTCATGTCATGACAAGATGGGTGTGTATTTTATGTCATACTGTTTTTTTAAGGAGAGCAAACCTGCAGTCTTTGCGTCAGATATTTGATATTTTTTTATAGATGAGCTTGTTCATGACCAATAAATTTGTGTATATGTGATAGTTTTTTTTGAAAACGGGAACAAAACTCTAACCCCTGCATCACATTTGATAGATGAGCTTGATCAGTCTCAATAAATTTGTGATTTCATTTTTTTAAATTCCATGTGCTTACATCAACAACAGAAAAGACGAAAATATACAGGTGGTGTCGCTTACTGCTAGCTCGCAAATGATTATAATTGCAGACAGTTGAATACTGCATATATTGTTTCCAATTGTCTATGACCATATCGTGGGGTGAATAGCTCCTGTGCGACGTCTTTGTGGGGAATTGTCCAGGCGACGACGTCGTTGGCTGAAATTGCTCTCGTGCGACGTTTTGTAGCTAGCGAATAGCTTAGACAAGACTAGCTGATAAAACGGCTGTCTGGCTCTTAACGGAGGTGTAGATTAGGTTAGGACTTGACTGGTTGACTGGTTATGTGCTCCGATAGGTGGGACTGACTAAGTTGCCACGACATTGTACGGAGCCGAGTAGCCCCCATTCCACTCCCGCTCGACCCGCCCCTGCTCGACGGCGCCGCCCTTTTCCGGCGGCAACGATTTCTTCTCGCCGGCTGTGGAGCGACTTCTCTCGGCAGCGGCGCAGCTTTCACGGGTGAGTAATTTCACGACCCTATTCTCATTCCCATCAATTTTGGATGCGTTTGTGGCCTAAAGCTCTGTATCCCGACCCATTTGTGAAATCAGAGAAGCGTCCCCGATCCGTGCGCGTTGATTGACTGAGATGCCGCCCCGAGCGCGTTCAAATCGGTAATGCGCACCCCCCTTCTAACTTATGTTGAGCTCGATTTGTTTCTCGTCCCCTGCTCCCATAGCTAACTGCCGCTTCCCGCCCGCCCGCCATTGACAGGGGGGTGACAGGGGAGCTTCTGACATCCATTGAATTCTTTCCTTGTAAGGCCAAGCTAGGTGATGGTAGCGTTCGAAACATTGAGAGAGACACGATAGTTGTTTTGGAAGTAAGCAAAGACGAAATTGATCCGCAGGAACTTCAGCGCTTGGAGGAGAAGGCAGTGGTGAATTTGGTGGAGAAAATTGGGGAGACCACAGTTTGGGGTCCAGAGCAGGAGATGAGACTGCTACGGTATGCTGATAGGGAAAACACTTACCTCCGAATTGAGGATGGAGAAATATCATTAATGAAATTGATCGACAGAAAGGTTGGGATAGCAAAAAAGTAACCTTTCGGGCAGAGCTCATTGACTTGAACCCAAATTCCAGGGTTTAATATGTTGCATCAAAGATGGCTTCACAGATTGTAGATGCTGAGTGGGCAGCAGAGAAACAGTTGTTATTGCCAATGCTTCTTGAATTGACAGTGGTACGTGAAGAAACGGGGGCTGCTGCAGATGCGGATGCAGATGCAGAAGCATAACAGGGATGCTCTGGTGGTACGATGGTTGTTGTTGATTGGAATTTAGTAGAATTAGCTGAACGCAGAGATTTGGTCATTGCACCAATAGATGACACTAAGATGGCCGAAATGTTTGGAATTCCAGTTGATGAGAAAGATAAGTAGAAGGATGACAGTAATTTACCTGCTGGTGGTAACACAAATTCAGTCCCTCGACAAGTGGATAGAGAGTTGATGTTAGAGGCTGCTGATGATGTAGATGATGCACATGATGATGAGCTGGTGCATTTGTATGACAAAGAGAACCCTGTCATTGCGGTGGGAAGATGTGGCCAAACATGGATGAGTTTAGGATGTGTTTCAAGACCTATGCAGTGAGACATGAGTTTGAGGCCAGGACTATGTGGACTGATCGAAAGAAATTTTATGCTAGGTGCAAAGGTTTTGATGGAACTGGTAACACCCCTGCAAGTGGTACATATCTGCTAGACGACAGCCTGATGGGCATACAATCAGGGTAAATCAAATCCCACATGAGCTTACATGTATGAGCAGTTCACAGTTTGTTTCAAGGATGACATCACAACTTTGGATTACACAAAAGATTACTCCTATTTTAGCCAAGACACCAAACACAACAGCAAAAAAAACTTAAACTTGACCTGGAATTAATGTGTCTCATTAAGCTGAAATATACCACAGTCTGGAAGGCAAAACAAAGGGCAGTGAAAGCATTATATGGTGATTGGGCAAATACATTTAGGATGTTGTAAAGTTTTAAAGCAGAGGTGGAGAAGAGGTCACCTGGCAGTGTGGTGGAGATAGATACTGAGATAAAGGAGGATGGCAAGGTTTATTTCAGCAACAAAAAAATGTGTTTAAAGCCTTGCGTTGATGGATTTAAAGCTGGGTGTCGTCCATATTTGTGCATTGATTCATCGTTTTTGACTGCAAAGTGGAATGGTCAGTTGGCAGCATGCAATGCTCTTGGTGGACACAACTGGATGTTTCCTATTGCCATTGGATTGTTTCAGTCAGAGACAGAGGCATCATGGACATGGTTCATGATTCAGTTGAAAAGATGCCTAGGGCCAGTATCACCTTTGGCCATCCACACAGATGCATGTAAAGGGCTAGAAAAGGCAGTGAGGATTGCTTTTCCTCATGCTGAGCAGAGAGAGTGCTTTGGCCATATGTGGATGAATTTGATAAAAAAATACAGAGGAGAAGAATTTGGGCGCATGTGGCCAGCAGCAAGAGCTTACACCACACAGACACATTCCTATCACCTTGGTAAGATTATGGCAGCATGTGCTGAGAATGATTTTGCTTCATGGTTGAGAGCCCACCATTCTCTGTTATGGTATAGGTCAGGCTTTAATACTGCAATCAAGTGTGATCATATCAACAACAACTTGGCAGAAAGTTTCAACAACAGGATCAAGGAGATGAAAGACTTGCCTGTGCATGACATGGTGGACCAAATCAGGATCATGATCATGCGCTTGTTTGAATTGAGAAAAAGAATTGGTGACATTTTGGAAGGGGGTAAGCTTCCGGCAGTGGTCCAACAAGTGGTCAACAGGAGCAGAAAGCTTTCACATCTATCTGTTGAGAAATCTTCATTGTGGGGTGCTGAAGTTAGAGATACAAAGAGTGGCAAGAGGCATGTTGTTGACACTGATTTGCATGAATGCACCTGCCTAGAGTGGCAACACACTGGGAAACCATGTGAGCATGCCATAATTTTTTTGGCATCTAAACCCAGGTTAAATATGCACTCATATTTGCATGATTATTACTCTGTCGAAAAATTCAAGGCTGCATATGCAAGTCCAATTCCACCACTGACAGACCAATCGCAGTGGCCTGAGGTGGACTTTGAATTTTCTATGTGACCACCCCTCACTAAAAGAAAGGCTGGAAGGCCCAAAGCAAGCAGATTCAAAGCTTGGTTTGAGAAAGGTGGAAGTAGTAAGAAAAAGAAAGATGATGACAAGCCAAAAAGGCCTCAGAAAGGTAACAAAAACAAATGCAAGAGGTGTGAGGTACTTGGGCATAGAGAAGGTTCCAGCGAATGCATATATGCCGAGCGAAAGCCAAGGTATGTTAATTTTGTTGTTTTTGTGTTGTTTTTTGTTTTTGCTGCTTGTTTCATTCTAACCAAGTAATATGATTTATTTTTCAGAAAGAAGCGTGCAGCAAAAGGCCCACCTATTCTTGTTGAACCATCCTAGCCACAGAAGAAAGCAAGAGCCGGTGGTAGCAGAAAGAAGAGAACTGAACCTGTTCTGGATGACCAGGTGCAAACTGAACCTGTTCTGGATGACTGATACCCGTAGAAGTGATAGCCTTCAGTAGCTACCTGCAATGAAAAGTATACGGGGTTAGGTTGAGCATCCAAGTGCAGAGTATGTAGTAAGTGGAAGACGTGTTTTCCCCACGAGGGGTGACTCGAGGGTTTAATATCGAACTCTCGGGGAATCAGTAGTGAAAGATTTATCTTCCTATCCTTCTTTTGGTTACCTACAAAACAAAGTTAAATGTTTTGGTCCTCAACCTCACATGTGGTTGTCAAGCACAAGGTGTAAGAATGATATCAAGATAGTTATGCAATGCAAATAAGAAATAAATATGCAATGGTGGTGAATAAATGTGCAAGGATGATGATAACAATGATAAATGATATTTTTGGGTTTTTTATGATGAATGCAAGATGTAAAAGTGTTTTTGTATTTTCGGATTTAATAATGGCAGAAAATGAAAACGTGGTGAAAGTTGTTGGAAAGGTGTTTCTTATGATTAAAAATGGACCGGGGTTCATAGTTTCACAAATGCACTCTCTCTTTAATAAAGTGGTAGACAATGGAATCTAGGAGTTGACATATGAGATTGCAACACAAAGTTTGATGACAAGTTACTAATTATATGGGCATCACGTCCTAACATAGAGATCTTTTGGTTATTAATCTCACTTATACTCCACCAAGATGCGAACTAAATCACAACACCTTAGTAATTAAGATAACTCAGAATATAGCTTTAAGTATCATGACATGAAGTTAAAATAAGAACATGCTAGATCTAGTCACGGAGAAGTGGCAAATCACCCACAACCCTTGTAGCATGGTATTTTTGTTTATCCCTAGTGAGACAACAAAGTAAGCTAAAACACCCAAGTGGATCAAGATATTACAGTTGTCAACTTACCGCACTCACCACCCCCTGTTACTCCAACTAATGCACACATCACCCCACACACGCTCTCATAAACATGCTTGATCATAACAAGTGAATAAGAACGGGGTACATAATATACATCTATATTCATAACTGAAACAAACATTGCAATCTCAAACATATATTAACTCATAAAAAGATCCACCACATAGGAATTACAACGATGACCGTAATCATGTTCAGCAGCTCATACGGTACTAATTAGTGAAGCTCAAAGAGAGGAGAGATACATAAGTTACTTCCACAAACCCATAGTCCAGAGGTGGACTACTCCCTCTTCATCATGGAGACGGTGGAGATGTCGATGGAGAAGATGGAGACCACGCCGGCAGGGCCCCGCCGGAGTTTTCCCCCTCCAATCTGCAGCTCCAGATCTCTCTTTCGGTGTTTCTGTGTTTCGGCGGCGCTCCTTCCAGAGAACGTCGGGGGGCTTCTTTTATAAGCGTTTTTAGGTCAAGACGATGCCGGTGGAGAAAAGTTTGACGGCAGCGGAGTCACGAGGGCCAAAAGAGTGGGCCCCACGCGGCCAGGTACACTGGCCGCGTGGGCCACCCTCTTTTGGGCCTCCGGCCTCCATTTGCTTGCTTCCTTCGCTCCCAAGTCTTCTTCCTTCCAAAATATTGACGCTCGTAATTTTCCAGGTCATTTGGACGTTGTTTGTGTCCCTGAAACTTAAAAGGAAAGAAATCGGGTTTTCTGCTTGCGCAGGGTTAATTCCATAAAAAATAGGAAATAAATATTTTATTGCCTAAAATCATTATATAACAGTGGTATAACCCTTATATGATGCAAATATGATTGGAATATAAGTGATATAGTGCAAAGTTCATGTATGCATTTTACATGCATCAATGACCAGGTGCAAACTGAACCTGTTTTGGATGAACATGAGCAAACTGAACATGTTCTTAATGACCAGGTGCAAACTGAACCTGTTCTGGATGCACAGGACCAAACTGAACCTGCTTTGGATGAACATGAGCAATCTGAACCTGTTCTAGATGACCAGGTGCAAACTGAACCTCTTCTGGATGCACAGGACCAAACTTAACCTCTTGGCCATGCTTGTGGTAGGCCTAGTGGTGTTGGTAAGAAAAGAAGGAGTATCAACAAGTTGATTGATGTACTTGACAAAGAGAAGATATCGGGTGGTGCCCGTGGTAAGAAGAGGAAAAATAAATAGAGTGATGTTGTAATAAACTTGCTTTGATTTGTTGTAATAAGTTGGAATGATGTCGTTGTATTAATTCAGATTTGGTTTGATTTGATTTGTTGTAAAAATAAATTCAGATTTGGTTCAAATTCAAATTTGGTCCAAAATTCAAACATTTGTGGCACTTGTGTTATGCTAAGATTGGATGTTGCAATGATTTCACACTGTTATGCACTTTGTTTGATCTAAATGCTCATCAATCCGAGTCATGTTGCTAACTCCTGAAAATGTGCTTCAAATGAACTCCAAAGGTAGGGTAAACGGCCCCATTTCTAAGCAAGTTTTTTTTCCACCCTGTCTAAATCAGCCAAAAAGATTTCCTAGACATCCATTCTACATATTAAGTGTCATTCCAAAGTCTCACTATTTATTGAAATAATCTTCATATTATTTATTTATTTTTACATAATAATGGTTTGATTGCAAATCCTAAATAAATAAAGTTCAAAACATGAGAATGAAAAACTAAGCTCAGATCTATCTTAGTCACTCCAAAATGAAGCTTTGGTGAGGTTTTCACAATCTTTTATTTCAAAAACATTGAAATCACCTAAACCCTACTCTCTCCTTTGAAATTCATACTACTCTGTTCAACATTTCACATTTGAGTGAAGCCATTTTCGTGCAAATGTATATAAGTGGGGTCCCACCAGGTTCACATAAATCCAACCCCTAACCTGTCCTATGCAGTTAAGCACGACTGTTGCACATGAGCTATTTCAGTCACGAGACGGCGTCACACCCGAGCTATTTCGCCCAACGATGTCGATGTCCATCAATTACCAAGGAAAGACGTCGCACAAGGGCTATTCACCCCCATATCGTGGGAAGTTTATATAGGTACTGAATGTCTTTAAAAAGAAGAAAATCAAAGGTGAGATCGGGCACATATACTCCTATGTCTGTACTAATACATGAAAAAATGAAACAAAAAACTGAAGATTTTTAGAACGAAAATGTGTGATACGGAGTAACTACAAACAAACACTAGTGGGAAAGGGCCTTTCTGTGGCGCACCAATTTGGGATTCTGTGGCGCACCCCCAGGTTTGCTGGGTGCGCCACAGAATTCTCGCCACTAAAATTATTTCTGTGGCGCACCCAGGGTGTGCGCCACAGAAAGACCAACTTTCTGTGGCGCACCTAGGCCGTGCGCCACAGAAATAGCTCGGCAGCACACAGAGCAGACGCATTATATGGCGCACTGGCCCTTGGTGCGCCACAGAAAGTGGTGCGCCACAAAAATCATATACATGCGCCACAGAAATTTAAAAACAGAAATACAGGTATTTTTACATTTTGCTGTAGTATTTATACAGATTTATACATAAATACAGGTATATTTGACAGGTATATGAACAGACAAACACATTAATCACTATGTCATCACACATAAAAACATATACATGCGCCACAGAAATTTAAAAACAGAAATACAGGTATTTTTACATTTTGCTGTAGTATTTATACAGATTTATATAGAAATACAGTATATTTGACAGGTATATGAACAGACAAACACATTAATCACTATGTCATCACACATATTACTTAGTGCCCTAGATACATACACATAGTCACAAAAGTGCCGAATATTTACACAATTAGTCATGATACAAACAAAAGTTCATCATTTCACACTACACATTACAAATCAAGTGTTCACCGCCTAACTAGGATTAAATGTAGTACACATCGGCGATGATGGTGAGCAAGAGCGCGCGGGAGCATGCATGATCATGGAGTCCTCTTCTTGAGCGGCGCCGGGAACGGTAGAAAGCCATCTAACGTCCTCCACTCCTTGGTGTCATTCTGCGCCTCTAGTCGTTCTTCGATATCCCTCTGAGACAACGTTGAAGATGGATTGGGATATATATTGGTTAGTGATATACATAGAGTATAATTTATTCATCTAAGTAGAGAGGCAAGACGATCAATCAATTGTCATGGTTGGAAATCATATGGCTATCCTATTTGGATTTCATAGCATAGCATATATATAATATATAACCCTACACATGCACTTCTACAAAAAAGTACACACTAGTAATGCTTAGCAAGGCTTTCTTTTATAATACATCCTGCCTCTGGGGTAGTGGAAGGACCCTGATTTGTGAATGACATCGTCGAGGATGATCGTTGTTAACTGCAGCCGGATGCGATGGAAGTCTTGTCTATAATCAGCATCGGTGAGAGCATCCGCGCTTTTGGTGTATTCTGCAAGACCAGATGGAATCTTCGTTTTCTCGCAATCCCGGACAATCGCTTTAAGGTGATGGAGGGCGTAGTAGGCCTCCTTCACGTTGTCATCCAGTTGCTTGACGCAATAGAATCCGGTCCCATGCAAGAACTTGTGTGTGTTGTCCTCCGTGAAAAATTCCGACTTCTTTATGGAAGGGGCCGCCCTTTTGGGCATAGGCCTCGAGAGCATCATCGAGAACACCCTTTATTCTGGTGTATTGTCTCGGCGTGGATTTATTCCCCGAGTCCAAATAAGTTGCAATGGACCACCTCGGGGATACGTAGATGAGTGCGCAGTACTTGTCCCTGCTCAATACAATTGAAACGGAATGTTGGACAAAGGATCAGCGATGGAAGAAATGTACAAGAAGACATAAGATACGACGGTGGCGAGCGGATGTGTACTTACTCGAAAAAGAAAGGCAGAAGAAGGGCGTTCTTCCTCTTGTTGGCCATCATGACTCTTACGAGGTACTCCTTGGCCGTTTCCCGTGTCCTTGATCCTTCCACCAGATGGCTGTCGTGCATGTAGTAGGGATCCACTATCGCGACATACGGGGTATCATCTCTCCTGATCTTCATCGCCGCATCGAGCGCATATAGGCGGACCATGTTATAGTCCAGCCGTCTGGAGTGAAACAGGTTGAAGATGTCCTCGTACGCTATGAAGAACACATCCGCGGGGTCTTCCTAGACGAAGTTCACCAACTCGTTTGGCACCTTGACCGCGAACGTCGGGTAACTCGGCTCCTTCTCTTTAAGAAGGAGCTCCTCTTGATACAAGACAGCTTCCTGCAAAGCAATCATGCATCCTTCTGCAAGGCGGAGCAAGTCCCCAGACAAGATAGGTTTACCAATTTCATGAACTCGGGGGAAGCCATCCGCACGGGGTGGAATCGTGTCTTCAAGACCCCGGATCTTAGGAGCTCGCTTGCTCGCAGAGGTGGAGGATCCTTTTCTCTTCATGTGCTTCTTCTTGTTCTTCATCTCTGGGGATTGTGGGGGTGCAGTGAACCCCGCTTTAACAGTTTCTTGCAGTGTGTTAGGGCTGAAAATGTTACCCAGTTGAGCTTGATGATCGCCGGCATCCGGAGGAGTGTCGGTGAAGGCCAGGCGCTGTGTGCATGAAGTGGGATGAGCAGGTTAACCGCGGTGGTCACGGAAGGGTTCTTCATCCACAAGAGGCATGTACATATCATCCCTGCAGGTGCCAGTGTTGATGTAGTCATCGACATTGACATCATTCTCCTCCTCTTCATTGTCGTCGTTGCCACCAAGTTGAGGTGCAACGGCTTTGTCCTAAACATAAACAATAGCACATCCGTTAGTCGGGAAAGTCGGAAAGTCGGGGAATTCGGAAAGTCAGAACTAACCTTGGACGGTTGCGGTGAAGACGTTCCCAACAACTGTTTGTGGTGGTTGGTGGCGGCGATGGCCGGGGTAGCTTCCGGCCGGTGGTGGCGGCGACCGGCGGTTCCTTTGGGTGGTGGCAACGGCTGCTTGTGGCGCCGGTTCCTTCACAACTGCTTTTTGTGGCGCCTGAGGGCCGAACGGGCGGGCCCGGGCCTCGAGGTGGCGCCGCCGGTCCGCCTGACCCCTGAAGACCCTCCCCAAGACGAATATGGGTCTTCGGCCATTCCATCATCCACTGCCCGCATTCGCCAAGCTTCATGTGTTTCTCGGCTCCCGGAGGTTGCGTGGGGGGGTCGATGTCACGGAACTCAGGCACTACCTCGCTCACATTGACTTTCATCACGACCTCGCTCATTCGGGTGTTGTGCATATCGCGGGTCAAGGTTGTATGATCTTGGCCGTTGCGACTTCCTTCAACTCGCCGCTGGCCCCCACCCTATGCAGGAGTATGCAAGGCATGTCCTGGGAGTCAACACATGTTGGGCACCATGCATGAGATATGGCAGTCATCGAAGGCATATATAGTCATAGAAGATGTCACGGACTAACTAATTAGTTACCTTGGTGATGGCGTCGAGCTCGGCTAATGTCGAGACAAGGGCGCCGGTGCCGGCGGCTGGCCTATCATTCTCCGGCCGCTCGTGTGCATTATCATTATTCTCCGGCCTTGGTGTATGTTGATCCACGACAGGGGCACCGGTGGGGTCACCAGGACCGGTGACACGTTATTGCTGGAGGTGCTGTCGGCGAAGCTGGGCACGTGTATCGGCCCCTGTTGACCTCCCGCTTGCCAAGCAGCTATCCCCTCCAGCAATGCAGGGGGTAAGAAACTCCGGAGCTTCTCGTCCACCTTCTCGGCCACTAGCTTGTCCACCATGCTGGAGTCCACCTTTTCTTTCTCTAGTGTCTCCAGCTTCTTCCTTAGCTCGAGAACCTCGGCTTTATCTTTAGCCGGCTTCCTCCTCTCCTTTTTCTTCTCGGTGTCCATGCTGTAGTACTCGAGGAACTTCATGCTCGTACCAAAGCCGGTCACACGGCCAGCTGACGTCGGCGGCTTTGACTTGTCCCTCCCCTTGTAAACGTTCATCGCCCGGTTGAAAGTCGTGTCCCACGGGCCGGCCTGAGCCTCCTGGGACGACGGGCCGGCCTCAGCCTCATCCTTCAACTGTCCTCCTGCGGACAAAGGAAATAAACGTGAACCCATGTAGAAATCAACGCAAATGGACTTTGAGATATCCGCGGTAATTAAGTTCCTTACCAGCACTTTCTCGAAATCCAGCACATCGATAGTCGGTAACGAATTCCCCCGTCCCCGGCTTCAGATAGTAGCGGGACCGAACAAAGTTCCTAACTTGCTCGTCCGTGATTTTAAGCCACGGGTTCTCTTTCCCAAGTTTTGCAACCTCGGCATCCTCCTTGTCCCAAACGGGCTGTTTTCCTGCGTAACCGCTACTTCCCAAACGGTGGTTACCTAAGTTCAGTGCCCGCATATCGTCCCCCACTCGGTCCATTTTTTAGCCTCCGGAGATGCCAAGGACAACTTGAATGCCTCGAACTCTTCTATGTCGATGTACGGCTCTTTGGCACTGATCTCCGCCCAGCTAAGACCCTTTTCAATCTTCGCCTTCACCCGGCATCTCCAGCTGGTCAAGGCGGCGCTCATCTTCGTGATGGCGTAGTTGTCCACCTTTTTGTTTCCATCATCCGGGAAATTGTATCGTTGGTGAAGCTTCTTGAGGAGGTCTGTGCGCAAAGCCTCATTCTCCTCGCTCCTGAGGTCATACGTGGTGATCGGCACGGTTTCCCGGAGGATGCACCCTAGTTGCAGGACGTACCCGCTTGCGATGTTCCTAGGCTCCTGTGGTTGGCCACTTAAGGAGACCTTTGTGAACGTGTCTGTGACGGTGTCGACCGCTTGCGGTGTCCGGTCCTTCCTCGGCTTCTTATGCCTCTTAGCGGTCAGGTTACTACCACCACCGGCATCCGTGTTGTCGCCACCCCCGACATCCGTGTGGTCGCCGCCATCGGTGGTGGTGGTTTCATCCCCATCGCCGCCAGCATCCTCTAACACAAAGTCACCATCGCCGTCACGAGCCAAATCGACGGCCTCCGCATCCTCCATCTCCTGTGAGAATTCCCAGTATGGCTTGTTCTTTTCTCTAGCTTGTTCTTCGACGCTCATGTGCTTAGAAGGGTCGGCCTCGGAGGACATGTTTGCACTACATTAAAAAGAGGCAAAAAGTTAGTACAACAAATATAACAAAAGCATCACTTAATTTAGTACTAAGATACCCCGGCCCATGCATTAGTCGCAATACCCCATATGTCCTATTTTTAGCAAAGTCATGCTAAATTTCACGATTTTTTTTTGCATGATCTTTGCTAAAAATAGGACATATGGAGTACCCGAATTTGCCGGAACGGAAGTTAATCGACGTTCCGGCAATCTCAAGGGCCTCACGGGGTACCTGCAAACATTTCACAAAAAATATCCACATCTCCGGCCAGCATCTCCGGCCGGCATCTCCACGACATGATGGTCGGAGCACAAACAACCATGACACGATGGTCGTGGACACATATATATCCATCAACACCATTCACAACACATCCATAATTTCTCACCACTTGTGACGAGCTCCTGAACAGCAGCATCGAGGTCTCCTCTTCAAACTGCATAGTACATAAAATAGTCAAAACTTGTGAATAAATTAACTTCACTTGTGCTATATTCCTTGACAACCATATCTAAAAACTGCTATAGAAGTTGGAGAACACATGAATAAATTTGATCTACCCTATCTAAAAATTATCTAACTCCGAAAAGTATAATGTCACAACCATATCTAAAAATTGCATAACAAGAATGCATCTTTTGATCATGTACTAACACTTCACAAAATCACTTCTTCTAGTTTCTTACAAACAAGCATTATCATTAGCAATTAACAACTATGCAGCAGCCAACTAACAGCAAGCAACTATGCACTAACCTAGCAGTAGCAACTAGGTTATTTATCTTCATTTCCTTTAAAAAGTACCAACTTTGGAGCATTTCTAAAGCATCAAAATATAACAAGCACCTAGCACCTAGAACAAAATATAACAAGCACCTAGAGCCGAGCCAAAATATAACAAAACATCTAGCACACACAAGCTCATAATAACAACAATAAGTAAACCGCTAGTTTTACATAACTACCAACTTTGGACACTTAGCAAATTTTTCTTATCATACAAATTTCTTGAACTAGAATTTTGTTTTCAGTTTTCAGTTTTACATAGCTACCAACTTTGGACACTTACCAACTTTGGACGCTTAGCAAATTTCTTGAACATAGCAAATTTTTCCTAACTAGGCATTTACGCAAACACCTTGCGTGCAGGTTTTTGGGAGGGGAAGGAAGAGGTAGAGATGGAAGCTCACCTTGGGCGGGAAGGGGAGGGAGGGGAGGTCGAGGTCATCTGTGTGACGAGGAGGCGACACCGGACTCGACCGGGCTAAGAGGAGGCGACGGACGAGGCCGAGAGCGCGCGCCACAGACGAGGACGAGGCCGAGCGCCACCGGCAGAAGAGGGCGGGAGCGGGACGCAGGGGAGGTCGTCGGCTTCGAGGAGGAAGCGCGGAGGGGTTGGCGGCGAGGGTCAGCGGCGAGGCTGGTTCGCGAGCGCGGCGAGGAGAAGTTGGAAATTTTCGAATAGAGACGCGAGAAGGCGACGCGGGGTGGGCCCACATGTAATTGGGTGCGAAGACTTTCTGTGGCGCACCCTTGCCGCGGTGCGCCACAGAAATCTGATATTCTGTGGCGCACCCTTTCCGCGGTGCGCCACAGAATTCTGATATTTTGTGGCGCATCCGTTGGGCGTGCGCCACATAATTTGGTTGCCAGAAATATTAAAAGTGGGCGCAGATGTAATGTGACAAGCACACTAGCATAGCCCAATGGTTAATTTGCACACACAAAACCTGGGGCAGCCAGGTTCGAATCCTGGCTGTCACACTTTTTTTCTTTTAAAAATTTATTTTTTGGTTAAATTTAAAGAAAGAACACATACTACACACAATTGTTAGTAGACCATTATGTTATATATTACACACACACAAATTATTACACATACTTGTCTTACACACACAAATTATTACACATACTTGTCTCATACACACAAATTAAATACACCAAAAAAGTATTCTTCGTCTTGGTTCCGCGAGCTAGCTTCTCTTCTTTCCCTTCTTCGCGGTTGAAAACTTTAGGCCGGTCACCTTGAGATTTCTTCGCGTGAACGGACAACCTTTAGTAGGTAGGGAGGTCTTCCTTCTTTGTGTACTAGTAGTAGGCATGTCGAAGAACTTGTCGAATTCCTCCTCGATCTTTGGCTCGTTGTCCAATTCGTCCTCGGTGGCGCTCCTTCCATTCCGATGATGCTCCTCTTGCCCCTCCTCACGACAACACGGCTAGGCTTTGACGGGTCGGTAATGAAGAAGCATTGCTCAACTTGGCTAGCGAGTACCCATGGCTCATTTTTCGCGGAGGCGTTCTTCGATTTGGCATCGGGTATTACCATGGTGGTGAAATACCGGCCTTCTTTGACGACGTCCTTGGCCCATCTTACACGGAACATTGGCACCAACTCTCCACAGTAGTTGAGCTCCCATATGTCCTCAATCCTTCCGAAGTATCTTTCCTTGACAGTAGCCTCCTCATCGCCGTAGGATAGCATAGTTACTCCTGAGTTTTGATATTCTATTCTTGTCCTTTTCCTCGGTGTAGAATCTGTAGCCGTTGATGTCGTACGCCTGATAGGTCTTTACGTTGTGCGAGGGACCCCGTGATAAGGAGAATATGAGTCTTTCATCTTCCGTAGATGGCGTTTGCTCTTTGCTAGCTCCAGTTGCTTTTGCTTGAACCAACGCGTGAAGCTGGAGTTGTGCTCTGGTTACGTCTCCCTTCTTCCTCGGCCGGCCCAGGTTGATGTAATGTTGCTCGAGTAAGCATTTGTGCTCTTCCACCCAAGTTTCGATCAATTGTAAGTGTTGTAGCGCGACCCGGTGAGCCCTGTCGAAGTCGTCCTTTCGACCCTGCATGCTGACAAAGATTGAGCTGGTGCCCTCTCGGTGACCATATCCATTGAGCCTGCCGAAGTGTTTCCTCGTGGGCAGACCAACATCCTGGTTCTCGGTGCTTAGATAATTCTGGCAGAAGGAGATGCACTCGTAGGTTAGAAAGCCCTTGGCCATGCTTGCGTCTGGATGGGACCTGTTGCGAACGTATCCTTTCATGACACCGTTCATCCTTTCGAACGGCATCATGTAGTGCATGAACGTTGGCCCGAGCTGCCTGATGTCATCAACGACATGGAGAAGGAGATGCACGCAGATATCAAAGAATGCTGGCGGGAAGTAAATCTCGAGCTCGCATAGTATCAGCACGATCTCTTCCTGTAGCCTGTCGAGCTGCTTCACGCCGATCGACTTCCTGTTGATGACGTCGAAAAAGTTGCAAAGGGCAAGCAGCGTATCACGGACGTGCTCGTCCATTATCCCTCGAATCGCAACGGGAAGTATCTGCGTCAACAGCACGTGACAGTCGTGAGACTTCATCCCGCTAAACCTCTTCTTCGTTCCGTCCAGATATCTGCTTATCTGCCCCGCGTAACCATGAGGAAATTTGACTCCTAGGAGACACCTGTAGAATTGCTCGAGCTCCTCCGGACTCATAGTGAAGCACGTAGCGGGAAGCACCACAGTGTTCTTCTTTACCCTTTTGCGGCGACCTTGAGTCCCTTCCGTCTGATCATCATCATCATCATCGTCATCGCTATCGGGGCCTGAAGATCTTTCCTGACACCAAGCCATTTCAGATCGTATCTTGCTTTCGTCCCATCCTTGGTCTTTTCCGGCATGTTGGAAAGAGTGCCAAGCAGACTCTCGGTGACATTCTTCGTAATGTGCATCATATCGAGGCTATGTGGCGTCTTGAGGACCTTCCAGTACAAGTCGTGGAAAACAGACCTCGCTTTCCATACACCCAGCAGCGGATCTACCTTCGGTCGTTTCTTTCCCGGCGCGGGCACTCCTCCAATTTTTCAACAGCTCGTCGATTTCTGTGCCGCTCCTCGGGCTCGGGGTCCTTCGATCTCGTCCTTACCATTGAACAGGTCACCGCGTTTTCTCCACGGGTGATCCATGCGAAGCCACCTTCGAGCCCCTGGGTACACGGTTTTCGAAGACCCGGATTCCTTGGTAGCTGGAGATGCGGGGTCTTATCCATGCACCTGACACATGCGCAGAATCCGTGGCCTACCTGGGCCGATACATATGAGCAACCAGGATAGTCCTGCACCGTCGTGAGCAACGCGGCTCTCATGGAAATAATCTCCAGTGTAGGCATCCCACGTACGGGCTGGCGTCTCCCACAACGTGGCTAACTCCTCTTTCAACAGCGCGAGATACAGATGTATGTGGACACCTGCTTGTTTCGGCCCCTGAATGAGAATACTCATGTGTATACCTTTGCTTCGTGCACAACCACGGGGGAAGGTTGTAAGGCCATACAAACACGGGCCAGGTGCTATGCGTGCTACTCTGGTTGCCGAACGGATTGAGTCCATCGGTGCTCATACCGAGCCTGACGTTCCTTGCGTCGCCTCCGAAATTTCCGACGGCGTCCAACTCTTGCCACTGGCTAGCGTCTGAAGGGTGTGTAAGGATCCTGCCCTTCTCCGGATCTTCTTCGGGCTTCTCCCTTTCCGTGCCATTGCATGAGCTTTGCTTCCTTAGGGTCCACGAAGTACCGCTGCAGACGGGGAGTGATAGGAAAGTACCATACCACTTTTCGAGGAACTTTCTTCCCACGGCTCTTGTACCGTCCTTGGCCGCACACCGGACATGTGGTTCTGTCCTCGTACTCGCCCCGATAAATTGCGCAATCATTGATGCAGGCGTGGTATTTAACGTGCGGTAGGTCAAGAGGGCACACGACTTTCTTGGCCTCCTCGATACTAGTTGGCAATGTGTTCCCCTCGGGAAGACGCTCGTGGAAGAATTGCATGTTCTTGTTGAAGCTCGCGTCGGTCCATTTGTTTCCCGACTTCATCTCCAGAGCATCAAGCGTTACTTGCAAGCGCGTATCCTGTGGCCGGCACCCAGGATACAACGGAGTCTTCCCGTCTATCTCCATTTGCGCCAGCTTGGCTTTCTCTCTAACGGTGCTCGCCTCTTGAGGAGCAGTTCTTGAACATGAGACTCCATCAAGGCCGACATTAGCGAGCTCTGCGGCGTGTTCGCGTCTTCTCCACCACCATCTACTCCTTCATCATGACCATGTCCGTCGGCATCTCCTTCGTCACGATCATCTTGCCCGCCCTCGTCTTCAGGCGCAACATTTGCTGTCGGCGCTTGGTTGAAGCCTTGCATGAAACCGCGCCTGAGCAGGTGTTCCTCCAATTGTCCGGAATCAGGGTCGATCCATCTCACAAGTTTGCAACTTCTACACGGACATCGTATCTGGCGCCCGTTGCACCGAATCATTTCCGCCTTCGCTTCTTCCTTGTAGTTGTTGATTCGACTGGAGCTCATCTTGATGACCATGGTCGCCTACGCGGTATACATATAGAGTATGTGTTATTAATTAGAATTAATTAACCGCAACATGCACACACATACAAGCTTCTCATGCGGGAAGTCGGAAAGTCGGAAATGTTCGACGAAAAAATTCGGCATGACTTCCCCTAAAAGTAGGACATATGGGTGGTGCAAAAATTTACCGAAATGGAAATGAATCAACATTTCGGCAAACATCCATGCACCACGCCGGCGCAACGCTACAACAAAAGGCAACAACATGCACAACACACACAAGCTTCATGTGTAAACGTCGATCGTCGTGCAAACCGTCCGCCGACAAGTTTCTCATGCCTTTAACAAACATCCATACACATCGCCGGCCACACAAAACATGCATATACATATCCATCCAACAATACCCACCTAGTAGATCTAGATCCGTTACCGAGACGTGACCGTGATCGATGAGAGAGAGTGTGTGGTGATGTAGAGAAAATATTGGACAAAGAGAGAAGAGGAGAATATATATGGAGGCTCTCTCCAAGCCCTCACCAACTATATATCAAACAAAGTAGGTTTAACAACAAATAATGGAGAATAGCATGGGCAAAATGGCATGGGAGAGAGGAGGAACTCGAGCTAGATAGGAGAATGGAGAAGGTCACATGGGGAAAGTGGAGCTGCCACCTTTTTGTAGATCTGGGCCAACATTCTGTGGCGCACGCAGCTCGGTGCGCCACAGAAAGCTGGCTTTCTGTGGCGCACTAGGCCCCGTGTGCCACAGAAAATGGCCAGATGGACCCACAAAGTTTCTGTGGCGCATGGGTGGGTATGCGCCACAGAATTCTATCTTTCTGTGGCACATGGGCAAAAGATGCGCCACAGAAAGGCCAAGATTTCTGTGGCGCACCAGGCACCATGCGCCACAGAATTCAATTAAGGGTGCGTCATAGAATGCCAACCTACCTATAATCTTTTCCCTAGTAGTGAAAGTTTCCGGAGAAAAGATATGTGTGGTGGTCTCCCAAGATTTCAAAGTTTTTTCACATACCACTACACATGTATTTCTCTGCAAAATTTCACATGCACTTAGAACAAACATTCATGATCATTGAAAAGTTATTACCATTTTCTTTGAATTCACTGTTCACACGGAATCATATGAATTCGGGAACCAAAACCTCCATATCCTTTGAAAAGATGAGAGTTTTTTCTTCATGAGAAAGCTACAATTAAAATAAATGTTTAAATATATGAAACGTTACATGAGTATATGGTGGTTGGAGGTACCGGATAGTTGTTGGGTTGATAAATAGGCGGGTTTACTGTTGGGCTAAGAGAAATGTCTAAACCCCGGTCCTTAATGTCGTTCCTTGTCCAGTGAAGATGCTCTAATGCTTGTTGTGCCGCTTCATCTGGCAGGACGGTGAAAATAGAAGCAGCTACCCTTGCGATAGTTTGAATAGTTAAGTGTGCGAGAGTGAATTGCCGGGTGACAGGTGCTTATTAGGCGTTTGGACGTGTCGCCGTGTCGGCCACGAGGACTAGCTCCTGGCTCGGCTACCTCGGTACTTGTCCGCGTTCATAGTCGTCCCCGGCGTAGCAACCAGATCGACCTTCGCATTGGCCGAAGGCGATCCAATCAGGTCAACGAACCCTCTGCGCGCGCACTCTTCATCCAGGTCGTCACCCAGACCCACGCTTAACTACGGTTCCGCCTCATAGAACCGTCGTCGCGTGGGAGTCCGAGGCCGCTGCCTCGGCATACCGCCGCCGTCCAGGGCCGCCACCCGGCATCCACCTCCCTGACCACATAGCCATCCTACCTATCTGCCGTGAACGAGTCGCACCGAGAGAGCCGGTGACTCCAAGACGACACCTCCAATAAGGTAATGACGGTGTACGTCACCGTCGCCCGCTCCCAACAGAGCTTAGGCTTTCACTTGGAGATCATCAGATCGGTCTCGTCGGGCCGGATATCGAGACTCCACAACGATTTCAACAAGAAGGAGAACGACTCCCACGGGCGCCACCATCATTGGCACCGACTTGGTTGGTGCAAGGATTTCTCCAGGAGTTCGATCCGCCCCACAAAGCAAAGGAGCCGCAAGATCGGAGATCGCATCCGTGGCCGACCACCCCGCTCCACCGCATGCCGAAGCCCCCACATCACCACATGCAATGGAAGCCATGCCCATCGCTCCTCCTGCCGCGGCCGTCGATCCGGGGCCGCCGCCCCGGGAGCCCCGAGCAGCAGCTCCCCTTCGCCGGCAACACGCGCCAGAGGCCACCCATGTCGCCGCCGCACTCTAGCTTCTCGCGACGTCCGCACACGCCGCGCGCCAGGCCCGCCAGGCCCAGAACGAGCGCGAGCATGAGCCCTTCCGCGCCGCCGGCGCCCACCGCGCCGCATTGCCGCCAGAAAGGAGCCCGCCAGCCGCCATCCCCGCCCGAGCCCGCCGGCTCGGCATCCCGACCGCCGCCGCCCCCACGGGCCGGTCCGTCTCCTAGCTGGACTTCGAGGACCTCCCCCACCCACCTTTTGGCAGCGAGGGGGCGCCGCCACCACCGCTTAAGAGGCCAGCGACGGCAGCGGCGAGGGGCGGGGGACGGCGAGAGTGGCTGGCGGCGCGAGCTCGTCTCCCCTGGCACCGCGTGGGGGAGCGATGCGAGGGGTGGGTTTTCACAAGGATGTAATGTCTCCTCTGTACATTAACAAACCATGTCTCAACCGAATCGTATATGTCGAGACATCTCCGAGGCGCTTGGACGCACCGGAAAAAGCCGCATGATCGCAAGTAGAATTCCGATACTGCTACCCATCAAACTAAATGCGGTTACCGGCCAGTCGCTTTGTCTCTGCGGCAAGCTCGCGTTGAACCATGACGACGCTAATGCAGACAAGTGCTGAGAGTGCAACTCATAAGAAAGCCCCTAATATAACCCAAGGAGCAATAGATAGGCATTATAATAAAAAAAATCACTTTATTTCATAAAAATGAGGGAGGGACGTGGTATCCAATGTGGTGCTACCCATTGGTGCCATATCAAAAAAAAATTAGATAAAGAGGTGCCATATCAAATACAGGGTCTTTGAAGGAATATTGGTGACAATAACGAAAATAAGTAGTATTTTGGAGCTAAAGGAGCAGTTCTTATTCATACCGAAGAAAAATTAGTCAGGTCACAGCATCTTTGGCAGCCTACCAGGGGTTAGAGATTATAAATGGACATGGAGATTGTACTCCAATAATCGTTTTCGCCTTTCACCCCTGGATTCCCCAAAACGACGGTATTTCTTAGTCAGTCCGAGTATCCGCCTCGTCGGTTAAAGATAGGTTACACCAGGACTGGTAGTCCGATAGAAGTTGACTGTGCCTTCCAGCCTTGAAGCAGTAGCAAGCTCGTTACTTCGAGCACCCTACAACATTTGACAGGATTTATTGATCAGAGTACTACATTCTGCAATAGCTAAATTTGCATGCGCATCTGGGACCATCATGATTTGTTGGAAACGCAAGGAAACATAACATGCATTGTAAAAGATAGGCGGGTATATGCATTGTATTCTTGGGTCTGAAGTAAATGCATGTACTACTTGAGTCAGTAACTATTGGAGCTAAATAAATGAAAAAAATGACAATTTGATTTCTATTTCGACTACTTATGAGAAGCGAGTATTGTACCCTGGGTTTATCTCAGTCTGTCGTCAACGAAGTTAGGAAGTAGCTTCAGTCATGCATATCAAGGAATATGTTTTGTTTTCACGGAACATCTAGTTTAAATGACCACTTTTATCACAAAAAATGGCAAAAAGACATTATGTCTTCCCACACTTTCCTTACAAATAAGCAAGGCATCAGGTTCACGACATTCGATTCTAGCTGTGCAGGTCCAGAAATATACTGAAAACAGTAACAGTAGGATTGTAACCTTCTGACACTGGGTATTCCGATCATCCAGTGATCACCTGAAAACTTTTTCGTGATTTACCCTTTTTTGTATATACATATGAGGAATTGGTATCAGATTCAGAATATAATTACTTTAGTGACACATTGCAAGGCTATCATCTTCTCTAGCGCAATATACTTTTCTTTCTCTAACCAATAGCAGTTTCATAAATCATATGCACTAAAACGATGATAGATGGTTTGGAAGGCCATACCTATGTTTTCTGGAGCTATCGCCAAACTAAGCAGTCTATTTGCATTTGAAATAGGAAGCCTCACCTTGATACCTACAAACTTAGACAATACCTACAGGTAGTAAGAGAGATGGAAGAGCATGTTGATTGTTTTGATACTCACGGCAAGTAATATTTCTTGTTAGCTTAACCTTCACAATGTCACACTACAACAGGAACATTAATGTTTTGAAACAAATACAATCAGTTTCACACAGGAAGTAATAGTAGCATCAAACCGAGTACTCACTGACTCTAATTCAGCACATAAGTAATGATCATGCTTCTTTGAACAATTGTTTTTCTGAAGTCTTCTATGAGCAAATGCAGCCGTATTGTATACTATTCTCAAGTAGAGAGAGAGGGGAGAAAACGATTAGTTCTAATCGTTCTAACTCAATTTCCAGGTAATATTTATGATTTTTTGGAATATTATTTGTGAAATTTATTTCAAAAAATCCTTGAATATGCGTAGGAGAGGTTTTTGATTGAAGCGGATATATGAGAACTGTAATCTAACTCAAGCTCCGGGCGAGGAGCCCGGCCGTACGGGAAGCCGCGGCCACCACAACAAAGCTTTTGATGTTAACATCCTTACGGCACGGCCCATTGATATCCTACCTCTTCAATACAAACACCGTCAGCACAACTTAATCAAGTTGTAAGATCCAGTAGCTCGAGCAAACACAGTACAACTCAAGGATGCTAACACAGGCAACGTCGATAGGATCTGTATCATTCCAGTATAATCTATTGCCACTCAACTGCAGCAGCAAATTATATATGATCATAAAAAGCCCAATCTTTGTCTCAATGAAAGTAAGGGTCCAAGTCTCTTCTACCACCAGCAGCTGCACCACCTCTGCTTGCCACAGTACAGTACATCTGAAGACCAAAACAAGAACATCATCACGTCTGTAGAAAGCATCATGGATACACTTTGTAACATATATGAAACGAATTGAATCACATTTCAATATGTAGAAGTGATGATAATCCAAACTAAACCAAAATGTAGTGCATAATTTTCAATGACTTTCAAAAATGTAAATAAATGACAGGCCAGTCCAGACTAAGTGCTGGTGAAATATCCTGTTCATGATCAGGCCAAAAGGGTACAACTTCAAAATTGCAGCACAAAACTTTGGGCCTTCTCTAGCGTTCAAGAATTCATTCTCATCAGTGAACAGTACAATATGGACTGCCACGGCCTTGATGTAGTATTCACAACAGAAGATTAGAAGGATCTGGAAGGCAGCTACCACCAGCATTTTAGGCCTTCTGTCCAAAGGCAACCAAAATTTGTTATAGAATTATACAAGTTGTCAAATGATCAAGGTTAAACAATTTCCACAATAACCAACTAAGTAATCTCAGGCTGCCTTACATAATGGGTTAGATTTAAAAAAAAATTAGTTGTATATCTGGGTAAGTCCAACAACTGTATTGTGATCCGCAATCCATTGTGACCTGCAAATAGACCAAGAAGATATAGTTACTAAACAAGAATATGCAAACAAAAAATAACATAAAATGTAGTAATACAGTAGTCAAACACAAGACAAAGAATTTCAATACATAAGTTGGGAATTATATGGTGCTCAGAGAGAAAATAAAGTTTCATGCGCAATTTTGTATATCACGCACACACACGAGCAGCGAATATTTATTCTATGACTACTACATTAATTATCTGTACCTTCCCAAGAAAATCCGGCACTGATCCATTTTATTATATCTTCTGCAGATCAAATAACAGAGTACTTTCCGGTTTGAGCAGAACCAGGAAGATTAAGTGCATGGTTTGCACAATCCTCAAGGACACGCTTCAGATCTGTTTTTGCCAGCTTGACCGAAGATTCGGTGGGACCCTCGATATACAGGTACAGCTTGCGCTCATTAGCACCAACAATTCTGCCTTGAGGAATAAAAGTTCCCCTTGTAGTAACAGCCGCTCCAGACCATTCCTGAATAGGACCCAATGTATCTTTGTGAGTGATCTTCCAGCGAGCATTTTGTGGGAAATCATTAATCTCAAGCTCAGCAACATAGTGCTCTGGAACTGCATGGCCCTGTATCCTTGCCAGATTTTGTTGTAAGTTCCTTGCAGCATCAAGTGCGCGTTCTGTGGCATCATTGTTCTGTTGGTTAGGTGTAACCTGTAGAGGAAGCAAGGAGCCCGCCGCTGTTGCTTGCTGGTTGGCAATATTAGCAGCCCTGGCTGCAGCTTGAGCAGCGGCAAGAGCCTGTGCTGCAATGTCATCTCCCTGCTTGTGTACTCCTCCTTCCTCATCGGAATCTGAATCCGACTTGTCCTCCTCATATCCATGTTCCCTTGCCTGAGCCTTTTTCGCAGATTTTTGTGCTTCGTCCTCTTCTTTGTTGAACTTGAAACCACTTCCACCATATCCTGTTCCATGGGCCTGCTCTGTTCCCTGTCTCACCTTTGACATAAATTGATCCGCTAAGGCTTTCAGGTCCTCTGGAATGGCCTGTTCAGATAGCTCCAAAGCCTTGACAAGATCTGGTGCATAGCGTTCCTCTTCCTCCGAAATAAAAGTCACTGCACAACCCTTCCTACCAGCCCGACCCGTTCGCCCAACACGATGAACATAGTCCTCATAATGATTAGTGACATCATAATTGACGACAAGCTCAAGATCTTTCACATCTAAACCCCTCGCAGCAACACTGGTAGCGATCAGTAGGCTACATACATTACTCTTGAAATCAGCGAGAGTTGATTCACGGTCATTTTGATCCTTTCCACCATGCAAAGATAAACATGGGTACCCGTGCTGGAACAGCTCTTTCAGTAGCGAATCACATTTATCTTGCGAGTGTACAAAAACAAGAATTTTTCCCTTTGGAGACCACTCACCAAGCAACTCCAACAGTCTCAAGAACCTTTCACTTTCTGGTCGCACTTCAACCAGTTGTGTGATATCTTTGTTCACGACGCTCCTCCCACCCATCTGAATCTCAACGGCCTTTGTCAGCACCTTACGTGCCAGTATCTCCACCTGTCGTGGAAAAGTGGCAGAGAAAAGGACAGTCTGCCTATCCGGACGGGTGTTCTGAACTATTCGAGTAATCTGAGGTTCAAAACCCATATCAAACATCCTATCAGCTTCATCCAACACCAAGAAAGACACTCTTCTAAGGTTGGTAATCTTGCCATTGCTAGTACAAAGGATATCAATCATCCTGCCTGGTGTACAAACAACAATTTCAGCACCTCTCTTCAGTTCACTGATCTGCTGAGCAACCCCAGAACCTCCATAGATAGGAACACAGTTGATGCCAAGCACCTTAGAGAACTTTCTAATATCTGAATATATTTGCACCACGAGCTCTCTCGTAGGAGCCATAATGAGCCCAATAGGGCCATCCCCAGGCAGAACAGGCGGTTGGTCTTTGACATGCCTCAGCATGGGCAAGACAAACGCTAGAGTCTTGCCAGAACCAGTCTTTGCGACCCCTATACAATCTCGTCCGCTCATTATGACTGGTAGCGCCTGCGCCTGTATAGGCATCGGTTTCTCGAAACCGAGCTTCTTGATGGTGTCAAGTAGCTTACTTGTCAGACCACTCTGTATCCACGTCTTTATTGGCTTGGGAACGTCTTTCCCGTGCACCTTAAGCTCCAACAGCTTCCGGTAGGCTGCCGCTTCCTCAGCTGGCATCCTTGTAATATCCTTCACCTCAATATAGAAATTCTTCCGGAATGGCTGGTAATCAATCTTGGAATGGTCAACAATAACCAACTTCTCTGCCTTCGTCTTCTTGACACGTTTTATGAACTCTGCATCATCCTCATCATCCGACCCAGCTTCGTTGTTATCACTGTCGTCATAATCTGAGTCAGAGTCATCCCCTTGCATAATTCTCCCCATTCCCTTCATCTGTGTTTTCTTATCCCCATTACTCGTGGCAGCGCTAACACTCTTATCATTCACGCCACCTGCATTGGAAGCAAGCACGCTCTCCATCGCTGGTGTAGCACTCTCCAGCTTCGCAACCTCTGGCAACACCATGGAGTTCATAAACAAATCGAGGGGATCAATCTCATCCTCCTCCATACCAGCACCACTATTACCATCATTACCTCCGCCAGGCGAGTCAACATCCATGGCACTGGTGCCGGCGCCACCATTGTCCTCCGACTTCTTGGCATCCTCCTCATCCGACTCCTCGCCATCCAAGGTCCACTTCTTCCCAGAATCACCTTCACCATCAGCATCAATGGTGGCAGCAACACTGCTGGCGCCATCCTCCTGCTGCTCTCGGCGTTTCTTCTCCTGCCACTCCTTAACGCGGCGACGGCGGCGCTCCATCTCATCGTCGAGCTGCTGCTGCTCAGCCTCCATGTCTTCCTCCTTCTTCTTCTGCCGCCGCCTCTGTGCCTCCTCCCCATCCTCCGCCTCTTCTTCCCTGGTCAGCGGTGCCGCCTCCGGCTCCGCGTCGCGGTGGTGGTGCGAGGACCGGCGGCGGCGCTTGCGGTCGCGGTCGTCTTCGTTCTCCTCCTCGTCGATGGGATCCCGCCTCCTCGACTTCTCCTTCTCCTTCTTCTCCCTGTCGCGCTCCTCGCGACGCCGCGCCCGCTGTCTCTCCTTCTCCTTCTTCTCCTCCTTCTCCGCCTGCTCCCGCGCCTTCCGCTCCTCGCGATCCCGCTCCTTGTCCCTGTGGTGGCGGTCACGCTCCCGGTCGCCATCCCTGTCGTCGCGGTGGTGTCGAGAAGAGGAACGGTCCTTGTCGCGGTGCCGGCGCGAGGAGGAGTGGTCGCGGTCCTTGTCCTTGCCCCGGTGGTGGTGCTTGGAAGCCGCGACGCGGTCTTCGTCGCCGGAGGACATGGCGGCGGTGGCGGTGGCGGCGGCGAACGGAAAGCTTCGGAGGCGGAAACCCTAGAAACGTTGTGCGGTGGATCTGGTTTGTTTCGTATTTTTCCTTCCTGGATCGACTTGATAGTAGGATTAAGTTGACTGCACTGACTGGCTGGGAAACCTACTAGTAATCCAAACTGGACACGGATACAATTAGATACACATGAAAATACGGATTATTCAGCTCAGACGAGCGTGAGACGAAAAAATAAACAGTTTTAATCGGTAGCGCAATACTCTCTCCGTTTCAAAATATAAGGCGAGCTGTTTTTAAGATGGTCTTTGACAATATTGAATGTGAATGTATATATGGTACCGTTGTTTAATGTGGTCTTGCAAAATTATTTCATATATCTTTATAATAATTTTGAATATACATATTATAAGTACAAATCATGGTCAAAGTTACACGACGTTGACCAGCGAAATTAAAGGGCGCCTTATATTTTGAGACGGAGGGAGTACATGAAAAGCGACCGAAAATGAGGATAAATACCTCGAAGTTAGGTTTGATTTTTTTTTCGAGTATAATCTTCCGATCTATTCATCAGTTGGCAATTGTCTAGTTGATACAAGGAACCCAATAAGTAACAAAGAAATACATCAATATCTGTAGACCATCTAGCGACGGCTACAACCACTAAATCGAGCCGAAGGCACGCCAGTCACCGCCCGTTCATCACCGGAGTCCGGCAAACCTTGTTGTAGTAGATATTTGAGAAGTTGTCGTACTAAGACTCCGTGGGACTAGCGCACCAGAACAACAACCGTCGTCGATGACCAGAAACGTAGATCAAAAGAATCCAAATTATAGACGAACTAAAACCAGATCTACCGAAGACAAAAACCGACCAAACCCTGTGAGATCCGCTGAGAGAGACACACCTCCAGATGACGTCTGATGATGTTAGACACACGGCCGCAACGGTGGCTCAGGGCCGGGCTGGCTAAATCTGGTACCCTGTACGAAAATTTAAAATGGGCCCTATCTTATAAAATGTTGAACTAATAAATATATATTAAGAATCATACCTATATAATTCAAAGTTGCATAACGTTTATTTGAACATCATTATTTTTTTAGGTTCGTTGAGATGATCATACCATCATAATCAATCTTCCCAACAATTTGCCCTCAACCGCTATTGTGGCCAAATCGTTTACTCTTTCTTGTGTCATTACAGTACGCATATAAGATTTCAATAGCTTCAACTTATAAACGCTTTGCTCCGCCTATGCAACCGTCACGAGAATGGTCAACAAAACTCCATATGTAATACTCGCATTGGTAAAATAATTATGCCGCTTTAAAAACTTCAAAACTTCAACATGCACAATATTTTCCTTTGGCATGGATTTTGAGAAAGTTCAGCTCAACAAAAAGATTATTAGGCATCGTAGCCACGTAAAAAGTGTCAGAGACCTTAGCTAGTTAAATTTGGCACGCTGCATATTTAATTTGATTGAGAAAAACATGCATGCGTTAATCAGTTAATTAAATAACCGATGGGTTTTTGGGAGTTAATTAATTAATGAGAGATGGAAGAATATACTAGTACTCCGAGTATGTGGGTGCAGCCGTGCAGGCACGCGCGTGAGAAACGGCGTCAGCGAGCTGGCCGCTGGGATCGATCGATCAATGGATTGAATCGTACGACTGACGAGTATAAGCAGAGGAAATGAATCGCACGCGAGCCGGAGACTCGCGCCAGCGCCAGCGGGCTTGCTCAGCTGCTTAATGGGCCAATGCGGCAATTCCTACTATACAAACATAAAGGCCTAACAATTTTGGTGCCCCTAAAAATTATGGGCCCTGCGCGCCACCTGGAACCACTGTGGGCCCGGCCCTGCAGCGGCTAGTCGGGATCACCTTATTCCATCTTCAGAAAGCAGACTTCGAACATTTGTTCCTACAATTACAGAAAAATACCATGAGAATGCGTAGAAATCCAACTAAGTCTACGAGCAAAACCTTCTGTATCTCAATCCGTCGCCGCTTGTTTGATCATCAGACACATCCCCGAAGAAGAGAACAATTACTAACTTCTCGCTGAAATCTACGAACTAGCCACCCGCCTCGTACGACTTAATCTTGGGAGAAGCTGAATCGACGAGGGATGCGCCCCGATTTGCATTGACCGTCAGACTAGATTTGCCGGTGGGAGCAACCTGCACACTGTGCACACAAGACAAAAATGTTGTCGATAAGATCAACAAGTCTACGCATCAAACCAACCCCACACAATGACACAAAGCCGGAGGATAAGCCCAGCGACATAGGCCCTGTTTGGTTGAGCTGTGACTTATCTGAAAGGAGCTGTGGGCTGTGAGCTGTGGAAAAGTAGCTGTGGGCTGTGTGCTGTGAGAAAGCTGTATAAGCCATTTGGCAAGTAGCTGTTTGAACTGTGGTTGTTAGGGTAAATGTCTGATGTACCCTAAAGAGATTTAAGACATTGTTTATTTATTTCAACGAGTAACGACCATACTTGAGATCGATTCAGATATTAGGTAATCATGTTATAGTTATTTAATGTATCATCTAGTTAATTAATTGATGAATTCTTGACAAACTCTCACCTTATTTTATTTTATTTTATTATTTGATCTAGAGTTTCTAGTGAATCAATTTAGAAGCAATTTAACAAACCGAGATGCTTAAAGAGCAAGCAAAACAACCAAAATGCTAAGCAACCATTCAACATCATATATGTTTTTTTTGCTCCTGCCGGCGCCGTTCCTCATGCTCGACCTCCTGCCGGCGATGTTCGTCGAGCTCCTACCGTGGAGGGAGAAGGGGGTAGCCGGCGATGACAGAGCGGAGAGGAGAGCGGCCGGCGAGGACGGAGTGGGGATGGGCCGGTCTTCGTGCTCGCCGGCGCCGGTCGTCGTGCACTCCTGCCGCGGCCGATAGTTGTGCTAGAGCTCGAGCTCCTGCTATGGAGGAGGGCACGGGGGCGGCGGCGACGGGACAGGGAGGGGCGGGGCGAGCGACGGCTGCGAGGCAGGGAGGGGCGAGGGCGGCCGGCGGCGATGAGGCCGGGAGGGTCGGGGGCGGCCGGCAGCGAAGCTCGCCATCGACCATGGCGTCGGTGCTAGCTGCCGACCTTATCCAGACGAGAGGCTGTGAGGATGAACGATGGTGAATCGTGGGATGGCAGATTGGTGTAATACACCGGAACTTGAGGGGCAAAGAAGGAAGGGTTGGTAAGCCAAAGCAGAAAAGCACCTCCCCGCGTGCTTCGCTCGGGACGTTGTTTTCGGGTGTCTTTTTGAATAAGCGCGTTTGCTGGCCAGACCGTTTGGTTGGGCTTATGGCTTATAAGCTGTGAAAGCCACAGCAAAAGCCCAACCAAACAGCCCCATAGTCCCACTGGCTTCTCGACGCCAATCACGCAGCCGAGATCGGATTGAAACCGGGATACCATTATTCGAGCACAACCACCACCATCTGAACAACATCGTCGTGACACCACAAACACTAACTTTAGGATCTCATTACGAGCGCGTGTCCAAGGCCCCACCCGCTCCTGGCCGCTGAAATGGCACACGGGGAAGTAGGGTCCGGTTGATCACTAGCGGTGATGGAGGTGGGATTTAGGATGACTCCAACGGGGCGACGCAAACGAACGTGCATTTGGTGCGCGTTTGGTCCGTTTGCGTCGGCAAAAGGACCCATGTCCTGCCCATGTCCGCCCCTTCCCGGCCACTGCCCTCAACGGGCCGACGCATTGAGTCCACCCGGCCAGGGTTTTCCCCAAAGTTCTTTTTTTGGATACATTTTCAGAAATTGAAATACATAGTAGGATTACATTTCTAGGTCCTAAAATCACATAAAAGCCTAGTAAATCTAGGTCTTTCTCCTAATATTGAACTTAAAACTAAACTAAAACTCGAAGAAAATTAATAACCGGCCCCGGCCGGCAAGTGGGAAGATCAAAGAGGATCTCCATCCTTGAGGAAGTGGACTCCGGCCTTGAGGAACTTCACGCAGCATGCCCGTTCTGCAACGGACTTGCTGGCTCTTCCTTCATCACGGCCGAGGCCAGCCCGGTACTGGCTGGCTCCTCTTCTTTGATCATTTCGTAGCTACTGTCGAGTTACGGAACTCGGACACCGGAGGTGCGAACACCTCCTTGTTGTTCGGTAGGAGGGCGCGAGGTGCTCCGACGTCAGTCCCCGGAGAACGAGCACGAACACACGAGATTTTACCCAGGTTCAGGCCGCATCGCTGTGTAATGCCCTACGTCCTGCTTGTCTGGCTTGATTGATGGTGGATGATGTCGTACAAGGTGTGTCTTACAATCCTCCCTTCTACGCTCAAGGCCTATCCGAGTTTCACCCCGGGAAGGTCTCCGAGGTGATATCAGCTAGCCCCCGAGCTATGTGTCTAGCAAGAAATCTTCTTCACCTTTTCTTGGAACTCGGTCCTCCTTTTATTATCAAGGGGTTACCACAGGGGGTCGAGTTGGCACATTGGTCGCCGGTCAGAGGCACGCGTCGCGGCGCTGTCCAGGTGGCGGTCTTCAGCTGTCATCGTGTCGATGCGCTCGCGGTGTTGGCCTTCATGCCGTGCCTTCAGGCGGCCTTGATGTGACGGCCCATCAAGGGCTGCTCCGGATCTGGCTAGGCGGATACGCTCAACCCTGTCCGCGATGGGACGGGTGATCAGGTCCCATCGCGCTCAGGGCTATGCTTCCGCCACGGAAGCATCGGGTCTTGTCCGTGGCGCCAGTGACGCTTCCTTCTTCGTGAAGCTATCTTCCCTGGCGTGGTGCAGGAATCTGCCTCCACGTGGCGTGATCCCTGATCTCTCGGGGGGGAGTGCTGCCCCCTCCCGGACCCCGGGGCGATCCTGCTCCCGGGTTCTCCCCTCTCTGTTGTGAACGGGCGGTGCTCGTCGCCCCCTCGGGGAAGCGGAGCCCCATGTGCCAGTGATGCGTGTAAACCACACGTTAGTTGGGAGACCCCAAGAGTAAGGTTTGATGAGTGTAGCGGCAAGTCTTCCCTCAGTAAGAAACCGAGGTTATCGAACCAATAGGAGATGAAGACACTTCTGAAGGTGTCAACGGTGTTAGAAAACTTGGCGTCTTGGGGAGTGCAAGAAGTCCTGACGGTTGACTTGGAACCTGCACACAAGACAATCAAACTACTTTGCCCCAACGAAACAGTGAGGGTGTCAATCTCACCGGCTTGCTGAAAACAAAGGATTAAAAGTGTGTATGGAAAATGATGTTTAATTGCAGAGAATGAAAAAGAACAATGATTGCAGTAGGTTGTATTTCAGATGTAAAAGAATGGACCGGGGTCCACAGTTCACTAGTGGTGTCTCTCCATAATAAATAACTAACATGCTGGGTAAACAAATTACAGCTGGGCAATTGACAATATTGAAAAGTGCATAACATGCATGTGCAAGTTGTGGTGTCTACTATGAGATTCATTTGGGCATTACGACAAAGTACACAGACCGCTATCCAGCATGCATCTGTGCCTAAATAGTCCACCTTCAGGTTAGCGTCCGCACCCCTTCCAGTATTAAGTTGCAAGCAACAGACAATTGCATTAAGTAAAGTGCATAATGTAAACAACACATTCATCCTTAGACAAAGCATCATTAGGTTACCCCTAGTGGCAACAGCACATCCACAACCTTAGGGTTGCTGTCACTCCCCCAGATTAAATGGAGACTGAACCCACTATCTAGCATAAATACTCCCTCTTGGAGTCACAAGCATCCACTTGGCCAGAGTATCAACAAGTAACGGAGAGCATGCAAGATCATAAATAACATAGACATAATATTTCAGTATTCAACTTGACATAGTATCAATATTCATCGGATCCCAGCAAACACAACATGTAGCATTACAATAAGATGATCTTGATCATGATAGGCAGCTCACAAGATCTAAACATGATGGCACAAGAGGAGAAGACAACCATCTAGCTACTGCTATGGACCCATAGTCCAAGGATGAACTACTCACACATCACTCCGGAGGCAGGCATGGCGATGTAGAGCCCTCCGGTGATGATTCCCCTCTCCGGCAGGGTGCCGGGAAGAGCTTCAGAACCCTCCCGAGTTAGGGTTGACGGCGGCGGCAACTCTGGAACTTTTCGTGGTTTTTGACTCGGGTACTTAGGGTTTTCCCGTCAAAGGCAATTTATAGGCGAAGGGGCGGCGTCGGTGGAGGCCCGAGGCCTCCTCACCACGTGGCGGCGCGGCAGGAGGTGGGACCGCGCCACCAGGTGGTGAGGACGGCCCACGGCCCCCCTTCGTCTCTCCTTCGGACTCCGTGTACGTGTCAGAAAAATAGGGACTTTGGCTTTTGTTTCGTCCAATTCCGAGAATATTTCCAGAACAACTTTTCTGAAACCAAAAACAGCAGAAAACAGGAACTGGCACTGTGGCATCTTGTTAATAGGTTAGTCCCAGAAAATGCATAAAAATGATATAAAGTGTATATAAAACATGTAGCAATTGGCATAATATAAGCATGGAACATCAGAAATTATAGATACGTTGGAGACGTATCAAGCATCCCCAAGCTTAGTTCTACTCGTCCTCGAGTAGGTAAAACGATAACAACAAAAAATTTCTGAGGAGACATGCTTCACACAATCTTGATCAAATAATATTGCAAGGCTCATGTCATGAATGAAGTGACTCAAGGCAATGGTCTATAGTTTGCTAACAAATAGATAAAGAGTAAACAACTGAATCATATAAGCAAAAACTTTTCATGAATAGTACTTTCAAGACAAGCATCAAAAAGCTTTGCATAAGAGTTAACTCATAAAGCAATAGATTCTAAATAAAGGCATTGAAGCAACACATAGGAAGATTTAAGTTTCAGCAATTGCTTTCAACTTTCAACATATATATCTCATGGATATTGTCAACACAAAGTAATATAACAAGTGCAATAAGTAAGCATATAAGAATTGATGCACACAAAGTTGACACAAGTGTTTGCTTCTGAGATAGAAAGAAGTAGGTAAACTGACTCAACATAAAGTAAAAGAAAGGCCCTTCGCAGAGGGAAGCAGGGATTAAATCATGTGCTAGAGCTTTTTAGGTTTTTGAAATCATATAGAGAGCATAAAGTAAGTTTTTGAGAGGTGTTTGTTGTTGTCAACGAATGGCAGTGGGCACTCTATCCCCCTTATCACCCAGACTTTCAAGAGCGGCTCCCATGAAGGACGTTATTTCTACCCAAGGGTAGATCATCCCTCTTCTCTTTTGTTTACACATGCATATTTATAAATTGGTATGACACTCCTCCCAACCTTTGCTTACACAAGCCATGGCTAACCGAATCCTCGGGTGCCTTCCAACAATCACATACCATGGAGGAGTGCCTATTTGAAATTGTTTAACACTTTGAAATTTGCTTTTGATAAATCATTGGCAAACATGTGAAGAGAATTAAGCAATATAGTTGTAATTAATTGGGACTGGGCACCCCATTTGCCAGCTCTTTTTGCAAGTTATTGGATAAGCGGATGTATATGCCACTAGTCCATTGGTGAAAGTCTGTCATGAGTAAATGACAAGGTGATAGAGAAAACGCCACAAACTTCCTCATGAGCTATAAAACATTGACACAAATAAGGAGTAATAAAGTTTTGAATAGTTTAAAGGTAGCACATGAAGTATTTACTTGGAATGGCAGGAAATACCACATAATAGGTAGTTATGGTGGACACAAATGGCATGGGTTTTGGCTCAAGGTTTGGATGCACGAGAAGCATTCCCTCTCAGTACAGAGTTTAGGCTAGCAAGGTTGTTTGAAGCAAACACAGGATATCAACCGGTACAGCAAGACTTACATAAAAACATATTGCAAGCATTATAAGACTCTACACTGTCTTCCTTGTTACTCAAACACTTTACCAGAAAATATCTAGACCTTAGAGATACCAAACATGCAAACCAAGTTTCAACAAGCTCTACGGTAGTTCTCCACTAATAGGCTTTAACTACATGATGCAAGAGCTTAAACATGATCTACTTGAGAGCTCAAAACAATTGCAAAGCATCAAATTATCCAAGACAATGATCTACAAGAATGAGTATGTCTTTTCAATATACCATCTACCACATGTAGCATTTTCTGTTTCCAACCAAACACCAATCAACTTTCAACATAAAACTCTCCAAATAATACATCAATGAAACAAGAGAGTACTTCTCTACAAGAACTAACAGCTCTGAACAAGAGATGCATGAAAAACAGGAGCTAAAAGCATTGCAGTAGCTAGTTAAGAATACTCAACAAATATAAGTGAAGAATATGAGTATTCACATGAAAAAGCGGAGCGTGTCTCTCTCCCACACAAGAATGCTAGGATCCAATTTATTCAGAAAACAAAGCAAAAATAAAAGCACACAGACGCTCCAAGTAAAGCACATAAGATGTGAAAGAATTAAAATATAGTTTCACTAGAGATGACCTGATAAGTTGTTGATGAAGAAGGGATGCCTGGCTCAGCAATATGTCCTTGGTCTTGATCTTGATGTTCCGCAGGTTCACTCCTCACTTCCAGTTCCTTCCCGATCGTATCTAACGTCGTAAACAAGAAAATGAACAACACTCAAAATACAAGACATAATAGACAGCAAGCATTGCACCAGACACTAACCTAAAAATCAACAGCAAGCAATTCACTTAGGTACAACAACAAGCCACAAGTCCATATAGCTAAGACAAACAACAAACACAACTAAGAGAGTACACACCACAACCCTAATAGTTAAAATAGGTAGTTTTAACTAAACCCTAAAGAGAAACACCTCTTATGGTGATTAGATCATTTTAACAGAGGCTGCTATACTAGTTCAGGAAATACTTCAGACAAAAGTATCTTAATCACAAACATTACCACTCTCACTTTGTCACACTCACATGAAAGCATAACACTAGCTCAAGGAACACCTACCTTCAAGCAACTAAGCAACCAACAATGGTAACACCATTGTTCATACAAGTTTAAGGCTAAGAGCTAAAAATGTGTAGGTGAGTTATTTAATAGAACCCACAAACCTTCCGCAAAGGAACGGGTTGACAACAATCTAAAGTAACCAAACTAAACAGCAAGCATATCAAACCACAAAAAACCTCTGAATAATAAACCTAAAACAATCCTAAACATAAACAATTAAAAATAAAGAATTAAAATAGGACTTTTAATGAAGGCAAAGTTGCTGTTTTGGGAAAAAAACTCACAAGTCTTAAAATAAAGCTCAGAAAATTAAATCCTTCTACCACAGTACTACTAACAAACAAACCAAGCTATGACAATTGGATTTGCACACAAAACACTTTCCAATTGAGAGCTAAAAATGCCCCAAGTGCTACTGGTCCTAAAACTAAAAACACTACAACTCCAGTTTTAGGGATCTCCTGCAAGCCAGGTTGGACTCTAAAGAAAGGTATGGATTTTAGATTTCTGCAGAAATTGTATTTACTCCAATTGGATACTCCTAGCTCAAGATATCCTATTTAGAGTAGAAAACAAACTTTTTACTAGATTTAATGCCCATCACAAAATATAAATTATTTTTAGACAAAACCAGTGCTGCAGGTTAAAGAAAACTCATAGGCACTCCAAAAAAATACTCCTAAGTTCAATGCATGAACATATCTAGCACAAATAATTAAAACTAGACACATAAAAATAACAGAAAATAAAAGTATCACATTTCAAGTGTAAAAACCCACTGTTTTTGAAAATAAACCACTCTGGGCAAAATATAAGTTGGAAAATTTTACCAAGCTAGGATAGGATGGCTACTACCCAAACCTAATAGCAGCAATTGGATTTACTCCAAAAAGTATTTTTAATAACCAATTAAAAATCACCAAACAGTTACTGGTGTTAAAACAAAACCTAATAGAACTATAGGTTCACAAATCTCCTGCATGCAAGGCTTAAAGATCTAGGTAGGTAAGGTTTTAGGATTTACAGAGAACTAAAGTTTGCATGATTTGGATTTACAGAACTCTCATTAATAAATAAAAGCTGAAAAGGGTACTTTTTACAAGATTAGATCTAGCACACACATAAAAACATATTTTTGAAAAAGGTCAATGCCACACGGTTAAGAAAACTTATAGGTAGTCTAAAAAAATTACTTCAAGATTTTAGCATGCACAGATCTACCAGAAATGAAGAAAAGCTGGGCTGCAAGAATACATGAATTTTAACAGGAAAAAATGGATCTGGGAAAAAAGAAAATGGGCCAGATATGCCCGGAGTTGGGCCGCCAGAGGCAGGCCAGCCCACGGCGCTGCGCGCGCTGGAGGCGTTCAAGGGTGACCGTCGATGCACAGATCGACGGCCCCTGGCCTTCTTCTTCATCACGACGACGCCGGGATGAGCCAGCGGCGGAGAGGAAATGGCGGCGACAGAGCGCTCACCTAGGGATCGCCATAGAAGGAGAGGGGTCCAGGAGGGTGCGGAAGCTCAGGGAAGGTCGCAGGTGAGCTCGGCTCGCGCCAACGCGCCCTGGAACGACGGCGAGGTCGACGACGTCCATGTCGGGCACGGCAAGGCTGCGGTGACTCCGGTGAACCTGAAACCAAGCGACGATGTCTAAGAGGGTGCCCACGGGGAGAGGAACGAGATGGTACAGAGGAGGAGAGCAGAGGAGGGCGGGTTCGGCAGCAGTCTTGCGCGACGGCCTCGGTCCCGAACGGCGATTTCTTCTCGATTCTGAGCAGCAGAGGAAGAGAGCTTGCGCGGTGTCGCACGGGGTGGAAGAGGGAACCGAGGAGAAGGTAATGGGCAAGGTGGGGGAGTGAATGGGAGGTTCTGCTGGTGAAACTAGGGGAGTGACCGATTTAAGTGTTCACGGGCATGGACAGGGGTGGGGAGAGCACTGGAGCGGGATTGGCTGGGGAGGGGTGGTGTACAATGATGCACTGCACTGCACACCTCTTTGGACCGAAGCAAAAGGTCTGGAGTCGATGGAGGGGAGTGGAGTAAAGGAGAGGCCTGCCCTGCATTTGATGTGCTCGACAAAATGCCAGAGAAAAAAGACAAGAGAGAGAGGAGAGCTAGGGTTTGCCAGGGGCAAGGCCAAGGGGTCCAGGGGGTGGGTGAGGCTGTTGGGCACGTCCAAGATTAGGAGTTGGGGGAGAAGGGGTGTTAGTTTTAGCTAAAGGTGAAAATTGGGCTGATTAGACTAAGCCACAAAACCAAGATGGATTAGTCAATCCTTGGATCAGAAAATTAAGAGACAAGATGATTTGATTAGAAGGGGCATAGGTGCAGTGTTTGGCTTAAGAGATGAGGTAAAAAGGGTTCAACAACCTCTAGGTACAAAAATGGCAAATTGCGATTCTATAACACAACAAATGGTCACCAAAAATGGTAGCACTCAAGACTAGAAAGAATTAGTGGTCAAACATTTTTGTAAATCTTAAAGAAGGCTTTATAAGGAAAGTAGAGGTGATGCAGGTGATACTAGAGGTTATGTATTTCCAAAAAGAATAAACTAAACCCTAATTGTCAAGCTCTAGAAATGCTAAGAATTTACAAAGTTGAAGATAGCTATGCAATAAAGATTTTTTTTGACACAATCAACATAAAAATAGATAAAACAAGTCACAAGCATACAACACCATCAAACAACTATCTATGACTCCAATTCAAGCAATAAACTTTCACTTAACACAAACATAGCGACATGCCACTCATAGGAATACACACTCAAGGCAAACAAATTAAGCACATGCCAAATAGATCAAACATACAAACAATTGGATAACTAACCACACTTTAAAGATAAAAACAATTATAGTTGTAAGGTGGTGATCAATATGATTATGACAATATTTTGAAGAAAGAGGGTTAAACCACTCCTTGGTGATATTTTCCAAAGATTATTTAATTAGGATTTTTGAAATAAGAGTTGCTAAACTCAAATCATCATGGTAAAAGATAGGAGAAGATATATGGACTATTTACTTGTCATAACATTGATCACAAAGGTCATATTATAACTAGGTTGAACTCCAAGGTTGATAATTAGGGAGGCTAACAACACAAACACAACCCACCACATGGCAAACAAAGCACACAGGAGTAAAACACAACCATTAACAAGGTATTTCAAAAAGTTTTTGTTGGTTCTTAATTTTGGGTCTCTGACAACTAAGTTTTTCTTGCTTCCAAATTTTGGGACGTTACATGCGTCCTCCTTGCGGCTTCGGGAGAGGGCGGCCTCCCTTGGCGGGCTCAGACTTGTCTCGCGGGGAGTTGGATTTCCTCGCAGCCGTTGGCTTTCTTCCTAGCTCTGACTGATCGTTGTGGCAGGTGAGGGAGGAGGAGGAGTTGGTCCCTCGCCCGTCTCCCGAGGAATGCGTGCTATTTGCTTCTCACTTGGAACGCGGGCTTTCCCCTCCGGTGCACCCATTCCTTTATTCCCTCCTCCGCTTGTACGGGATTCAGCTTCACCATCTATCTCCGGACTGTATCACCCTTATCTCTTGCTTCATCACCTATTGCGAGGCTTTCCTCGGGCCCACGCCCATGTAACACCCCAAATTTTGGAACTAAGAAAAACTTAGTTTTACAAGTCCCAAAATGCAGAACCAACAAAAACTTTTTGAAAATCTACACTAATGTTTGTGTTTCCCTTGTTATTGCTCTGTTTAACCGTGTCTGCTTTGTAGTTTGTGTTAACAACCACTGAAATATCAACCTATGAACCCAACCTAGATAGATTATCTATAATCTTGGTGATCATGTCATGACAAGAAAAATAATCCATATATCTTCTCCAATCCTATTTTGGCCAAACTCCATTTCAAATCTTCTTTGGTTTTAGCAACAACCAAAAATATATATTAATTGGGAAAGCAAAAGTATTAATAAAAATAAAGCCTTCTAAAACTATGGAGATCTATATACTATCTCCCACCTATATTTCAACGTGGATATTTTTCTAGTATTTAGCTCTCATTTTCAAAACCTCTATTTTGACATCCTTTGAAAATAACACAAGTGGGAAACATATCATCCCATATATTTTCTCTAGCAAAACCTTTTGGCATATAAAATTATTAGCTGAGCATCCTTAATATCATCTTGTCATGGTTAGAGTGTGATCACCCAAACACATAAATATATTGAAGGTTCTGAAAATTGTTGACTATCTTATGTTTGTATTTTTACTTGTGCTGACTTGTGTGTGTTGTTGATTCATTTTGTGATTGTGCTTTGCTTATCTTGATTTCTTGAGTGGATTGTTTCCTTAATTGATCTTGTTGCTTGTTTGAATTAATTAAAACCTTGAACTCAAGAATAAGTTGGAAACAATGACACTACATGTCATGTGATCTAAATTCATACAAATTGACAAATCAATATTTTTATTTTACAAAAATCCAGAGGAGAGATGATATGAACTCTCACCTCTTATTCTTATATCTTCTCTCTCAAAAACCTATATTCATAAACTTATATTTAGAATTCTTATTCTTTCTTTACTTCTTTGAATTATCAAAAATCCTAATTTGTACTTACACCAAAATTCAAGAAATGATCCACAAACTTTCTTAAACCTATTTACACCAAGTTACAAACAAAATTCACCAAATCTCAAATTTAATTTTTTGTATAGACATTCTGTCAAACACCTTGAGGGCTGAAACCCTAGCTGTTCACGTCCATCTAAAATTCGACCAAATTTCTTCAAATTTCAGTGTCTTCTCTCTCCCTCTCACCCCTGCAGAGAAGAACCACCCCTGTGCTGGCCATTTTGGCGTTTTCCTTCTGTAGTTTTGTTCCTGGACACCACCTTCTTCTCTCCCCTTGGTCACCTCACACGGGAGGCAGCAGCCGGCCACGCCTAAGCACGGGACGGCGCCACGGTGCTACCTTGTCTCCCCTCCCTCGACATTGAACGACGACTGCGCAACGCGAGATCCCCTCTGCACCAAATTCTGCACGCCGACCAGAGAGCGCCGAGCACGTCGACGCCGACGTCGACCACGGCCGTCTCTACAATCCAGCAAGCACCACTCGACGTGGCCTCGTCTGCACCTCGCCTCGGCCCCATGGACATGCCCGCGCCACGTTTCCTGCCCCGCACTGCCGTCACTATTCCGTCGAACACCATGCGCGCGCAACGTCTACCTACCACCCCAAACTCGCCACAGCACGCTCCCGTGCTCGAGCTCACTCCCCAAGCCCTAACAGCGTGCCCAACCGTTGCTGCACCGCCCCATTCTACCAATGGCGTGCTCGCACCGTACCTAACCCTCTCCATGCGCCACGACCACCTCGCCCGTCCTCCGGCTATAAGAAGCCACCCGAGCCCTCACTCACCTCCACACCACCACAGCTCGCTCCCCTCTGCTCTCCTCCACACCTCTGCAACAACAGGAGGGCTGGTTCATCTTCGCCGTGTCACTGCCGTGCTTGCCGAGCACCACCGCCTCGGCAACCACCGGGGTTGAAGACGACGCGGCCACGCTGCCCTTTTCTCCCTCCTTCTCTGCCATTTTCGGCCCTGCAAGCTTCTGTATCCCAGCACCTCATTCCACCGCGCTCCCTCTTTCCCAGGTTCACCAGAAGCTCGCCGCAAGGCCGGAGGAGCGCAGCCACGGTGAGTTTCCCGTGCCAGCAAACCAGGCGGTCCCCGACACCGTCTGCACCATTCCCTGGACACCCTCGACCTCCTCTGCCACCCTGCAGCATCGCCGTCTACTCCCAGACACCCCACGGTGAGCACCCAGCTCGTTCCTGTTGGAACCAATCTTGTTTGCTAGTAGTTAGATCATGTTTATTTTCGTTGATTGGATATAAGTCATGCATGTAGTAGTAGCTGCGGGAGTGTGCACACATAGAGACGTGTTCATGTGTGTACATGCAAGCTAGTATCATGTGTGTTTAGTTGGTTGCATCGTGCATGTTAATTAGAGCTAGTGTGATCTGCATGCAAGCGTCCGTGGCCCAGTCGTATGGCCGTTGAGGAAAGGCCATGCAGTGCTAAATGTGTGCGTGCAGCAGTTAGCTAGTGGAGTGAGAATCGGATCAGCCGGTGTGTGGCTTGGCCGATGCATGTGTGCATGCTAGTTAGTGGAGTTAGTGGGCGAGTCTATCTTGTACTACTGGCTATTTAAGTCTGAGCAATCTAATGAGAAAAGTTAAGGCCTGCGGGCAGAGGAAACAATGTAGCCACGAGCTGCGTGTGTGTCCAGTTCCTGTGTGTGTGTGTTCTTGTGTGTGTTCATGAGATAAACAAGAGGGTTGAGAGTTGTGTGACGAAGAAGAAGAGGAGCTGCGAGTTTCAGCTCCTTCACTTGGTATCAGAGCCTCGTTCGTCGAGGTCCGAGTCTCCGTCGTCGTCGAGTTGCGTCACGAGCGAAGGAGAAGATGTGCTGCCCGGTAAGTTGTGCCACCGACGGCAAGGAGGTGATGGCCAAATCGTGAGGCCATTGCCGGGAGGAGTTCGTCGTCCACGTCCGAGTCGTCGAGAAGGTGTGACATCGGCGGCAACATGGAGGTGAGTCACCGGCGAGTTGCGGTACCGGTGGCGAATAGAAGTCCATGTGCGAGTCGTCGAGGAGGTGTGCGGCATCGGCGGAAACATGGAGGTGAGTCACTGGCGAGTTGCGGTACGGTGGCGAATAGAAGTCCATGTGCGAGTCGTCGAGGAGGTGTGCGGCATCGGCGGCAACATGGAGGTGAGTCACCGGCGAGTTGCGGCACCGGTGGTGAACATGCGGCAGCGAGCATGTCATGGCGGCACGCTCGTGGTGAAGACGTAGGAGGTGCGCCTCTTGTGGGAGGCCAGCGGCGGCGACTGCAATCGGCGCGACAAGATGGTAATGGAGGCCGTCTGCGTGTTGCACCGACGATATTGACGGCCATGAGCTTCAAGAGATGAATAAGCAATAACAAGATTGGGGAGGTGATTGTTGGAACCAATCTTGTTTGCTAGTAGTTAGATCATGTTTATTTTCGTTGATTGGATATAAGTCATGCATGTAGTAGTAGCTGCGGGAGTGTGCACACATAGAGACGTGTTCATGTGTGTACATGCAAGCTAGTATCATGTGTGTTTAGTTGGTTGCATCGTGCATGTTAATTAGAGCTAGTGTGATCTGCATGCAAGCGTCCGTGGCCCAGTCGTATGGCCGTTGAGGAAAGGCCATGCAGTGCTAAATGTGTGCGTGCAGCAGTTAGCTAGTGGAGTGAGAATCGGATCAGCCGGTGTGTGGCTTGGCCGATGCATGTGTGCATGCTAGTTAGTGGAGTTAGTGGGCGAGTCTATCTTGTACTACTGGCTATTTAAGTCTGAGCAATCTAATGAGAAAAGTTAAGGCCTGCGGGCAGAGGAAACAATGTAGCCACGAGCTGCGTGTGTGTCCAGTTCCTGTGTGTGTGTTCTTGTGTGTGTTCATGAGATAAACAAGAGGGTTGAGAGGTAGAAGAAGAAGGGGGCTGCGAGTTGCAGCTCCATCAGTTCCGATCAGCCCAGCTCTCTCTCCTGTGCGTGTGTCCATCGTGAGGTTGAAGAAGCACCAGATCAACGGTAGATCTTTAGATCAACGGTAGCATGGCTGCATGCTATCTGTTCTATATCAGCTGTCAGATGAAATTCATTTATGTACCCTCACGAAAACTTTTATATCTCTCGCTCTAGGAATCCAAAATTTATGAAACAAAATTCTGTGGATAGTGTTTGAAACTGCCTAGCTGTTGGCACTGGTCTCACGCAGAATAATTAACTAGGCTAAGAGCAGTTAACCTTTTCCCACAGAAACTTTTCTGGACTAAATGATTTGTATCTCTTGATTAAAAAGTCCAAATGAGTTGAATCCAATTGTGTTGTCTTATGTATGCTTAGGAGTATATGTACCTAGTTTTATATGATTTTAGGAGTTATAGAATAGGCTGGGTGATGTATTTAGTGTTTTCCTTTTCTGTTTATTCTTTTTTTTTCTCAGATCTATTTCAGGCCCTCCACTTTAAATCTGCTTAAAATTCTTATACCTAAGTTTTTCCCAAACCAAAAATCACAGTGATACTAGTATGTTTTCCTGACCACATGCAACTTGCAGAATTGAAAAATATGATTTATTTTAGGTTGATAAATGTTTTCATTTCACTGGTCTGAAACGCTGTTTCATTAATAACTTGAGTTAGGTTTATCCAAATTTCATGAATCCAATTGATTTGGATAGCCCTTGACAGTAGTTTCCACTAGAATTTTGTCCCATGTGATTTTTATGTCTATAACAAAAGTTGTGTGTATTCCTAGATTCAGCCAGTAAGCACTTTGAGCATTTTTCATAAATTCTGTAAGTAGATTTTTAAACCACGGAGAACCTAAATCCAAATTTGCATAATTATTTTATTAACATAACTCCCTAGGTGAAATAATTAGTAAAAGTGTTGTTATCTGCCTTTAATATAGAGAAAATATTTAAGTGCCTTCTTTTGGAAAATATTGTTTGTGTTATGTGTTGCATGTTTAGGTGTTGTTACATGCTTGCTACTGTTGCTTGACTTGCTAGTATATGCTAGTATTGTTGGTGACTTGTGTTAGGTTTGAATTGAGTTAAGCTTGTGTTGTAAAGTGCTGATTAGAAATTCTTAACAATTATTTAGTTGTGCTTGTGTCTTTTGATGACTTATATGAGCTAAATAACCCCTTTCAACTAATAATATTAGCTAATGATTGCTTAAGTTTATTAGCAATGCTTAGTCTTGCAAGTTGAGAGTAATCCCTAAGAATTGCCTAAATCACTACTTAACACTTGTTGTAGAAAAACAGATGGTGTGTGGTTGCCAAACTTGTTTGATAAATATTAGTCTTGCACCATGATTGTTGCTTGAGAGATTGAGTGTCCCTTGATGTATGATTGATTGTGTCCTTTTTTATTTTTGCGACGCTAGACATTAACGCTACCGGAGTGGTCGATGAAGAGGATTTATTTGAGAAGTATGGGATTTCATTTATATTGATCAACAAGGAGAAGTCCAGGAACATTATGTTGAAATCAGGCAAGCTACTTTCTGAGCATGCACCCCTATATATGATGCATCTATTTTTGGATCCATGCTTTACCCAAAGCAAATGTGTTTCGAAAACCTTTTCTAAAACTATATGTTGCCACCTATGTAGAAGTACAGGATAGATATATGAACTATAGGATGGGAAACAAATGATTTTTACGAAAACTCCTTTGATTATCCTTGAGTGGATTATGAGTTACCCCAGGTTGGGGATGAAGAAAGAATCAGAGTATGGTGGTGTTTTCCGAGATATGCACAATGCGTACTTAGTACTATGATGACCAACAATACCCTGTGCGACCACTCCTACCCCATATATGGGACATGGCTTAGTCATATAGTTTGCTCATTTTAGTGCGGGATACCTCAACAATGGAGATGACTCCGTTCCATGAGGGGATGGTCCGGTGACCTACCCCCTGACCTGGATCCTCACATGTTTGATTGGGGGATGAAGAAGGCCACCATACTGTCCCCATGCAGAACTACGAGTCCTCACACTTAGGGTTTTTGACGGGAAACTGGATTGGGTGTTGATGGAAAGTGTCGTAGCGGCAGGGTCCTGTACTAGCGTGAGCAAAGGAAAGGCTATGGCAGGTTACTGAACTTCGCATACACCTTGTATGGCGGGACATGGCCGACACGATGAGTTGCCGGATGGGTGTGGGTAAAGCGTACTACCTCTGCAGAGTGTAAAAAACTATTCGAATAGCCGAGTCCTTGGTAATGGACGGTTGGGAGGCTGTCCTAAGACCTTGTGCAAATGTTGTTGATTTCGGAAAACAAAGTGGAATTGTGATATGAAGCTATACCAAAGGGTCGATATGCTGGCAGGAAATATTGACCATGAAGGGCTATGGTCAGAAAAAGGAGTAGTTTTTGGAAAAAACAAACATGATGGTGATTTTCTGGAGAAAAATTCTAAAGTTCTTACCTTTTTCAACAAGGATATAGAGATTTGAAAATAAGTTTTATTAAACAAAAGTCTATTCTTTTCTTTTCTTCAAGAAAGATATAGAGATTTCAAAACAATTTTTTATTAAACAAAAGTCTATTCTTTTCTTTTCTTCAAGAAAGATATAAAGATTTCAAAACAAAGTTTTATTAAACAAAAGTCTATCCTTTTCAACAAAGCTATAGAGATGATTTCTGACAATAAAAGATTTTGTACAAATAAAAATGATGCTAGTGCATGTTCATGTCGGGGGTAGTTTGCAAAGTACATTCAAATGTACTCATAATGGTTTCGTCCCTGTCATTATTGCGATGCCAGATCTCGAGGAGCACTATGAAGAGGAAGACTGTGACGACGTCAATGCGAACTAGGGCGCTTCACAGTCAGCTGCCTGTAGGGTTGTGGCAATTGACTTGGGCTCCACGTTGTTTTGATGATTTCCGCTGCAAGTACCTGTTGAAGATTATTACTTCAATCAAGTAAGTCTATTTATTCGGTACTTATGGATGTTCTTTTGATACCAGTTTGACTGTGCTCAGCGACACACTGATCATGGGATCGCTGATGTTGTAGGCACAAGGGTATTTCGGACAGCTAGTCTAGGGTCCCCACAACCCATCTTGGCTTCTGGTGTTCTTTCTTCTTTCTCCGGGGCAGGGTCGTCGGGGAAGGTGATCCCGAGTCGGGGTGCGGCGCGGTGAGGGTAGTCCCGCGCCGCTCCGCCTTCCCGGATCTTGCTCTCTGGGGAACGCGCGGCGAGTGGCATCGCTCGTTCTTCTACTATCCCGAGCTTCCTTCCTCGTTAGGCGGGCCCGGTCTCCCTCCCTTCTCCCGGGGCTGCCAGCTTCCCAGAAGGGATGGGCCCTTAGCTCCCTAGGCAACCCCGAGGAGGTGCGGGCGCTTACCGGTCGCCTAAAGGCGGCTGTAGGGCATTGGCTTACAGGGCTGGACCTCTTGGTGACGTGGATGGCCCGGAGAGTCCAGCCGCTGCAGCTCCGGCTCCATACGGTCGGGGAGTGGTCTCCGGAGGGGGATCACTCCCGGATCATGTCGAGGGAGCTGCGGGTGCATGAGATGGAGGGGTGGGTCCGATCCATCTCGGTGCTCCCGATTTGCCGCCCGTACAGGCCAGGCCTCCCGGCGCTCGGCGCACCCCCCCCCTTTGCGGGTGAGCCACTCTCTTCCTTCGGCGCCGGTGTCTTGGCTTGGACATGTCTTGTTTGTCCGCTTCCTGGCTGAGTCGGGATGGCTGCATGCGTGGGGTGAACTTACCTGTGTTCTTCCCTTCATGTTCTTTGTGTAGGACCTCCCGACCAGCTCCACGGTGATCGGTGTATTCAAGGGGCATGTGGCCGGTCTCCCGGCCCAATCCTCCTGATACGCCGGTTGGAAGAGGCCTTGGAGGTATCTTCCTTGTCTCCCGTCCCTGTCCCGGTCTTCTAGTTGTAGCTCTCTTTGCGTCTCTGTATGCAGGTTGAGGCGACAGCTTCCCGGTTGGCCCTCGCGCTCCTGCGAGCGGAAGCAGCGGCTCTTCGGTCCGCCCTGGCGTCCGCCAAGGGGACTCCATCGCCGCCATTGGGCCCCTCGGTTTTCCTTGGGCCCCCTAGCCCCTAGTCCCTCGGGTGGAGAGACCGATGTTCTACCTCCCCGAGCCCGCCTGTGGGCCCCGGGACTGTAATTCCTTTGGTGAACCTCGTATGGTGTAGACAATGAATTTCTCTTTTCTTTCCCTGTGTTGTTTATTGATTCCGGGGGATTTCTCCCCCCGGGTGCCCGCGCGGCGTGATGGATCGGCGAACCCAGACCTAGCCGCGTTGCGCCGCGGGGGGGCCTTGTTCCTGAGGGGCATGCCGCCCGGGGGACAGGATATGCCCGCGCCGGTAGGCTCACCACTAGGGCTTCGTTTCCGGTTGCAAGTTTACAAGATACGGGGTATTCCGATCGTGTCGACTTGCGTGCCGCTAGGACTTTTACTCCTGAGTTCAAGTTGTGGTGGCACAGCGAACTCCGACCTTGCCAAACTTTTCTAGCTCTATCCGCTAGGGGTTGGTTTCCAGACACGAGTCTCGTTGGGCACGGCGAACCCTGACCTTGACGACACACTCATCCCTAGGGCTATCTTTCCGGATACAGGTTCCTTGGCAGTCATGGGTTCCAAGCAAGGCTCCTGCCCCACGCAAGGCGAGGACTCCGGGTGAGGGGTTCTCCGGGGTGCGCGGGACCTCGTGTCCGGGGCACCCCTTCTCCCCCCTTCCTCCCCCACGGGGAAGGGAGTTGACGCGAGCTAATTTGACCCGGCGAACCCAGACCTGGTCGACGACGGTGCACTTGGGGGGGCACGCGTGATCCCGTGGTCTGAATGCCCCCGTTTTCCACCGGCGCGGTGGTTAGGAGGGAGGGGCACGGGCCGGAGGTGCTTCCGGCTCCGCTACCGCTCCGTCCCGAGTGTCTTCTTCTTTTTGGGCGGTGGCTCCGTTACCTTCTTCGCGGGGAGGCAAGAAAGGGGCGGCGGGCACCTCCCATCCATGCGCTCCCCCGCTCCCCAAGGTCTCGTTCGGTCATCTCGGGAAAGGTGTTCGGGGCGGCCGGGGGACTCACATTGGCCGCCTTTGCACCCCATCCCTCGGTGTCCAGGACGTGAGTAGCACGCGCTACGCCTTGGTTGCCTGTCGTGGCGGGAACGTTGGCCGGGGAGCTCCGCCCGGGGTTGGCTCGTGTGAGAAGCTTGAGTCTTAGGGGGCGTGGCGCCTCCATATGTGGTCGGAGCGATATCCGAGCCATGCCGATGATTAGTTCCTCGGGGTTCTCTCTCCCGAGGGCTCTGGTGAGTGTAGTGGCCCCCCATCCCCGAGGTGAGGGAGGGGCCTCTTCGACGCCTTGGAATGGTTGGAGGAGGAGTGACCGCCGCGTTTCGATGAACGACGATTGGTTGGCGTAAGTGAGCGTTCCTCCGCCGAGGTTGAAAGCTTTGAGCCCTACGTAGTTGGCGGTTTCCGTGGGGACGGGCCCCGCGGTGAGCCGGCCCTCGAGTCGGTGTGCGGCTCCGGGGCTGCTCGTCTCCAGTCTTCTCCTTGTGACGATGTTCTTGATCTCTTCTCGTGGCTAGAGGGTCGCTTGCGGAGCACCAGGTGGGGCTCCGTCCTTCCTCTTCCGTGATGTCCGCAAGTCCTCGTTGCATGGGCCCGCCCTCTTCCTGGGGCGGTCCGACAGTCTCGGGCGTGGTGCCCCAGTTCCTCGCAGATGAAGAAACTCCCGCCGGTGAGTCCGGTCTCGCGCGTAGAACGCCGCCTCCCATGGGATGCAGCGAAGCTACGCACCGACCAGCAGTCCCGCGCGTCGTGGGTATGAACCTTATGGACGGGGCACCACGCCCCCGGCGCCGCCATCGGGCCTGGGCCCTTGGCAGCGGGAATCGGCGGGTGTCCGCGCTTCCGCGGGTTCTCCCGTGGCGGGGCTGCTGTCTCTATAGCGAGCTCTAGGGCCCTCCGGCAGATCTGCACAGAAGCTCAAGGCGTGGCGGAAACATCGCGTGTAATGTTAGGGCATCTCTCCGGGCTCCTCCGCGGTGAGGCGCAGCTCCTTCGACCGACGCTGGTGCTCTGTCGTCGTGGGAGTCGTCCCGGTCGCCATTGACCCCTGAAGCACCCGCGACCCCGCCGCCGTTGGGGGAAGGTCGGGGTTTTGGCGGCGAAGCACGGGCGCCGCCCCTACCTGGCGTGCTAGATGTCGAGTTACGGAACTCGGACACCGGAGGTGCGAACACCTCCTTGTTGTTCGGTAGGAGGGCGCGAGGTGCTCCGACGTCAGTCCCTGGAGAACGAGCACGAACACATGAGATTTTACCCAGGTTCAGGCCGCGTCGCCGCGTAATGCCCTACGTCCTTCTTGTCTGGCTTGATTGATGGTGGATGATGTCGTACAAGGTGTGTCTTACAATCCTCCCTGCTACGCTCAAGGCCTATCCGAGTTTCACCCCGGGAAGGTCTCCGAGGTGATATCAGCTAGCCCCCGAGCTATGTGTCTAGCAGGAAGTCTTCTTCTCCTCTTCTTCGGCCTCAGTCCTCCTTTTATACTCAAGGGGTTACCACAGGGGGTCGAGTTGGCACGTTGGTCGCCGGTCGGAGGCACGCGTCGCGGCGCTGTCCAGGTGGCGGTCTTCAGTTGTCGTCGTGTCGATGCGCTCGCGGTGTTGGCCGCCATGCCTTCAGCTGGCCTTGATGTGACGGCCCGTCTATGGCTGCTCCGGATCTGGCTAGGCGGATATGCTCAGCCCTGTCCGTGATGGGACGGGTGATCAGGTCCCATCGCGCTCAGGGCTATGCTTCCGCCGCAGAAGCACACCAGGTCTTGTCCGTGGCGCCAGCGACGCTTCCTTCTTCGCAAAGCTAACTTCCCTGGCGTGGTGCAGGAATCTGCCTCCACGTGGCGTGATCCCTGATCTCCCGGGGGAGTGCTGCCCCCTCCCGGACCCCGGGGCGATCCTGCTCCCGGGTTCTCCCCTCTCTGTTGTGAACGGGCGGTGCCTCGTCGGCTCCTCGGGGAAGCGGGGCCCATGCGACGACTCCCCGGGGGACTCCGTCCCCGGGACGCCGACAGCTACGGAACACGTAGCGTCGCCGGGCATTAGAGGAAAATGGTCCGCACATAGGCGGCCACGCCGGCGGGGGTACCGCACCAGCCAGATCAGTCGATAACTGATCCATTGTCGGCCGCCGAGGCCGTCGCGGCCTCGCGGTGTCGTTTGCGGCGCGCCGCCCGCCTTGCGGACTCGAGGGCTCTGCGCTCCTTCGCAGACTCGGCCTCCACCGCTGCGTCAGTGCAGGCGCGCGCTGCGGACATGAACGCAGCCGCCCTCTGGGCGTTGAGCTACATGTGGGATTCCCGCATGGCCTCCTCTGCGGTCTTGCTGACGTTGCCGCCCACGCCAATGGGAGACTCGGGCTCCGGCGCTACCGCCGCGACTCCGGTGGCGTACACGTACTCCTCCTCGTCATTGGCGAGGCAGTCGAGGTACGTGGCCTCCACCGCCCTTTCCTCCTCGGGCGACATGCGGTGCCGCCCGGCCATACTGCCCGCCATGTGGCGCGCGAGCCTCCTCTGTCGCGCCCGCTCCCTCTGGTCCAGCAGATGCTGTGGCGCGCGCTCTCTAGACATTTCGGCAAGCAGATCTGTGGTTGGAGGTGGTGGCCGCCGTGGTGGGAGGAGGATCTAGGGTTTGTGCTCTAGGGTTTCCCCGGCCGACTCCATTTAAAGAGCTCCACCGCCCACAGTTATTGCGGGGTAGGTGGCCGCGCTAGCCGTCGGGGTCGATGACACGCGGTGCCAGGGCGGACACGGGGAGGACACAGCAACGCTCCGCTCGTGTCCGGGGCCGACGCATCGGTGGCCCAAATTTGGGCCTGGAATGCGTCGCGGCGGACCAAAAAACGGACCATGGTCCGTTTGCGTCTCCCCGTTGGGCCGTGTTTTCGGCCCTCGCGGACAGGAACGGAGACGCGCGGACTCGATGCGTCGCCCCGTTGGAGTCATCCTTAGGTTTTCTTTTTTTGGGGGTATGGGCGTATGGCTCACCTTGCACAGGGCTTAGGAGAGTTGAGCTTGGTAAATACGTTCATTTCATCAGTAATTCGCTTGTTCTGTTTCCCGGTACAGAAATCATCTCATGTTCTGTTGCACAAATTGAACGTAGAGATAAAATCTACTTTTTCTTATGCCCAACTGTATTTTGTGAGGAAGATACATAAGTTCATAAACCAATGCTAAAAAAAAAATGCTTCAGAACATTAGAAAGAAATATTTACTACCCAGAACATTCCGGCGGACTATTTTTACTCCAGCCATTACAAAAGCAGCATATTGTTGGCTCGGCCGTTGCGGTTCATAGTTCCGCTACAAATTAGAATCAGGAGGAGGCGTTACACCATAATGTATCTGCTTTCACTTCATGCAAAAAAAAAAAGTTCGGCCTCCGTTGCAGCTTAAATTCCACAAATAAAAACATCACACTCAAAAGGGTGGTCTCCTACGAAGATACAGTGCCCCAAAACTAAGAATGTTTGAGCGTGCACAGTATGTGACTCGCTAGTGCTAGGGGTCACTGACCAGTCAGTCTACATCCATGGCATCTGAAGCACCGCCGCTGCCTTCCTCTATGGTCACCTTTGTCTCTTCAGTGGCGGCTCTCAGCTCATCTGCTATACTCCTTTGCTCATCTTCAATCGAGATTTGTAATTCCTCCACCTGTAACAGGTACGACAATGGAGCAAGCATTATGCCTACTTTAACATTTAAGTTTTGAGCTACAGTTAAGTGGATTTAGCATTATTTGACTGGGAGTAAATGGCCGCATCTCCTACCCCAAAAATGTTGGTGAGCACTGATAATTTTGTTAGCAATATGTCATGATATAACCAGGCTGGTCTTTAACACTGTACTGTATTAATGGAAAACAGGGCCAGGAGAAGTATAAAATTTGTACATTATCGCACGGAGAAACTATTCAACTGATATCCTATGGGCTATGGCTAACTCTTGTATAGCTAGAAGAAATATGCGAGTTTGGAAGTAGTAAAAGAGAACATCAACCATAAACTCACCACATGCAGAAGAAGAGCAAACTGCTTCTTCCTAAGCTCTAATGTCCTTGTACATGCTGCACTCTCAGCCTCCAGATTAGCTATCTCCTTCTCAAGATCAGCGATGAGTTTCTCGGTTTCTGACCGTGGAGGCTGCAATGAAATCAGTTTTCTGATCGCTTCACACTCCTCTTTGTGCTGCCTCTCAATCTTGCTTTGTTCAAGTTGCTTCTTAAGATCCTCAATATCAGTCTGAGCTTGCAAGATTTGTCGCTGGATCTCAACCTGCAGCTCATTGAAGCTCTCCTTCTCCCTAAGGTTTGCATCAACTACAGCCTTGCTTTTAAGAAGAGGCAGCTCGAAAGTGTTAATTTCCTGTAGAAAGGCCTTGTACAGCTTCTCGCAGTCACTTGTATTGTCTGCATCCTTCTCGACCTCAGTGGCAAAGAACATGAACTTCTTTTGGAGCTTCTTTAGGGGTGGTTCACCCCTGGTAGTTGTGGTCCTGCTCAGAAGCCGGTGTTTAATAATCGCATCATCGTCTTGTGGCCCAAATGCATAATGAGCAGACATGTCTTCACCCCTTCCAGCAACTCTCCTCCCTTTGGTAAGCATTTCACAGTTTGAGGGATCCAACAACTGAAATCAGCACATGGTTATAACTTATAAACAACAGAAACTGTATTACAGTTTTACTTATAAATCAATCAATTCAGCTGTTTTAAATTAATGCACCTATATGAAATACACATGAATGAGCGTGTATCAATAAACTATAGAAATCAGCAGGCTTTAATTAAGTCTGCAATCACTTGAACATTTGCTCTAACAGGACCTTGCGAAATTGCAAAACCCTTAGAGAAATGCGTAAAATCACTCTGTATCCAGATATGCTTAGTAATAGGCTGAAATACAGTCAGAACACGAAATTTAGAGCCTCTCAACCCAGCCGAACCCTCAAATCATCTCCTGCTGCATGTGTATAAGCCAGATTAGATCATTCTTTGGGGCTCAGCCTGTAGGTGGGAGCGGGTTGTCCATGGCGCCGTTTAGTTTAACCCATTACGTACGTGTGCACCGACGGGTAAGCGTCTGAGATTTGTGGGATAGCTGATAGTCCCGCAAAGCCCCACTCAACACACATGCCTCTGGTTCACTCAAGCTAGGGTCCACAGGAAAATTAGCGCCACCAGAACCCACTCCCCTGCAGGGGGAAGGTGCCCTGCTGGCAAGCATCTTCACGAACAACGAGGAATAAGCCCCACTGTCTGTCTTGCGGTGTGCGATCTTGCACCGGGGCCTCCAAATGACCCCCCCACCCCCCCCAAAGGTCCAATGGGGTCCGGACGCACAAAACCGCCACCAGCAGCACCCCAAATGGTCGCCCGAGCGATTTCGTGTCCGGCACCCTCGAGAGGGCCTCCAATTACTGCCCGGACATGGCCTCAGACACAGGCGGCCCGCCTGTCATAGAGATAGGGCGCGAACAGGTGCTCTAATGGCGTCGTGTAGAAGGCCGTTCCGCCAGCGTTAATAGCGACACGTTTTCGCAGGCGACGAAGGGACGGAACGATGAGGCGTCTGCGGCATGCCTCGCATTTACGGCAGCGCCTGCTGACCGCCCAGCCTTTCCCGACTTAACCAAGCGTCGGCGTGGGCGAATCGTGTCGCCGCCATTAACTCTGACGCGACACGTGCTCACCCATCCGGCGCTTCTCGCCCAGCGCCACGGCTTTCCTCCTCCGTTTCCCGCTTCTATGGACGGCTATAAAGAGCCCCCGCCGTGCAGCCATTTCACCACACCACCACCGTCGCTCGTCGTGTAGCCAGTTCACCACACCACCGCTCAGAGCAACCATGCCTTTCCGCCTCGTCACCTCATGGGCCAGCCTCACCTAGACAGCACGCCGTGCTCACGCGGCGTCGTGGGAGGATGGCGCCGATGAGCAACCGTTCGACTAGGCGGATGTGGAAGACATCGACGTGGACGAGCAGGAGCCGTGCGGGATCCGTACCCCAGCCAAGAGCCGCAACCGAGCTCAATGAGGTCCCGCCGCCGCAGCTGCAGGAGCCGGAGCCGGAACAGGCGCTCCCACCGCCGATCTGGTCAGACCAGGTTGTTGCCGTCAACTCTTTCGAGAGTTGGCCCTGCGAGCAGGAGAGCCGCCAGGTCAGGCTCGGCTACGAGGATGCCTCCATTCGGACCGCGGAGCGAGCGGCGTACGAGCAGCTCAACGCCCAAGCGGCGGCGATGGAGTAGCAGCTGCTGATCGCGCATGCGGAGGGGCTGGCTCATGACGCCCCGCAGGTGCTCTCCGAGTGGGTGGCCCACGACGAGCTGAACCAGGCACGCTTGGCGAGGCTGGCGGACGACGGGAAAGCGGCAGCGGTGGCGAGGGCTGCGCAGGCGAGGGCAGCGGCGCAGGCAGATCAGGATGCCATGCGCCGGGTGGCGAGCGTCCTCCGCCGGGATAGGCGTGTGCGCTCTCGCTTGGCCCAGAGCCAGAGGGCCGCGCACGACGAGGAGTCTGGCCCGAGTGGCGGGGTTAGATTAGGGTTTATCGTTTTAATTTTAAATTTGAATCGTTTAGCTTAAGTTTGATCTACCAAACAGGTCGTTTAGTTTAAATTTGTTTGTGCTTGATGATGGAATTTTCATGCCGCCCACAAGGTGTTTAAAGTTTGGTCGGCACCTCGAACCGTTTGGGGGCCAGGCCTTTGGAGTGTGCCGCTGTTGGCAGCCTGCAAAACTTGGGCAGACACATGTCCGGCACCCCCCAATTGGGCCTCAACTGGGGGGTGCCGGACACATATTGTGGAGATGCTCTAATATCTGAGTAACCTGAGAAGCAGCACCACCAGCTTTACCTCTAGCCTAAAGGCAACCAATTGCTTGCACTATTTGCTGCGCACTAGTAAGCGCTAACTGTTTCCCCGATTTATGTATTGGCTTTGGATTGTGTGTGGCGTTTGATGCGTTCATAGGAATCCTCAAAAAGGTGCCCGCTGCTGCCGTCTGGGGGGGGGGGGGGGGGGGGGGGCATATAGGTAAATTTGTAACTTAAATCTACTAATTAACAAGGGGGTTTCAGAAATTTTCCACCAATGGGGGAAGCCATGGACCCAGCGTGCAGAAGCCTCCATATGTAAAACTCTTCTTGTTAACCCAAACTTGATTGTTGGTATGGGTTATCACGGTACATAGCAGTATAGCACACGGCACATGCATTGTTTTATTTTACATTACAACCACAAGTGCGTGACTTTCCTAAATCATGTGCAGTACCCATGTAGCTGCACATAACTTCTTCCTAGACCTATTTTAAACGCATATTCATCTGAATCTTATAAAAAAATCCATAATACAAATTCAGATTTGCTGTGGACTCCTATAATGGATCAGTGGTCGTATGGTGTAACATTCTGGGCTACATGGCCTAAGAGCATCTCCACTGGGGGCTCCAAACGACCCCCCAAAGGCCTATTGGGCGTCCGGACAGCGAAAATCGCCACCAACGGCACCCCCAAAGCCTCGCCCCGAGCAATTTTATGTGTGGCACCCCCAATCGGGCCTCCAACTCGCCCCGAGCAATTTTATGTGTGGCACCCCCAATCGGGCCTCCAAACTTGGAGGCCCTCCTGGGGGTGCCGGACATTGCTGCGGCCATGGCCCTGACAGCGCTGGCCCGTCCGTCATACACACGACGCGTTGCGCCCGTGTTAATGAAGGCGCGCAGGAGGCCGTTCCGCCGCGTTAATGGCGATCAGTCACGGGCAGTCTCCCAGACGATGGGACGGGAGGCGATGCGACGACACGGCGGCGGCAGGCCTAACGGCACGCGTCGCATTAACGCCGGCGACAGCGTGCGCGGCAGTCCACGCGCCGGAGTCGCGGCGTTCCCACGCAACGCATTTACGCCGCGCAGATCGCCCAGCTCCCCGCCGCCCATAAAATGCCTTTCCCACACCGCCCTCTCTCCACACCGCTTTCTCTTCTCTCCCTCTGTCGCGCCGTCTCCCACATCCTCTGCATCCATCCATGGCGAACAACTGGGAGTCGGGCAGCAGCATCAGGCGCAGCGGCCGGAAGATCGGCACAGAGGAGGCGTGGGACATGTACTGGTACGGCCTCCTGGTGCCGCCGGACTCACGTCTTCCCTCGGGGTGGCGCACTTCCCCCCACGGCGGCCTCCCAGTGCCGGCGCTGCCGGAGACGCCGGACCAGATCCGGCGCGACATCGCGCGTCGCCGGTCCTGGCTAACCCCGCACGAGCGCACCCTCCCCGAGTACGACGACAAAAACTGGGGAGCGTGGCTGTGGCGGTTCGAGCGTGAGCAGACCGAGGCGCTCGCGTTCTACGACGGCCCGACACGGCCGGGCCGCCACAACGCGGAAGGCCGCCATCGGTGGTAGGAGGCCACAGGCCACACTGTGGCCTCCGCCATCGCCGCGCGCCAGCACGCAAGGGCGGGGAACACCACCCCGCTGCGGCTGCTGCCCGTGCGGCCACGGTGCCAGGAGGTGCAGCAGCGTCGCAGCTGCCGCGCGGTGAAGGAGGAGCCGCGCTCGCCTCCGCGCCGTGGAGGAGGCACCGGCATCGTCATCCGCGAACGCCGCGAACAACGGCGTTCGCCACCACGCGGACGGCGCCGCCCTAGAGCCAGGACGCCTCCACCTCCCGTAGAGACGATCCCGTACAGATACGCCGTGCCGTCCACGCTGCGGAACGAGCACGACGGCGACTCGCCGGGGTTCCTGGCCGCCATCGCGGACTCGGTAACCACCATCCAGCGCGACAGCCCCGGCTACATGGCCGCCATCGCCACCTCGGTGGCAACGGCGGCAGTCTTGTCCTCCTCCGGCGGCGCCTCCTGCGCCGTGCACCGAGCCGCCAAGACGGCGCATCCACCAGCCGAGGCGGATCCGGCTCCTCCTCCGCCTACATCGTGATCGACGACGACGGCAACGGCGATGGCAGCGGCGACGACACCAACGAGGCGTGGCTGGAGGCCAACTTCAGCGACTAGGATTTAGGGTAGGGCCGCCGTAGTTTCAAATTTCATTCGAACTCTTTGTAAAATATAACAAATATGAATGAAATTTGAACTTTTTAAATTTTTCTGCAATCTATTTGAACGCCCGCAAGGTGTTCGATCAATTGTGCGCGTTTGGGGTGGGCCTTTGGGGGGTGCCGCTGTGGGCGGCCTCCAAATGTTGGCCGGACACATGTCCGGCACCCCCCAAAGGAGGCCCAATTGGGGGGTGTCGGACACGCAATTGGAGTCCCCGGTGGAGATGCTCTAAGCGCAAGCATAATTTCGAATGCGTCCTAGCAAAGCTTCTAGGCAGTAATGATATGTACTGTGCTGCAAGTAAGTCAGATTCGTGCACTCTAATCCCCATTCGGGACCAGATTCTTCGACAGAGATCACTGAAATGAAATATCTCATACACCAGCACCAGGGCTATACTTTGAATCACTAACTTATAAGTTTGCTCAATAGAACCTTCCTGAAAGCTTACTAGTTACTACTACTACAACTAAAGAGATAGAACAAGTGGATTGAAATGATTTTCGGTCTTCCTTCCATATGAGATATCCCGGGGGATTAAGAACCTCTATCAAAAGGGATACAATCTCACCTTGGCCAGCGTTCTATGATTCTATCACGCTTACTTTTTACTTATTATTTTTAGCGTAGCAGTTGCTAAAAATTGGAGAAAAACTGCAATTCTGGCTATGTTTCAGTCAATCACATGCTTGCCCCAGATTCAGAACTGTGATTAACAAGCGCTACTGTCAGATTTCCATGTGTTTAGGCAGTTACCACAATGGAACACGTGGGAGAATCTGGTGATTTATAGAGTTGATTCAACGCCTGAAGATGCCCAGATCTGCTGCCACTCCACCCTTAAATTGGTTGCATCCAACGGGTAATATGTAAAGTATACATACACTATATGGTGGTATGTATAAAACGTCACGGGGACACAGGTACGACTAATGAATGTTTTACCCCTCTTTGAAAAATAATTTAGATAAAAAATCCATATGACTGACTCAGGTAAACTGGTCAGCATTTAGCACTCTAAATAAGATATGGTTTATTGTAGCCAAAGTAAAAAAATATCTAAGTCAACTAAACTATACGGAGCACGAAGAAGAAAAACTCAGGGGGAAAAAACTATAGCTCAGGTTCAAAGAACTGATCTCCAATGAATTGTTATGTTTGCGGTTTGAACATAAAGCAAACCAAGACAAAATTGTCTCAGAATTCTTTGTTAAAAAAATTGCATCTAGCAAGAACCAAGTGAAGAAGCTATTTAGAGTGCACAGAAATCTGCAATTACAGACAATAATCTCAGTTTACGGAGGGCTAAAAATTAACCATGTATAGTTAATGGCACATGAGGCAGAAAAACATGCACAATCGTAAGGGGATACTAGATCGAGAGGAAAATTCTAGAAGGTGTTTGGATCATGCATTTGTAACATAATCCAATTACAGTGTTAACAAATAACGTTAAATCATGTTTGGTTTGGTCGGGCTGTAAACCCATTACGCGGTATCAGATCCCAACCCAATACAAAATTGATTCCGGTCAACAACCGGTGTAATCAAAAAACGATGCAACCACAGGAAGTTTCTCATGTAAGTCGCTCCTCGCTTGTGAATCGAATTTTCCCAGTCTCCTCTACAAACGCGCGCTGCCACCGGCCCTAAACAACAGTCTGTAATTCGGGTCGCCGGCGCCACAATCGTCGGCCGCTTTGGATGCCGCTCCACCCGCTGACTTGGTAGGAGGATAGGCGTAGCTTCTGCTGAAGTTTCTGGGTGATTTGGATCCCAAGGACAGCACTAGGGTTCGACCTGGGGCATAGTGGGAATTGACCGATGCAAGTGACGAGATGCCACTGCAGAGGGGAGCTCGTGAGTTGTGATGGTTTTGGCTTAATCAATCTCTTCTCAACTAATACATCGACAAGAGGATCGATTCCAACATTGCTCCTTGTATTTTCTTGTTTGAGTTCTTCCGAACAGCAGATTTGTTTTTGAAATTCCTGCCAGATTTAAATCGAATTCAGATCTCCGTTGTTGATCTGGTCATTCTAGTATTCGTGATTTGCTTTCCTGTTGTTTCCAGAATTTAACTGGCGAGTTTTGTATTGTACCCATGAACTGACTAACACCGGAAGCAGCAAGCTGGAATCCATGGTACTATTGATTAAATATACAGCTGCTGAGCCAAACAGGTTATGGATTTTTTTCGATTCTGTTTACAGTCCAGCGTTATTCTGTTAACGTTTGCGTTACTGTTTTGAACCAAACACCTCCTAGTGTTTCTGGGGTCAATTGGTGAACAGAGATGGAAACTTAACCCCATGTCAGCATATAAGTTCACATATCACAACCAAGTTCTCCACTATCTCCCCATTTCCCCCTAATCCTTCTCCAGTAACCCCCTTCCATCTCAAAACCTAGAACATGAAGAGGGAAGCCTTACCTGGTGGCAGCGGGGGCGCCTCAGGTGACTGTGCGGCAGCGCAGCTTTAGTAGAGGAGCGAGTAGCGGGTGCCTCAGGGGAGAGCCGCGTCGGGGGAGGAGGGCTGGACGGCGGCGCTGCAGAGGTGGAGGCAACAGATCGCTGTTCAGTGGAACAATGCGGAGAGGGAGCAAGAGAGAAGAATCGCTACACGATGGTTGCCTCGTGCGGCGTGGGCTGCGACTATTCGAGCGATGGTCCGGAACGACATGGGAACATAAGGTGGTATGGGACCTAGGCTACTTCAAAACACTTGCACTTGCTGCATGCTAGGTTGGGCTTTTCTGTAACTTGGATTGAATCGAGGCTCGGATTAAAATCAGAGACGGCCCATCGAGAAGAGCCTTTGTCCATTGCTTTATGCGGGCCGAACCCAACAGCCCTCCATTAAGAATGACTTGTGATAATCCAGTTTGATGGAGCTTCCTCTACGGCTCTACCTGCCATACGCTTCCCCTATTGGGCTACACCCGCCGGCCCCACCCAACGCCCCCCCCCCCCCCCCCCCCCCCCCCCCCCCACATCACAAAAAAACAGTCTCAAGGAGTAACATGCGGTTCGAAAATGCCAAGTATAGCCCGGGCTACATATAGTTTTTTTTTATTTTGAAGCCGTCATATTAAAGCTTCAAAAACTTCTAAAAACAATTCTAGATAATGATACTTATGCATACTTCCAACATGCAAAATATCAATTCGAAACACTTTGTGTTTGGAGCTACACAAACAAAGACAAATCTCACAATTTTAGTAGATTCAGATTAGTAAGCTGTTCACTAATTCAATTTTCCACTTTTGTCAATTTTAAACGGTCTAGAATACAATGTGTTTCGAGTTTAACTTTTTCATATTGATATAATACATCATTTTTTACATCAAGATTTTTTTTATTTTTTAAACAAAAATATTGTTTAAAAAAATCAAAAAGGGCTACATGTAGCCTAACTAAAAAAACACCACACTTATGAATGATTCCCTTGTAAACCTTGCTGCAACAAAAAAGAAAGATAGGTGGCTCGTCCAATTATATTGCCGAAAATGAAGATTTCACGGGCCTAGAATCAGATAAACAAAATGTATGGGAGGGGTCCGGCGTTAGCTGATATATAACGAGCACAGTGCATATGGGCGTGCAGGCGATCGCGGCCCTTGGTTGATGATTAGTGAAGTGCCATAAGTCAATTTTTGGAATTAGCCGGGTGGATATTGTTTATGGTTAGAACATCTCTATCTCCAAGCTCGTATTTTTTCACACGTGTCGCCATGCTCATTCGTGCAAACTTGTGTGTCTGCTCCAAATCTTGTAGATCTAGATGTGTGAAATAATGCCATACAAATTTTGTTAGAATTAGGCTTTTCGTAGCCCAAATAAAAAGAATGTCAGATTAAAAATTTGTACATTTGTAATCTACAGCTTGGCTACAACCAGAATTATTTATAGAATTTTTTGAAACTTCAAAATACAGTTTAAAAAACTCAAATAAGAAACTTCACGTAGCCCCGGCTACAAAAGGTATTTTTCGTAGTAACAAAATGTTTGTGGCAAGTTTTTTTTGGGCTAATACATTTGTTCCAAGTTGACGACCGACAAAGATGCAAAGCCAGCTCCAATAAAATAACAGCATCACGTGAGGCCTCTGCACGTCGACGTTCTTATGCATGGTCAAAACCAAGGCCTAGACGCTATCCCAGCTACTCGGCCGGCTACTCCTGCAAAAGCATTCTTCCTTTCTTCGTCTCCACATATCCTATCATATCGTACTCATAACACACGCGGACAGAGATAGATTCCTCATCGAGGCTGCTGCCCTGCAAGCGAATTGAAGTCTCCATTCTTTTCTTTGGCAGTGGTCTCAGTCAGCATGCAACGCGCGAGCTGCGCCAAACCTTCCTTGCTTCTAGACCCAAATGTCTTTGCCATTTAATTAGGGCACGCAGCAGAGAGGACAGAGGATGGAAGGATTAACTAATCAATCTGCATTTACAGTGTACTTAAATTTGTGTATTGGATCCTGGTTCCTCCTCACCACTTTTCTAGGAAGCGTTGACATACTAGCTGCATGCACCTGCAGATGCTGCATCGATCGGTCACCTGCCTTGCTAGCCGTTCCTGCCTAAATAAACACCCGAAAAGGCCAAATAACCTCTTCTAGCTATGTCAGGAAGAAAATCAAAATAACCTCATCTAGCTAAGTAAGTAAATACGGTTTTATGGAGAAAGCAAAATCCATAAGTAACGGTCAGTTTCAGAACTCAGGAGTGCCTTTTTGTAACTAAAAATAAACCCCCATGTTGACCCGATGTATTTAGTTTGAGTCGGTACCTCCGCGATGATTCGCGGTTGGTACTACCAAGACTTCACTTGTTTTGATAGAAATTAGCCTTTAGAGCATCTCCACCGGCGAGTCCAATAAAGCGTCCGGCAAAGTTGCCAGACCGGCTCTTTTGGGTGCGCCGGCATCAGCTGCCGCCTATTGGGAGCGGCGCGCCCCACTGGTCGCTCCCAATAGATGCTCCCAATAGCCCGACCCCACAAATTTAAATTCGAAAAGCAAGGTTCGACGATCACACCAAAATACGTCGCTATAGATCGGCGATCATACCCAAAAGCATCACCAGATCCGGCGAAAATATTACAGAACGTCGATGAATCAGTCGATCGTCAACACCGGCTCGAGGACCGACTCCTCCTGCGTGTCGGCGCCCTCCCAGCCAGGCCGCAGCGGCGGCGGCGGAAGAAGTCCTGGTCATCGTAGCCCCCCCCCCCCCGTGGCATCCATCGGCATGCTGGTCGTACGCTCCTCCGTCGTGCCCATCCGCGCCTGCTCCGGCGGAATGACCATCCACATCGGCTCCGGTGGAATGACCCCCATCTCACGCAGGATGCGCTGCTGGCTGATCTGTAACCAAGCACTCACCTCGGCGTGTACGTGGAGACGTCGGCGGTCAAGATCTTGAAGTCCTCCTTCATCTTTCGAGTGGCGGATTGCGACGCATCGGACATGGCCTGCATCCTCGCCGTGTCGGCTTGCATGACCGCCGCTTGGGCCTTCTCCTTCTCGACCTCGAGCCGCTTCTTCTCCAGTTTGATCTTCTCCTTCTCGAGGGCGACCTTCTCGTCGTGCTTGCTCATCAATGACGACCAACTGTCGGTGAAGGTGCTTGTGTTTTGCTTCGACATGGTGGTGACGTCGGCGAGGCACTTGTCGATGGATGCTTGCACGGTGATACGTACATTTTATATCATCATTTATGCAACCTTTTGTAGCATATTTGAATGTTATTTGCACTGTTATATCATTGTTTTTACATGTTTTAGATGATTTAGGGGACTTTCATACAAAGTCCCTATTTTTGGTATTTAATTTCTGGGAGGCAGAAAACCCCCTTTTCTTGTTTTTATTGTTGCAGGAGTTTCAGGAACCCAAATAATAAAAGATACCACGGAGGTTTTTCATCGGAAGGAAAGCAATGGAAAGAAGACCGAAGAGAGGAGAGCCACGAGGGCCAAAAGAGGGGGCCCACGCGGCCCATGTACCTGGCCGCGTGGGGCCCACCAAAATGGCCTCGGGCACTCCTCGCCTGGGGCTTTTTAGCGCCTTCGTCTCGCCCGAAAACTAGCCCTAATTTTCCAAGTCCATCCGAGGCCGCGGCGGCGGCGAAACTCCTGATTCCTTCCGAGGGGGATCAGATCCTGCTGCTCCGGAGCTCCGGAAGGGGGAAATCATCGTCATCGTCATCACCTCTCCTCCTTGGCGTGGGAGGAGGCCTCTACATCATCACCCCATCAAGACCAGCACCATCTCCATCATCATCACCGTGATCCACTCCGTTCCCCTCGTAGTTTGAGAGTTGCTATACCCTAGATACTTGTCTTGTGCTACTATTCATGTTTGTGATTGAGTACTTGTCATTATTTGGTGGTGAAGTTATATTTCAGATTGTGTTGTACCACTTATGCCACTGAATATATCATGTTTGCACGTTGTGAGTAGTTCCCGTATGTTCCTGAGGGCATAGGATGAATTGGCAATGATTTATATATGACATGTGTTGGTATTTTGTCAAGAGTTTATCTTTTATGTGATTCTATGATGGTGTTGTGCGAACGTCGACTGCACAACACTTCACCTATATGGGCTCATAGGAGAACACCGTAGTATAATGAATTGAGGAGACTTGGGAGGACAGTAAACCTGAGACCGAGTCATGAAGTTATATTATGAGGGTATTAGTATCGGGGACCTTAGAGTGTAATGCTATGGTGGGACTTTATGTCTTAATAATTCTTGTGCAGTCATTTACTTGGCCACATGATCCATCATAAGGGGTTGTAGTTTATTTATTTAGCTATACCTAATTATGGCTCCGTCCAAAGAAGATTAAAACTTGACAAGATATTCAACGTGTTGTTTAATAAATCTCTATGCCTAGCATATCCATGCCGCCCTCGGGAACGTTTTCCACATATAAGTTACACATCACTTGAGCTTGTCCTCTTGCCACATAAGAGGATTGGGCTTTCTCTCTTTGAGAGCTTTCACTTGCTACTATTTATTTCTGCATTGCAACTATACAACCAAAAATACCAAAAACACTTGCATCTTTTATTGTTTTATTTATCAATCTTGCTAACCAATACCTTCAGCTCCTCGTGGGTTCGACAACCTTTTCTAATTGAAAGGTACTACAATTGATCTCCTGCACTTGGGAGTCATCAAGATACTTTTCTGGCGCCGTTGCCGGGGAGCGTAGCGCTATTGGTAAGAAGTTTGGTAAGGAAACTTGAAAGCTGTTTTATCTTTTATCTCATTGTTACTATGGCATTTATGAATCGTGCCTCGCTGCATCTTGCTCTATATGAAAGTGCTTATGCCACTACTCTAAAGTGGTTGAAACTACTGTGTCTGAGATACCTAAAGTGGGATTAAAATTCCCATTGGTCATGTTAAAAGAGTTATGAAAAATCCATTTACAGGGATGGAACTAAGTCTGCACGTGAACACATGGAGAAATTGAAGACATATGTGGCTTATTTAGACTTCCTGGTATTTCTGAAGATCAGGTAAAAAGGAAGTTATTATATTTGTCTTTATCTGGTAATGCTCGTGATTGGTACAGGTCTTTGGATGAAGAGTCAGAATGAATGGAGTATCTTGAGGAAGGTTTTCTTTCTTAAATATTTTACTCCTAAAGAAGCTTATGATAACCGCTGCTATATATTCAATTTCTGGCCACATCTGGGAGAGAGTATTACTCAAGCTTGGGGGAGGTTAAAGGAACTCCTTCGCAAGAATCCTTGTCATGATCTTACAAGGAAACTTATATTGATAAACTTTTATGTGAGGCTACCTATGAAGCACAAGGAATTCTGGATAATTCATCTGGTGGAAGTTTTACTAATAATACTGAAGAAGAAGCATGGAATTTATTGGAGACTATTTCTGAAAATACTAGTCATTGGGATCTTGATAAAGGTAATGAGCCTATTTTGATTATGATATTCATGTGTAGAGAATTTCTCTACTTCTATTTGTTTAAAAATCTGAGTGATACTTTTGGTCTTGATCCTTATGTTATAATTGAGATAGCTAAAGGTTTTGCTGATCATATTGTGTTCCAAAAGTGGTTTGAAGTTTATGTTGAACCTGTTAAACAATCTATTGTTGTTCCTAAAGTTATTAAACAGGTTGAACCGTGTCATCTGTGACAATTGAGGAGTATGTTGAACCACCTCCATATCCAAACCAAGTTAAGGAGAATTTATTGCTGTTACTAACAAGAGTAAAGAAGATGTTCTCAGCCTTATGAACAGGTGGAAGTCAACACTCAAATTTCTGTTATCAAGCAACTAAATGAAGAAGACCCTGTGATGTTTATTATGTGAAGATGCTACTAAAGTCATCAAAGGTAATTCGGCCAAAGTTGGGAAACCTGTTATATCATGCTCTATTGGGACTTCAAGTTATCATGGTCTATGTGATATTGGAGCAAGTATTAGTGTCATTCCATATTCTCTTTATCTTGAAATCAAGCCTGATATTGATCCTATTGTTATGGAAGAGACAGGTATGACAATTCAACTTGCTAATAAAGATTATATTAGTCCATTTGGAATTGTTAGAGATGTTGAAGTATTGGTTGGCAAAATAAAATATCCTGCTGATTTTATTGTGCTTGGTTGTCCTCAAGATTCATTTTGTCCTATCATTTTTGGTAGACCTTTCTTACATACTGTTGGTGCTGAAATTAATTTGCCTAAAGAGAAAGTGTTTATTAAATGTGCTGGTGAGAAACTTGAATTCAACTTTTCCAAATTTGCTGATAAACATGTTGAAAGAGCCAATTTCTGAAGATTTAATTGAAACTCTTGCTCATATAGCTGTAGCTTCAACAGATGTTGTAGAACGTTATATGCTTAATCAAGATGAACCATTTAATGATGAGGAAAAAGAGGCTTTAGAACAAATATTATGGCAACAACCACCACAATTACAATTGCATATCCCACCTGATAATTTAGGAGTGCTACCACCACCTAAAGGGGATCCTAGTTTTGAATTAAAACCTTTGCCTGCAAATCTGAAATATGCATATTTGGATGAGAAGAGCATATATCCTGTCATTATTAGTGCTAACCTTTCAGCTGAAGAAGAAGAGAAATTACTTGATGTGCTAAAAGCTCACCGACCAGCCATTGGATACTCTCTTGATGATCTTAAAGGTATAAGCCCAGCTCTATGTATGCATAAAATTAATTTGGAGGAAGATGCAAAACCTGTTGTTGATTATCAACGCCGTCTCCATCCAAAAATGAAAGAAGTGGTAAGAAAAGAGGTAATAAGACTTATTGAAGCTGGTATCATTTATCCTATAGCTGATAGTAAGTGGGTTAGTCCTGTTCATTGTGTTCCTAAAAAGGGTGGAATGACTGTTGTTCCAAATGATGAGGATGAACTTGTGGCTCAACGTACTGTTGTTGGTTATAGGATGTGTATTGATTTCAGAAAATTAAATAAAGCAACTCGAAAAGATCATTATCCATTGCCATTTATTGATCAAATGTTAGAAAGGTTATCTAAACACTCTCACTTTTGCTATCTAGATGGTTATTCAGGTTTCTCACAAATTCCTGTCCATAAGGATGATCAAGAAAAGACCACTTTTACTTGCCCATATGGTACATTTGCTTATAGGAGAATGCCATTCGGTTTGTAATGCTCCTGCTACTTTTCAAAGATGCATGAATGCTATATTTGCTGATTATATTGAAAAGATAATGGAAGTTTTTATGGATGATTTTTCTGTGTATGGTACTTCCTTCGATAATTGCTTGTTCAACCTTAACAAAGTTTTGCAGCGTTGTGAAGACCAACACTTAGTTCTTAATTGGGAGAAGTGTCACTTCATGGTTACTGAAGGTATTGTTCTTGGGCATAAGATTTCTGGAAAAGGAATAGAAGTTGATCCAGCAAAGATAGAAGCTATTGAAAAGCTACCATACCCAAGGGACATCAAAGGTATAAGAAGTTTTCTTGGGCATGCAGGTTTTTACCGTAGGTTTATTAAAGATTTCTCCAAAATATCAAAACCTCTAACCAATCTTTTGCAAAAGGATGTTCCTTTCTCTTTTAATGATGATTGCATTGAGTCCTTTAATATTTTGAAGAATGCTTTAATAAGTGCTCCTATTATTCAACCTCCTGATTGGAAATTGCCTTTTGAAATTATGTGTGATGCTAGTGATTATGCAGTTGGGGCTGTTTTGGGCCAACGTGTTGATAAGAAACTGAATGTTATTATTATGCTAGTAGAACACTTGATGCTGCTCAAAGAAATTATGCTACAACTGAGAAAGAATTTTTAGCAGTACTATTTGCTTGTGACAAGTTTAGACCTTATATTACTGATTCAAAAGTCACATTGCATACTGATCATTCTGCTATTAAATACTTGATGCATAAGAAAGATGCTAAGCCTAGATTAATAAGATGGGTACTTTATTGCAAGAATTTGATTTACACATTGTTGATAGGAAAGGGGAAGATAATCAAGTAGCTGATCATCTCTAGAATGGAAAATATACTGATGATCCTATTCCTATTAATGATAGCTTTGTTAATGAACAACTTGCAATATTAATGTTTCTAGTGCTAAAGCTACATCTCCACACTTCACTTATCAACAAAGAAAGAAATTCTTCTATGATCTTAGACATTATTTTTGGGATGATCCTTTCCTTTATAAGAAAAGTGTGGATGGTATTATTAGACGTTGTGTGCCTGAGTATGAACAACATGCTATTATAAGAGATTGCCATGATAGTCCCTATGGAGGGCATCATGCAGGAGATCGCACAGGAGCAAAGGTATTACAATCTGGTTTTTATTGGCCTACTTTGTTTAAGGATTGTGCTGAATATGTTAAATCTTGTGATAAATGTCAAAGAGTAGGAAATATTGGTAGGAGAAATGAAATGCCTATGAATTATTCTTTGCCACTTGAGCCATTTGATGTGTGGGGTTTTGACTTTATGGGACCTTTCCCAGAATCAAAGACAAAGCATACTCACATTTTGGTTACAGTTGACTATGTTACAAAGTGGGTGGAAGCAATTCCAACCAAAAGTGCAGATCATGCCACCGCAATGAAGATGGTAAAGGACATCATCTTCCCTAGGTTTGGTGTTCCTAGGTTTTTAATTACTAATGGTGGTTCTCATTTCTTGCATGGTGTTCTTAGAAAAACTTTGGCAAAATATGATGTTAACCATAGAATTGCATCCCCTTATCATCCTCAAACAAGTGGACAAGTTGAATTAAGTAATAGGGAAATCAAATTCATTTTGGAAAAGACAGTTAATAAGTCTAGGTCTGATTGGCTAGCTAAAATTAATGATGCATTATGGGCTTATAGAACTGCTTTTAAAAATCCTATCACTACCGAAATTCCGTCGATCCGGGACGTTTGCATAACGTGGTGATCGTGCTCCAAAATGTCGCGATCTGAGATCCTCGATGATTCCCACGACGTTATGAAAACGTCAGGGACCGAGTGTCATAGACGATTCTATGACGGTTCGGTGCACCTCTGAACGTCGTAAGGGATCCTCGACGTTTCATCAACCGACGCGACCAACTGGGCCGGCCCGTTACTAGGCCCAGCAAGACACGACGTCTTTTTAACGTCGCGGTCTGCGACACGTGGCAGACTGCCGTTACCGCCATTTGCTGATGTCATGGTATACTCGACGAAACGAAACGTCGCGTTATACAATGACATCATGTCCGTGAGGTAAAAAGCCGACACGTGTTCTACCCACAAAGGTGCCACGTGGAGGAATTTCGTGACCGTTTTTTTTCGTCGCGGTATCGATGTTGACGTAGGTGATGACGTCAGGGATGAACATGACATTTGCATATCCGTCGCGGGGTCATTGCATTTGATTTTCCACGTGGCCCAATCATATGGGTCCAAGTGTTTTCTAACCACGACAAAGAAATTTCGTCGCGCGAAATTCAGGACGTCACCGTGTCCCGACGTTTCCGTTCGATTGATGTTTGAATGGCCATTTGGCGATCGAGACAAATTTTAAATAGTTTTCACATCAAAGCAAACACACATGCAACAAATACATACATTCTGAACAAGGGCTCACAGCCTTGCTCACCAAAAGCCACAAAGGCCATGTTCTACAGTTCACGAGGCAACAAGTGGTTGCCCAGCAGTGGCAACATAGAGTGTTCTGCCTTTCAAAGGCCACCAGCAACGTACAGTTTGAGACTCAGGAAGGGCATCAAAAAGCCTCACGAAGACTTACCAAAATGGCACGAGTTTGCAGAGGTTTTCACTTAGGAGAGAGTTCAGCTATCATCTGCTTGATAATGTCATTGCACGATGCTTGAATCTTCCTGGTTTCTTCTTGTTCCTTGATTATAGACTTCAGATGTTGTACACACATGATTGCTTCTGAGTCAGCATGTTCCTTGGCCTTATTGCGCTCATCAAGCAGAGACTCCAGTTCTAGCCTCTTTTTTTCTCAGCATCAAACAGAAGCTGAAGCTGAATCATTGGCGCGTTCGTATGGCTTGGAATCACACCTATGTTTTTCAGGAAACTAGAATTTCGATTGCCCCGACCCAGCACAGCAGCAACAGCTTCAACATCAGAAAGAGGCGCCTTGACACTGCCATCGGCTGCAGCAGATGGTTGCATCTCCCTTTCCATTTCAGCCTATAAAGCATGTGAAAGCAGATGAAGAAATAGCAGCTGAAGTAGAGTACAGGGTACATTGATATGACAAGGGATCTGCTTGTACAGAACTTAGATTGGAAACCATGCTGTACTGACAAGGGATCTGACTGTACAAACATAGATGCAGATAGTAGACCACAATGATATGTGAAGAAGCAGATGACAATGAAGCAAGCATGCTTGTACATGAACTATCAGAATTAAGCATGCTTGTACATGGAACTATCAGAATTAAGCATGCATGTACATGAACTATCAGATAGGAGATCACAATGATATATGAAGAAGCATATATGCATGTACATGAACTATCAGAATTCACAAAGGTATACCTCAGAAGCTACCTAGAAGAATATATTCAGATAAATTGTTGATTCCATAGATGTACAGAATTTTGAGGGACTTACAATTGCTGTTTTCATAGGCGAAGTGAATCCATGTTTCCTGAAGCTGAAGTGAGTATCTTTGAACAATTGAAAGGCATTGGCTTTGGCTTCCATATTGTTGCAGATAACCTCGTAGCTACGAGAACCTGTGGCACCAGGGAACCGGACAGCCATTCTGCTCCGCCTGGCTTTCTGACAAGTCACCTACACAAACAAAGGGTATGAACAGATTAGCGACAGTCCAGATGATAAAATTGAAATAGTGGTAAGGTTGAGTGAACAAAGACAGGACCTGATTCTGGGTTGTGGTCCATTTATCGACTAACTTGAACCAAACTGCTTGAGTAAAAGGATTCACTACATAAGGAGGTGTTCGTGCAAGCCTAGCCTTGTCATTACAATTGTCAAAATATGTTCTCTTCAGGAAATGGCGTCTTTGTCTTACACATCTCTTTAGATTCATTAGAAGAGATCCACGGATCCAGGGGTCTTCAAGGTTCAAAACAAATCTTCCCTGAAACAAAAGAAAGAGCATTATTTAGTTTTATGAACAACAATGGAATGAACTCGAAAGTTGGGTTCCAAAACTTACACAGACATGTTCGAAGTACCCCTGAAATATGTCACGTCTGCCCTTGTACTCTTTCCAGTAGGAAAAGATAGGGATAGTTTCCTTCACAGCTAAAGAACATGCAGTAGAAAACATGGAAGCAATCCTTGGCTGCACTGGCCTTGTCTTTTCGGGAGGAATAACAATTCTGATCCTCCTGTCCTTTTTGTCCAGGTGGCCACGGCAAACTGCCTGCTCGCCTTGGGAAGCTTCCTGCTGGCGTTGGGGAGCTACCTGCTCGCCTTGGGCAGCTTCCTGCTGGCGTTCAGGAGTTGCCTCCTCGGCTTGGATAGCTTCCTGCTGGCGATGGGGAGTTGCCTCCTCGGCTTGGACCACTGGTCGCTTGAGTTCAGCATCTACCTTCTTTGCTTGGGCTGATAGCTTCCGTTGGGCTGCAGCCCTCGTTACTCGTGGCGATGCGGATGCAAGGACTGCCTGCTCGCCTTGGGCAGCTTCCTGCTAGCGTTGGGGAGCTACCTGCTCGCCTTGGGCAGCTTCCTGCTGGCGTTCAGGAGTTGCCTCCTCGGCTTGGACGGCTTCCTGCTGGTGATGGGGAGTTGCCTCCTCGGCTTGGACCACTGGTCGCTTGAGTTCGTCATCTACCTTCTTTGCTTGGGCTGATAGCTTCCGTTGCGCTCCAGCCCTCGTTACTCGTGGCGATGCGGATGCAGGTACTGCTGGCGGAGTCGATTTGATATTCTTCTTTAAGACCAGAGTCTCAGGTGTTGTGATGTCAACTATTTCTGCGCTAACATGCTTGCGATTGGGAACTGCAGCAGGTTTTGTTTGTGGATCTACCATGAATAATGATCTCAGAGTTAGGTACAAACATAACACTTGGTAAGAACCTATTACAGCTACAAAATAAGCTACTCACTTTCGGGTTACTTCTATATAGTGTATTTCATGTTATTAAATATAGGACTGGTATTGATTGGTCTGTAGTTCTGATGAATTAAACAAGAGATACGAGTAATCTAATTTGTGGACCTAATAATGAAAACTGCTCCTAAGACTAATACAACTGGAAAATAAGCAAAAATTGACCATATGAACTCATTGTGGTTCTAACACGAATAAAGATCTAGCTCAAAATTAGCTACGAACATAGCACTTGATAAGAACCTATTATAGCTACAAATTAGGCTACTCACTTTAGGGATTCTTCCATGGGGTGCAACATGCATATATGAGTAATCTAATATCAAAGTTTGGAATAGCAGGCTATTCCATTTAGCGGCGGCTCCGTCAGAAGCTATGAGAGACTAATACAAGCATCAAACAGACGGAAATAATTGTATCAAAATTGCATTCGGGATTTAGGGCATTTTTCTTAGTGCTTTCCAAGGCGGGAACCTTTACTCGTGGCCTCAAAGTGGGAGACATTGACAACGAAGTTGTCGCGAGGTTAGTGAGGAGCTGGACGACGATGTGGCAGATCTTGACAGCGAGGTGGCAGATCCTGGAAGCGAGGTGGCAGATCTGGACGGCGAGGAGAAGATCTTGGCGGCTACCTGGACGGCGAGGTTGCAGATCTTGGTGGCGCAGATCTTGACGGCGACCTGGACGGCGAGGTGGCAGGTCTTGGCGGCACAGATCTTGGTGGCGAGTTGGACGACGAGGTGGCAGATCTTTGCGGCGAGCTGGAAGGCGAGGTGGAAGGCCTGGTAAGGCGAGGTACACGGCGAGGTGGACGACCGGGACAACGAGTTGGAAGACCGTGACAGCGCATGCTAGGGTTTGGGGGAGGAGTGGAGATTTTGGACGAGGATAGGAAGAAAGGGATATGTCGATACGGGAGATGGGGAAATTTGGCGAAGAGTGTATAGGCAGCGACAAGTTCGAAATTTTGTGCGTGCGCTGAAGGCGGCAAATTTTGGTGGATAATTTGGGTGGGCCGCGCGAAATTTGGTGGTTGTGCGGGAAACATTGCTGACCGTCGGATGCATGATGGAGCTATGTGTTAGGGTAGGATTATAGGTGGGATTCCAACGCACCGTAGCGCCATTTTTGTCGAAAACCCTAAGAAGTTGACCCCGAGGTCAACCGTGATCGATCCCCTTATGCTTTTCTCCTTGGTTGTGTTAGGGTAGGTCAGATGAACATTTAAAAACAACTTAATTTGAGCCGAGGTTTATCAAGTGGGAGTTTACTTGTGTAAATTTACAATTGCTCAACCTTCGTACGAGATAACTGTGGTTTTCTGAAGCTGGTCATGCATACCTAGGATTCTGATGTTGGTTTTCCAATTACCAACACACTCTTTTATGCATATATTCGGAATATACTTAGGATTTGGTGGGATTCTAGCGTTTAGTCGAAACACCTGAATGCACACATGATTTTCTCCTTGGTTGTGTTAGGGTAGGTCAGATGAACATTTAAAACCAACTTAATTTGAGCCCAGGTTTATCAAGTGGAAGTTTACTTGTGTAAATTTACAATTGCTCAACCTTCGTACGAGATAACTGTGGTTTCTGAAGCTGGCCATGCATACCTAGGATTCTGATGTTGGTTTTCCAATTACCAACACACTCTTTTATGCATATATTAGGAATACACTTAGGATTTGGTGGGATTCTGGCGTTTAGTTGAAACACCCGAATGCACACATGATTTTCTCCTTGGTTGTGTTAGGGTACACTAGTACAGAACGACACATCGGAAAAACAGGCCAAAAACCCCTTCGGCAACGGAGAAAGGGTCAGTATCCCCGCCTCTGTCACTGATGTGAAGGCCTTCATCGGTAACGGAGGCCAAAAACTGTTTCCGATGAGGTCTCCATTTGGCAACGGTTGTGCGCAGACCTCCGTTTCCTTAGTTTTCCTTCATCAGATACGGAGTTTGCCATCCACCCGTTTGCACTGAGCATTTCTCATATTTCGGTTACAGGATGCCACGTTTACAAATGCCACTAGATACTTAAAATCTCACATCACAAGCTCATATACTAAAACGGTAACAGATTTCATTCATATCACAATGTAACTTTACATTTCCATCACAATTTCACCTTTACAATTGCATCACAAGATGTGACAAACATAAGAGGTAAAACGATAATAGATTTCATCTATACTAAGCCTATCATGTCAAAGGACGGAAAGAATATATGATTTCTTCCCTACATCATTTTTCACAATCCTCGCAGGTGTCACTCTAGCTATCTCTTCTTATCTCAACTTCTTGAGAGAAGGATGTTGAAGCTTTGGACCCTATACATTAGTAAATAGAGTTACAATTGTTAAATACATATGTTAAAACAAATACACTATGAATTTAAGCAAACTGAAACGATATCTTACCTATGTCTTGAGGTGGCTCTTATTGATGAACCGGAGCAGCCAACACACGGCTTGTCAACAAGATATTGCGATGTCAGCAGCTTTATAAGATGCCTGACACCGATCATCCTTTCCATGGAGGCCACCACCGGCTCTGGATTTTTTATGCAGTGTCACCGAAATCTAATCTAACACGTCACCAATGTGACATTTAGGCGACACTGTATAAAACAATCTTACTTAAAAGAGTATTTTATGCAGTGTACCAAAACGTCACAATAGCGACGGTGGATATGTATGGTGGAGTTTGAAAGAGAATAGCTTGATATCCCTAAATGTAAATAAGGATTTATGTTAGTTATGACCCCACTAGATAGAACGAACAATTTAACACAATAATATGAAGTATATAGTAGTATTTAGTGTGTACTGACCTGTGTATATAATTGGAGGACATTATGAGAAAGTTAACAAACACTACTGTCTTGAGTAGTGTTCATTGTTTGTTCTGTGTTTCCGACTTTTTTATGCAGTGTCACCGAAACAGACTCATGTTTTCACATGGACTAGTTAGCTAAACTACAACCGGTTGCAAATGCACAATAGGCAAGTTAACTACATCAAGAACTTATCTAGATAGAACTACCGGATGTGAACTGAACTACTATCAACAAGTTAGCTAAACTACAACCGGTTGCAAGTGCACAATAGGCAAGTTAACTACATCAAGAAATTATCTAGATAGAACGACCGGATGTGAACTGAACTATTATCAACAAGTTAGCTAAACTACAACTAGTTGCTCTAGATCATGTGCACAATGGGCAAGTTAGCTACATCAAAGAGTGGATCTGATACCTTCTCCACGTCGTCGTTGGATCGATCTAGCAGATCCGGAAGTGGTCGAGGCAGAGGAAGCGGACAGAGCGACGACCTCGCCGTATCGGGCGAGATGCCAAAGACCTCGCCGTATCGGGGGACATGGCGAAGACCTTGGCGTGTCGGGGGCGATGGCGAAGACCTCGCCGTGTCGGGGGAGATGGCGAAGACCTCGCCGTGATAGCCATCGTCTGGGCGGAGACGGCGCCGGCGATGGCCGCAACACCAGGAGCCGCTGCCACGAACAGATCTAGCATACTGGGACAGAGTGAGGAAAACGAGTGAGTGTTAGGTTTTGCTCTGTACGCCCATATATATAGGTAAAACATAGGAAACGGTTATTTAGAAGGACCGTTTCCTTTATGTTTCTTCCACTGAGGTGTGGGACCTACTACTAGCTACTTCTTGATTTTCTTGCGCCCTGCTTCCACGCAATCCTCCTCCTTCTCCGTCGCCGGGGTTCCCTTCTTCGGGACCGGCGCCTCCGCCTCGTCCTCCTCCTCCTCCTTCTCACGGCCTCGCTTGTTGGGGGCCATTGGAGGTGGTGGCGGCGGTGGCGGCAGCATATCAGAGGCGGTGGCGGCGGCTTTCTTCTCCGTCCCGGGATTCCCATCTTTGGGACCGACACCTCCGCTGCCTCGTCCTCCTCGTCGTCCTCCTCCTCCTTCTCCTCTTCGGTTGACTCCTCATCAGAATCAACCTTCGGCGGGCCCAACATCAAGGTGGGATCATGGAAGTTGGCGTATTCGTCGTCGCTCGACTCCGGCTTCAACGGACTCGCCGCTGACGGGGGGACTATCGTGCGGTGACTCAGTGTGCTCATGTGTGTCATTGCTGCGAGGCATCTTCGCTAATCAGTAGGAGGGAGCGAGCGAGCGAGCGAGAGAGAGAGAGAGCAGATTCTGTGGCGTCTTTTGCTAGCAAGGATTGGGGCTTTTAAGGAGTAGTGGGCGGTGCCACTACGCCATGGCATTTACTCGCCTCGCTTCGAATTCCAAGAAGCTTGAACGCGACCACATTGGAAACGGACATATCGAAATGACCGTTACCGTAGAACCACATATCGGAAATGGAGGCGCACTGGGAACCGTTGCCAATAATATGGGTAATGGAGTTTATACTTTCTCCGTTACCTATGTTGACGGGCCAGCCGCGGCCCAGGTCAGGTTTGTACGCACCGGCCGCGCGGAAAGCGCGATTCTCTGTCGCCTAACGCCTGCCGTTTCCATAGAGGGGTATCCGATGTGTTGTTCTGTACTTATGGTAGGTCAGATGAACATTTAAAACCAACGACTTAATTTGAGCCCACACTAGTACAGAGCGACACATCGGAAACGGGCCAAAAAACCCTTCGGCAACGGAGAAAGGGTCCGTGTCCCCGCCTCTGTCACTGATGTGAAGCCTCACAATGGCAACGGAGATTTTTATCGTTTGCAATAAGTTTAGCAACGGGCATAATATATAACCGTTGCCTTTAGTCTTTACATCAGATACGGAGATTAGTTTTTTACCGTTTGTAATGAGGGCTAAATGAAACAAAAAAAAAGTCGGTGACGCCTGCTGCACCGTCGACGGAGCCCTGTGGTTCCTTCTTGACGGCCACCGGTTCTTCACCTTCCTCTTCGCCCAGCTTCATTGCGTGGTCTTCTTCTACCTATTTAGTACTGCACAAAAGTCTTGCTCCTAGAGGCGCCGGCTTCAGTGGACCGTGTGGACGGAGCCCCGCTCCTACGTCTTCATGGCCGCCGCATAGTCTCCAGGTTTCCTCCTCGCTCTAAAGGAGATGAAAAAAATCAAAATGTAAGCTCCTTCATCTCTATACACAAGACATATGCTTCTTCATCGGCATTACAGAAAATATAGAACTAATTATAACTAGAACATAGCCTAAACAATGACTCATATATAGGTAGATTGGACACACAAATTCCAGGGATGGAGCAAGCGAGCCAAATAGGATGCACAAGATCGATGTGTATTTGTGCATATCACAAGGATCACTAGCGCCACCCCCGGATCACACGGTGTCACCTAATTTTAATCATCGGCATAACAGAAACAAAGCTAAAATCAGAGCAAATGCCTATTCGTCGCTAGTGGGCGGTGCCACTACGCCATGGCATTTACTCGCCTCGCTTCGAATTCCAAGAAGCTTGAACGCGACCACATTGGAAACGGACATATCGAAATGACCGTTACCGTAGAACCACATATCGGAAACGGAGGCGCACTGGGAACCGTTGCCAATAATATGGGTAATGGAGTTTATACTTTCTCCGTTACCTATGTTGACGGGCCAGCCGCGGCCCAGGTCAGGTTTGTACGCACCGGCCGCGCGGAAAGCGCGATTCTCTGTCGCCTAACGCCTGCCGTTTCCATAGAGGGGTATCCGATGTGTTGTTCTGTACTTATGGTAGGTCAGATGAACATTTAAAACCAACGACTTAATTTGAGCCCACACTAGTACAGAGCGACACATCGGAAACGGGCCAAAAACCCCTTCGGCAACGGAGAAAGGGTCCGTGTCCCCGCCTCTGTCACTGATGTGAAGCCTCACAATGGCAACGGAGATTTTTATCGTTTGCAATAAGTTTAGCAACGGGCATAATATATAACCGTTGCCTTTAGTCTTTACATCAGATACGGAGATTAGTTTTTTACCGTTTGTAATGAGGGCTAAATGAAACAAAAAAAAGCCGGTGACGCCTGCTGCACCGTCGACGGAGCCCTGTGGTTCCTTCTTGACGGCCACCGGTTCTTCACCTTCCTCTTCGCCCAGCTTCATTGCGTGGTCTTCTTCTACCTATTTAGTACTGCACAAAAGTCTTGCTCCTAGAGGCGCCGGCTTCAGTGGACCGTGTGGACGGAGCCCCGCTCCTACGTCTTCATGGCCGCCGCATAGTCTCCAGGTTTCCTCCTCGCTCTAAAGGAGATGAAAAAATCAAAATGTAAGCTCCTTCATCTCTATACACAAGACATATGCTTCTTCATCGGCATTACAGAAAATATAGAACTAATTATAACTAGAACATAGCCTAAACAATTACTCATATATAGGTAGATTGGACACACAAATTCCAGGGATGGAGCAAGCGAGCCAAATAGGATGCACAAGATCGATGTGTATTTGTGCATATCACAAGGATCACTAGCGCCACCCCCGGATCACACGGTGTCACCTAATTTTAATCATCGGCATAACAGAAACAAAGCTAAAATCAGAGCAAATGCCTACTAAAAACAGAAAAAAATCCATGGATAAACAATTAGCTACTTAAAACTAGAAAACAACTAAAATCTATGTGTAAACAATGCCTACTAAAAACAGAGCAAATCTATGGATAAACAATTAGCTACTTACAACTAGAAAACAACTAAAATCTATGTGTAAATAATGCCTACTAAAAACAGAGCAAATCTATGGATACACAATTAGATACTTACAACTAGAAAACAGCTAAAATCTATGTGTAAACAATGCCTACTAAAAACAGAGCAAATCTATGGATAAACAATTAGCTACTTACAACTAGAAAACAGCTAAAATCTATGTGTAAACAATGCCTACTAAAAACAGAGCAAATCTATGGATAAACAATTAGCTACTTACAACTAGAAAATAGCTAAAATCTATGTGTAAACAATGCCTACTAAAAACAGAGCAAATCTAAGGATAAACAATTAGCTACTTACAACTAGAAAACAGCAAAAATCTATGTGTAAACAATGACTACTAAAAACAGAGCAAATCTATGGATAAACAATTAGCTACTTACAACTAGAAAACAACTAAAATCTATGTGTAAACAATGCCTACTAAAAACAGAGCAAATCTATGGATAAACAATTAGCTACTTACAACTAGAAAACAGCTAAAATCTATGTGTAAATAATGCCTACTAAAAACAGAGCAAATCTATGGATAAACAATTAGCTACTTAGAACTAAAAAAATAGCTAAAATCTATGTGTAAACAATGCCTACTAAAAATAGAGTAAATCTATGGATAAACAATTAGCTACTTACAACTAGAAAACAGCTAAAATCTATGTGTAAACAATGCCTACTAAAAACAGATCAAATCTATGGATGGATATGAGTCAGGAGCGCTTCACGGTTGAAACGAACAGTTCCGAGCTGGTTCATCTAGCGACTAGCAAGGAGCGAGACGAGTCGGCTCTTGGACATCTGGTGGATGATCTTCGTATTCTATTGGCTTCTGATCGTGTTGTGGCCTTTTTAAAAATTCCTAGACTCTGTAATAGTGCCAGCCATGAGTTAGCTAGATTTGGGATGCTAAATCAAAGATCTCAAGTTTGGGTAGGATCGGTCCCTGATACACTTCGGGATCAAATCCAGAAGGATTGTAACAACTCTATGATTATCTAATACAATACTTTTCCCTCGCAAAAAAAAATCTATGAGTAAACAATGCCTACTAAAAACAGAGCAAATATATGGATAAACAATTAGCTACTTACAACTAGAAAACAACTATCCTACTGAACTGGGGTCTTACATTAGGCGAGGCGGGCTCGCTTAGCGTCGTCGCCGGCCTCCCTGGCGGCGCCTTGCCCTCGCCGTGGACCAAAGAGAGGGCTATGGCGGCCCGGAGGTCAGACTGGTAGACCGCCTCCTCGGCGCGTTCGACCTGGGTCGACGCCTCGGAGAGGAGGACCGCCGCCTCCAGATCGGCCTCGCCCTGATGATGCTTGGCGTCCTCGCGCTCGAAATCGGTGCGGGAGAGTTGGCAAGCGATCTCCAGATCACGATCCTCCTCCTCTTCCTCTTCCTCTTACTCTTCCTCTTCCTCCTCGTCGGAGGACGAGGACGAGGAGGAGGAAGACGGATGGCGGCCGGGGTACATCGCCTGGCGGATCTCGCGGTTGCTGCAATGGTGGCCAAATGAGCGGGTGCGGCCGGAGCCTTCGCCGTGCGGACGAGCGCCAAGGCTGCTGGACCGGCCCGCGGGGGCCGGATCGGCGGCGGCCTGTTCCGCAAGCTCGTCCCGCAACACCAGCTGACGCTGCTGCTGCCTGAAGGCCCGAAGGGTGGGGCGGCCATGGCCGCGGCCACGGCCACAACCGCGATGGCCGGATCTACCAGCACCGACGGTGGAAGCCATGCGAGAGAGTGGAGAGAGAGGAGACTGTGCGGCGGCTAGGGTTGGAAGTGAGACAGTGAGAGTGAAGGGCATAGTAGGTTCTTATAGGCCGGCTGTCGGGCTGCTTCTAATGGCAACGGAGATTACGAAACTGTCCATGTGCGATGAGCACACATCGGTAACGAAGTTAAACCAAACTCCGTTGCCAACATATATTCCACTATTCACCCGTTGCCTTTGTTGTGGGCCTGCTTTACGGCCCAGTGCGGGCACGCGGGGGATGTCGCGATTTACCGTCGCCTAACTCCTGCCGTTGCCATAGAGGGGTATCCGATGTGTCATTCTGTACTAGTGCCAGGTTTATGAAAGTGGGAGTTTACTAGTGTAAATTTACATTTGCTCAACCTTCGTACGAGATAACTGTGGTTTCTGAAGCTGGCCATGCATACCTAGGATTCTGATGTTGGTTTTCCAATTACCAACACACTCTTTTATGCATATATTAGGAATACACTTAGGATTTAGTGGGATTCTGGCGTTTAGTCGAAACACCCGAGTGCACACATGCTTTTCTCCTTGGTTGTGTTAGGGTAGGTCAGATGAACATTTAAAACAAACTTAATTTGAGCCCAGGTTTATCACAACAGAAATCTTAAAAAAAATTAGGGCATTTGACACAACATAAATATATATATATGGTAATTAAGATTCAAGCTTCAATCTTTTGAAAATGGGCAAAGCTAGCTTCAATTTGACACAACATCGATTGAGCGCGTGCCCTCCCCGAGCGCGCCTCATCGTCGCCGCCGCGTCCAACACTAATTTCAACAACAAAAACGGCCACCGGGTCATCTGCCGCGGCGGCGCCACTACTCGCTATCGGAGAAGGCGAAGGCCCGGTTGAGGCGCTGGCGGCGCCGCACCTCCTCCCACTCCCGCGCACGAGCGGTGTGCTCGGCGTCCTGCCGGAGACCCTGCTCCTGACGCACCTCGTTCATCACCTCCTCATACTCGGCATCCACACGACGACGCTTCTCCGCGCGGCACTGCGAGCGCACGGACTTCGCCAGAACGCGCGCTTCCAGCTCGTCGGGGTCGACGATCTTGATGAGCTCGTCACCGTCATCGGTGGAGACTGAATCGATGCTTGAGTAAGACTCATCGTTGCTGCACTCGGCAGAGGATGCCAGCAGCGGTGGCGGTGGAGCAGGCGCGGCGGCGCGCGAGGACCCAGCATCTCCACCGTGGCGTCGCGGCGGTGGGGCAGGGGAATTGGGCCTGGGGGTGCGCAAGCCGTTCCAGTTCGTTAAGCGGCGGCGGCCGCGCCTGCGGCCCACATCCGAGTGGCGGAGGCGGAGCTTCTCCCCGTCGTCGCTCGCAGAAGGAGAACCTCCACCGCTCCCGGATGCGGATGACATGGAGCAAGGAGGGGATAAGGCGAGAACGAAGAGTACGGAGGAGTCAATAACTACGGGTATAAATTTGGTCGATGATTAGGCAGGAAACGCTGCTCTTCTGGCGCGCAATGCGAATCTGAAACATCGAATCTCTTCCTCTTGCCAAGTTTTATGTACGGGTACTTTCAGGAAAAAATGTAATAATATGAAGATTAATTCAATATAAACCTTCACCAAAACCCTAACATTGTATGGATGGAATATGTGTTGCATGAGTTTTTTTCTACTCCATTTGGACATTATCAGACCAAAACTTACTTGTAAAAGAGATCGAAATGACACTACATATAGGTGGAAGTGTGGGAGTTAAGTTGTGTATTAAGCAATGTTGGGGATATCGCTTATCAGTAACTTATCGGTCGACTCAAGATAAGGGGTAAATCGGCCGATTTATCGGCATATCGGACGGTTTATCGGCATATCGGCTGACTTATCGGCCAATTTATCTTATCGGTCAGACAACGATAAGAGATAAATCGGCCGATTAATCGGCATATCGGAAGATATCTTGAACAATGGTATTAAGCAACGTTGGGGATATCGCTTATCGCTAACTTATCGGCCTACCAAAGATAACAGGTAAATCGGCCGATTTATCGGCATATCAGACGGTTTATCGACATATCGGCTGGCTTATCGACCAATTTATCTTACCGGTCAGACAGTGATAAGAGATAAATCGGCCGAGTAATCCGCATATCGGAAGATATCTTGAACAATGGTATTAAGTGCAGAACCTTCGTACGGGATAAGTGTCGTATGTGAAGCGGGCCACACCTAGGACTTTTATATTGGATTTTCAATGTACCAACACACTTATGAACGTTTAAAAACCACTTTAAGCCTATGTTATCACATGACTCCATACGGTACACCCGAAGTGGGGGCTTTGTCCTACGAGGGACAAAAACTTCACGCGGGGTAAGTTTTGTTCGTGAAGTGGGTTAGACCCTATATGAATTGGATCTTGGATAACACCACCTACCAACACCCACTCTTATACACCCACACATGTGGTCAACATATCGTCATCTCCCCCTTTGTCCGACCTCGGGAGGAGGTATATAGACAATATACTTTTATCCTTCGTTGTGTTAGGGTAGGTCATATGAACATTTAATTTGAGCCAATGTTATCACATGTGTGACTCCATCAGGTGCACCTGAAATGGGCGTTTAGTTGTGTAAGGAGATCTCTTGTGTAAGTGCAGAACCTTCGCACATGAGAAGTGTCGTATGTTAAGATTTTGATGTTGTCATTTCCAATGTACCAACATACTCTTGTGCATATATCCGACACACCGTAGCGCCATTTTCATCGAAACCCTAGGAAATTAACCAAGTAGTCAACCGTGACCGGTCTCGATAGGGGTTGGACCAGTGGCGGAGCTACGACATTTGGAACCAGGGGTGCCTAGAGGGTGTCATAGTACCTAAAAAGTATTTTCGGTGGTGCATATATATGTGGTGGAAAATAATTTTTACAAAGAAAAAATCTTCACGGGGTGTGTTGTAGTGCACCCCAAGGCAAGCTTTGGATCCGCCCGTTGGGTAGGTAGGTCAGATGCCCCCAAGGCAAGCCTTGGATCCACCCGTTGGGTAGCTAGGTCAGATGAACATTAATCCAAACATCGTTTGACCGCCCGCCTTCCTCCCGAGCGTCCCCACCCCACCAACCTCGTCGTCGGCCTCCTTGAGGGCGCGCCGCATCCACGCCACTGCATTCACCCCAGTGTCCTCCCCGAGCTCACGCCCCACTCCCCGCCACCAGCCTCCGTTAGCGCGCACTGGCGCACCGCATCCCTCCCCGAGCGCGCGCCCCCTCCCCGTCGTCGGCCTTTCCGAACGCGCCACATCGCGGGCCTCCCGGAGGTATGACGAGCTCTCCCCACCCAACGCCACCCCGTGCTCGTTGCCCTCACGATTTTGATGAAATGTTTATGAGAGTAGTATTATTTAATTTAGGTGTCTAATAATTATGTTTATCGTGATGCTCCTTTATTATGCTATTAATTTAGTTTGTAATTTGATATATATAGTGCCGGTACGTTCATGATGGTTTCGACTTCCGCCGGCTACCCTAACGTCGAGTATACGGACGTGGTATATTCTCTTTACAAATTAGTAATTTCATTTTGTGTGTCCACAAAATCATGCCGATAAAAGTTGACATAGATTTCTTTATTTAGGATTCCATATGTGAACCGGATGTGCGTACCGATTTGCAATTGGTTGTTGCGAGGTTAAATATTGTTGAAGAGGAAAACAATGAGTTGAAAGAAAAACTGAACAATCTAGCAGAAAAGAAAATGTTATTGGAGTTGTCTACTGCCGATACCATTGATGTTCTGAAGACCAAGTTGGAACATAAAATGTTATTGGATCTGTCGGCGGCCGATACCATTGATGCTCTAAAGATCAAGTTGGAGGAATACCGACTGAAGCTTCGAAAGATGAGAAGATATGTCATCCATAAGGAGGCTTGGTTTCATTATGCAGTTGGATCCATTGTCACCTTAGCTGCGATTTTTTCGGAGTCGTTATTTTATTTGGACTTAGTAGATGATTGTATCTTAGGATAAAGAGGCTTGGTTTCATTACCGCTTCAAGTTGAGACATTGTTGCGCTTGCAGTTGGTATGTTTGTTCTAATTGGGCATTGTAAGTAGATTTGGGTAGATGTATATGTTCTATCAAATATGTAACCAGTAATTGGTCTGCACTCAATATTATACACGTATATGTTCGACCTAAAAGCTTCTGACCATGCATCTTTATCCTCATCAGATGGACAGAAGTGTCACTACTACCATGAAGCTCTGTCAATAACTAATGCTAGCTCCACCCTTCACGCCCAGCCAGTGCCACCGCCTCACTCGCCTATCCCGCTCCAAACACCCGTCCCACACCCAGAAAACCCCACCGCCGAGGAAGCTCCTTGTTTTTCCTCTCTCTCCACCGGCTGTAGTGGAGGACGAGGCGAGCCTAGATCCCTTCATCATCATCCGCTCCAACGCCCACATAACGCCACTGATGCACGCCCAAAAAAACCGACTGCAGCACGGCCGAAAACCCCCATTGCCGAGCTGGTTCCCTGTCTCGCCGCCGGCTGAGATGGAAGACGAGGCGGCGAACAAGCGGATTCGGGTCGAGGCAGGCCTCGACTTCTTCAACCTCCTTCCCGATGAGATGCTGCGCATCATCATCGGCTTCCTCCCCACCAAATATGGCGTGCGGACCACCGTCCTCTCCAAGCGGTGGCGCTTCCTCTGGCGGTCCGTCCCCCTCGACCTCACCATCGACGATGGGATCTGCCACATGGATCACGAACGACTCACCGCAGTCTCCAACATCCTCGCCGCACACCTTGGACCAGTCAAACGCCTTGCCATCCATGGTTTCCGTTCCAACTACATGGCCGCTGGCAAGGTCGACCAATGGTTCCAATCCCCCGCCCTACATGGCCTCGAGGAGCTCATGGTCGAAGGTGGGCTACAGATGTTCGCTCTGCCGCAATCTATGATCCGCCTATTGCCCACCCTGATACGCGTCAGGTTTGCTCAATGCATTATACCCCTGTTTGATGCCGCGCCCGCGCTTCTTCTCCCTCATCTCAAGCGGCTCGTCCTCTATGACGTCGGCACCTGTAAGGAGGCCATCGAGCGGCTTCTCGACGGTTGTACTGTGCTCGAGGCACTACAACTCGATGGGGTGCACGGGTTCGACAGTAACATCCATATCATCTCGACGACTCTGCGAACGATTGGGTTCATCTGCTGGTCAAGCTCCAGATCAATTTTCCAGCTTAGCGGTCTGGTGATTGAGAACGCCCCTTTACTTGAGAGGTTGAGTGTATTTAGTCCAATATGTCAAACATCAATCCGGGTCATTAACGCTCCGAAATTGACATTGCTGGGCTACTCTGGTGGTGGTTTCTGCTCCAAACTTGTTATTGGATCCATAACCCTTAAGGTAAATAGTCCTCTTGATGTATGTTCGATGTTCTTGATATTCTCCCAACTTGCCACTGCCGTATTTTTACTTATTTTCTTGATCCATGTTCGGTGTTGTGTAGAAAGTGATTCACGAAAGCTCGACCTTGCCTCTGCGCACAGTGAAGATCTTGGCACTAAGATCTACCGGCCCCAATCTGGAAGAAGTTGTAGGCTTCCTTAGATGCTTTCCATGCACGGAGAAGCTATACATCGAGGTGAGCTATCTTTTCAGTTAGGAACAGTAGTAACATAGTCTTTAAATTCCTGTGATTGATAAATAATTAGTAGTACAGTTTCCCACGTACTCACCTGCATCTTCTTTCGATCGATGTAGGCACTATATATACTTATGTTTTCTTCTTTGCAGACAACAAAAGGCCCAAAAGTTAAAAATGTGCTGCAGTATGACATGAACAATCCCATCGAATGCCTTGATCGCCATCTCACATAAATTACTTTGAATGACTATGGAGGAACCGGACCTGAGGTTAAGTTCGCCAAGTTCTTTGTTCTGAACGCAAGGGCACTCAAGCTAATGAGACTCGGCGTCGATGAAGACAAAGGTGATGGATGGTTAACAAGAATTCGGAAACAGCTAAAGCTGAGGCACAAAGCTTCTGCAGAAGCTGAAATTCATTTTGAAGATATAGTTATAGACTTAATGAGTAATGTTAATCTCATACATGACTTCTCAGATCCCTTTGCAGAATCATTGAACTGGAGGGGATGGTATGTGTAATATTAGTTCGAACTTTGTCATATTTTAAAAACCTTTTAGTCTTTGTGGTACATGTTTATGCCCTAGAGTAAACTTGGCTCTGCCAGTTGTTTGTTAATGTATTATATGTTTTTCTGAATGTGCATTATCATTTTCTGAATGCCCATCCGTCGGTCGGTAATTACCACTCGTGTTGTAAATGTGGGAGGCAAAGGGGCGGCTTGGCATTGCACGGCCGGAGGCGAGAAGGCATGCAGCGGTTCCTTCCCTCCCACTATTTCTTCTCAACTTCCACGCCCCATTAATTGCGGTTTCTCCAGCGCATTTCTTCCCCTCCTCTTCTCAGTTCTGTTCATCGTCCCCTTCCTCTCGATCAGCGCCATGGACACCTTCACGCACAAGCGCACGTTCCGTATCCACGATGAGCAGATCATAGATGTGGTGTACACCAATGACCTCGCGGAGGTCACGAGGAACCTCGACATGTTCGAGAGTTTGCTTGAAGCCGTAGAGGACAGGTTCATGGGACTCGACCTTGAGTACACGAAGGAAGATCCGAACCATGAAGTCGCACAAGAGGTAAATCGGGAGAACCTTGAGTACACGAAGGTTTAATCTTGCTTTACTCCTCTCTATATATATTTGTACTTTTGCATGCCTTGTACAACGTCAATCGGGAGAACCTGGCCGCGCTTCTATTCGTGTGAATTTAACTGATGGGAATGCCCTGTGTGCGTGCTCTTTGTGTTTCAACTGATGTCCATGCGATGCGTGCATGCTCGTGTTGAACTGATGTTTTACGTAAAATCTGCGACGTTCTACGAGACAAAAATCTGCACAGAATGTGGCAGTGAGACGAAAATCTGCGACGTTCTACGTGATAAAGACAGTTTCGTCGAAGGAAACTGGGCTCAAGCTGGCCTAATGGGCCGGGGACGAAAATCCACGACGTAAAATATGCGAACCGTCACGAGCAGCCGGCCCATTACTGGGAAAACCAAAACGTCGAGAGCATTTTCAACTTTTTAGCCTACCGCGACGAAAACACTCGACGTTATCAGAACGTCGCAGAAAAAATGTGGTATCGCCGGATTTTTGGTAGTGTATGGGAATGTCTCCTCATAAATGGTTTATGGAAAAGCTTGTCATTTACCTGTTGAGTTAGAGCATAATGCTAGATGGGCGGTTAAACAATTGAACTTTGATATTAAAACTGCAGGAGAAAAGAGAATTCTTGATTTAAGCCTACTAGATGAATGGATGAATGAAGCTTATGAAAATGCTAAAATGTTTAAAGAAAAAGTTAAAATTTGGCATGACAAGAAAATTAAGAAGAAGGAATTCAAAGTAGGTGATCAAGTTTTGCTATACAACTCTCGTTTTAAGTTTTCTGCAGGGAAGTTGCGTTCAAAGTGGCAGGGACCATTAGTGATACAGGAGGTGTACCGTTCAGGAGCTATCCGTCTTCACGGTGACATGAAAGGTAAACCTCATGTAGTCAATGGACAACGCCTTAAACCTTATATTGCAGGAAAGAGCTTCATCGGAATGGTGGAAGAGTTGAAATTACAAACACCGGAAGAGTTAATTGAGAGAAACCGTGCAGTTTCAGAAACCCTAAAACAATAGAAGGTAACTTACTGTTGGAAAGTTTCTCGGAATTGCATAATATTTTACGGAAGTCGTTATTTATGGAAATTAACGTATGGGAAAAGAAAACTGGACGAAGCGGAAACCCGAGGAAGGAAAGAGGGGGTCCCACGCGGCGAGGTACAGGGGCCACGTGGGCCCACTCCTTTTGCCCCTCGGAGTCCCTTTTCGCCCCATTTTCGATCCCGACGCTTCGTCTTGACCTAAAAACCATCAATATATACCCCTCTCTGCCGATCTAATCTCGCACCGAGCATCCTCGAGCGATCTCTCTTTCTGTTGTTTCTGTCTGTCAGGTTTTAGCCATGTCTTCCTCTGGATCCAATCAAGATGGGGAGAGCCCTCCCAAGGAAGGTGTTGTGAACCGCTACCTCAGCTCCGTGATGGCACCGCCGAAGACCATGTGCTTCAAGGAGGACGTGATGCATGGAGGAGATGAAGGCTCCCAAGGACACCGGCACGGCACGGTGGAGGAAAGGCTGGACGAGTTGGAGGACAAGACCTTCAGGTATGGCACTGTGGTTTACCGCAGCCTTAATTTCCATCACTTCATGAACCTGGAGCTGGAGAAGAAGGTTGAAGAGTACAAGAAGAGGCTTGAAGATCTGGAAGATAGGTACAAGGACGTCATCGACAAGTGGGAGAATTTCCAATGCTTCATGTGGGATGTAGAGAACCAGAACTGCGAATATGAAGAACGCTTCAAGAAGATTGCAGCAGCTGCCACCCTCAGGTATAATGATCCACCTACATCTTTCCGTGATGGAAGGCCTTTCCCATGGAAGATGGCTGAATGGGAGGAAGAATATGAGAAGGAGGAGGCTGCAGCAAAAGAGAGGAAGTTCTAAACGTCAAGCTTGGGGGAGTTCCACCTAGTCTTTATCTTTATTAGTCTATCATATCTATCTAGTCATGGTGTGTTTTGCTTTTATCGTTTAGCTATCAATATCTCTTAGGCGTATGTGAGCTCATGGAGCATTATCATGTATCTCTATCTTATGGTTTATCAATGAATATTAAAGTATGGTGTCATCCATAATTCTCTTGTTTGGAGATTGATGGGTAACACTCATGCAAATGAGCGTGGCATATCTAGAGTTTCAGTCACATCTTGCCTTGAAATTAATTAACTTGAGTGTGTTGGACAATTGTAGAATTATCTCATTATAAAATAAGTAAAGAGTCAATATGACTTGGAATTAATAGTTTGAAGTTGAGATATAGTCTTGTAGGATAAAAGTTGAGAAGGTATAATGAAAAGGACATAAAACACTCTTGTTAGACTCTAGTATCTTTTGAGCAAATTAATGATCATGGATATTTCAATACTTATGCTCTTGAATGTGAATGTAAAGGAAGGCACCTGAAGTTTCAGTTAGCCATGGAAAGTGTAAGATAAAGGTGGTATAGAGCAAAGGAACTTGATTGAGATATCCATGACTAAAGTTTGCACTAGTTACTAGAGAAGCAAGGTTGATAACAATTTTTATATCTATCTATCTTTTCATTTGTCTTCTTTGAACTTGTTATCCAATAAGAGTTTATCTTGTCTTTAAATTTCAGCAAAGCATAAAAGATTATAATGCTTGCCATAAAGAGCAAAAGCATGTGAAAAACTATATGATTCGATTGTCCAACATACAATGGTTATTTGCTTTCAAAAGTAAGGGGTGATTGCTAGAGCTTCTACTTATGTTGCCCTCATATGCATGAGTTTTGTTCACTAATCTTATCTTGCAATTGAATATGATGATGATACAACGCTTGTATTTATTTATCAACCATAAGTCCATTGATGCATGTAATGATCTATGTCCTTACTTACTCGAGGATGAGTAAAGGTTTAAGCTTGGGGGAGTTGATACGTGCATTTTATATTATCATTTATGCAACCTTTTGTAGCATATTAAAATTTTATTTGCACTGTTATATCATTGTTTTTACATGTTTTAGATGATTTAGGGGACTTTGTATGATACAAAGTCCCTATTTTTGGTATTTAATTTATGGGAGGCAGAAAACCCCTTTTCTTGTTTTTATTGTTTCAGGAGTTTCAGGAACCCAAATAATAAAAGGAAAAATACCACGGAGGTTTTTCATCGGAAGGAAGACAATGGAAAGAAGACCGAAGAGAGGAGAGCCACGAGAGCCAAAAGAGGGGGGTCCACGCGGCACATGTACCTGGCCGCGTGGAGCCCACCAAAATTGGCCTCGGGCACCTCCTCGCCTGGGGCTTTTTAGCAGTGCCTTCGTCTCGCCTGAAAACCTACGCCCTAATTTTCCCTAATCCATCCGAGGCCGCGGCGGCGGCGAAACTCCTGATTCTTTCCGAGGGGGATCAGATCCTGCTGCTTCGGAGCTCCGGAGAGGGGGAAATCATCGTCATCGTCATCACCTCTCCTCCTTGGCGTGGGAGGATGCCTCTACATCATCATCCCCATCAAGACCAGCACCATCTCCATCATCATCACCGTGATCCACTCCGTTCCCCTCGTAGTTTGAGAGTTGTTATACCCTAGATACTAGTCTTGTGCTACTATTCATTTTTGTGAGTGAGTACTTATCATTATTCGTGGGTGAAGTTATATTTTCAGATTGTGTTGTGCCACTTATGCCACTGAATATCATCATGTTTGCACGTTGTGAGTAGTTCCCGTATGTTCCTGAGGGCATAGGATGAATTGGCAATGATTTGTATATAACATGTGTTGGTATTTTGTCAAGAGTTTATCTTTTATGTGATTCTATGATGGTGTTGTGCAAACGTCGACTGCACAACACTTCACCTATATGGGCTCATAGGAGAACACCGTAGTATAATGAATTGAGAAAGACTTTGGAGGACAAGTAAACCTGAGACCGAGTCATGAATTATATTATGAGGGTATTAGTATCGGGGACCTTAGAGTGTAATGCTATGGTGGGACATTATGCCTTAATAATTCTTGTGCAGTCATTTACTTGGCCACATGATCCATCATAAGGGGTTGTAGTCTATTTATTTAGCTATACCGAATTATGGCTCCGTCCAAAGAAGATTAAAACTTGACAATATATTCAACGTGTTGTTTAATAAATCTCTATGCCTAGCAATATCCATGCCACCCCCGGGAACGTTTTCCACATATAAGTTACACATCACTTGAGCTTGTCCTCTTGCCACATAAGAGGATTGGGCTTTCTCTCATTGAGAGCTTTCACTTGCTACTATTTATTTCCTGCATTGCAACTATACAACCAAAAATAGCAAAAACACTTGCATCTTTTATTGTTTTATTTATCAATCTTGCTAACCAATACCTTCAGCTCCTCGTGGGTTCGACAACCTTTTATAATTGAAAGGTACTACAATTGATCTCCTGCACTTGGGAGTCATCACACGACCGCCGCGTTCCCCTTGTCATTCTTGGCCTTCTTCTGCCCAACTGGGTGGCCCTCGGATGCTGGCATCGCCGGGTCGTTGGGCCCTCGTGCACCCTGGCCGTTGTTGAGGTCGATCCGCGTCCTCTCCCACTTCTTGTTCGACTGCAGCTTGACGAAGCAATGCATGAACTTGAAGGACTTGTGATCATTGTTCTCACGGAACAACACCTCAGCGTCGGTGATCATGTCCTTCACCATCTTGCCGCTCGCTTTCCGGTTTTGAATTTGCTCGAGGTCACCGTGGAACTTGTTGCATTCGGCTTGGATAATCCTCCACCGATGCGACATTGCATTCCAATTGCGATCCATGTGCACCTTCGCATAGTCGCCGTACCACATCGTCTCATGGAATTGGGCTTCGATCCTCTTCCAATACCGTCCGTAGGTTTGGTTGGCGCCGACGATGGAGTCGTTGGTGATTAGCTTCCATGCGTCGCAAAGGCACTCGTCCTCCTTCGTCTTCCAGCGTTTGCCTTTGGTACCCCTTCTTCCTCGTCTTCGTTCCCGCGGCACCGGCGAGGCCGGCGTTGTCATCCTCATACTCGCCGCCGTCCGCGTACTCGCCGCCGTCCTCTTCCTCCTCTTCGTTGTCGTCGCCATCCTCTTAGTGGACCTCCTCGTCCTCACCCGCGCCATTGCCGACGCCCGCCTAGCTTCCATCACGGATAATGTGCCCCGTCACTTCGGAACCACCCATCTATTGTAATACACAATATGCTGGTCGGTTTCATGCAACGAACACATCAATCTAGGGGTAAAAGACGGCAATTTTGTACCATGTGGTGGTCGCCGTCGTTTGGCATTTGGTCGAACATGTGGATGTCGTCGCCGTCCGCGCCGGTGCCGTCCTCGCGAAAGAGGCATTGCCGGCCGGTAACTTAGTCGCGATGACGTCGCCGGCCTCTCTGCAGCACGGGCGACTCGGCCGCAACATGGTTGAGATCGATGGGGACGCTGACGGTCGGCGAGTCGGAGCGGCTGCCGCTATCAAAGAAGGCCGAGCTCCGAACACGGGATGGCGGGGTGGCGCCATCCATAGCGTAGCACGCTGTGTCCGACAGGGAGACGGCACCGGTGGTGATGCTCCCCTGACTTGCGCCTCCGCCTCCGGTGTACGCCATCTATAGCACACGGATCCGATCAAGATCCTTATGCCGAGGCGACGCAGAGATGCGCCGCCCTCGCCTGTCGTCGGTCGCCGCTTGACGACGCGCCCGCTCGATCTCCCAGGCCGCTTCAGACATATCCGGCGACCGCGCGCGAGATTTACGCGGGGCGACGTAGCCGCTAGCATCACCACCGCGAGCGGCGCCCCCGCGAGCAGCACCTCGCTTGCCTCCTCCGGCGCGTCCGGCGCCGCAGTTCCGTTTGGTCGGCGACATCGCCGATGGACGTAGATTGCTGGGAGAGGCGGGAAAGTGGAGGGCGAGTGGAGACAAATGGCGGGAGAATGAAAGTGACGGGAGGGAGGGAAAAGTGATAAAACGTCGGTGTCGCTGACGCGCCGGGCCCGTCCGTCAGGTTTGGACGAGGCGCGTGTTGCCGCGGTTGCCGGCGCGACTAGTTGCGTCCCTAGAAGCTGGGCGCGAAGCGGGGTTGCCGGACGTTCTATTGAGACGTGCCGGCAACTTTTTTCGTACTGGGCGCGCCAGTGGAGGGATTTTTCGTGCCGGCGCGTCCAAAAAGTCTATTGAAAGACGCTCGGGTGGAGATGCTCTTATTGATACAGACCTCTTAGCAGTTAATCTTTAGCTTCGGGTAAAAAAACATACTTTAGGTTCTCCTATTTCAGGAGATACCACTGGGTTTTTGAAGCGATACCTCCGAGTTTCAGTTTTCTTACTCTATGACTTCTAATTTTGACATGTTTGGCTTTCGGGTTTCACCATTTCGGTACTACCGGGTTAGTTACTTTTTCATGTAATGGCCATGCTTTTCAAAACTTTAAATTTATCAGATTTTATATTTTTTGTGTAACCCATAGTGTAAATTATGAAATTGATATTTTGCATGGCGTTGTACGGATTTTTTTTCAAAAAAAATTGAAACTCATAAATTTCAAAACAAATTAAACGGAGGAAGCACTGGAACTCGGGAATCATAAGCACTCTTGCTGTATTTTTTGCCAAATCTGGCCTCTTGGCCGAACTAATCTCGTATCTGGCCCTTCCGGAAAACTATGTCCGGATCTAGCCCCTGAGGTCGGCGGAAAAAATTTCAGCCGAGCTAGGTCGGCGCCATTTGTGTTGGCGCCGACCTCAGGGGCCAAATCCGGACATAGTTTTCCGGAAGAGCCAGATACGAGATTAGTTCGGCCAAGAGGCCAGATTTGGCAAAAAATACACTCTTGCTTAGTTTTACATGGAAATATTTCACACACATCTTATGACATACTACTATATTACTCCTAGAAACACACATCTAGCTAGACTAGCTTCCTAGCCAGAATACAGTAACACCATCTCTAATCATTCACACGAGTACGCAGTGCATGCAATAGGACAACTAGTACATCGGTCAGCTAGTTAGCTAGCGGTAGACATATTGGAAACATCCGAACGAATTCTCTCCGGATTATCTCTGAACCTCACGTGCCACCGCGATGGATCTCGCTCTTTTCTAGGATCGACTGGGTATTTTTTTAACTGGGAGATCGTCGTCGTCGACCCTGAACTCGCGGTGTCAGCGAGGGTTTCGAGAAGTACAGACAGCGAGAGGCTAGCTAATTACTGCACCACCAGCTGCAAGCAGACAAAGAAATCGCGAGCCATGCACCAGGCAAATGCGCAGCGCGGCTTCCGATGCCCCACCATTAAACCACCGTTGAAGACTTGAGTTAACTCCATGCATCGACGCTCCAGAGGCTAGAATTTACTACCATGTTCCCCTCCCAAGGAAGGTGACCTTGTACACAGACGTTTGAAAGCTTTGGAATTGGAGGTCTTATTTGGTTGATAGAATTTGTATGCAGAATGCCCTGCAGAGAACTAGTAAAAATAAATTCTACAAAACCCTTCAACTCAAAGGCACTTTTAATGTGGTGTGGAGGCCGTGGTCCGTGGGTAGTTACCCTGAGCAGTTCGGATTGCGGACAGCTAGGTCGTGCGGGGTTACAGCTCAAGTGTGAGCAGTATCATGTCGGGCGGCGACCCCGGAAGGTGGTGCAGGTGAATTGCGCGGGACGTGACGAAGAGGTGTATGTCAGGGTGGCGGCAGTGGCGGAGCTAGCTCTCCATTAAAGCCTGGGCAAAGTCTTTGTTCATAGGCATTGATTAGCATTTGCCCACACAAAGCATCAGTATCTTCTTCATTAAGCAATAAAATTACCAGAGGAGTCACCAGACACCAGTGTAGCTCGGGCAGCCGCCCGGGCATGCCGTGCTGTGGCTCCGCCACTGGGTGGCGGCTCTGAGAATTCTTCAATATCGAGGGTGCTCCACCTTGTGTCATGTGGGCGACAAGGTTACTCACGGTGTTGTTTGTCGTCGGGCTCTATGGGTTCCCGACGTTGTGTGGGCGTCGTCTATTAGCAGTGGCGGAGCCAGGATTTGAGCAAGACCCGGGCCAAAAACTTGGCTCAAAAAAGATTCCGAAGAAAAACTCTAACAATGGCATAGAATTTAGTATGATTGCAAAGATGAACATATGTTTATTACTCCAATTCTTAATGGTCCAAGAAAGTACAGAAAAATGACCAAAAACTAAAAATAGAGGAGAGATCGATTGGATGGAGCACCAACCTAGAAGCTCACTCCCATGAAGCTGGTGAGATCGCTGGGCTGCTGCTACAGGTCTGGAAGTGGCTAGTTGAAGTGTGTGGTTTCTGGCCTGCGTACCAAGAGTAGATGCTGCGATGCAGCTTAGTGATAGACTAAAAAGACTTTGTTCCTGGTTCTACCACTTCTGTAGACCGCAGAAACAAGCAATGGCAGCGACGGCCAGACATTAGGCAAGGGCCGCAAGGGGGCAGCCTCGGCCGGGAGAAGGGGACTGGCCAGGATCCCCAGTCGACACGCCGCGGAAGAGTCGAGCTGTCGAAGCCAGGAGGCGGCGGCTAGGCAAGGGTGGCGACCGAGGGACGTGGCGCCGTGTGGAGGATATGCGGGCAACGGGGCAAGCCGGGGTGTGGGGAGGACAAGGCACGGGCGCGGCAAGCCGGCTTCCGGCGTCCACGGCAGGGGGCGGGGCGTAGCTGGGCAACCGGCGACAGATGGCGGCGCTCTTCTGGGTTCGGTCGGCCCTCGGGGTCGCGATTCGCGAGCAGGAAGGAGACGAGCGAGCGAGGCCGAAGGAAGGAAGGGTCGCTGGATTCCGTGCTTAGCGAGCGGGAGAGTTGGGCCAGGCATGGGCTACGCCCCAGGCCAATTGTTTATTTTTCTAGATGGTAAACAGGAATATTTGCTACGCCCCGGGCCATGGCCCAGGTTGCCCGGGGCCCAGCTCCGCCTCTGCCTATTAGTGTTGTGTTAGTTGTGTATATGGTTTTCACCTGGTTTTTTGCATAATAAATCGGACACCTTCTGCTTAATAAATGTATAAGGCAAAAAAAGATTTTCAGTTTAAAAAAAAAGCACTTTTAATCATATTTTAATTTGTAGCGAATGGTACGTGTAGATGCAGGACGTACGTGCTGCGACTGCGAGAGAGGGCGGTGAAGAGATTTCTATTCTGTTTTCAATATTACACGGATCGAGAAAAGTTCCTTTGACCCAAGCTAGGCCGGACGGGGTTAGAATTTCCAAATTTTCCACCGAGGTGACCTGCAGTGACCTCACGGCAGCAGCGGCCACAGTGCAGCTATTGTTTGTTTATGCGAGCCTTGACAAGCGCCAATTCCAAAGACCCAACCAAAAGCTTCCCATTGCATTCAATGCACTAGGCTTTCCTATCCTCAGGCAACCACCCATTGGTGTGTGTCTATAGCGAGAGAACACAGGGAAAATTGTTGCAGTACTACTGTTCTTGTTGTCTCTCTGATATCATCTCCATCAACGGTTACAGTAGTTGTAGTGCTCAGTTATTTACAGTTCTATTATGGCTCCTACTCCATGCTACTGCTGTTGCTAATGACAAATAAAATACCATCAATGTGTTGGCATTCAATGGTGTGAGTAGTAATAATACTGCTGATGACATGCTAGTTCGGCTAGCAAATGCTACGCTCTTCGTTTCTTAAAGGCTATATTTTTTCTAAATTCACGTATTGTAATCTTTAAAAATCAAGTTCATATAAATCTGTAAAAGAACACGATAATTAACTTTATTATATGCATTATTTAACAAATTCATCTTACATAGTATTATAGTTAATGATAGTTTTGCTCTAAACTTGCTCAATTCCTTCTTTTAATAAATGGGGGACTTGCTCAAATTTATATTGCTTGATACTGGAAAAAATGTATACCTTTTCAGGAAGCAAATGGTACGACATGATTGTTACTATTTTACAAAGGTTTAACTTCTACCACGATAATTCTTACAGATATAATGTATTTTTAGGAATATTACGACTATGTCGCTAGTCATTGTCAATCACGTCAGCAACGTGGTGTCAGGTTACCCGGTTGGCACGACAAAGCAACGAAAACACTTAGGCGAGATGTTCCTGCACGCGCTGCATGTGAGCCTACAGATATTTTTTTTTTTGAACAACAAGAGGCGCCAGAGGCGCCAATACCATTCAGCTCAAAAACAGTATACAAAGTGTATTACAATGCCTGTCAAGCAAAGAGTAGAAAGAGCTTGTAGCGTCTGATAGGTAGAGTTCCTGTGAGCTGAATTCATACAACTAAAAGTAGGCTCAGATCGAGAGAATCGTATTGCTTGTTGTGCACATTTGTGAACAACACCGTTGATATCCCTAGAAATGTGAAAGATGTTGGCCTGGAGGTGTGCTGATGAGTTCTTGAATTCTGAAACCTGCTTTCGGACTTCCCAGGGGACGGCACAATCTGTGAGAGATGACGCCGCGGCTGCACGAGTAAGAGCAAGACAATCAGATAAGAATGTAGGTTCGTGCAAGCCTAGCGCCGACGCCACCTTTGCTGCAAGAACAAGAGCCGCCGCTTCAGCCTGCAGCACCGAGACAACTTCCATTGTAGTAGCCTGAATAAAGATGTCGGAGTCATGTCCTTGCTCCTGAAAGTGACAGTAGACACCCAAACCCGCCACTTTCTGACTAGAAGCTGAGTTTCTTTTATGTTTCCACGCCGCATCCACATATAGCTTTGGGCCTGCAATCACAAAATCAGTTCTTACCGTGCTACCTTGTACCGGAAGTGGTTCAACCTGAGGGACATGATGCTGTATTGGCTGTTGCAAAGGAGGTTGAACTGAAGGGTCAGCTGGAGGGGTTGTCTCTACGCCCGCAAGTAAAGCTTGAGCTGCAATATTAATTTGATAAGGCCATCCTGTTTTCCTGCAAAAACGATGATCCTTCCTAGCTTTCCACAAGCACCACAAAAAGGTAAAAATGTTGTGCAAAGAGGCATGGGGATGTCTGAGTTTAGTTATATTCAGCACAATTTCTGCAATTCAATTAGTGTTGGCAGTAAAAATGTCAGTGCGAAGATACCAGGGTGCTAGAAACCATGCAGCTCGAGCGAAGGGACACATGAAAAAGAGGTGAATGTCGTCCTCGGTCTGCCCACATCTGGAGCAAAGTGGCGTAATGTGTTTTGAGTACCTGGCTGCTCTATGTCCAGAAGGAATTGCCTTTCTAAGCAACCTCCATGCAAACACCTGTATCCGTGGAGCAAGAAGCTTATTGTTCCAAACCTGATTGAGGACCTGGATTGTCCGTGTGTGCACCTGTGCGGGAGCCGGTTCTCCTGCCACCTGTAAAGATTGTAAACATGTGCGATATGCACTCTTGGAAGTACATTGGCCAGTTGGAGTTAGCTTCCAACAGAGAATGTCAGGGTCAGTGGAAGATATTATAGGTGTTTTCATAATAGCATCAGCAGTGGGTTGCAGAAATAAAGAAGTAATTAAGTCAATGTTCCAAACTCGTTGCCCAGGGACCCAAAGGTCTGACACAACCGCAGGGTAAGCAAACTGGTTATTTTGGATTATGAGATCATCATAGATTCTAGACCAAGTCTTACACCAGGGAGTACTCCAGACTGAAACGTTCCCCCGAGTAATCTGATAGAAGGAGTTGTGTTGTAATAGGGGAATGACTTTCAAGACCGAAGTCCAGAAAGCAGACTTAGGAATGCTGGGCTTGGGCCTCCAAATAGAAGAGTCATAGAAATATTTGGACTTCAGAATTTTGTGGAGAAGGCTGTCGGGGTCTTTTGCAATTCTCCAGGCAGCCGAAAGAAGCAGGCCCTGATTAACAGCTTGAAGATTTCGAATCCCTAGACCTCCTTCTTTTTTTGGTGTGCAGATATCTTTCCAGGCTCTGAGGCATAGTGCTCTAGCTTTGGGTTCATCAGTGATGCCAGTCCACCAGAAATTTCGAATGATGGCTGTGAGTTTAGCTATGAACTTTTTTGAGAATATGATGTTAGACATATAGTAAACAGGTATGGACGCAAAAACTGAGTTAATTAAGGTTATTCTAGCAGCATGAGACAGAGTGTTGGCCTTATAGGTACTCAGTTTAGCTCTAAATTTTTCTATGATAAAATTGTAGGCTTCAGATCTATTCTTTCCTGGGAAAATAAGCGGATGACCAAGATGTGAAAAGGAGGCATCTATTATAGGTGCCGGGAAAATATGTCTAATAGCATTAGCCTCATCCGGTTGCACGTACCTGCTGAAAATAATACCTGACTTGTCCCAATTTGGAGCTTGTCCAGAGGCCCGGCAGAAAGAGTGGAGAATGGCCTTCATGCAATTCGCCTCTTCGGTCGTTGCCCTGCCACAAATAAGTAAATCATCTGCAAAAAGCAAGGAGTGGATCGGGGGGCAATTTGGTCCCAAAATGACTCCTGTGAGAGAGTTGTCAGTCATAGCACCCTGCAAAGCTAGGGAAAGTTCATTAATAGCAAAGACAAACAAATAGGGTGACAAAAGGCAGCCTTGTCTGATGCCCCTATGACTATCAAACTTCGCAAACGGTTGACCATTAATGACCACAGAGAAAGTTGGCGATGAAACACAAGCATGTATCATATTTATAAAATGAGCATGCAACCCTTTACGAGAAAGCGCAGCGACAATAAACGGCCATTCTAGTCTATCAAAAGCTTTAGCAAGATCAATTTTAAGCATAAAAGCTTTTTCTTTCCATGTGGACAGAGCGAAGGAATGGGTGATCTCTTGGGCCACAATGATATTATCACTAATTCTATGACCTTCAATAAACGCTTGTTGAGTGGGATGAATATATTCCGGCAAATGTGGTTTAAGTCTGTTTGCTGAACATTTCGCAATGAGTTTGTAAATGACATTACATAGACTAATTGGTCTATAATCAGCTGGAACCAATGGCACCAACTTTTTGGGAATAAGAGCAATATGGGTGTCATTAATATGAGAAGAAAGAACAACAGTTTGGAAGAAAGTTTTTACTAGTTGGTAGACATCATCTCCGATCCAGTCCCATGTTGCAATGTAGAACTCAACGTTGAATCCTGAAAGTGCATGGTTGCCCCCATGTGTGGTTTTGGTAATTAATGACACTCCTTATGGACTAATGTTTACATTGAGATATACTTGTAGATCTTGTCCATAGGAAATGATTGGAATTCATGTGTTGGACTCTAGAAGATGACATGATGACCAATGCTCTATTCAAGGGTTTATATGAAGAATGGTCATGTGTAGAGTTGAGCTTATTACAAGTATGGCTTGGAAAAGAAGATTGAGTGAACAATCATGTTTAACCCCAAGCCATCATACATATCAAGAGAAGAAGATGAAGCGCAAGCTCAATATGATGCATCTCGAAGATATCATTTGATTGATGCTTGCAAAGGAGACATGAAGACGGAGCTTAGCGAGACCCTCCCATAATGGTGTATGGGGGAGCTTTTGGAGAAGTCTTCATCAAGCATGTGCTAGCAAGCACAATCAAGAAAGGTGTTCCAACTTGAGAGAGTCAAGATCGTCATCATCGAGCTCAAGTGGAATGCGCAAGGCAAAGGTATGATCTTGATAGGTTTTCTATTTTACCGGTCTCATGTTGTTAGTGGGAGACCGGGTTTTAGGATAGACGGCGTACTATCAAAAGGGCTCTCAAGTGAGTAACTTGATCGCATCCTTGTGGAGAGCTCAAACCTTTGCATACTTGGCATTTGATCTTTCTTGGTTCTTATGTGGCTTTTCTCCTTGTTGGGTTTTGGTGCTTGTCGTGATCTACATGACAAGCCCAAGTTCACCGAAAACGAATTTCGTATGGAAAACTTGTTGCGTTTTCGGTTTTGGAGGTTTGCCGGTTATTCCTTTTTAGAGAGGTTTTACCTTTCTCCATTTGGTTTTATTTCCATTGTTGGACTATGATGTTTCTCTGCATGATCTTGTAAAGCTCTTCGTTGCGATTCCAACGAGCCAAAGATCATCGAAAACGGAGTTCGGATGCTCAAGATATCGTCGTTTTCGTGTTGACATTTCGGCAGTTTTGTGTAGGCCGGAAACTCCGGTGTAAACACACCGGATACTCCGGCCCGGACCAGGAAACTCGCATTTGTTCAGCCCCTGGTCTAGGCCGGAAACTCCGGCCTTTGGTCCAAAGTCTCCGGTCCAGACCGGAGTTTCCGGTCCAGGCCGGAGTCTCCGGTGCAAAGTTGTCTGCAACGGCTAGTTTTCGGGAGGGGTATAAATACCCCTCCACCTACCTCCAGCCAGTGAGCTCGCCCAGTTTTCTCTCTCCTCCATTGTTGCAAGCTCATTTCTTTGATATCTCCCAATCCCTCCACCCAAACTCTTTGATCTTTGGAGGATTGAAGGAGAAGACCTAGATCTACATTTCCACCAATCAATCTCTCCTCTAAGTGAGGGGAACATAGTGGATCTAGTTCTTGGAGTTCTTGTGTGGTTCTCTCTTTGTTCTTCCTCTCTTTCCCCCATAAGCATTTGTTGCTTGTGTGGAATTTGAGAGTGAAGGATTTGAGCACTTGTGCTCTTGCCTTTTGCATTTGGTGCATCGGTGTGCTCTCCACGAGGATTCGTGGAAGTTGAAAGCTTGTGAACTTGTTACTCTTGGGTCTTCGGGCCCTAGACGCCTTTGTGGTGGTTGGACCCTTGTGTGGTCACTTGAAGCCGTTCGGGAGCCCCCAATCCATTGTGGGTTGTGCCTCGATTGTTGTTGAGAGCCGTTCGGGAGCCCCCAACCCATTGTGGGTTGTGCCTCGGATTGTTGTTGAAAGGCTCCGGATTCCGCCTCGAAGGAATACCGATAGTGGAAGGTGAACCAAACCTTTGTGGTGCGGTTCATCGGAGAAGAGGGTGAAACCTTTGTGGTTGTTGAACCGTTGTGTCGGTTCACACCTCTCCAACGAGACGTACTCCCTTTCAAGGAGGAACTCGGGAATACATCCTCGTCTCCGCGTGCTTCGGTTATTTCTATACCCGAGCTTTTACTTATGCACTTTACATTGTGATAGCCTTCGTGCTTGAAGTATTCTATATTGCTATCACCTTGTTGCTTGTCTTGCTTAGCATAAGTTGTTGGTGCACATAGGTGAGCCTAGTTTATTTAGGTTGTTGGCTTGTTAATTTAAACACCTAGTTTTATTCCGCAATTAGCAAGCCTAAACCGGAAAAGTTTTAATCGCCTATTCACCCCCCTCTAGGCGACATCATTGTCCTTTCAATTGGTATCAGAGCCTGGGCTCTCTTTTTGGGCTTTACCGCCTAGAGAGTAAAAGATGTCGTTTAGGGAATTAGTGCACGATCCCACTTTCATATTCGATGGCACAAATTATGATGTTTGGAAAATTCGCATGCTTAATCTTTTTAGGGCCATGGGTCCAAATTATATTAAGAGGATTGTGGATGTGGGTTTTTCTCCTCCAAAGGATTCTCAAGAATTATCTTTAGAGGATGAGGAAAACTCTCATCTCGAGACTCTAGTTTCTAATGGTCTTATATGTGTTTTGAGCGATGTAGTTCTTGCTTCAATCATGCCTTTTCGGAACGCTCATGAGCTTTGGACCAAGCTTCAAGATATATATGAAGTGTCCAAAATTATTGAGGATGATTGTTCTCCTTCCACTTCCGGCCGTGATGAGTTCACAACTTCTTCCACTTCACCAACATGTGATTTGTCACAAGGTAATGATATGGTGAGTGGTGATAGAAATTGCATTGGTGATGGTGAACTTACTATTGATTATACTTCTTCTCTATCACATTGCAATGTTCTATCTTTGGACTTAAACTCTTCTAGCACTCCAAATGTCATACATGCTAGAGTTGATAGTCCTTGCATATCATGTAATAGTTGTTTAACTAAATCTCATGATGATATGCTTCATATGTCTTGTTGCCATGAAAACAATGCTTCCATATCCTCTAGTACTTGCATGACTAACAATGTAGAGGAATCCCAACATTTGTTGGAACAAGACATGGACCTAAATGGTGCTTCAAGTAATTCTTCATTCTTTAATCATGTTTGCCTTATGGCTAAGGATTCCGAGGTGTCTCCCACCTCAAATCCAAATTGTGATGATGAGGATGAGGATTCTCATGAAGAAGGTTTTGATTTTGAATCCTTAACCAAGATGGGTGAGATGGTACTTGGTGCTCTCCCCAAAGGTAGTAAAGCTATCCCTCCTATGTGAAATCATTGATTATGTTACTAAGAGTAGGGAATTCATTGAGGATTTGGAAAGTCAATTTGATGAGAAATGTCAAATTGAGAGGGATGACTCTATTACTATAGCTTCCTTGAAAGCTTCTCTTGAAGAAGAAGAACTTAGGTCTTCTCTTGAAGAGAGACTTGAATCTCTTGATGAGTCTAATGATCTTATTATTGCTAAAATCATTAAGGAAAGAGATCATGCCCTTGCTAAATTAAAGTGCTTAAAAAGGAAAAAGTTGAATTTGGTGTTGGCAATGCTAGACTAAGTGAGGACATAGAGAGACTTGACAAAGCTCACAAGGCTTTAGAAAGTGAACACTCTCTCCTTATCAAGTCTCATGATCAACTCCAAACTCAACTATCTAAGAATGATAAGCTTGCCAAATTGTCTCCTTCTATTTCTAATATTAATGATGCTTGTGCTACTAACTCCACTTCTTGTGAAGCATCTATTTTGAAGGAAATGTTGAGCTAAGGGCTCAACTTGAGTTGCTATCTAGCAAGTATGGGAAATTGGAAGAAAGTCATGAAAAGCTTTCTAGCTCTAATGATGATCTTCTAGCATCCCATGCTAGGCTAAAGTTAGCTCATGAGGCTATTTCTACAAAGGTAACATCTTGTGAGCCTCATGTGGACAAAGGCACAACTTCTACTAAAATGCTTTATTGCCATGTGCTAGTCCTAGTGATTCATCCACTCACAATATTGCTACATCTTGTGATGAATTACTTTCATTGCCTTGTTGCTCTAACAATGAAGCTTCTACTTCCTCTAGTGTTTTTGTTGATACTAACCATGTAGAGGAACTAAATGAGCTCAAGGCCCAAGTCACTTCTTTGAAGAAAGACTTGGAAAAGCGTCATGTTGGGAAGTCCACACTTGACAATATGTTGAGTGTTCAAAGACGCCCCAATGACAAGAGTGGACTTGGATTCAACTCCAATAACAAGAACAAGTCCAAGTCTATCAAGAAGAAGGGCCAAGAACAAGTTAAAGATTCGGCCAAGATTGTTTGCTTCAAGTGCAAAGTTGAAGGGCACCATGTTAGATCTTGCCCTTTGAAGAAGAAGGCTCTTAGTGAGAAGCAACAAGGGAAGAAGCCTCAAGTTCAAACTCAAGTTCCTCAAGTTGAAGAACACCTCTTCCCAAGAAGAATCAAGCTATCCTCCTCAAGTCAAGATTCCAACCAAGAAGAGAGGAGGAAGTCGATGTTGCTACCTATGCCGTGAGAAGGGTCACCTTGCTTCTTCATGCACAAATGGTACCTTATCCAACCCCATTATTATTGATGATGTGTATTCTCTTGGAAGGATAAGGTTGGCAATGTGTTTGCCAAATATGTTGGTACTCAAAGTGGTGTCAAGAAAAGAACCATTTGGGTTGCCAAACCTATTGTGACTAACCTCTTAGGACCCAACTTGGTTGGGGACCAACAAGCTAAAACTTGATCAATAGGTGTTGTTGGAGGCATTGGAGACTTGGCTACATCATGAAGAATTAAGGGATCTTCATCAATTATATTCTCTCAAGCCAAGTCATTTGGATTATATTGTTCTATCTCATATCCAATGTTCCTCCTTGCGGTAACTTTTATTTAAATCATATATACATTGAAAGTTGCTTGCACCCTTGCATGTGTTTGGTTTTGTACCTTGCTAGTGTTTGTATGTGTTGTGCTCTCTACTTACTTATCTTGAGAAATCAAGTATGTGTATGTTGGTTTGCACACCATTTACTTGTTTGAGCCTTATTGCTTTTATTTGATATCTTATCTTGTTGGCTCTCTTTTGAGAGATTAATGGACCATTCCATTTTTGGAGAGTGATATGCTTCGTGCACTTCACAAACCAAAAATGTGTGTACATGAGGAATACCACTTAGTGATGATATATCATATTATCTATTCTCTATGTGGTATGTCATGCTCATGAGAAATTCAAATTCTATAATGTCCATTAATTTCTCGAGTTGGTTTTGTTTGCCTCTTGCTTTAAAGAAATGGATTATCATTATGGGGGAGTAATAAGCTATGTGCATATTACAAGCCTAGAAAATGTGAACATGTGAGGTATTGCCACCTAGAATTGATATTCTTCATTATCTTATTCCTTTGTGGCATGTTTCTCAAACAAGTTCCTTTTGCTTAAATTTTTTGCCTCTCACCGTTGGATCTTGTTTGTGATGGAATTTCTTGATATGGCTTTCCCTAAATATGTTCTCATATATCTCTTTGGGAAACCAATTGCTTCAAGCTACTCCTTGGAGTTGCTTTGCATTATTGCGTGATTTTTGAAGCTATCAAGAATTCTATCTATCTAAGCATGGCTTTTAATTCCTATCCTTTGCCATATGCTTATGTTTTGTGAATATGATCTTGAATATATCTTTGCAATCCACCACCGAGAAATATCTCCATACATTACTTGTCTTGACAAGTGATAATCATATTTGTGGTAAATATATTGATCATATTCACTTTGGCTCTTGCTTTGAATTGCCTTATTTGATTGCCAAGGATTTGTTTTGATCTAACTCTCATTTGTCTTCCTTGTATCTTTTGGATCCTTTATTGCTCTACTTGAAATTTGTTTTGTGCTTTCTTGAGTTGGGAAAAGCAATGAACCAATTCTTGTGCATTGACATTCAAAAGTCATACTTCTTGATAATGCACTATTCTTTGGGAAGCTATCCTACTTTGAGTAAAACACCGTTCTTTAAATTGGTATTGCAATTTCTTGCCTTTCTTGAACATGACTAGTGTTTGATATATATATATATATATATGGAGAGTGATGATCTCATTTGTGTGCATTTTGTATTCAAATGCAAAATCTTAAATAATGCACACATCTTGGGGGAGCAATCCTATAGGCTTTTTGAACATTAGTTGTCTTCATTTGATATTTGATCCCGATGACGTGTCTCCTTGGAAGACAAACATTTTTCGTCTTGGTACTTGTGCCATCATGAAAAGTGTAGAGGGTTTGGTTTATTCCTTGATGATATTTTCATCATTTGGTATCTTGATTTCATTGGTATCTTTTCAAAGTGGTATCTTCACTCATGTGTTGATTTGGGTATTTGATATAATTTGGACATTTGTTTTCTTGTCACACTTGTGTGTGCTTTGTTGGTTTACTTGGTGTTTTGTCTAAATTATATCTCGTTTGGTTCTTGAAAGTCATGTGCATGCATATTTATTATATGTATATCTTATGGCATGCTTACTTTCGTTGATCCAATATATAGGATAAACTCCATCAAATCCTAAATGGCTAAGATGTGCATGAAATTCAATTTCATATCAATATGCACATATTTATGTGGAGTTTGTCCTATGTATTGTAGTTGCTCTAACTACTTTGGACCCAATGAGTTTGGGTACCATTTTGTACTTGAATTTGTTTTAGGTATATTGGAGATGCATTGGAAGCTTGTCTCATCTACAAGGAAGGTGTTGTCACCATGTGCTTATTGGAGCCAAGCTTGGATGATCATGAGCTCCTATCTTCTACATCACCAATGCTATCTCGGTAACAAGTATCTACCTCATGCATACTTTTCTAGCTCTCAACCTTGTGTAGGTTGTTTCATGGCATGAATCTCTTTGGTTGCAATTCTTTTGATTCTTGCAAAACGTCTTTATTGCAAATGTGAGTAAGCCGGGATGATTACATATAAGGGGATATATATTCATTTCATGATTCATCGATCCCATTTATGTCAATCTAGCACTTTCTACTTAAAGTCTCTCATGTGCAACTTTGATGTTTTCAAAATCATTTGCGTTTTGTGATACTTGTTATCTTACTCGGAGCATCCCGTTTATCACCTTTATCCTTTGTGGATAGTTTTTGATGCTATGATGAGTATATGTTGGAAGTTCATCTATATCCCTTTAAGATAAAATTGAGCTTTGTGCTATGCTTTTAAGCAAAATCTTATTGGTGTATTTATGACTTCCTCTTGGATATCATGACCTTTACCTTTGTACCTATTTGTGTGTACATGTTTATTTGTGGACTTATATCTTCGTGATTGTGTCTACTTAGAAACTTATACACATAAGAATAGTTACATCTTTATTGGTATTCCAATTCTTTAGTGACCACCTCTTATTGCTTTTGTTCTTTGGTGGTTCTAATTAAAGGCACAAGCTTTGTTGTTTATGTGTTATGCTTTTGAATCTTAATAAGCTTGTGGAGCTATTTGCTATATCTCCGTTGGTGTGTGAGTATGTGAAAGACATGATATGCACTATGTGCAACACTTTTTGAAAGACTATGTTGATGATTTTGCTCATCCTTGTATTAGTCTCCTAAAATGTCTTTATATCTCACACCCATCCTTTTATTTGCCGCTCCTTGCTCATGTTGCAAAACATTTATTTGTTGCAAGTTGTTTTGCTTTTCTCATTTATATTCTCTTGCATGTGCTTGTGTTCGAATTTATCTAGGAGGGAGTGAGGATTCCATGTTGTGCACACTATATTGAAATACAAATCCTATTTGTGCACGTACCTTGGGGAGTTCCCTCTTGATATTTAGAACATTTTTGGATCTTTTGATTGCTTGCTTCTTTCGTTGAAGTATCTTTCTATTTGATATTCATTTGCAATCTTTGGATCCTCAATATAGTTTGATCTCCTTTCCAACTATTCGTTATTGGATATGTGCATTTGATTTCACTCATATTATGAGAAATGCACACATTATGGGGGAGCTCTTACTATATTGGCCTTCTAAATTTTTCCTCCCATTTCGGCAATCGATGCCAATGGGGGAGAAGTTTAGAGGGTTTAAGGATTTGGTTTTATGCTTTAGTTTCGTTCTTAAGCATTTGCCTTTCTTGCTCTTGCATCCTTGCTCTTTGTGTTGCATGGTTGCTTAATTCATTATATAAACCCTCGTAAAAGGGATTGTCATCAATTACCAAAATGGGGGAGATTGAAAGTGCATGTGTTGCCCCATGCGTGGTTTTGGTAATTAATGACAATCCTTATGGACTAATGTTTGCATTGAGATATACTTGTAGATCTTGTCCATAGGAAATGATTGGAGTTCATGTGTTGGACTCTAGAAGATGACATGATGACCAATGCTCTATTCAAGGGTTTATATGAAGAATGGTCATGTGTAGAGTTGAGCTTATTGCAAGTATGGCTTGGAAAAGAAGATTGAGTGAACAATCATGTTTAACCCCAAGCCATCATACATATCAAGAGAAGAAGATGAAGTGCAAGCTCAATATGATCCATCTCGAAGATATCATTTGATTGAAGCTTGCAAAGGAGACATGAAGACGGAGCTTAGCGAGACCCTCCCATAATGGTGTATGGGGGAGCATTTGGAGAAGTCTTCATCAAGCATGTGCTAGCAAGCACAATCAAGAAAGGTGTTCCAACTTGAGAGAGTCAAGATCGTCATCATCGAGCTCAAGTGGAATGCGCAAGGCAAAGGTATGATCTTGATAGGTTTTCTATTTTACCGGTCTCATGTTGTTAGTGGGAGACCGGGTTTTAGGATAGACGGCGTACTATCAAGAGGGGCTCTCAAGTGAGTAACTTGATCGCATCTTTGTGGAGAGCTCAAACCTTTGCATACTTGGCATTTCATCTTTCTTGGTTCTTATTGGCTTTTCTCCTTGTTGGGTTTTGGTGCTTGTTGATCTACATGACAAGCCCAAGTTCACCGAAAACGAATTTCGTATGGAAAACTTGTTGCGTTTTCGGTTTTGGAGGTTTGCCGGTTATTCCTTTTTAGAGAGGTTTTACCTTTCTCCATTTGGTTTTATCTTCCATTGTTGGACTATGATGTTTCTCTGCATGATCTTGTAAAGCTCTTCGTTGCGATTCCAACGAGCCAAAGATCATCGAAAACGGATTTCGGATGCTCAAGATATCGTCGTTTTCGTGTTGACGTTTCGGCAGTTTTGTGTAGGCCGGAAACTCCGGTGTAAACACACCGGATACTCCGGCCCGGACCAGGAAACTCGCATTTGTTCAGCCCCTGGTCTAGGCCGGAAACTCCGGCCTTTGGTCCAAAGTCTCCGGTCCAGACCGGAGTTTCCGGTCCAGGCCGGAGTCTCCGGTGCAAAGTTGTCTGCAACGGCTAGTTTTTTGGGAGGGGTATAAATACCCCTCCACCTACCTCCAGCCAGTTGAGCTCGCTGTGGGGACCCCGGACTAGCTGTCCGAAATACCCGATTATGCTTAACACAACGATCCCGTGATCAGTCTGTCGTTGCACATAATCCGAATTGGATACCAAAGTTTACATCCATTACAGTACCGAATAAAAGTCTTACATAAATGGTCATTTAGACCAAGTTCTTACATAGGTGCCTTCATGGGCCAAACCAAATTATCAGCGGAAGCTACGGCGTAGTAGACATTATATTCTAACGACGACGACCCGACAGGCAGCTGACTTGTGGAGATCCTTAGTTTGCATAGAAGTCACCATACTCCTGCTCGGCGTAGTGCTCCTCCTCGTAGTCTGGCTAGGACAATAGCCAGGGACGAAACCAATATGAGTACATTTGAATGTACTCGCAAACTACCCCAACATGAGTATGCAACAGTTTTATTTTAGTTGACAACTTTCTCTTAATTAAAACATCTCTATATCTTTATTGAAAAAGGTAAGAAGAGTTTTATAACTATCTTTAAAGAAGCCACCATTTTCATCTGTTTCTCCAAAACTCCCCCTTTTCCCGACCATAGCCCGTCATGGTCCACTTTCATCCAACCACCTCATACCGATCAGTTGGTATAGGTGTAGGAAACAATCTCCACTTCTTTTTCTTTTAAAACTCAAAGTCTTTTAAAAACTTGCACAAGGTCTTAGGACAGTCTCCCAATTGTCCATATCCGAGGACTCGGCTATTCGAATAGTTTTAAACACTCTGCAGAGGTAGCACGCTTTTAACCCACATCCATCCGGCAACTCATCGTGTCTGCCACGTCTCGCCATACCAGGTGTATGCGAAGTAAGCCGCCGGCCATAGCCTCTTATTTGCTCATGCTAGTATAGGATCCTTCCCATATGACACTTTCCATCGACACCCAGTCCGGTTTCCCGTCAGAAACCCTAAGTGTGAGGACTCATAGTTTTGTCCGACGGTTTATGGTGGAACCTTCTATCCTCCCCACCAACTTGTGTGAGGACCCGGGTCAGGGGGTAGATCCTCGGACCATCCCCTCATGCATAACGGAGTCATCTCCGTCGATGAGGTATCCCATACTAATAAGAGCAAACTACATGACTACGCCTTTTCCCATATGTGGTAAATGTGGTCGCACAGTGTAGGATTGGTTTCCATAGTACTAGGACACTGTGCATTTTTCATAAACATCACATTTTTCCATTTTTCCACTCCAACACCGACATCTCGGCATTTCATAAACTCACAAGAAATTTCAAAGGAGTTTTGAATAAACAACATTGTTTCCCATCCTAAAGTTTTATATAAACTACTACATAGGGTGGCAAAATAATATCCATATACTTTTGAAATGTGTTTTTATAAATCTTGCTTTGATAATAAAACATGTTATGAAAGTAGATGCATATGTTTGTAGTGCAAGCTCAGAGAATAGCTTGCCTTGCTTGGCAAAGTGATCTTGCTCTTGTTCTTCAAATTCAGCAAACTCTCCTTCCTCGATATATCCGACAACGTTCTCGTCTAATTAATAAACAACAATGCAAACAATCACTAAGCTATAGAAGCAATCATCTCAACACAACTATCACAACCATCACAATTAGCTACTGCACACATCAAACCACACAATTTGGTTTTCAAAAAGTTGAATTAAACATTATTTGATCAAGTCCAAATTATGGCAGAAACTAGTTAAACATGATTAATTCCACAACTTGAGTTCTGTTGGTCACAAAAATACAAACTAAAATTCTATAGAAAGCTACTGATGTGTAGAAGACAACCCAATTTGAATTGGATCATCTGGAGTTACCAAACTCCCTACACATTGGTTTGAACCCAGTAGCTTAATAATCAAGTTTTACCTACCAATTAAATTCTATTGTTCCAAAAATTAAACCCTTTTAGGGGTAACTAAACATGGCTATATGTGAGCTAACAAAATTGGTCCTAACTCATTTGGGTCAACCAATAAACATATTTATTTGTTTTAGTCCAGAAAAGTTTATCTTAGAATCAACAATTAACGTTCCTCAATTAATTCTACCAAAATTAGGGAAGCTAATACAAGGTATTACTAAGCTAGCAAAACTGGTTTGGAATTATTTGGACTAACAGAGTATCAGAAACAAACAAGTTTAGATTTTAAACCTTCTGTAGTATTTTTAATAATACTTTTTAACTATTTAATTAAATGACATGAGACTAATTGTGTTGGTTAAACAATTTCATAGGCTTTCCAGAACAACTGAGTTTGATTTATTTGGATTCCTAATTCTCAAGTTATTGAATTTCAAAGTCAGGACCAGTACTGTCTTCTCAGAGAGGAATTTAAATTCGAAATTAAATCTCTCTGGATAATGTTGAAAAGGCTGACAGGTGGGGCCTACATGGCAGCGGCACATTGCGCGCGGGGAAATGATTTAAAACCTGATGAGCGGGGCCCGCCCGTCAGTCTCTCTCTCTCTCTCTCTTTCACTTCTAAACGAAACGGTACGCAACAGTTGGATTTAGATCCAACAGCCCACGTTTGCCCACGTCGACGGCAAACGTCGGCGACCTAAAACGAGCGGCGCTGCCGCGCCGGCGACGGCGAGGTGGATGAATCTCTCACCTAGAGGGCTCGGGAGGTCGCGGAGATGATGCAGATCGACGGCGGTGGTGAGGTGGAAGCTTCTGGCCGAGTTACACTTGCTGGGGTGGGCTGGTTCGTCGGCGGCGCGTGCTCGCTCTTCCACGGCCACGGGCAGCAACTCCGGCGAGGTTCCACGGCCGCGTCTGGGCACTGATCAAAGGGAAAAAGGGTGCGGTGAGTGCGGTGAAGCAGAGGGAAGCAAGTGCAGGCCAGAGGGGAGAGAATGGGGGAGCAGGGCGCTGCGGCCATGACCGACCTTGACGGCGGCAGTGGCTGCGACGGTGCACGGCCTCCCGCGGTGCACAGACGAATCGAGAGGGAGGGGTGAGGGAGTGAGGTGGTGTGGTGCTTCCAGAGGGGTGCGGGGGTGTTTTATAGGGTAGAGGCCGGCGTTCGTGGACGAGGCGCACACGGCGGTGTCCATGGCGCACGGGAGTGGATCAATTCCGCGGCGGTGGTGCGAGGGACGTGGACGCGCGGTGTCAAGCGGGGTCCGGACACGTTCTAGAAGGGCTCGGCCAAGTCGTACGTGTCGAGGTGCAGCGAGTGCGGTGAATTTGGGTCGGCGACGACGAGGTTGCCACGGCGATGCATCGGGGAAAAGGGCGGCATAATGGCGCGGGGAGGGGCTCGAGTGCTCTCTCCTGCACGCAGAGGCAGCAGAGGCACCGGGCGCGCGCGCAGGGGGGCCTGGGCGGCTCGGAAATGGCGATGCGCGGCACGGCGACACGGCGGCACGTCGGGGCGAGGGAGAGAGGTAGGGGATGACGTTTTTGCAGAAAACCCCCTGCCCCTCTCTGCTTTCTTTTTCTATTTCTGTTTCAGTCCTTCTGTTAAATCCAGAAGGTATTCTAGGATTTAATTAGGGCACTTAAACAATTTATAAAAATTTGTCAAAATTTGTGGGGCCTTCCCATAAAGTACAGAAGCTCCACAAAAATTGGCATAAAATAATAAAATGTTTTGAAACATTTTCTTTTATAGTACTTTGTTTATGTTATTTTAATTTATTTCCATTTGTTTTTATTTTAGAATTTTAAAACTAATTCAAAAATAATATTTGAGAGGGAAAGTGGTAGGAACAAAATGGGGAGTGTTTACATTACAACTCCACTGACTTTGGTTTGAAAATAATAGAGTTTGTCACTTGAAGATTTTCATGTGACAACTTGTCACTTTTATTTTTCTTGCTTTGATTTTATATTTTGTTTTCTTTCTTTCTAACTAGTGTTCACTAGAGCAAACACTCACACAAACAGCAACAACAACAACTCAAGTAACAAGAAGTAATTAACATACAATAAACAACAAAAAAGTTTTTGTTGGCTCTCATTTTTGGAATATAATCCTGATAATAATTTTGGGATGTTACACTCGCCCAGTTTTCTCTCTCCTCCATTGTTGCAAGCTCATTTCTTTGATATCTACCAATCCCTCCACCCAAACTCTTTGATCTTTGGAGGATTGAAGGAGAAGACCTAGATCTACATTTCCACCAATCAATCTCTTCTCTAAGTGAGGGGAACATAGTGGATCTAGTTCTTGGAGTTCTTGTGTGGTTCTCTTCTTTGTTCTTCCTCTCTTCCCCCCCATAAGCATTAGTTGCTTGTGGTGGGATTTGAGAGTGAAGGATTTGAGCACTTGTGCTCTTGCCTTTTGCATTTGGTGCATCGGTGTGCTCTCCACGAGGATTCGTGGAAGTTGAAAGCTTGTGAACTTGTTACTCTTGGGTCTTCGGGCCCTAGACGCCTTTGTGGTGGTTGGACCCTTGTGTGGTCAATTGAAGCCATTCAGGAGCCCCCAATCCATTGTGGGTTGTGCCTCGAATTGTTGTTGAGAGCCGTTCGGGAGCCCCCAACCCATTGTGGGTTGTGCCTCGGATTGTTGTTGAAAGGCTCCGGATTCCGCCTCGAAGGAATACCGATAGTGGAAGGTGAACCAAACCTTTGTGGTGCGGTTCATCGGAGAAGAGGGTGAAACCTTTGTGGTTGTTGAACCGTTGTGTCGGTTCACACCTCTCCAACGAGACGTACTCCCTTTCAAGGAGGAACTCGGGAATACATCCTCGTCTCCGCGCGCCTCGGTTATTTCTATACCCGAGCTCTTTACTTATGCAACTTACATTGTGATAGCCTTCGTGCTTGAAGTATTCTATATTGCTATCATCTTGTTGCTTGTCTTGCTTAGCATAAGTTGTTGGTGCACATAGGTGAACCTAGTTTATTTAGGTTGCTGGCTTGTTAATTTAAACACCTAGTTTTATTCTGCAATTAGCAAGCCTAAACCGGAAAAGTTTTAATCGCCTATTCACCCCCCCTCTAGGCGACATCATTGTCCTTTCAAATCCATCAGGACCTGGGGAGGCGTTCTTCTTCATGTCATTGAGAGTGTTCCAAAGTTCTTGCTTATCCGGAATACTGTATGTTGCATCTTCTGAATCCTCTGGCATTTGCGAGTGATCAAATGGCCTTCCCAATGAGGTATTTGTTGAGGAGAAAATAGACCTGAAATACATGACAAAGGTATGGCTAATGCGGTCAGGCATAAAATGCGTTAGGTTGTTTTCATCTTTGATAGAAGCAATGGTATTTCTCCTTCTCCTTTTTGCCACTGCACGGTGAAAGTACGCCGTGTTTTTGTCTCCATCTTTAATCCAACTTTTCTTTGCCCTCTGCATATAGAAATTATTCAGCTTTGTAGCAGTTTGCTCATACTGGGCAGTTAAAGCTGCCTCTTGGGAATGATCCTGCAAATGCGGCGGCTGAAGTTGGATTTTTTCAATCTGGGATTCCAGGTCTTGCAGCTCCTGTTGCAATGGCTTTTTCATCCTACACCAGACTTTTAATTTCCCTGCAAGGTGGTTAGTCCTATTGGAGAAGGATTTACATGCAGTGCTAGCCCAGACATCTTTTGCATAATGTTGAAAGTCTTTTTCTCTAAGCCACCAATTTTCAAATTTGAAAGAGTTCTTTATTTTCCTAATAGTACCATCCGTGGAGAGTGAAACGGTACAAAAAACAGGTGTTGGTGGCTGGCCCTAGGGACCATATGGTCACCAGGCTAGACTCCGGTGACTACCAGAGACAGAGAAACACGACATCGCTCGGTGAGTGGCCAGCTACTTACATAGTATTATAGTAGATAACTTTCATGTCATCGTGTGTGGTTGAATTGCCAACGCAACGGTTAAGACTTATAAATATTATTTGCCTTCCATCTACCGAGTCAATAAATTTGGGTGAAGATACTTCCCTCGATAATGGTTGCGATCCCATACACTTGTCGGTCTTCAGATACCCATGACATTCTCACTATACCTTATTACAAGCATGGGATGTTAAAAGTAGGATCTTCGCCGAAGATTCTGGTGAGCTCGGCTGAAATGACAAATTGTTTGACTTACTGTTGAATGTGATGTTCACCATCGCATAAATGTCAAGCATCAAAGGCCTCTGTCAGTTCCTGAATGGAAATAGGATGAGATTGTCATGGATTTCATCATCGAGCTTCTAGAGACAGAAAAGGGCAATAATCAATGCCATTTTGGTACTTTTGATCGTCATCATCAAGAACTTAGCTATGAAATTGACAAGAAAACATATCTCTGAAACACTCCTCTCAAGGGTGGTCATCGCTTGGTATCAACGGAAAATTGGGACCTCTATATGTCGGAGACCACATTCTTACTAAGCAAGGTGAAGTTGCTTACTCATTGGGACTACCTCAACATTCCCAAATGTTCATGACGTGTTCCATGTATCCCAACTTACACATTGCTTCCAAATTTCCCAAACCTCATATGTGGAGTTGATCACAAAACTCTTGATCTTTAGGAGGCTCTATCCTACCCGTATCATTGGTAAAGTTGAACGCAAAAATCGATGTTAAAGCATCAATTTCCTCAAAGTTTAGTGGTCTCATCACTATGAGAAAGAGGCAACATGTGAATGATAGGCTCGTTGATGATCTGAGTACCCTTCATTCTTCTCTTAGGCTTTTATTTATTTATTTTGGGACGAGAATCTCATAAGGACTTCTAACATCCCATGCTTCTAATAAAGTACACAATTGGATCCATCAGCACGTCATGAGAGTCATGTAAAAAATCAAAAGAAATGTGTAAAGGGCCTTAAACCCTTAAAATGCTCAAACCTTCTCCACCCTTTGCTGCTCTCCTTGGCGCTTCTTGCCAACACACATGTTTCGTCCCGCTTTAGACCGCATCATCTTACACAGTTGAAATACCTCACTAGAAAATTGCCGCCACACTCTGTGGTGCCGACCGATCACCGTTGACATTTCAAACTTGATAATGAGCTCGGCATGCATACATGCACTATATTGGGACAAGACATAGTGGCATGTCTGCACTCATTATCATGGAAATTCGGACCGTTCTAATAGTTTTCGATGAATTCGCAAAGCGGCACTAACTCAAACGACTTCGTTACCTATACACCACAAAACGCACCTAACGTCGCCCGCTGTTAATTCTGGGCAACTTGTCGATCGTTTAACTTATTTTCCACACATATGGGACCACCGCGCAAATAAGGTACTTATTCTTACTGTTAACCTTAAGGTGCCCCCAACACGACATCATTAGGCAATACCACGTTCGAGGATTCGAGGCAGTTTTTATTGGAAATGTGCCCCACATATAATAATAGTTGATGATTATTTACTTTCTTATGTTAATGATTAAGTTTATATTCTATGCTATAATTGTAATATTGTTTTAAATGTGAGGTTCATAGAAAACATAACCACATGTGTGGAATAATAAATACCAAACCAAGATCCCTAGTCAAGCCTTTGCACTGGTTCACAAATTATGGATGATCATAGCATTGACATATAGTGATGTGTTATGAGGTGCCGTATTTCACGAGGGTGCATTGTGAAATATAACATAGCGCCAGATAGATCTATTGATACACTGAAATATGTGTTGACGATATGTTTTGTCACGTCCTAAAACCATGAGGGTATGCACATCTCGGATAGTGGAAGTATACTTGTGAGGACCAAAAGTGTGTCCATAACTAGTGCTCATAAAATATCTTGTCGTGGATTGGACATGTAAAGGTAAAAATTTACTCCTCCGACGATGGAGAGATATGTACACTCTGAGGCCGCTCGGTGACTTATCTTCCATCGCCTGGCCAGACATGTGACTATTCTAGCCAGGTTGGACATTAGAATACAGACTATGAGTATAGGAATATGATGCATGTAAAATGCATACATGTACTTTGCACTATATCACTCATATTCCAATCATATTTGCATCATATAAAGGTTATATCACAGTTATATAATGATTTTGGGAATAAAACATTTATTTCCTATTTTTATGGAATTAACCCTGCGCAGGCAGAAAACCCTATTTTTTTCCTTTTATGTTTCAGGGACCCAAACGATGTCCAAATGACCTGGAAAAATACATGCGTCATTATTTTGGAAGGAGGAAGAGTTCGGAGCGAAGGAAGCAAGCAAACGAAGACCGGAAGCCCAAAAGAGGGGGGCCCACGCGGCCTCTGTACCTGGCCGCGTGGGGCCCACCAATTTGGGCCTCGAGGCTCCGCTGCCGTCGATCTTTTCTCCACCGACTTCCTCTTGACCTTAAAACACCTATAAAAGAAGTCCCACGGCGTTCTCGAAAACAAGCGCCGCCACAAGACTGAAACACGAAAACAGAGATCTGGAGCTGCAGATTGGAGGGGGAAAACTCCGGCGGGGCGCTGCTGGCGTGGTCTCCATCTTCTCCGTCGACATCTCCACCGTCTCCATGATGAAGAGGGAGTAGTCCACCTCTGGACTATGGGTTTGTGGAAGTAACTTATGTATCTCTCCTCTCTTTGAGCTTCATAATTAGTACTGTATGAGCTGCTGAACATGATTACGGTCATCGTTGTAATTCCTATGTGGTGGATCTTTTTATGAGTTAATATATGTTTGCGATTGCAATGTTTGTTTCAGTTATGAGTATAGATGCATATTACGTACCCCGTTCTTATCTACTTGTTATGATCAAGCATGTTTATGAGAGCGTGTGTGGGTGATGTGTGCATTAGTTGGAGTAACGGGGGGTGGTGAGTGCGGTAAGTTGACCACTGTAATATCGCGATCCACTTGGGTGTTTTACCTTACTTTATTACCTCACTAGGTATAAACAAAAATACCATGCTACAAGGGTTGTGGGTGACTTGCCACTTCTCCGTGACTAGATCTAGCATGTTCTTATTTTAACTTCATGTCATGATACTTAAAGCTATACTCTGAGTTATCTTAATTACTAAGGTGTTATGATTTAGTTCGCATCTTGGTGGAGTATAAGTGAGATTAATATCCAAAAGATCTCTATGTTAGGACGTGATGCCCATATAATTAGTAACTTGTTATCAAACTTTGTGTTACAATCTCATATGTTAACTCTATGTGTTCCATTGTCTGCCACTTTATTAAAGAGAGAGTGCATTTGTGAAACCATGAACCCCGGTCAATTTTTAATCATAAGAAACACCTTTCCAACAACTTTTACCCCTTTTCCATTTTCTGCCATTATTAAATCCGAAAATACAAAAACACTTTTACATCTTGCATTCATCATAAAAAACCCAAAAATATCATTCATCATTATTATCATCATCCTTGCACATTTATTCACCACCATTGCATATTTATTTCTTGTTTGCATTGCATATTTATCTTGATATCATTCATACACCTTGTGCTTGACAACCACAGGTGAGGTTGAGGACCAAAACATTTAACATTGTTTTGTAGGTGACCAAAAAGAAGGATAAGGAGATAAACCTTTCACTACTGATTACCCGAGAGTTCGATATTAAACCCTCGAGTCACCCTCGTGGGGAAAACACGTCTTCCACTTACTACACACTCTGCACTTGGAGTCTCAATCTAACCCATTTACTTTTGACGCATGTAACTACGCACCGGAAATCAAGACTATTTTCTGAAGCCGTAGATCAACCTCTTCAAGGGCCATCAGAATACACGTCAAACAAGGACAACTAGGTATTGTGATCAAAGTGTTGATTGCGGGTGACCGACATGACCCGGTTGTGTAAGGTATTGCAAAGTGAAGTGAAGTAGAAACTGAATACTTAAAGGTTTGCGCAATAAGATCTTCGTAGAGTACGTGGGAGCCATTATGAGCATTTAGATCTCGCTATTAGTTATTGACCGTTAAATGTTCCGGCCATGTCTGTATAGAATGAACCTGAAGAGTCACATGTTTAGCGGTTTAGTGACCTTCAGAAATGATACTAAGTTATGAAAATAAGAGACAAGGGTTCGAACGTGTTTTGTATAATCTTTGGATGTCTTGCATGGTACCGAGAGCATTCAGGGGTGTCATGGAAGGTTCCAAAGTTTTCACAAGGTTTCAGAACATTACTTTGGAGTATGGAATTGAAGGTCTTCTAGCCGGCCTCACCATATTGCCTTGGTGTGGCAAGGCGTTTCACTTGGCCAACTTCAAAATAGAGGGAGAAAATAGGGTCCCAGGACGATCTCCTACTCGTCGTTTGGTTGGATTGGAGTCCGGGTGGACTCCTATTGGGCTGACCAACGTAGCCAGACTTGTCACCTATAAATAAGCACCAAGGGTTACCCACGGGGTAAGCCAAGTCATAGACCACGCCCTCTAACTTGGTCGCCACCTCATCTGCTTGGAACCCTAGGGGCACCTTGCTCTTTCCGCCTTGCAACTTGAGTTTAATAGTCTAACACCGAATTACAAATAATATATATATAACAAGAGTGACTTTCTAAACGCGGACAATATACATTCACATGATGCATACGCTATTTTCAAATGATGCAAAATCTTGTCCAAGAACTACTCCAATGCAATATGAAAAACCATCTACGAGCCTCTCTAGCAGATAACCTAACCCCCCCCCCCCCCCCCCCCACCCCCCAGAACAGGATTGGCCTTTTTTATGGCATGAACAACCACCACATATCGGCCTTACCCGGGTAAAAATGTCTAGAGATTCGGATAAGGATCCATTCAACCACTATATCAAGGGTACCAGGACATTTTGGGTGAGCTCCCCAATCCACTCCGACGTGACTCACCTCCTCCACCGCTAGGGTTAGCAAACTCTATCGAGCAATTAGTCTCTCCTCTCTGCGCCATTTTCTCAACGGGGGTAGATCACTGGCCTTCGGATCCGACTATGGATGTGGGGGTCTCATCGGGGCGGGTGGGAGCCGTGGTGATGCGCCTCCAACTACGCGCACCCGCCATTCGTCGCCGCTACAAGCTGGCACGCACGACGCAGAGGCCAGAAACTCGAGCAACGTCGTGGTGATCTCCAGCGACTGGGACAACAAGCGCAAGGCGACGCGCTACAAGCAGGCGTAGGGCGGTGACCGCCGCTCCCGGAGGCAGCGGCAGGTGCTGCCATGACTAGGACGTACTTGTGAAGCACATCACGTAGCACGTAGTGTGGACCTGTGAGACGAAGTGCACCCTTATGGAGGCCAAGGAGGCAGTGGAGACCGGGACCTGGATACTAAGCGTCGCGTGGAGAAAGCCTGTGGGGAGCACATGCTCGCGTGGGCGGCACGCATCTCCGTCAAGTGGCCTACGATTACGGGTTTGTCTGGTATGTTAAATTTTGTAAGAAACTTTGTTTGTTGTTCTTCTCTGTTTGTGAAGTGTGTTTGGTATGATCTAAGGTTGAGGTTGTTATTAAAAAGTCATGTACGCACGTACCCATCAAGGTTTGGAGACAGTTAAGTGCCAAAAGTTTCCTTGTGAACGAAACCCCTTAGACACATGGTGTCTTCTTCTGAAATGCAAAGCTGGCATGCATACTGCTAAGGTTTTTGGAACTATTTTCTGTTTTCCATTTTGAAGAAGGGGACTTGGAACTATAAGCCAGTAGAGAGAGAGAGGGGAGTAACAGTGCTTGAAACTTTGAAAGGATGGGTGCCTAACAAGAAAAACATGTGCCAACAACCCCAACGTGAGGAAGGCCCAAAAGACGTTTGCATGCCTGCATAGCATGCACAAGAGCAAGGAATTTTACCTTACCCCACAGTCGTACTCCTCCCATGCATTTACATGCAAGAACACATATAAAAGTGATGGTAATTAATTCGAATATTTGCCTCTTTAATCTACAGTGTGATCTCCTGTCAATTACCCAAAGTGTGACTACGTGTGAGAAGTGAGAATCCCAGACATAAATGTACTATGAACGACTGGCATCATCATTAAGTAATCACCCAAACCCTCTTCATGGGAAACTTCACTTTGCCCTCCATAACTACTGCAGGCACGTAAACAGACAAAGCACTATTCCTCACATATTCCCCAAACCCCTTTTTGCATTTCTACCCCGAGCCGGGCCTGTCTCACTCTCTCTTCCACTCACTTAAAAGGGGGAGCATCCATCTATCTAGCTCAAGCCTCCCAGCTTGCACAAACAAGGAAACTATAGCGAGAAAAGAGAGGGCTGGAGAGGAGACACACACGCTAGCTGCTTGGGGAAAGTGAGAGATCAATGGAGCTCTTCCCTTCCCAGCCGGATCTGTCCCTCCAGATCGGCCTCCCCGCGAGCGCCACACCCCACGGCCTTGATCGCCGCCACGCCATGGCCGGCAGGTTCTTCGGGCCTCCTCCGACTACCAGCGGCGTGAACCCGTCGTCCATGGCGCCGTCGCTGCAGCTGCCGTTTCCTATGCCGCCTCTGCCTCTGCCAGTGCCCATGCCGCCACACCACGCGGCCACGCAAGGGCACCCCGGCCTGTACTACACCAACCAGCACTCCGTCCCTATCCCTGACGGCGGCATGCTGAGGCCCATACGGGGCGTGCCGCTGTACCCGACGCCGTTTGCGCCCCCGCCTCAGCACGGCGGTGCCTCCGCCGCGCCGTGCTACTGCGATCCGTGTCACGTCGCCGGCGCCTGGCGCCGCGGCGGCGGGGGCTGCGGCGCACGCCTCGTCGGGTTCCCGGCGCCAAAGCGCGCCGCGCGGGCCCCCCGCATGAGGTGGACGTCGACCCTCCACTCCCGCTTCGTCCACGCCGTCGAGCTCCTCGGCGGCCACGAGAGTACGTATCTGCTAGCTTGCCCGGCCTGCCCTTTCGATCACCAAACGGTTCTTGGTTTCGTCAATAACGTGTCCCTTTCCTTAATCTTCCTGTGGCTGTATATGAATTTCAGGGGCGACGCCGAAGGCAGTTCTTGAGCTCATGGATGTGAAGGATCTCACCCTAGCTCATGTCAAGTCTCACTTGCAGGTAAAACCCCTCTTCATTAACCCCATGTTTATCGTACGTAGTAGATTTAGCTAGTTGTTTAGCTCATCGATCTGCTACTAAATAGAGAGGGCTATATTATACATACTCCAGCAAGTTACTGAAAGGGCGGGGGTGCAGTGCACAAGGGAAGCATATGCATGGACATGGATCTGTGCACCTCTTCTCCTCTCCTGTGTCTGCTTTGCCGTAGCAGTGCTAGTTACTACCACACACGGCTCAATGCTGTACCATGCCATATGCATGCAACAGATCAAAGTGAAAGGCAGAAATAAAGGCCGAGAGAGGGCCAGATGTGGTTTAAGCAGCGACAGTGGCATCCCCCTGTCTTGTTCTGAATCTCTTGTAATACCATGGAAACTTCTCCTCCTTAGCACAGCTAGCTAGGTCAAGCCCTCGATTCATGGGTTTGGCGTTTCGCATCCATGGCAGATGCATGACACACTGGCTAGCTACCCAGCCTAACCTACTCGCTAGTAGCCTAGTAGAAACCTACACATCTCACACATGATCAACTGTCCAATGGGAATGTGAACGTGTGGGTTCCATTATTCCTTCATTGCCTTACCTTACCCTCTTCTCTTAAGCAGCAATCACGTCAAATCTTGCAGCTAGTCTAGGCCAGGAGCCATGATCTATCTTTTTATGCACTTGCTTGCAAATCTTATGATTTGCCAACAAAGATCCTTGGTGATTTGATTTCTCTCCGCAGAAAGTAAATACCACTATAAAGTTTAAGAATTTTTAAGATAATGAGTAGTTAACGCGTTTGGTGGATACAGATATGCTAGCTTTCTCCATCTCTGCATCGATCCATTTGCTCCAGCTAAATTGCATTTGCTACTGCAGATGTACAGGACGGTGAAGAATACCGAGAGGCCGGCAGCTTCGTCAGGTGAATAGTACTCCAAGCATGCAAACAATGTGTGATAGTAGTAGATAAGACATGCTTTTATTTGCTCCTAGCTTTAGAATAGGATGCTAACTTAAACCTGCTCCAGCCTTCCATTTTATTCTCTTCTTATTGTGCGTTCCATATGTTGAGCAGACCAGGCCGACGGGTTTGAGAACGGGTCAGCTGGGGAGATCTGCGACGACAACTTGCTCGACCTGCGCGGCGGCGGTAGGCTCGACACGGTGGCGGCTCGGCATGGAAGGTTGGCTGCAAACGACCATGACGGGAACCTCGCAGCCGGCGCCGCTCATGGTGGTGCCCTGTGGAATAACTCCTCAAGGTAGTCACGAACTCGTACTTGCTTAGTTAATTGGTTGTGTGTGCAATACGTGCAACAATATTCGGTTACTGTTTACTGTGCATGCTTGATTAATGGTAATGGACTAGTGGTGGTGAACTTTCTAGGATTAACCTACCACTAGAGTAATGTGCAGTGCTCCATCTCTCATTATGCTGTATGTGCCTTGATAAGAACTATCTGTGGTACAAAGTATAGGATTAATTCAATTGCATGGACTAAGCTAGCTAGCTAGCCTTTTGATTGATGTCACCTCACACTGCCATGTATCTCTTTGACTTGGGTAAACTTTGCTACTTTAGGGCTTAGGCTGGCAAATAAAGTAAAAAAAGAGTCTCACATGCACGCACATCTTTGCCGTCTTGATACTCCTGCACTAGAAATCAGGTCCAAGTAATTGTGATATTATCAGAAAGTAACTTAACTATTCATAGAAACAAGCAAAGTTTTTGTCATGGATCACCTTGACAAATGTATGCTTCAATCATGAGCTCATTATGCACCCCGTGTCAGCTTAGCTAGAGCAACAGTTGTACTCCTGACATGGCATTGAATTTTGATGCCAGTAATTATAAAGGCATCGCTAGCTCCATGCTACATTTTCTCGTCATATAATACTATATAGCATCGTATTTAACCTGAGTTTGCCTTTGTTGGTGTAGGGAGGAGGACTGGTCTGGCTTCCCTTGTGACTCCAACAACGAAAGCATGCAATCTTTCAAGGTACACATATTCAATCAACCAGCTATAACTAACCTGATTCAGTTTCAATAAATGGCTGCAAGGCTTCTAAGTTCAAACATATGTAAATTGTGTGAGCTAAGTAACATCAAATATAATTCTCAATGTAAATGCAGGATCATATGCAGTCCAAGAGTCTAGAGATACTATCGGACATGAACTCCTGCCTGTCGGAGACGACATTGAGCGTGAGCGAGCCAAACCTCGACTTCACCCTAGGGCGGACGCACCACCGCCGGAGCTGAAGACCTTCGCCAATCTTGTCGTCGTCCTCATCTGCGATAATCTTCATGAGCACTTAGTTTATTAGTTTGCACTTAGAGTATGTAGATTGATCTCGAACGGAAAGCCAGATTTTGTAGTTGAAATGTGGCTGATGTTTAGGACGATCAGAAGATTTTTTTTTTTTCCTTTATCCTTTCTGTAGTGGTAACAATGAGCTAGGTAGCTATGGGGGAAAAGGAAAGTAAAGGGTGTGCATGTTTTTGCATGCTTTCTCTACTGCATCCTGCATAGATCACATGTTCATGCTATGCCATGCAAGCGCTTTTTTGCATATCGTACTATAGCTTTTGTAGCTCTTCATGGTATTAATGAGAAAAGGGGTAACATATCTATGTTGATGGACATGACGCGAATGCAGCAACGAAAGCTTGCTTGTTAAGCTAACGTACGTGTTGCATGTGTCCATGCAGTGTTGTTTCGCCATTTCTGTCTCCCAGGAATTCTTAGCAAGCAAGTGCATCTTCATAGTAAAAGAGTGGATATATAGAAGGAGAAAAAATCACGATTTATCTTCGTGGGAGAACACTCTTCCGGCATCAAACTCAAGAAAATGAACGTTCACGAGATGAATCAAAGACTGTACTCCCTCCGTCTCAAAATATAAGGCGCTCTTAAATTTCGCTGGTCAACGACGTATAACTTTGACCATGATTTATGCTTATAATATGTAAACAAAATTAGTATAATGATATAGGAAATAAAAAAATTAGACGAATCCAACGATGCCATTTATACATTCTCAATCCATATAAATTAATATATGTTAGTGGTCAAAGTTGAGCACCAAAAACCAGCATAAAAATAGCGTGCCTTATATTTTGAAACAGAGGGAGTACTACGTTGTTTTCGACGGTGCAAGTTTGACCACTCTCTTAATAATTACCATGTGCGGGCTGTATTTCTAAATCTAGATTTCTGAACAGCACAATTATAAAACTTCACAGCTACTGTATTTTTGACCGGAGGGTGGACCAAAGCAAGCTAGCTTGCAAAGCAGCGGTGATGGATGTATGGATAGAGATAGATCGATGGAATGGATGTGCATTGAACACTGAAGAGACGTTGAGGTGAGGGATGTGTGTGGCAGTGGACTTGTAGTTCAGTCCTGCTTTAGGTTTAATCAATATACTAGCAAGGCCGGGGGCGGGGCAGAGGCATGCGGTGCTATATGTTTGACAAATGACAACAAGGCCATATTCTGTTGCTGACCGGCCGGCCGGACCAGAAGAGAACACCTTCGATCGATCAGTGGCTGACACACGCCACCCGGCCCTAGCGAAGAAAAATCCTATCGAACAAGCATATATGTTGAAAATATTGTCTTTGTCGTCAGGGAATCCAAAGATGTATAGATATATACAGTATATTGAGACCATGTTACTATTTGAAGGAGATCCTACAAAATGGAAACTCTGATGCGCCGAGTGCGAGACAAATCTGGATTCTGGAGGAGGCGAATGTGGAGCGGAGGAGGAAGAAGGTCGTGAGTTGTGACCAAGGGTTGTCTGTGTATTATGCTACCTAGCTAGTCCTGGTGGTGTCACTCTCAGGAGCCGTGGCATTGTGCGTCTTAAGGTTGTTATGATTGACTCCAAGGTTCTGGAGAAGCGGGTGCATAGTGAGTTGGGCAACTATGTGGGGGTGGCTTGTGTGGTCAAACTCAAGGAATTTGATTTCTTCTTCCGACGCGAGCCTCAAGACTTTGCCCCTGACGCCAACTTTGTCCCTTATTTCTGGAGGCGCAAAGGGGATGATGCGGATGATGATGTTGGAGGAAATGGGAGAGACTTGGGCCCCTCCCCGGGGTCGGATGGCACACAAGGCTCGCAGGTGACCAACATGGAGATGGATGTTACTCAATCTTCCGGTGGTGCGGACCATGGCAAATCAGTGGCTAAGGAGCATGTTATGGTGATGGCGATAACACCATATAATCCTAGCCCTAAATCTCCTCAAGCAAGGGCTATTGTCGATGGTATCCGCAAGTTCGCTCCTGCCTTGCTTCGTCCCATAGTGGCTCCTCTTGGTGAGTACGAAACAGCGGCATCGGAGGTTTTTTCTGCTGCTGCACATTTCAATGCTGTTGTTGGGCTGAAAACCTCAGAGGAGAGGACTGTGCTGGGCTCCATGACTCAGCAGGCTGCTAGCTGGGCCTCGCAGCGCACTGACGACCTTCTGTGGGCCTCGGTGCCGCCCGTCACTAATGGGCCGCAAACGGCTGCTGTGGGCGGCGCGACGCTACTCGCTGCCTCGCCACTGCCGGCCGCGGGTGCTACAGCCGAGTGGGCCGATTCGCAGGCCATGTTGACCAGCCCAGCTGGGCTGATGGACCTGCTTCTGGATGGGCCAGTGGAGGCTGCCACTGGTGGGCCGAGCCTTGGGGAGGATCCTACTTCGCCTCTGCCTTCCCAGGGTGCTCGGCTGGATGTGTGTACAACGGGTGGGGTTTCTTCACCATCTCGGACCCCCCCCGCTAGAGTTGAGTGCTGCAGGGAACTTGGGGGAGGCCGGGTCAGTTGCTACATCGCCATTATTGTCCCCGGTTTCTTTCACCGAGTCTCCTGCAGCCGCCGGCGACGTCCCTACCTCGCCATGTACACCACCGCCCACCGTGTCCCAGCCCACTCCTCCACGGCGGAGTGAGAGATTTGGGGCCATGGCGGATGGTGCCACTCCGACGGACGAGGATTCTCTGCAGAGAGCAATGCGTCGTAAAGCGGCGCAAAACTTGGACTCGCATGGTAATGTCTCGACATCCAAGTCTTTTCTTTCTTTTTCGTCTCCGTCAATCTCTGCAAAGTTAAATAGTGTAGGCATTAAACTTGGTAGTTCTCAGAATCAAATTGATGTGTCGACTAGAGTCTTGAGGCATATGGAATTTGACCGTTCAACGGTTATTCCGAAAGCTTCGACCAAGTTGACCGCCACCTATTTGGATGATGAAGAAGCGAATGACTCCGACGGTCAGCTTGCTTCTCATCTAATTGGTGAAGTGTTGGAGATAGGATTGGATGACGACGGGTTGAGCTCATTGTATGAGTTAAAATCATCCGGACGAAAATCTAAATCTAACTCTAACAAAAGGTCTGTGAAACGGTCTAAGGTATCCAAATCCAATATAGTTTCCCAATGAATGGCTTATTCGCAAATAGCAGAGGTCTTGGTGACTTGGCTAAATACTTGCACTTTGCTCATTCCGTTCGGGATCATAATTTGGATTTCTTAGCTATTTCTGAGACGGGTAGACGGGATTTCTCGCAAAGTCAATTAAATCGCCTATCTGGCGGTATTGATTTTGAGTGGCATTCTCGTCCCCCTCATGGACGCTCTGGCGGTATCCTACTAGGTGTAAAGACGGAAACCATGGATGTGTTGGCTGTTTCGGAAGGTGATTTTCATATTAAATTGCACATCCGGAATAAGGCTGATAACTTCATTTGGAGTCTTGTCGCTGTGTATGGACCTGCTCAAGCGGAATTCAAAACCGCTTTTCTGCGAGAGATGGTAAACTTGGCAAAGGATAATCCACACCCTTTCATTATTGGGGGACTTCAACTTGCTTCGTTTTCCTTTCGAGAAAAGTAGAGGTCGGTTTGATGATCGTTGGCCACTCTTGTTCAACGCAGTAATTGAAAGCTTGGACTTGAAAGAGGTGTCGATGATAGGGAGGCAGTTTACTTGGGCAAATAGCCTCCCAGAACCTACGTACGAGAAACTAGACCGTGTACTGATGAATACTGATTGGGAATCAAGATTTCCAATGGTTCGGTACGGGCGCTGGAACGTATTGAAGGTTTGTCAGACCATGCTCCCATATTACTGACCACTGGCTCTCCTAGACCACCGGGTAACCACCGCTTCAAGTTTGAACTTGGGTGGTTGCATCGTGATGGTTTTCAGGACATGGTCAAGCGGATTGGGAAAGGCCTGTGCCAGGTGTGAACCCCATTCAGAGGTGGAACAATAAAATCCGTGCTACTCGCACACACCTTGTGGGTTGGGCACGCCATACAACAGGCTTACTTAAAAAAGAAAAATACGACTTTCTTCTATTATTGATGCTCTTGAAGCATTAGCAGAGGTTCGCCCTTGTCTGCACAAGAGATTGAGCTTAAGAGCCAATCCAATGCGCAGATAGCGAAACTCCTGCGTGAAGAGGAGTTGAAATGGTATCAACGTTCCAAAGCCCAGTTCATCCTGGAAGGAGATTCTAATACTAAATACTTCCATAGTATTGCCAATGGCAGACATCGGAAGAAACGTATTTACTCTCTTTTGGATGAGGACAGAACGATTGAGGGTCATGATCAACTAAAGTCGTACATTACTAAGTATTATAAAGGCTTGTTCGGGGCCCCAGAGGAAGGAAACTTCTCTATGGACGAGTCTAGAACAAGTGATATCCCCCAGGTTTCAGAGGAGGAAAACAACCTACTTACTGCTCCATACTCGGAGGATGAAGTAAGGACGGCGGTTTTCCAAATGGAACACAACAAAGCCCCTGGCCCAGATGGTTTCCCCGCGGAGTTCTTTCAGAACTTCTGGGACATTATCAAGCCAGACCTTATGGAATTGTTCAGTTCTCTGCATGACGGACAACTTGAGTTGTTTCGTCTGAACTTTGGTGAAATAATTTTATTACCTAAGATTAATGAAGCAGAAAGGATTCAGCAATATAGACCTATCTGCTTACTTAATGTTAGTTTTAAAATATTCACCAAGGTCGCGACGCTAAGACTGAACAAGGTGGCAGACCATGTAGTACGTCCGTCCCAAACCGCTTTTATGAAAGGTCGCAACATCCTAGATGGGGTGGTAATCTTGCATGAAACGGTTCACGAACTACATACCAAAAAGTTGAATGGGGTGATTCTGAAAATTGATTTTGAAAAAGCTTATGATAAGGTTAAATGGTCCTTCCTTCAGCAGACCCTCAGAATGAAAGGTTTTTCTGATGAGTGGCGTGCGTTAATTCATAGTTTCGTTTCGGGTGGAAGTGTAGCCATAAAAGTCAATGATGATGTTGGCAAATACTTCCAGACCAAAAAGGGGCTTAGACAAGGTGACCCATTATCGCCAATACTATTCAATATAGTGGCAGATATGTTAGCAGTCATGATCGAACGTGCAAAGTCTGATGGTCAAATTGAAGGGGTCATACCACATCTTGTTGATGGTGGATTATCCATTCTTCAATATGCTGATGACACAATCCTCTTTATGGAACATGACATTGAGAAAGCTAGAATCTTAAGCTGATTTTGTCAGCCTTTGAGCAATTATCAGGTCTTAAGATAAATTTCCATAAGAGTGAATTGTTTTGCTTTGGCGAGGCTCAAACTCAGGCATCCGTATACGCTGATTTATTCGGTTGTGCGCAAGGCCAGTTTCCGATTAAGTATTTGGGCATTCCGATTCATTATCGGCGCTTAACAAATGCCGAATGGAAATTAGTAGAGGAGAGACTTCAAGTTCTTTTAAATAGTTGGAAAGGTAAATTATTATCCTTGGGTGGAAGATTGGTCCTCATTAATTCAGTGCTAACCAACATGGTGTTGTATATGTTATCATTCTTCCAAGTACCAAAAGGAATATTAACTCGGTTGGATTATTTCCGATCGAGATTCTTTTGGCAAGGTGATAGTGAGAAAAGAAAATATCGTCTAGCCAAATGGAGTGTGGTTTGCCGTCCTAGAGACCAAGGGGGCTCGGTATTCATGATCTTGAGATCAAGAACAGAGCCTACTTGGTAAATGGTTATTTAAGCTTCTTTCCGAAGAAGGGCTTTGGCAAACTCTCCTTAGAAGAAAGTATGTGGGCTCGAAAGCAGTCTCCCAAGTTGTGTGGAAACCTGGGGACTCGCACTTTTGGGCCGGCTTAATGGCAACGAAAAAATTCTTCTTTCCACACGGGTCTTTTACTATTCAGGATGGATCTGAGATTAGGTTTTGGGAGGATATTTGGATTGGACGAGAACCGCTCCGTGTTCAATATCCTGCCTTGTATAGTATTGTGAGACACAAAGGCATACACTGGCCAAGGTGTTGAGTTCTTCTCCACCGGATGTGTCGTTCAGAAGAAGTCTTTTGGTCCTAGGCTAGCATCCTGGAATGCTTTGCTAAATCGGCTGGATTCTATCCACTTGACACAAGGACCGGATAAATTCCGTTGGAATGTCACCAAGAATGGCAAGTTCTCGGTTGACTCCATGTATAAAATCTTGATCCAACCTGATATACCGGTAGATAATAATAAGAAAATTTGGATGATGAAGATCCGCTAAAAACAAAGGTTTTTGCTTGGTATCTTCGTCGCGGAGTAATTCTTACAAAAGATAACCTTGCAAAACGCAATTGGCATGGAAGTAAAAAGTGTGTCTTTTGTCATCAAGACGAGACTATTCAACACTTATTTTTTCAGTGCAAGTTTGCCTCTTCTATATGGTCAGCCATCCAGATAGGCTCTACCTTATACCCTCCACGTAGTGTCTCGAATATTTTCGGGAGCTGGTTGAATGGTGTGGATCCTAGGTTCAAGATGCGTATTAGGATGGCAGCGATTGCCGTGATATGGTCGCTATGGCTATGTAGAAATGACAAGGTTTTCAATGACAAAGTTGTTTCCTTTATGCAGGTTATCTACCGGTGCACAGCTACGGTTCGTTCTTGGCTTCCGCTACAGCGTGTGGAGCATCGGGACCTGGTTTCCGAGGCGATGGCGCGCTTGGAGGCTGTGGCCAAGGAGCTGTTCTCGCATCATGGATGGCAACATGATCTACGGATATGCCCTCCTCTACCATAGGCGCTCTTACAATTTCTCATTATGATATGTAATTCGCCTTTTTTTTTATCGTTATGTGGTGACTGTTGAACTTGTGGGGCTGTGTGCACCTTAGCTGTGCAGAGGCCGGGTGTAATACTTAAAACTCTTTAAGTAATAAAAACTCCCTTTATCGAAAAAAAGCTAGTCCTGGTGGAAACTTTATTTGAAATTTTCTAATCTCTTTTGTGTGTTGGAGTATATGCGAATGAGAGCACAGCGTTGTTTGGAAGTTGGAACGCGGGATATTACAACTCCTGCGGGAAATAAACGAAAATTCGGCGTCACAGCCTACAAACAGTGCACAAGTTTGGATTTGTACGATTTATGCACTGAAACTTTGAATCACCGAAACTACTGTCTACTGGGCTACTTGCCAGCTGATCGCCGCCTCTGGTCAATGTAGGGAGAATTGAACGTTGACCGCGGTCAGCTGCTTTTGGGTGCCGACTTATTGCTGCACAGACAGAGAGAAGCGCACCACATGAGCAGCGAAAGAGGAGAGATAGTACACTAGTGTGGAGAAGAGCGGGGAGTACTGGGTACTGGCGGGAGCATGCACTCAGATATAAATGATGACAGCAATCAAGAGGGAGCTTTACGTGGAACTGCATTGCATGGGGAAGGAGCAGAGACTACAGACCAACAACAGGATCGAAGCAGGACGACGAAGACGACATGGAGCTAGAGGAGAGAGAGCCAGCGGCATCCATGAAAGCGAGGTGGTGGGAGTAGCTATGGCTACTGTACCACCGATGGATGAATGAATGAATGCGTCCTGATGGGTCACCTCATGGATACCGCCATCATAAGGTCATCATTCGAAAATTATTGGAGCGTGTCTGTGTGCTGCCTGCCTGCATGTGCTGCACGGCTGCACCACAGGCTGATCGAGGGGGCACTTTAGGGCGACGGAAGAAAAGTTAGACAGATTGGTGATGCCGAGGTGTTTTTTTTTTCCTATACACTTGCTCTCTCTGTTTTGAAACATATATAAGGGCACCTCCAACAGGCTGGCGCAAACGGACCAGCCCAGTCCGCTTTTGTCCGAACGGACAAATGCCCAGCTCCAACGGGCTGGTGTCCGCCCGGACACCAGTTTTCGACCCAAACTCGGCCTAACTTTGGGGCGGCTTTGGGGCGGGACGTACAGGCTCTCGGTCTGCCTCTTTGTCCTCCTTGTCCGCGTCGGGCCCAAAGTTCAGCCACACAATCCCCTCCCCAAACCCTCGTTCGGCCGCCCATTCCCTCCCCAGCCGCCCCCAGCCGCCGCCGCCCCCAGCCGTTCATGGAGGACGGGCTGTCCAACTCCACGGCCGCGACCGGCGCCGCCCTACTCGCGGTGAAGAAGGAAATAAAGCCGGCCTCGGTCAAGCGACAAGGCCGGATGGGGAGGATTCGGGAGAAGAAGGCAGAGGAGAAGGGCGCCCTCGCAGCGGCCAAGGAGAAGGAGAGGCTCACCGTCATCGCGAATCAGAGCCAACGTGGCAAGAGATCTACAACTCCTTGGGCCATCGCGAATCAGCCGCCTTCAAGACCAAGTTCACCTTGGGCCATTGTTGGGACATGATCAAGGGTTGTCCAAAGTGGCAAGAGATCTACAACTCCATGAAGAAAGGAGGGCTTGAAGGCTCGAAGAAGAGAGCCAACGATGAAGCCGATGATGATGTGAATCCCAGCCAAAGCTCAGGTGGCCGAGCTATGCGGCCGAGAGGACACAAGTCCTCGGCGCAAGACGTGAAGCGTGAGGCGGCACAAGCACAATTGGAGGAGACCTTGAAGACGTTGATCGCCGGCAAGGAAGAGTCCACCGCCGCTAGGTACTTGGAGAAACGCAAGGACAAGGAGGAAGCCATGGCAAGGTATGTGGAGATGACAAGGAAGAAGCTCGAGATCGAGCAAGAGAAAATCAAGGCCGAGGAGACCCGGCTCAAGATCGAGGCCAAGGCGGAGGAGAATCGCGTGAGGCTTGCGTTGCTCGCCGAAGAGAACCGGATCATGATGGCCGACTTGACCATCATGGACCCGGAGCAAAGGGCATGGATTCTCAAGAAGCAAAAGATGATCCGTGAGCGCGAGGACATGTGATGTCCTATTTATTATGTGTTGAACTATTTAAATTTTGAACAATTTGTATTTTGAACTATTTGCATTTCGAACTATTTGGATTGAGGCCAATTTGAGTCATTTGAATGTTCCAATATTTTTTGTTGGCCCCTTTTGCGCCAGGCCGTTGGGGGCACCCCCACCCCAAATGGACAAAGGCCCAAAATGTGTCCGCTGTCCGCCCCCAAACGGACCAAATCAGACACATTGGGGTGTCCGTTTGCTCCATCCCGTTGGAGGTGCCCTAACAGAATCGATGGCAGCGCCCAGTTCAACAATTTGAGACAAGAGGCTCGAGAGCCCAGTTTTGAATTAACGAAGCCACGTACGACAGAGTTTACAACAAAATAGAAACATGCATAAAGAAAACAAGTCGCAACTGAAGCAACTACACAAGACAGGGCTCATGCCACCAACGACCAGCACCAGGAGAAACAAGAAGAAGCCCCTACCCCTACTGCCTTCCATTGTGCACGCTGTGCATCGACACCCGAAGCTCTTGGAAAGAAGTCGCTCAGAAGCAGACTAGGACGATGAAAGCCGCCTGCTTCTGGAGGGATGAACTGAAGTTGCACAAGATAACCAAACCGCCAAGCACATCGAAGAAGGAACAACCAGCGCCGCCGGAAAAATCCGGGCAATGGTGTCACCCTTGCACATGCTACCTCCGGAAGGGACCCCTATCCCTTGCCCAGGTTCGAGGGCACCGAATCGCCGGCAAGTATCGAGGCAGGGAACGCCGCCGCCACCAGAAACTACCTGCAAACCGCGAGCCGAAGAACTTCATCCGGAGCCTCGACAGAAGGCTTGCCTTGCGCCGCTGCGAAACCGAAGACCACCTCATCTTGCTTTGGAGCACCTTGTCCCAAGACCGCGTCTCCAAGAAGCCTACGACGCCAAGGCGCCGCCACAGCCCGGTCCAGAGGACCTAGGTTTTCACCCGGACACAAGGTGGGGCAGAGGTCACCATGACGCCTCCAAGGAGGTCAAACGACGCCCGTAGGCATCGTCGTCCTGGGGGCAACCATCCCGAGTTTTCACTCGACTTGCACCGCCCACAGCTCCGAAGACGGTCACCTTTGGCCGGAGAAGAGGCATCAAGAGGCAGCCCGCCCATCCGGCGTGGGATCGAGAAGAGGGGCGGAAGGGCGCAACCTCCAGATCTGGCAGCCGGCCGCCCCAGCCGCCACCCGCGGTTCCACTCCCGCCCACGCGGTCGAGGAGAACAGACAACCACGGCCGCCGCTCGCCGCCAAGCCGACGCCGGCAGCTTGGACCGGAGCCGCCGCCCTGGCGTCCTCCATAGCTCGTACCCGAACCAGCACCTCGGCCCCGCTCGCCAGGGCGCCGTCAGGAGCGACTACCGTGCCCTCCGCCTTTGGCGGGCAGGGCGCCGCCACCTGCCGGCGGCGGCAACGGCCAGGGGAGACGGATTTGGGGGCTTTTTGCTAGGATTTGGGAGCCTCCGGAGTCGCCCGAGCGGGAGCGACCCGGAGGCGTTTTTTCCAGTTCAACAATTTGAGATTTATACATGTTAGTAAATACTACTCACTCCATTTCAAATTAGATGTTTTTCCTTTGTCAGCATGTGGATATATAACATGTCTATATACATCTACCTAGACAAATGAAATTCATCTACTCTTGTGGAGTAAGAACTGAGGCAGGGGCGGGCCCATCATCTTATTAATGGGTATTCAAAATAAATAAAAATCAAGAAAAATAGTGGTAGTACCAATGATCGAACCCTAGAAATCCTATGCAATTTCAGTTATACTTACCAACTGCACTATAATATATCCGTCTAAGAAATTGGGTTGGTTTTTATAGGTTGTACATTAAATCTGATAGCTAAATCGATTTGAAATGTTTGCCAAATGTTTTGGGTATTCACCTGCATACCCATGAATACAGGTGTGCCCGTCGGAGAGGTACATGTAGTATCACAAATTGACAAGGTATTTGCAAGCTTTGCAAAATTATGGTATTTGCAAACTTTGTAACCAAAACCAAGAATCGGCCGTATATCTCCTCTTTCAATGCCGCTTCACCACGAGAAGATATGGCTTGGACTTCTGACCTCACACGGTCACACCTAGTGCTTGGCAAGCGATCGTTAAAGATTTGTGGACGCTAGAGATTCGTAAGCGGGAGATTCAAGGAAGGGCATGGCTTCTTTGCTGATGCTATATATTATGTTGAGAACTGTGGAGAGAATGAAACACAAGAGTGTTCCGAAACAACTCGTCGACATCTACTATGTTTATTACCGAATTACAAAGGATGCTTTTTTTCATGCCTTGTGGGTGCTAAGGTTTTAAGTAATACATAATGCCACGAGAATATAAGTTTTTTTTGTGATTTGACCTTTGGTCAAGACAAGGATTGCAATAGCCCCTCGAACTTGTTCCTTAATATATGAAGATGGCAATTTTTTGTCTAGTTTCTTTTAAAAAGGACAAGGTCTCCAGTTACAACTTTGACTATAAACTTTCAAGCCATACAACAAATCTCCTTATCATTTAAAAGAAACTATGTGACTTTATCCAATCATGATCATGTCTGATACAAGAAGCGGGACAACCAAATTAGGATGCTGATCAAACACAAAAAGGTAGACGAGCTAATTTCAAAAACCTTGCTGTTAATTTTAAAGCTACATGAACAATTATCAATATGAAAAAATGTAAAAACATAAAAAAGAAAATACTAAACAAAAAAGACATGAATTTAAAAAGGAAAAGAAAAACATAAAATAAAAATAAATTGAAATAAATAAGAAGATTAAGAAAGAAAATCGACATTGACGGGAAAACATAAAACCAAAGCTAGCAAACCACTATAGGCGCAGTGCTCCTATATGCCGCCTGTAGCTGCGCGCGGTGCACCCCTCGCCTAAAGGAGACGGGTGGTGGGCACGACTCCTTTACTTCTAGTCACTTCTTTCGATTATCGATTTGTTTTAGCAAGGATCGACCCGGTCGGGTACCTTTGCTGAAACATGTTGCTTCTTTTGGACGTTTTTCTCTCTCCTTTTTTTTCCATTTTTAAATATGACGATGAACATTTATTAAATCTGAACTTATTAAATCTGAACACTTTGGTAATTTCCTATTTTTTAAATGAACATATTTGAATTTGATTTTTTAAAATTATAGAAAAGTAAAGTAAAAACAGAAAATGAAGAAAAGGTAAATTTAACAGAAAAAACAAAGCAAATAAAAACCAACACATTACCTACAACAAACAGACCAATAAAAAAGTCACTCAGAGCATCGCGCGAGCCATCAAACAACGTTTGCGGGATTACATGGGCTAGGGCCAACGAACTACTCCCTCCATTACAAAATATAACACTTTATAATATTTCTGACTTTGTCCCGATTCATTGTATACATGTTTATTGTGTTGATTCAATCGTTTTAAAATGAATTAAAAAATAGAAAGGATAGAGAAACGAAGGGAGTATTTCTTTAGGCTGCGCCAGCATACAAACCGCTTAAAGCGGTGTATAGCATTTGCCCTACAGGCGTGGTGAGCACCTATGCCTCGCCTTGTGCGAGCAGTACCATTCGGCTGGCCCGCAGGAGTGTCTCCCCCGATGGAAGCCCAAGAAGAAAATGCCCAAAAGCAACGTGATGCAGTCGCTGCTGCCTACTCGCTCGCGACGCACGCCGCCACTGTTTCCCGCCGGAGAGCAGCGACCGCCGCGCGCCGGCTCCTCTCCGGTAATCCGGTTCCTCTCCCTCATTGCGTCGGAACCCCGCCAACTGCTACTGTACATGCACCATCTCACTCCTTCCCCTGTCTTTCTGGGCGACCTCGAGAAACCAGGAGAATGATGACGCAACCTCGAGGGCGATTCTGGGCGATCAGCGAGGACCACAGCGACGGCGACGAGTTCTCCGACGATGAGGAGACTACCGGCCCCGAGCGGACCCCGCCGACGGAGACCCTCGTGGATGCTTTCGCGTGCGTGAAGGAAAGACGAAGCAAGCAGAGGAAAGGGCGAAAAGCGGAGCTAAGAGCGATCGCGGAGAGACTCCGGGAAGCGGTGGCCAGGCGGGGCTCCGCGCTATCCGCGGTGGCGCAACCCTTCTCGCCGCGCTCAGGTACGATCCCCGCGGTGGTTGATGGCCGCGCTGGTGACGAGGATCCCGACGACGGTACTGATTGGTTTCAGATGGTTCGAGGCAGAGCGGTTCGATTAGAGCAAGTACAATAGGCTTATGTAAACGGGCTATAAGGATTAAAATAACATAGTTTTGCTTACGTGGAGGAGAGAGAGAGAGAGAAGAGAAGCAGGCTCTCATGTAAGAGCCAGATCTAGCGCGTGCTCCTAGGCACTTTGTGAGTGAAAAGTGGGCCATATATTAATAAAGTAGCACATCTTAATAGCTAACTATTATACATGTTGGCTATAGTGGTGGCTATATGTGACATGGCAATGTCTTATAGCCCGCTGCCGGCTATACTATTGAACTTGCTCTTACCCTCCCGATTGGATCCCACAGAATCGAGCACGAGACATGATGTAGCAGGGTCTCCGCGCGCGAGTATATGCTCATCGCCGGTGAACCTATCTTCCCGATCTCCGGCGAGATTGCAGGGGAATTCAGGGGATGATTTGGTCATTAATGCCGGGAAATTTAGAATCTCGATTCTGACTTTGGGCCGAGGTGGGCCGCAATGACATCGTCAGGCCGTAGCCCAGGAGGAGGAAGCGGTGATGGATGTCACGGCTAGGGTTCCGTCTCATGACGGATCCTCGAACCAGACACAATTCCTATCCCCACTTCTCTCTCACCTCTGGAGCTCGACGACGGTGGTGGAGAACTGCGATCCCGCATCGAGTGAAGTCCCAATTGAGAAGCAGCGGCTGGAGAACGGGGTGATGCAGGGCGGGGGGAATGGAGGTGGAGGCGACAATAGAGGCACCGGTAACAACTACAACAACTTCGCCGCAAGGCCCCCGCAGAGGCATTTTCAAGGTAATTACCAGAATAATCAGAATGGAGGGCAGTTTCAGAATCAGAACACCAATTATCTGGGTCAGAATCAGAATTTCAACCCCAATAACCAGTACAGAGGGCCGAATCAGAACCCCAACTACCAGTATCAGCAGAGGTACAACCCTAGCTACCCGCGGAATTTCCCCCAGCAGAGCAACAACAACGATCCACAACGCTCTGTTTCTGCTGGTTCTACCACTGTCCAAGTAGGTGGACAGAACAAAACTTATGTGCCAAAAGCTTCATCCAGCGCTGGGGCAGTGGATAAGGCGAAGCAAAAAGTTGCAGGTGGTACAAGCTCAGATGGAGGGGCCTCGAAGTTTCAGTGTTTCAAGTGCTACAATCATTGAGTTCATGTGACAAAGGACTGCGATGCAGATGTTCTATGTGTTAACTGTGATAAGACCTCGCACATCTCTGGCAAATATGCTTGGTTGCACCAGCGGAAGCCTATTGCATCCTTTGTTGGCTTCGGAGGAGAAGGACTTGGCTATTTCGTGGCTAAACATGCCAAGGATTCAACATCAGGAGCAAAAGGCACAGCTATGGCTTTGATCAAAATAAAAGAAGGATCTACGGGAGAGGTATCTGTGGGGAATCTGGAGCTGGGTCTTGCAAGTACGTACCCTTGGAGATGGACTTGGAAGGCAAAAAATGTGGCCGCTGGAGCTTTCCTAGTTGGATTCCCATCTGTGGCAAAGATCAACGAAGCTTCAATTTATGACTGGGTCCCTTTGAAGGTGGACATGATGGTGAACATCAAGCTCTGGACAGATGAGTCGCTGGCAGTAGGAAAACTTACAACAGTGTGGGTCAAAGCAAAAGGAGTCCCAAGGATACTGAAAAATTTCCATGGTTTATGTGAGGTTGGCTCTACTTTGGGGCTACACCTAGAAGCTGATATGCATCTCCTGAAAAGTATAGGACAAGTGAGGCTTAAAGTTGGAGTGGTGGATCACCTAAAAATCCCCAAATGGACTCGGCTAGCCACATCTAAGATGTATTACTACATGATTTACTTTCAGCTGGAAGAGATAGTTGAAATGGGATGGGATAGAGCAGAGGAGGAGTTCCTGCAGGATTTCGAAGATGTTATGGACAATCAGCTAGAAAAACCTGATGACAGAGACCCAAAAAGGCAGAAGAGCAGTGAAAATGCAGCTCCCTCGCTATCTGGGCAACTGATCACCAATGAGAAGCAAGTAACTGCAAGCACCAGGACAAGGATTGCTTTGGAAGAAAGAGAACAGAACCTGCGAGAACAAGATGAAGAGGATGTCAGAATGAACAATACAAAAACTAGAAAGGTGCTCCTGCCATAGTTGAATGACGAAAACAATGAGGAAATAGAGGTGGAACAGATAGAGGAAACCCCAGAAGAGGAAGCAAATGGGTCTGAGAATGAGAGGGTGAGATTATCAGATGAAGACATGGATGAAGATGTTGAAGCATCACAATCACAGACCTTCAGTGAACAAATCAAGGACATTAATGAGAGAGGAAAGAAGACGGTGGACAATTCTTAGGAAGAAGTCAGTACAAGATGAGGTGGAAGGCTTGCCACAAAAAACCCTGAGGACAAGCCGGTGATGGACCTCGCCAAGAACATCAAAGCAAAAAAGCATGGACAAGGGAGAAGGTAACAGTTCAGACATTCCCACAGTTTTAATTTCAGATGACCATACTCTTTTAGATATTGCTAGACTTATAGGTGTGGATCTTGGGACTTCTGTGGATATGGTTGAGCATAATTTAAATTTGGTTAGATTGCAAGAGCAAGCTAGAGTTTCTATGTTTGGAGAGAGAATAAAAGTTACAAGTGACGGTGCTGTTGGCGGTGCAGGAGCTGGCACAGATGGTGTTGCCGCATACATGGGGAACTGCATCGGTGGGTAGTAGGCTCCAGGGTCAGCGTGGTAGAGGGGCATCGTCATCGGGGCTCCGTATGAGATCGGCGAGGCAGCATTAAACGGAGTAGGGCTTGGAGCTGCGTAGTATGCTTGAGCGGGTGGACGAACGCCGAGGAAGCCATGAGTTCCCGTGTGTGGCCCCATCCCTGGTTGCCACGCGCCGGAGTATGCAGGAGGGGCGCCCGCGGGAGAGGGTGCATTCCACGGCATGGGCCAGGCCTAGACGAGGCCCTTCCACGGATCATGAGGAGGACGCCACGCTGGAGGAGCCGGTGTTGATGTCGCTGGCGGGGCCGGTGTTGATGTCGAGGCCCCAGGTAACGGTGCCATGGGCGGTGCTGCAGGCCGAGGCGGGGGTCCAGACCGCGGGGGGAAGTACATGGGGTTCTTCCCGCGGTAGTTGGGACTCGGGCGCCACCCAGGAGGAGGTTGCATAGAAGGCCCTGGCGCTGACGCTGGTACTGGCGCTGGTGCTGCCGCGGCAGGAGGTGGTGGTGGCCGTGGTGAGGCGGCGAAGACGTGGGGCCGCGCTTCTTTGCGGGCGAGCGCATCGGCAGCGCACTGGAGGATGGAGCGCACCTCGGCGAAGGAGGGATACGGCCGCATGAGAGGGATGAAGGCAGCCTGCGTCTTGAACTCATCACCGAGCCCTTGGAGAAGGATATTGACGAGCTAGCGATCTCCCACGGGATCACCCAGCTCACGGAGCTCGTCGGCCATCATCCGGAGTCGTTGGCAGTAGACGCTGAGGGAACAGGCTCCCTGGACGGTGTTGTGGATCTCGGTGTTGAGGTTGTTGATCCGAGCATCGACGTTGTCCTGAAAAAGGCGGCGAAGGGCAGCCCATAGCGTGGCTGCAGTGGAGGCCTCCCGGAAGACGAGGTTGAAGATCTCGGTGGACACCCGTGAGTAGATCCATTGGATGACGGCGAGATCATCTTTTACCCAGCGGGGATCATCGGGGCACGGGACGGAGTCGGCGGCGACGTGGGCACGCAAGTTGCAGCGGCCAAGGTGGACGTCGAAAAGATGACACCAATGGTAGTAGTTGTGGGCTGCTAGGTCTAGGGTTATTGGTATAAGCGATGTAACATCTGAAATTGTGTCGGCAAAGGAGATTGGAGTAGCCATTGGAGGGATTAGGGCTAGAGAGGAGGAAGATGATGTATTGAGGGCGGCTTTGGAGGCGGCCAGGTTGGCGCGCCGCTCGAAGTAGCCGGGCGGCGGCGGCGGTGGAGGGGGTGGTGTCGGGGCAGTCATGCCCTAGGATCGAAGTCTGATACCATGTAAAGTTTGATAATATGATTGCTTGATTGATTCGGCCGGGCTACATGAGTATATATAGTACAAGATAAACCGACTTAATCTAGGAGTTACAAACCGAATATACTAGGAAAACTTAGGGCTCAACTAATAGTCTAACAAACAGAAAATACGGCAAACTGATTGGGTGAATCGTAATAGTTGTAAACCAAAAGTAAAACAAATAAACCGAAAAGAAACTTAAATTCGGATGAACAAAAATTAATAGTGAAACAATAATGTCGGAACCAAAAATACCGGTGAACCAAAACTATAGAGAACCAAGAGGAAATAAAAGTTTGAATGAATCAAAATAATAATGAACCAAAAATGCTGGTGAACCATAACTGAAAATCAAATAAAATTCGTCTGAACCAAAAATAATATTGAATCAAAAAAGTAGACCAATGGGTTCAAAACATGTTCATGGGTTAATAAAAATATCTCGCATTTTTTTGAAATGTTCGAGAGTCAAAATTTCCTATTATTTTATAATCAAAATAGAACATAGTGAAATGAGGGAACATGATAAAATAGAAAGGAACATGAGATGAGAAAATAAAAGTAGTACAGAGAACATAATAAAAAAGGAAGAAGAAATAAAAAAATAGAAAAATAGAAAAATAAAACATGAATAAGAAAAATAAAGACAACATAAAAGGAAAAAATACAATAGATAAACAAATAGAAAAAAGAAGGAAAAAAAGAATGGGCTGTCCCATGAAAGGTGACGATGTCGGCGTGTCGGCGCAAAGAGCTATGTATTCAAAAAACTTTACACGATATAAAATGGGCCAGGCCAAGTACTTGTTTCTGCACGCGGTGCGAGCTGACTGTACCACTTAAAGAAATAAGCATCTATATGCCTCTTGAACCGATGTGGGTTTATCGTGCGATGCACCCTAGGTTGATGTGTTGTGCCGGCATACCTAGATTTTTTACATTTCATCATGTTTTATTTCCTTTTTGTTTTCAATATTTCTCTTTATTTAATGTGTATTTTGGCATACCTAGGCTGATATTATTTTTCATGCATTTTTACATTTTTTTAATATCCATGTACATATTTTCTTTTAGATTGAACCAATTTTTGAACCTCGTAAACTTTATTTTCAATTTGGGAGTCTATTTCTTAGATCCATGAATTGTTTTCACTGTAATTTTACTATGGAATAATAATATTTCAAATAATTTTTTGGAAAACATCTAAATATTATATGGACCTAACTATGAATTCAGAGTTATTTTTAAACCTCGTGAATTTTTAAACTACATGAACAACATTTAGATATCAAAGAAACATAAAAAAAATACTTATAAGTAATTAAAATAAACAAAAGGTAAAAAGGAAAAAAAACAAATGAAAAAGAAAGACAGAGAAAATGGGAAAAAGAGAGCAGAAAATATAAAAGGAGTCACGAAAAGTCCATGTTACGGCCCGGCCTAGTGCCGTGCATCCTTTATGCAGGCCAAGCGCGTTGCTAGCAAAGAGCAGCCGATAGGTATTCCGCGATAGGCCGCATGTATAGCAGATCTGCAGAGGCCAAAATCTACGCGAGGTTCAAAATCTTGTCTTTGACATGTTTTTGTTTGTTGAGATTTTGTCTGTGTTTCCGATGGAGTTAATCTAGATCCTTGCCATTTGGATCTGTTATAATTTCGAGCCAAACAGCAAATCATCCCCGCTCCACTTTATGCTGTTTTAAGATGGAAAACGCTTCCCTCCAGTCGGAGGCTCGGCGCGTTCCAACCTCCGGCTCGCGCGTCGTCCGATCGAATCCGATCGAGCCGTCCGTCGAGCGACACGTGTCCACTCGTTTGGAGAGAGAAAACCTCGGATTCGTTTTGCTGCAAACCGTCGAGCCCATTTCGGGGCAGTTTCGTTGCGTCTTCGAGAGAGGGAGGTGGCGGTGGACGAGACGCTCGCCGCGCCGTCGAGCTTGCCTTGAAGCGCTGAGCGGCGACCTTCCCCGGAGACCCGGTGACGGCGTGAGGTACTACCGGCAACCTCCTGCCCCCACGCGCCTCCGTGGTTTTGCTGCATCGCGAGCTAGGGTTTCGACCCCGCGCGTCGCCGCTGGTCCGCTGCTACCAGGGGAACGGTTGCCCCCTCGAGACTCTTGGTGTCGTGGGGTTGTCACGGCAGATGTTACCATAGGGTAACTTGAAGGTTGGGGCAAGGCGCTCTGGTCCTTCAGGAGATTGTCACGCTCGTTGGGGAAAAAGGGTTTACCCAGGTTCAGCCTCTCCATTGGAGATAAAGACCTACTTCCTGTTTTGCTTGTTATTAATCTCGAGGTCTCGATAACTCGGCTACGACAACAGAGCCAGCTTACGAGACAGGTTACAAGGGTTTCGCTTGATAGCGGTGATGTCGATCTACCATTACTTGATTGCTTGTCTATCTATGTTCTGTGAGCCTGCTTATATAGATGTCGGGTCTCCGAACGTACAGGTAAAGACCGAGTTATACATGAGCTTGGAGTCCTACTTTAGGTTTGTTCTTGATCTTCCATAGCTTCCACGTCACCCGGTTCCTTCCTTCACTCGGACTCCAGTTCTTCTAGATCCCTCCTTCTATGGACGAGTCATGTTAGGCATATTGGCCCAACTATAACCCGGCCCATATCTTGTAAGCTTCACCCGGACCAGGCCTTGAGCTGGCCGACTGATTCTTCCTTGGTCATGAGTATACCGGGTTATAATCTCCCCAACAGTAGTCCCCAAGTTTGACTTGGATAAGCTCACTGGTTGCTCCACTTGATGATCTTGACTTGGATCTAATTACTTGAATGTAGCTGCCGATGGATTATCCAGGTTAAACTCCTGAAAGCAAAATAAACATCATAAACAATAATGGGCCGGGTTATGTTGTCAGACCAGCTCCTCTTGGCGGTTCATTTATAACCCGGCTTTTCCTTTGTCTTATACCTCTTAAATAACTCGACTTTACTTCGCACTTAATTTCCTCAAGTCAACGACCAGGGGACATTCTCTGACACATTCCCTCGTATCCTTGACCCATAATCTAAACAGAATCTTGTCATCTTGTTTTTCGCGCTCCTAGGGTTTCACCCCGGGGCTATAAATATGGGGCCATGGTGAAAAAGTTTTCACTTTCCCCCATTCGCCGCCACTTCGTCTTCAACCTTGAGCCCTCTCTCTCTCCTGTTCTAGGGTTAGGGTTTCTCCGAGCTCGCCGCGCCGCCGCCAGCAACCGGAGCCACCACATTGCTGCAGCTTGCCGCCGGGAGATCTTCGCCGTGTCCGATCTTCACCGAAACTCGGTGAGTTCTTGCACTGTTCTTCCTTTGATTCTCAAGTTCTTCCCGCACTGTTCTTATGTTTCCTTTTCCAATCTGATTTTTCTCCATTTTCTAGATCTTTATATCCCATGGCCCCAAAGGATTCGAGGAAGCTGAAGCTTCGGAGCAAGGCCGGCGATGGCTCCGCCACGTCGGTGCCGAAGAAGATGAAGCAGAAAAACCAAACCAAGATCCGGGATTTCGGCCAACTGGGCCAAATCAATCGCCACCCACTCGAAACTTGAAGAACTGGCCGAGTCAGGCGTCCTCCCACTTCAGCAGGAGATCGAGTGGAGGGGAGCCGAAGAGGAAACCCGGCCTTCCGTCCAAGAAGGTGAAGTCATTTGCTTCTTAGAGCATGTCACTCGGGGGTTTCGTCCTCCGGGTCATCCGTTCTTTAGGGAACTTCTCCACCATTACAAACTCCGGGTCTTCGATATTGGACCCAATTCTATTCTGAACATCAGTAACTATATCGTTCTTTGTGAATCGTATCTATGCATCCCTCCTAGCTTAGCTTTATTCCTAGAGCTGTTCTTGTGCAAACCTCAACGCGAGCACAAGAATGGCCCCCTTCTGATATGTGGTGACATTTCTATTCAACGCCGTAAAGGCTCGGCCATGCCATCACTCGATCTTCACACGCATGTGAAGCATTGGCAGAAATCTTTCTTTTTACTGCAAAGCCAAAACGTCTGCCGGCGAACACCCTCTCCCAGGTTATTCGGTTGAACCTCTTGTCCTGAACAACAATATGAACTCTTATGCCTCTGAAACCGAGAGAGAAGCTATCCAGCCCCTCCTCAAGAAGATATCTGTATTGGTCACTCACGGGCTTCGTGGGACCGATTTAATCAAGACTTAGATGGGCTGGCGAATCCAGCCCAACAGTATTCGTAAGAAACTCCTCTGTGATTACTCGGGCCATCTGACTGATTCTCTTCGTTACTCGAGAAATCTTATCCCACTACAGCGCTGAACAAGGCCATCAAAGCCTTCCTCACAGAAAAAGTTGAAGTCATCAAGGACAATGGCCTCCTGCCATTTTCCAGGAATAACCCGGCTCTACCAGTAAGTGTCGACTGATAAGTTCTTTACTTTCGTACTTTTCCACAACTGTTCTCTAATCATATTGCTTTTGCAACCTCTTCAGGAATCTGATGACTGGTGGAAAGTTGAAACTCCCCTAACACCCCTGAGGCAGATGAAGATGATGATGATAAAGAGGTTGACGCCTCTAGTGAAGAAGAAGAAGAAGAAGAAGAAGAAGAAGAAGAAGAAGAAGAAGAAAAAGAAGAAGAAGGTGAACTTGACTTCCTTGACCACTTCTTCATAAGCTTGATTGAGAATGATACTCCATCAACAATATCAACTGATGCAAATTTTTAATACCAGAACCGACTGAAAAGGTAACCACTCCTTCACTCGGCCGCAGCTCTGAAGTGACTGAATCTGCTTCCTCCGGGAAAAGAAAATCCCGCACTATCTGTGCCAAGGTGCCATACTCTCGCATGACCACATAACCATATTCCTTTCTTGCTATGAAACAATTCGACCAAACTCTTCTTGAAAAATGCTCACAGAAATCTGCTGAATCCTCTGCCAAGAGAAGGGCCACCCGGACCTCTCCCGGAGATGATCCTCTTCACCCGAGAATTCCATATGTTCCCTCTCCACGTCGTCCTGGTACTTCCTTTTCTAATCTTGAACCACAAAAACATCCATACGATAGTTATCCCTTAGCTGGTCAAATCCGAGTCGCTAAATCATACTCTCTAACAGCTTCTTCAGACTCCAGCAACGATCTCCCCCGAGACTTTGTCGTCAATACCGGGTAATGTTTGTAAACTTCTGCTACTTACTCTTTTTTCTCAACTTGCTTTCCTTTATTCTTACTTGAGTTACCTCTTACTTGTATTTTCAGGGCCAAAGCTACGCCTAGTGGCGCTCCAAGCCCTCCAATTGCTGAGGAGGATAACTTGGAGATCACTCCTGAAAAGCATACTGAGCCTGCCCTTCATGTGAACGTCTCACCTCTGTCGGAGAATGACTCCCACGAAACAGGGATGGTCAAGCTCACGAAGAGAGTTCGTGTAAGGGGCTGAACACGTTGGTCAAACAACCCTCAACCTGCACGGCGACGGTGCTCGTCGAGCATGAGGAGGGACATCACGACAGAGATGGACACCAGCCCGTACCCAGGTTCACGGCCCTCGTGTGGAGGTAACACCGCTACTCCTGCTTGTCTGTATTGCACTGCTTATGGAGGTTACAGTACAATGAGCTTGCCGAGGGCTCTCTTTTGGCAGTGGTGTTCTCAAGGAAGGGGAACTGTGGTCTTCTTCTTCCTTGCGCGTAAGTGGCTAAGCTAGAATGAGAACGCGATCCTTTGCTACGGTGGTGTACCTCCTCCTTTTATAGGCACCCTGGGCCTCTTCCCTGCGTTTGCGCCACGGAAGGGCTACCACATGGCGACAGAAGGGGGAGCACGGTGCACCGCAGCCCAGCTATCCATGAACGCGGTCCATGGGCGTAAAGCTGATGCCTGTGGCAGAGAAACCACCGTCCATGCAGGATGGCCAGCTGGGGCTGCAGAGGAACGTGGGGGCGCCCACGGTGACGTTGGCCGTGGAGCGTAGCGCCGCCCGGTCCCCTTATCACCAAAGAGGAAATCCTTGTAGTCCGGTGCGGATGGCGCAACTTTGTTGACTCCTTTAATCACCAGAATGGCAACTGCGGCGTCGTCGTCACCGCGCGCAGAGGCGCGCGTCACTCTGCGGCCGCTGCAGAGCCCATGTGCGCTCTGCAGAGGTTGCTTTGCAGCGAAGCAATCCCCACGAGGGCTAGGATGCCCTGTGGAGGATTTGGCGTTGACCTCTCTCCAGGGGAGATCACCTTGAAGAGGGGGCAGCAGTGAAGAGGGCCTCCGTAGGCCTCTGCTGCCTTCAAAGCCCTCGCGAGGCAATTTGCCTCGCGAGTCTCTCCAAGCCGTAGGCTTGGTCCTTAGCAAAAATCGGCCATCGAGTGTCGAGGGCCGTGGAGGACAGGCCCAGCACACCCTAGTTCTCACTGGGCCGACAGTAGCTCCCGGGCCCATGATGGGCACGATATAGTCCAGTGGACACAGGCGAATCATCATGGGCCCAAAGTGTCCGGTCGGCCCGAGACACGTGTAGGGCAGTTACACCGCGACGACACGTTCTCTTCGAGATGATGGGCATGGTGGGGGGACCCACCACATCTTGGAAACTGCTCTGAGGTGATATAAAGCCTGCAGCGCTGGTTCAGGCAGCAGTTACTGCATCATTTGCGCGCCCGTATCCTTGCTCTTGACTTCCGAGCTTCCGTGTTCCCGGTGCTCTTCCTCCTTCACCGCTCAGGACAAAGCGGCGATGGTGAACGAGCCTGCTGAGGCACAGCAGGAGGACGAGTTCGCGCCGGCGCTGGTGGGGACCCGCATCCACACGGCGGAGGCGCTGGACAAGATCAGGCTGATGGCCGCGGGCAAGAACAACGAGCACGGCGCCAGCGTTCTCAAGGCGGCACGCTTTGGCAAGCTCGCGGCGGGGCTGTACCCCATTTTCTTCCAGACCATATTTGCTGGTCTGGTGCCGCCATTTTCCCCCTTTTGGAGGAGGTTCTGGCCTTCTACCAGATCCAACTTCTGCATATGCACCCCAACTCCATCTTGATCCTCGCCATTTCGCATATCTTTGCGAGGCGTATTTGGGGGTGATGCCTTCCGTGGCCTTCTTCCGGAGCTTCTACGCGCTCCGCTCCACGGCGCCCGGCGAGCGGTCTGGTTGCGTGTCCTTCCGCATTGCGGATGGGATGGGAGGCATCTACATCCCCATGTCCTGGGACGGCGACAAGCCCGTCACCGGGTGACGAAGAAGGTGGACGATTTCCGCCAGCGGTGGTTCATCGTGGACGCCAAGACGCAGAACTCCTTCTTCGACGTCCTGAGGCGCCGCCGCTGAAGAACTCGAACTGGTCAAGCGCGGCCTTCCAAAGCCCGAAGATTGCTGACTTGGTCGCCGCATGAAGCTCGTCCGCGAAGCTGGCCTCACGGGGCAGATGGTTGCTGAAGACTTCGTGAGGCGCCGTATCGCTCCTCTCCAGAAGCACACAAGCCGGCGTGGATGTACTCTGGGCCAGATGCGGCTGCACTGCAGCTCCCACACCCCCGACGTCATTGCCTCCATCATGGGCATCCTCTTCACCGCCCCGGAGGTTCCTGTGCCGCAGTGAGCTCGCGAGGCCCCTCCATCAGATTACTCCGAAGAAGCGCCTCGCGATCCTGGAGCTGATGCCGGAGTTCACCCCTCAAGGTCTGGCGGGGGAGGAGAAGAAGGAGGCTGCGGCGCCCGTGGTGGAAGAGGACTGGGCCACGGAGTCACCCGCCGCATCTGACGCCGATCTGGGCGTCACCTGTGGAGGGGCGAATCCCTCGGCAGGGGAGGCGAGCTCTTCGAAGCTGCGCCTCCCGAGGAGAAGTTCTGGAGATCTCGTCCAGCGGGGACGAGGATTTCCTTGTGGCCCTTCGCGCCAGGCCGCGGAGGGGAGGAAGACAGCGACGAGGAGGCCGCAGCAGGACGCTGCGAGCCCGCTCCAAGGCTATTCACGACAGGACCGCCAGGAGTCTAGTGGGCACTCCTCTCAAGAGGAAAGCCGAGACTGCTCCTGAGGGGTCCGGCCGGTGCCGCTCGTCGAGGCCGTGGCGGTCGTCCACGGTGTGGGTTGACTCCCCGCCAAGACATCTGGGTAAGGATTGGCTCCTTGTCTGTTTTCACTTCTTATGAAAATACCCTTGTTCCCCTCTTGAAGGCCTTTCTTGCTTGCTTGTCAGGGATTTGGTGACGGCGAAGCGCCGTAGGCTCCGCAAGGCTGCGGAGGTGCGGGCGCCGCCACGACAACCGCTGAGGGGCCTGTGGAGCCCTCAGCTGAAGAGGTTGCCAGGCCCGTGGCAGAGGCCACGGAGCCGGCTGTGGAGGAGGCCACGAGGCCTGTGGCAGAGGAGGCCACAGGGCCTGTGGTGGTTGCCTCTTGTCGGGCAGCTGCTTCGTCTCTACCGCGGAGGAGCGCCTCGAGGAGGAGACGGTGGCGAGGACGCCAACACCGCCACGCCTGTCACTCCACCGGAGCGGCAGAGGAGATCGCCGCGGAGACGGCGGGGAGCGGCACGCCGGCGAGGGAAGGCGCCGATGTCGAGATGGAGGAGAACGTTCCTCCGCCGCCCCCGCCAAGTGCAGAAACTGAGGGGGCGGCAGCTTCTTCTGAGGCCGCAGCGGGCACGGCTGCGGCGGACCTCACGACGGCTGGGCAATCTTCCCCAGCCCCGAAGCCCGAGAGGAGGCGCCGCTGGAAGACGATGGCGCTGGTGCCCATGGCGCCAAGTGGTGGAGAGGGCTCGCTCCGGCCCCCAGGCCAGAGTTGACCCTGGCCCAAGCACGGAGTTCCCCGTCCTTGATCTGTGCAGATGTGGGAGCCTCCATGCCTAGTGGGAGCTCATGGGCTCTGGTCCTGGGCGGCAGGAACTGGAGCGGCGCTCGCCGCAGCTCCGCTTTCCGCCTGGCGAGGGATGCGCTGGACGGGCTGGAGGCCCAGCTCGTTCGAGGAGGCCGAGCTCGCCAGAGAGTATGACGAACTCGAGAAGGCCTGGACCCGCTTCTTTGAGACCGTGGAGCACTGTCGCCACGGCACGAGGCCATGCGGCGCAGCAGTGCGAGGAGGCGCTGCGCTTCGCCAAGGAAGTCCGCGAGAGCGCGGTGCGCGAGGCTCAAGAGACCCTGGAGCCACTCCAGGCAGAGCGCAGGCCGCGCAGAAGATCGCGAGGCGGCCATGGCGGAACGCCAAGCTGCAGCCTCAGAGCGCGGCCCTCGAGACCACGCTGGCCGCTCAGCGCCAAGAGCTTGCTGACCGCGAGGAGAAGTTCGCCGCGGAGTCGGAGGCCACGCGAAAATCCTTGGACCAACACCGCGCGTCCTTGGACGCCCGTGAGCAAGCACTGGCGGCGCGCGAGGCGGAGGCGCTCAAGCGCGAGGAACAGCAGCTGCAGGCTGACAGGGAGCTGTCCACGCAGCGCGCAGATCTCGAGGCGCGGGAGGGCAATCTGGCCGAGGCCATAGGCAAGCATGGTGAGGAGGTGGCCAGGCACAAAAAGCTTGTAGAGAAGTCCAACCAAAAGCTCGCCGAGAGGAAGGAAGAGGCTGAGAAGGAGGCCGTCGCCAAGCAGAAAGAGTATCGCGCTGCCGTCGCCGAAGATTATGCCGGGAAATTTAAGAAGCAGGAGGACCGCTTCAAGAAGAAACGCGCGGAGGACAACGCCCGCATCATTCAGCTGGAGCGACTGAACGCCAGCCTGAACTCCCAGTTGAGGCGCGCCAGGGATGGTCGTCGCCGCGCGGAAGAGGCTCAAGAGCGTGCAGAGCAAGATCTTGCCTCCCTGATGGCTGATATGAAGGAGTTGACCCGCAGGTGGGCCCTGCCGTGGAGCGTGCTGAGGAGGCTGAGCACCACGTGCAGGCGGCACAGGTCTTGACGCAGCAGCGGGAGCGCATGTTCAAGTCCTTGGTGGCTCGGGGGAACACCCTTGCGGCGAACCTGGGAGTGGACGCCCCTGCGGTTCCCGTCCATGGGAATGCCGATGCTGCCGCGTATCTCGCCTACTTCGACCAGCTCTTCACCACGCTCGAGGGCCCTGTGGCGGAGATGGGCGACGTTGTCGATGAAGAGTGCCGCAAGCTCTTGACGGTGGCGATCGATCGCGTCTTCGCCAACCTCCAGCGTCTTCACCCCGCTTCGACTTCGAGTCCGTGACCGAGCCTGTCGAGGCGGACCAAGCCCAGGACCTCTCCAACTTGGTTCGGGAGGAGGTCAACGATTACGTCGACCGCTTCAAGAGGGTCGAGGCGGAGCAGGCCGCTGAGGAGGAGGAAGGCGCCGAAGAAGCTGAAGAGGAGGCTGAGGAGGATGGTGACGGCGATGCCCCTGCCTAGGCCGCTCCTGCAACAAGACGCGCTTGAGGCGCAATATCTTTGTTTTAAGACTTGTTTTAATCATTCTGGTTTGTAAGACACTTTAACGTGCCTACTATGTGTGTCCCTCGATGGGCCTTTTATCCCTGTTCCATGTCTTTTTTCGCTCTACGTCGTCAGGACCCATCTCTTTGCGCTATGACTCCCCGCTGCGGTATGCCGGAGCTTGACTCGGCAAGGCCGGGGGGTGTTTAAGGCTTGGAGAGGTAAGGGCTCTCGAGTCGCGGTGCTCGAGGGCCCCCCTTTGACGCACAAGCAGTCCATGGAGTGTGAGGGAGAAAAAACCCGCTCGAGGGACCAGATGCTCGTGAGAGGGAGGAAAAACTCCTGAGGCGCGAGCGCTGGACTTAGCTTTGCGAGACTTTGGTCTCGTAGAGGGCGTTGGTTTCCCTGATGGTGCGCTTCCCTCTTGAGGCCGGAGCGTGGCTTCACGAGCTTGGGGGGACTCTTGTTCCCTGTATTGGTTAGAGAGGCAAACCCAAAGCAAGTACATGGTAGTAAAACTCATGCGCGCTTATAGGTTTCCTCATGAGTATCTCGCGAGGAGAGTAAGCACCAAGGTCCTTTGGTGAGGTGGCGTGTTTGGGAGCAAGCCCATAGGCCAGAGCTCTTTGGGAGGTAACAGGCGTGAGAGCGTGCTCACGTGTTAGAGCTCGGATCCTTTGGATTTTGCGGTGCTGTGGGGTGCTCTCGAGGCACAGTCACCGTACTCAGCCCCCGCTCGCGAGGTGCGCATGGGGAAAAATATGAGCGCGAAATGAACTAAGATGATGAAAAGTAAAACTCACCACCAAAATATTACACAGCGGCGCCTCAGCGCAATGTTTCATTGAGAAACGAATTGGTTCATTACACTTGGTATCACCAAGATAAAGTTTTCCATGTCGAGGCATGGGGACCACATTCAGTGGCTGAGACTCTTCACGGCCTGCGGCGGCACGTTATCAGGAGAGCTCAGAGGGGCTGGCCCTCGGAGGAGAAGCTTTTGTGAAGCTTGGAGGTGAAGTTGTGTGCTTCCCTCTAGAGACAAAAAATGTCTGGCGTGACTATGATCACGGGTAGAACTTGCGTAGATGCGCGATGTTCCATGGATTCTTGACCGGGATGCCGTCCTCCGTTTCGAGGCGTACCGCGCCGGGCCTGGCGATGTGTGCGACCCTGTAGGGGCCTTCCCACATGGGCGAGAGCTTGTGGAGACCTTCCCTGGAGAGGATTCTCCTGAGGACGAGGTCGCCTGTCTCGAGAGTGCGTGGACGTATGTGGCGGCTGTGGTAGCGTCGCAGGTCTTGCTGGTACTTTGCTGCCCTGAGGGCGGCACGGCGGCGCAACCCGTCAAGGAGCAGCAGGTCGTCGTTGTGGAGGTCTGCTTGATCGTCCTCGTTGAAGGCAAGGACCCGTGCGGATCCATGCTTGATCTCTGTGGGGAGGACTGCTTCAGCTCCATACACGAGGGCAAATGGCGTCTCACCAGTGGGCTTCGTGGGGTTCGTGCGGATGGACCAGAGCACGGACGGGAGTTCGTCTATCCAGCCCTTGCCGTAGCCCTTGAGGCGATTGAAGCTTCTTGTCTTGAGGCCCTTGAGGACCTCAGCATTTGCTCGCTCGGCTTGGCCGTTGCTCTGTGGGTGAGCCACCGAGGCGAAGCAGAGCTTGGTGCCGAGGCTCTCGCAGTAGGCCCTGAAGATGCCGCTGGTGAACTGTGAGCCATTGTCGGTGATGATGCGATTTGGCACACCAAAACGGCAGACCAGGCCTCTGATGAATTTTACTGCTGCCTGGCCGGTATGCTGCGCACTGCTTCAACCTCTGCCCATTGGTGAACTTGTCGACGGCCACGAAGAGGAAACGGTAGCCCCCTTGCGATCTCGGGAAGGGTCCCAAGATGTCTAGCCCCCAGACCGCGAAAGGCCACGAGAGCGGGATGGTTTGGAGTCCCAGTGCAGGCTGATGGACTTGCTTGGCGTGGAACTGGCACGCATCGCAAGACTGGACGATGGTGGTAGCATCTTGAAGCACTTGGGGCCAGTAGAATCCGCTCCTGAAGACCTTGCCTGCCAGGGTGCGTGCAGAGGAATGGTGGCCACACTCTCCTGTGAATGTCTCTGATCAGCATGCGGCCTTCCTCGGGGGGACGCACTTAAGTGCAATTCCATTTGGGCGCTTGCGGTACAGGTCTCCCTCGAGGATGTAGTATGACTTGGCTTGTCGAGCACTCGTTCCGCCTCCGCGTCTCCTCGGGGAGGACTCCCTTCAGCAAGTAGTCCTTGAGTTCGTCGACCCAGCCTGTCTCTTGATGCACCATAGCCAGCAGCAGACGCTCCCCTGAGGATGGACCGCAGTTGGGTGCCCCACCTACAGGAGGTGGTGGGAGTACTTCGTCTGTGCTTGTGGCTGCTGCTTCTTGTGGCTGCTTTATGGACGCCTTGGAGAGTCTCTCTTCAAAGACGCCGGCCGGCTGGGCCTGCCTTCGTGATGCTCGCTTGGCGATGTCATCTGCCTCCTGGTTCTCCTTCCGGGGATGTGCATGAGTCCATGCCCTGAAGTGCTTCTCGAGCTTGCGGACCTCTTCAAGGTAGGCGGCCATGTGGTCGTCTTTAGGCGTGTAGCTCTTGTTGGAGAAGTTAACCAGGAGCTGGGAATCACCCTTTATGAGTAAGTGCTTGACGCCAAGGGCGATTGCGGCTCTGAGCCCGGCGAGGAGGCCTTCATACTCGGCGATATTGTTGGAGATCTTGTCTATTGTGAAGCACAGCTGGATGGCGTAGTAGAGCTTGTCACCTTTTGGTGAGGTCAGGACAACGCCAGCCCCACCATTGCGGCAGGCGAAAGCTCCGTCGAAGTGCATGGTCCAGTGGCTTGGCATTGTATCTCCAGATGACGCGGTTTCTTCTTCACGAGGCTCTTCAGGAGTTGGGTCTGTCCACTCGGCGACGAAATCCGCCAGCGCTCTCCCTTTTATGACTCTTGTGGTGTCGAAGCGCAAGTTGAATGGTTGCAGCTCGATGTTCCATCCTGCGACGCGATCAGTGGCGTTGGGGTTGCGCAGGATTTGCTCCAGGGGGAAGACGTGACCACCGTGATGGGGTGGCCCTGGAAGTAGTGGCGTAGCTTCCTGGAGGCGATGAGGAGCGCGAGGAGGAGCTTCTGCTGCACTGGGTAACGCTCGCGAGCATCTCGCAGTACAGTACTGACGAAGTAGACTGGATGCTCGACGAGGGTCGTCGATGGTGCTGCAGCGTCGGCTCCCTCGAGAGGCTCCTCAGGACCTTTGGCGAGGTTTTCCTGTGGAGGAGCCTCGGCAGGGGTGCTTGTAGTGGACTCGACTTGAGGCTGTGGGTCTGGCACTGGGCCTGGAGAGACTGTTCCCTTGTCGGGAGGTTCTGGACTTGGTGTGGCAGTGCTTTTCTTGGGGAACTGGCTCTTCTCTTTCCACCACCAGGACGGCGCTTGCGTTTGTGGAGTGGCTGCTAGGTACAGCTTCAGATGCTCGCCGCCCTGGGGGCTACCATGACTGGTGAGCTAGCCAAGTATTTCTTCAGTCCTCAAATGCTTTGTCTGCCTCTGGAGTCCACTTGAAGGTGCCGGATTTCTTCATGATCTTGAAAAATGGCAGGCTCTCTCGCCGAACTTGGAGATGAAGCGGCCTAAGCTGGCCATGCATCCTGCTAGGCGCTGCATGTCCTTGAGGCGGCGAGGTGGCTGCATGTCTTCTATGGCCTTGATCTTGTCAGGGTTTGCTTCTATGCCACGGTGGGACACGAGGAACCCGAGGAGCTTGCCTGAAGGCACCCCGAAGACGCACTTGGCGGGGTTTAACTTGATGTTCACCTTGCGCAGGCTGGCAAAGGTTTCCTCGAGATCCTTCAAGAGAGTGTCTCCCTCGCGAGACTTGACCACGATGTCGTCGACATAAGCTTCTGCATTTCTTCCCATCTGAGCCCCCAAGGCGATCCTCATGAGCCTCTGGAAGGTGGCGCCGGCATTCTTCAGGCCAAAGGGCATGCAAGTGTAGCAATACACACCACAAGGGGTGAGAAATGCTGTTTTCTCCTCGTCTTCCTTGGCCATTTGATCTGGTGGTAGCCTGAGAAGGCATCCAGGAAACAGAGGAGATCACAGCCGGCGGTGGAGTCCACAATCTGGTCTATCCTTGGCATGGGGTATGGATCCTTGGGGCAGGCCTTGTTTACGTCTGTGTAGTCGATGCAGAGCCGGCCTCCTCCATTGGGTTTTGGGACAACCACACCGTTGGAGAGCCAAGTGGGGTGGGCAACTTCTCGAATGATGTCTGCTGCTTTCAGCTTCTCTACTTCTTTGATGATGAACGCTTGCTTCTCGGGGGCTTGTTTCCGCGCTTTCTGCTTTACAGGGCGTGCGTTTGGACACACGGCTAAGTGGTGCTCGATCACCTCCCTTGGTACACCGGACATTTCTGACGGAGTCCATGCGAACATGTCAGAATTTGCCCGAAGGAAGGCGACGAGCGCGCTTTCCTATTTGGGAGGCAAGCCAGCGCCTATGGTGACGCTAGCCCCCGAGCCCTCAGCCCCCGAGCCACTGGTGCTCAGCGACACCTTCTTTGTAGATGCTTGCTCTTGAGTGAACAGCTGCTTCTTCTTCTTGGGCCTCTCGAGAGGCTCCATGTCCTCGTCAGCGGGGAATGCCATGGCAGCGGCCTTGTAGGCGATCTCGACAGCGCGCGTGGCGTCCTGTACGTGACCATGGTGATGGTGCCACCGCTGCCAGGGATCTTGACCATGTTGTAGGCGTGGTGCGTGACGGCCATGAACTTCGCGAGGGCGGGGTAGCCGAGGATGGCGTTGTAGGGCAGGCCAATGTGCGCGACGTCGAAGTCAATTAGCTCGGTGCGGTAGTTCTCCTGCGTGCCAAAGGTGACCGCGAGCCTCACTTGCCCCAGAGGCGAGATTGAGCCGCTGGTGACCCCGGTGAAGGGCCTGGAGGGCATAAGCCACTCGTAGGGCACTTGAAGCGTCTCGAAGGTCTCGACAGAGATGACGTTCAGGCCTGCACCCCCATCAATGAGCGTCTTGCCGACGGCGATGTTGTTGATGGTGGGGGTGCACACCAACGGGAGGGTGCCCACAGTCTTGGTACTTGGGGTGATCTTTGGCGTCGAAGGCGATGGTGTACTGGGACCACTTGAGGGGGCGGGACGTCTCGACCCCGGGAAGCGCTAGCTGCGCGAGCGAGCGAACTGCTTGAACTGATTGTTGACTTGGGCGCTTGGGATCCGCCGAGGATGCATGCCATGGCACCCTTAGGGGCCTGGTAACCTCCAGGCTCTTCGTCGGGGAGATTGTTGTTTTTCTCGGCGGCATTCGCCTGAGTCCCCTGCGGCCTCTGGTAGTTGCCTTTACGTCCGCCCTTGCGGTAACCACGGCCTCTGCCGCGGCTACCGCTGCCTTCTTCTTGCTCGCGCTTCTTGCTCAGCTGCTTGAGGTCATAGCAGTTCTCCGTCGCATGGCCGCGCCTGTTGTGGTAGATGCAGAACGGGCGGTTATCCACCTTTTTCTCGCCAGCCTCAGGGAGTCCTCGCGAACGTGCTTGGCGTCGGGTTCGGCTGCCAGAACAGCGTAGGCTTGCGCTTTGTCTCGTCACGCCTCTTCTGGGTCTTGGATCCCTCGACAGGGTCGTCTGTGAGCCCACCTTGACGAAGAGGAGCCCTTCTTCTGCCTTGGCGCACTTGTCTGCGATGTCGAAGAGCTTCACCACGGAGGAGAGGGTATCATGGATGCCGAGCTTCTCGAGCATCCTGTGGTTGGTGACGCCCTCTCTGAAGGCCGCAATGACGTGCGAGTCCGGGATGTTCGGGATTTGTTGCGGACTTGGCTGAAGCGCTGGATGTACCTGCGGAGGGTCTCGCCAGGCTTCTGGCGCACAGCACGCAGGTCGTTGTAGGTGAGGGCGCGCTCGTACGTGCCCTTGAAGTTTGCAACGAACTGCTGGCAGAGCTCCTCCCACGAGTCAATGGAATCCTCGGGAAGGTTCAGGAGCCACGACAAGGCAGAATCCTTGAGAGCGTGGGAGAACCAGTTGGCCATGACCTTGTCGTCTCCCCCCGCAGCTTGGATGGAGGTGGTGTAGAGCTGCAGGAACTCGATGGGGTTGTTCGTGCCGTCGTAGCCCTTGGGTAGGTCAGGCCTGAACTTCTGTGGCCAGACGACGCGACGCAGGCTGCGGGTGAAGGCCGCGCATCCTGTGGCGTACGAGGCGATGCCACCCTGAGAGCTCGGCGGTTCTGTCGCCCCGCTTGGCCGATTTCCTCGACGATGCGCTTCTGGAGGTCCTTCTGGCGCTCCAT